>CAMTDV010000008.1:31404117-32654117 GCA_947069175.1 Scalesia atractyloides
AATGGGTTGATTTTTTTTCTAATTTATCATGCAAAAATAACAAATTGCTAACTAATCAAAGGAAGAACAATATCTAAAAGAGGTTGCTTAAACTAAGTATCCACTAATAAACATGTGACAACAAATGGGAAAGATTAGTGGTGATGCGAGCTCTAAATTCAACTAAGTCCCAATCAAGGCTTCCTAGTTTTATAAATCTTAAGAAAACTAAAATTAAATAACATTCTAATCACCTAAAATGTATTCTTTTGAGTTCACTTGCTAAATTAATGTTAATCGTTAATGATGAGTTATTTGTTTGTCAAAACTCCTAACTCTACAAGTTTGGGAAAACTACCATGAACAACATACTAATCACCCTAATTTGGTTTTAAGTAAGTGACATCTTCATCATGTTCTTTATATGAACCACAAGCATGGTCATGCTAGACAACAACCTTGACCTAAATCATCATACCAACATAAACACAAACTATAGAATTCATATAAACATTCTTTTGATCTTTCCAAATCTAAATGCAAGAATCCATACACATGTTCAAATCACCATTCTAATCATGTTAGCAATTACCATTCCTAGTTTCAAGCTATAAATCATACTAATAAGTTAACAAGATTCAACAATCATAATCTCTACACGGGTTTTCCAACACAACATGCAAATACTTATGACCAAACATTCAAGAACAAGGACTTTAAACATGAACATGAACTCCAAGAACAAGATTAAACATCACTATGATGATTAAAAAAACAACCACCACATCTACTTCCATGTTATCACATATTCATTAGCTTCAACAAAGTTTAAACAACACAAATGTTTAGCCCATAAGGCTCATAACTTCCAAATCAAGTGCAAGAAAACTTAAATTGTTCATAACTAACAAGTAAGCTAACCAATGTTTAAAGACAAGATTAAATGGTAAATGAGTGGATCTTTAAGTGATTCAATCTTCTTTAAGGCTCCTTCTTGGCTCCAACAAGCTTCCAAGACCAGATTCTTAAGAGAAAACTTCACAAAAATGCTCCAACCCCCTTCTAAATGAGCTTGACACTCGTACTTAAGCTGCTGGGTGTTTTGCACGACCATGCCACCTTTTGGATCGGTCGTGCTTGGTAAGTGTCAGAGGCGGGTTTCGTCTGTCAATCTTGTTTGCTACCATTTTTGGAAAGATCCCACTCAAGCTTCCCCGAGGTGGCACGACCATGCCAGCAGATGGCACGGTCGATCGTATCAATGACGTATTTGACGATGATTGCTGCGATCTCGGGAATGAATTGATCACTGACTTGGTTTACGCACAATCGTGCTTTGGGATGGCACGATCGTGCCAGTCTTGGATTTTCCTGGTTTGCGCTGACAGTTGAGAGTGCTGGTGCCAAGCGTTGGCACGGTCGTGCCAAGCGTTGGCACGGCACGGGCGTGCCAAGCGTTGGCACGGTCGTGCAGTATCTGGCAGTTTGCTGGAAAGTTCCATTTTTGCTCCATTTTGCTCTAAAAGCCTCTGTTTCAACACCGGGCCGAATCCCGGATCTGTATTTTCACAAACAACTCAAATGAGTACCAAAATCAATGAAAATACAACAAGTCTTGCATAAGTGGGGTATATTTGACGTTTTTAAAGATGTATAAATTCTTATACATCACCTTTGTTTGACAAAAACTCTTACGAGCAATCTTGGATCCCGAGATACTACACACACTCTAAGGATGGATGATGGATGAATGTTGTGGATGATGGTGGTATTCTGCTGGTGGAGGGGTGGTAGGTATGAGAGAAGTGGTTTGCTAAGGGATGAGTTGGAATGAGACCAAACACCTTTATTTATAGCTGGAAACAATGGCTTTACAAGGCACTGTGCCCTGTGGGTACGACCCCATGTCTTTCCTCTTCTCTGTCTTCATTTAATGAGCTTGTCAGATTAGATGCCACACGGCCCCAAGGCCATTGTACTTGATATACTATCCAAGATTCACAAATCTAGAAGTTGACCACGGCCCGTGTCCATTGGACACAACCCCGTCTCTCTTGTCTGCTTCTATTTATCTTTTCTTCTTTGGAATCTTGAAGAGCATGACCCCATGCTGACCAGGCACGACCCTGTGCTAGACTTCTGATTCATTGTTTTTGGATTTGGGGTGAAGCTCGGAGGGTTAGTATAGTGTATCATCTTTCATTCTTCTCTACTTATGCTGGTTTTTGTCGTTTATTTGCTCCTTTTGTACATTTAAGCTCTTTTAATCCCGAAAATCAAAAGTATACAAAGAAACATACCTTTTCCAACATTAGTACTAAAAAAGGGTTGATTTTATACCGTTTTTATATAATTTATATGTTGCATTTGGCGCATATCAGGAATCCTTCACGAAGAGCCGCCTATGTGATGAAAGTTTCAGCTTGTTGTGAATCAAGCCAAGTGGCGACCCATCCATAAAGAGAAAGTCGGAACAATAGAATGAAGATGGTATCATCATTGGCATCTTGCAGTTTGAAGGTACCACAGATGCAAGTAAGGCAGACTATGTGTGCGAGACCATCCTCATCATCACGACCATGGAATTGACATGAAGTGGTAATCGTGGTCATGATGTATGAGGGAATTTGCCAAGAGTGTTCATTGTTGATCGGCAGATAGGTGACGGAAAAGTAGTTTAACTAAATTAACCCTAAATTAGACACTAAGTAATACTCTAGACACTTTAAAAACTAAACTACCGATAGGCAACTGAACCTGTTGACCTAGTAAAGCTAAAGTAAGTCCAAATATGGAGCCCATGAGACTCTTATTGAAAATTTGAACTAGACTCGATTACTTATCTACAATACTGATTTTATTAGTTTTATTTTATGAGGGGGCTTCTAACAATCCTGAAGCAATTAATTAACTGATTAACTATAGTGAACTAATATATGGACTATGACTATAGACGATATAAGATGATGGTAAAATCACTACCTAGGTCAAATTCCTACACATGAATGACAATTTTTTTATCGTATTCGAACTATTGTGGAACCGGGATCTGAATATGCTAACTTTAAGGATAATATAAGGACCCTCGACCTTTCTCAAGGATTTACCTAAAAGAATCTAAAAGCTATTAAGACTACCGCTTAGATGGATTCCCTCACGGGTTTCCAACTCTAATAATTAAGTACGTGACATAGTCTGCTTCATAGTGTGAAAGTATCAATACACTAGAAGGCATGGGGTAAATATTGAGGAATGGCAGGCAAACTAGGGAAATCTTCTCACAAAGGCTTTACTCCTAGAACCCTAACACTCAAGACTAGCCATCAATCTCTCACCTCACAGATATCAAGATTGGTTGAATACCTAGACCGGCTCAATTCACGATTATCACTCCTATGGTTTACTACGTCTAGCAAACCACTTAACAACCAAAAACACATAGTAAATGATTTAGCATGCACCTATAACTGAAAGACATTCAACGAAGCACCAGGTAGAGTTTGATAATCATGCAATTAGTAAATTTAAATACACATATACATTAGATAAAAATAACAAAGTCTTTTACTTCAAGACTTAACCACAAAACATGTTCCAAAACTGAAAGATCACAAGTCAATACCGTGTATTCATCACAACCTAGGCAGTTCTATGAAGTTGAGCCAAATATCATCATGAAAATATAAACATAAGTCATACTATGTTTAAAAAACATGTTTGAAATAAAAAAACAAAGAACCGAATGATAGCTCTCGAAGATTCTTGTTCGTATGAGATGAAACCTCGATCTCCAGTCTTCCATCTTGCCAAAATCGCCCAGAGCAGCCTGTTGGTGCATATTTATGACAACAACTTAGATTTGGTCTTTGGATATCTTGTAATTAGTAAAACGATAAACAGTTAGCGGGTTGGGTTTTGTAATAGTTAGTTGTAGTGATTAGGCCAAACCAGACCCTCATTATAGGGAGTGGTAGATGAATTGGGCCTAGCCCAATTTGCAGTCCATGTGGTTAAACCCTAGCCCAGTTGCAAACCTGTCTCTATATAAACAGAGTTTTGCATTAGGATTAGGGCTGCTCAGTTAGTCACTTCAGGGAGAGTTGAGAGAGAATTCATAGAGAGATTGGCTTGGACAAATTCGTGTGATCTTGATTGATTGTAATTGTTGTGATAGATAATCAATAAAATCAGGTTTATTGTGATTTATGTTTCTACTAGTATTTCTATGATGATTTGATCTAGAGGATTCCACCCTCTAGATTAGATAGACGATTCTGTGAAGATCCATATGAATAGGGGACCTATAATTGGTATCAGAGCGTTAGGCTTTTGTTTTGCTCGGTTCAGAATCATAACAGCAGAAAAAGTTGAAATTTTGGACGTTTTTTATGACTGGTTCAAAGTTTGAAGGCTGTTCTAGGGTTTTGCTGCTGTTTTCGGATAAACAACAAGCATTTCGGATCACTAATAAGGCATCTCGGATAGAGATCTTGCATTCAGATCATCAGAATTGCATCTCAGATCAAGACAGTGTATTTCGGATAATCTGGGAAGCATCTCGGATAAACTGGGAAGCATCTCAGATCAAACCAGTGCATCTCAGATCATTGGTGTTGATCTCGGATCATCTCGGATAAATATCATCTCGGATAACCACTGTTTCGGACCATTTCGGAACATTTCAAGTCAGTGTTCCGAGTTACCATCTCAGATAACTCATCTCGGACATCTCGGATACTATCTCGAATCATCATCTCAGATAGCATCTCAGATCAGTATCTCGAACAACTGTTTCGAATTCGGTATTGTTCCAATGGGACTAAAAAAGGTGGAAAGTTAACCAGCTGACGTAATCGGAGATAAACGTTTCCATACATAGAATTTGATCCGCAAACAATTTTGACAAACTGTAGGTCCCCTTGGAGGATCAAGATTAACCTACTTTCTTGTTTATCTAACACACATACGAGTGCGGAATCCACGTAAGTATGCAAACCAAAGCAAAGTAACAAACACAAGTTAACCAAAGATTCACTATCTTGACTAAATGAAGAGAGCTAGTACAAACACATAAAAACAATGCTCATACAGACTCAGGATATTCTCTCTGTACTCTCTCTCTTGTGCCTCAGTGTCTCTCTCTAGTGTCACACGGGACTGACAGGTACATGCCTGTTTATATAGTACCAACACCCAGCAACAGTACGAAAAATGTTGCTGATCGTACGAACCACTATAATCGATGAAGAACATTTAGAAATGGTTGCTCGTACGAACAACCTATGGCTCGTACGAATAGAAACTGGTTCGTACAAATAAGAAAAATGCTTGTTGAAAGGGCCACTCGTACGATCATGTAACTGACTTGTACGAACAAGATAATGGCTCGTACGAGTAAGCAACTTGCTCGTACGAAGCACCTTTCACTCGCACGAAGAAGTATTCTTCGGAGAACTTCCTAACAGACATGTCGTACACAAGACTTAACAGTATGTACACATGCAACTGTTTTACAACACAGACAAACTAAATGTCGTACTAAATCAAGATACGAGGATATCTTGATTTGGTCGACACGACCAAACTGTACAGACACAATAAACAAAGACCGTACAATTACTGACGTAACTAAGAACAGGCGACAGACACAAAAGTGCATCAACTAACTCCCCCTTGGCTGTTGCTTGGTCTTCGGTCTTCATTTCTAATGGACTACTGCACCCACATTCACTGAACACTTTCAACCAATGCCGACTGAGGATCAAAGTCTTCAACATTATCCAAAAACATTAAACCTTTCCTGTTCGGAGGCAACTGGACCAGTCACGATCTGCTGTGCACTTGACTTTACCACTGGAGTTGTAGCAGAAACTTTTGGTTTTGCAGATGAAGCTGAAGCATTAGGATTATCAGGATCTTTACTATCGTGATCATATTTACGCTGGATCTCCTATGCTTTGCATCTTTCATTCCACAGAATGTTCACCCGCTTTCTTCTCATTTCAAATACGTCTTTAATACCATTAAAGCCTTCAACCAGGTGTAGTATTATGAGAATGATACCATTCTCTCATGTTGTCATGTTTAGCAGTTAATGTTTCGGCAGATCGTTGTACAACCGCACTACGTTCTTTCAGCCTATTCAATTCAATCCCACTAACGTTATCAGCCGCTCGCATTTGTTGTAGCTGAGCTGCCCTTTTAGTATCCGCAGCCTCAACCGCTCATTCTCCTTTCTTAACTGCACACTCTCAGTAGCCTGCTTTCCAACAGTTTCCTTCAAAGAATTTATCTCCAACTGTTGTTAAATAACTGTATTACGATTTGAAGACATAAACTCCTAGTGATTGATAATCCGAGTTGCCCCAGCTTGTAGCTGAGAGAATAGAAAATCCACTTTCTCATCCTGTTCCGTTTCAGAGAATAACCGACTGATTCTTTTTGTACTTTGTTGATGAATTGCGGACCAGGATTTTTGGACTAAAGAAGTAGTGGGTTGAATTGGAGTAGTCTCAACTGAAGGTGTTTCAGCTGCTGTGGTAGCTGCAGTTTGTGGTTCAGAGGTTGTTGCAGGTTCCGATATTAGGGTTTCAGCCTCCTCTGATGTGAAGGCATACTGAGCTTCTGCAATTGGTTCCAGTACGGTTTCTTGTCGTGTGATTGTAGGTTGTGTGATTTCAGGTTGAGCTGATGAGGTTTCCATAGACTTTTTATCCTGTTTCTTTCTACGAACAACAATTTTCTTTATGCGAGCTCGTTCAGTCTCAGCCTCGGATGGGACATAGTCAGCATCTGAATCTGTTGGAATCTTTCTAACCTGCCTAACCCCATGCTCATCAACATAGCGTTCATACCCAGGTTCAAGCGGATTATCATCAGAATCCGATTCTTCATTCGGTTGTTTATCCTTATCACCACCTGTAGTACCTACACCACTTGCACCACCATCACCATTATCACCACTGTCATCATCATCACCTTTTCCCTTTTGACGACCAAACTTATCTTCGATCATCTTCTTCAAAGTTGGTTCGTCATTATCTGACTGACTATCATCATGGCGCCACTTATCGTTTTCTGGTGCAACATATTCATCATTTGCAAGAAAACCGAACAACTTACGTGGAGGTATGCTTTCCTTGTAACGTTTTGCTGCTACTCCTCTGAATATCTTCAATGAATGTTCCATCATAACCTCAACTTTTAGAACATCGTTGTTGTTCTTCGGAAGATTCGGATGTTGTATATTCAAGATCATTTGGAGAAAACTAGGATACATCCAAAACTTGTTTCCACCATATCCGGTTCTTCTCAGGTTTTCCTTCATGTTTGCAAAAAATACTTTGAAACACTGAACGGTTTGTTCAATGTCAAAGCTATCAACATTCCAATTAAGTCGTTATTAGCCATGTCATAACCACTTCGTCTGTTGCTTAAACACTAAATTAAAACACGTAGAAAGAACTTGTGTCGGAGTGGCAGCCATGCTTTTTTTAGTTATCCTACGAGAAAATCTCCAACACATTTCATTCGAAGCAAACATCCACGTTGACACTTCAACGGAACTGAGTTTGGAGCTTCAGGATCATCGCCAACCTGCAATGCTGAGTTAATTACTTCAACGAAAACATCTACGTGTAAGTCATTCACTTTTCCGTGGATAAATTCCTGTCCATTCACTTCAACAACTTTAGTTGAATCCCAAAATTCCTTGATCAATGTCTTGTATACTGTAGTTTTATGCGTGATAGCATAGTGTATCCTTGAATCGTGCAAAAACTCCATTATACCATTGTACTCAGTAAATTTATCTTCCGGATCTATGTAGGCAACCATGTTGTGTCTTGGCTCTGACATAATTTCCACTTATGACTTGTTAGTTCTCTTTGTAGCGAGTTTTCTTTTCTGTTCCTTTTGTGCCATCCTGTACACCAAAGATAAACAGAATAAGAAAAACATAAATACATTTAGGAAACTTACACAAAAAGTTTTTATTGCGAACTTTCTGTATGTATGTATTCCCTAGACGATGAACTACCGACTCATACGAATAACAATTTATTCATACGAAGAACAATTGGCTTGTACAAACAACAACTGACTCGATCAAATAAGTGACTCACTTGTATGAGTAACTAGCTCGTACGAACGATAGGTTACTCGTGCGAGTAATAATTCACTTGTACGAAGCAAAGTCAACTTGTTCGCACAAAGAGCTTCAACTGAAGATTATGCATGAAAAACTTGTTTTTCATCAACAGGTTCTTCACTTAAAAGTTTGTTGTTCGTGTCGGGCAATGTCATACAGTCAGGTAATGTTCAAACCGCTCATCTTCTAGGTAAACCAAAATTGTCAAACATACCTTAAAGATATCAGAAACAACTTAAAAGGGTGAAAAGATGAAGTGAGAAAGGTGAAAGTAAATTTGTACTGAAAAAACTTCATTACTCTTTATACCACATTCTTATACTCGGATGAAAAACACCTAGTTCGTACGAAGAACACTCAGTTCGTACGAAGGACTGTCTTGAACAACAAGCCAAGGGCTCATTCATACGAAGCAAACACACTCGTACGAGTGATCTTGTTTCATTCGTATGAAGAGTTGTCATTTGCACAAGGACCTCTGATTCGTACGAGCAACAACTTATTCGTACAAATCCAGGTTCTTCCAAACTGGAACATCAGTTCTTCATTGACCTTAGGTTTTTCGCTGACCTGTTTTGATCTTTGCACATATCCATACAAACCTCAAGTTAGAAAATGTGCACATTAAACAGATTTTGTTCTTTGTAATGAGCTTAGCCCGTTGTAAGAAAGTACTTTATGAAGTTATGATAGCAAAGCAAATGATTTTTAGGACGTATTTTGGTGGAAAACATTTGAGCTTTAACTTTGGCTAAATAAAAAATAATTTAATTTAAAACATAATAAACTAAAATAACTACTACTAGGTAAAAACAAACTGTACAAGAACTAGCAATCTTTTTCTTAGTTTCAAGGTAAGAGAATCATACCAGCTTTTAATCTTGCCAAAAATGAGTTTTTGTTTAAACACACCAAATTAAATAAATAAATATTCTACTATGATTATCGGTATTGTTATCCACATAAGCTCAGCTTATTAGATGTAATTTTAATTAGGAGATATGATTTAAGGTATGAATTATACTTACTAGCCGGTGTTCAACCACTTCACGACACATTCCCGTATCAAGACATGCACGAGAGAAAATCTTACCGGTGAGTATACTGCTTATCATCTGTTTTGACGTATATGATGTGAGATACCCACTTATTTTTTTATTGAAAACAAGCCCTATGTGATTAAGTCACTTATTGATGAGGAACTTGAATTTCAAATGCATGCAGGGCACATGAGTAAGTCCGTGAACAGGTTAGTACCATCATACCGACAAAGAGACGAACTTTGCTCCTGCATACAGCTGTGATATATTATCACTTGTTGTTGGGTGAATGTGATATTTTTATCACTTTTTAATGGTCGTATGCAGTATTTACACATATGTATGGTATCATGGAAGTTCTAGACTTGCGTCCCCGTTATTTTTTGGTAAAGATTCAACCATGATACCCAGATGATAAGTAAGCATAAAGACTGCCTATCTCAGAACCTCGGCATACTATCAAACGAAATTTCGATACCAAGACCATATGCCAATGAATGGTTTCCACCTGGCTTTCAGTCCGTTATGTTTATATCAACCTGCACATTTTAATCTGATTATGAGCCTACTGATACATCATTAGTAAAGCTACTTATCAATTTTTGTTGTATGTTTTTGACCGTTTTTGACAGATCACCGATGTATTATCATCTTCTCTTATCTTTCTAAGAACTCATTTTTTATTTTTGGTTTTTCAATTGTTTTCATATTTTTTTTTAAATTTTCTCCCCCTTAAATGCAGAGAGTAAATAAATAAAGACATAACTAAATAAAAGACATATTTTTTGAATTTTACATTTTCTTATATTTTTGTATTTTCTTGAAATTTTCTCCCCCTAAATGTAAAAAGAAAAGAAAATGAAAAATCTTTTTGTAGTTTTTGGTTTTGAAGAAAATATTTACGAAAATGATTAGCCAAGTGTGATTTACTCGGGTTTCACCTTGATGTCATTGACCAATAGAAGATAATCAAAACGTGATTTATCAAAAGCTTTTATAAACAGGTCGGCACGTTGATGATCGGTGTGGATTTTAACAACATTGATAAGTTTTTTCATAACAATCTCGTATGAAATGATACATAATCTCAATGTGTTTGTTTTTTGAGTGTTGTACATGATTACAAGTGATCTGTAAAGCCGCTTCGTTATCAACATAAATAGGAGTAGTTAGAAATTCAAAACCGTAGTTGCGCATTTGCTGTTAGATCCATAAAACCTGAGAGCAGCAATTAGAAGCCGATATATACTCAGCCTCACAAGTGGAAGTAGCTACACAAGTCTACTTTTTTCACTGCCACGTGACTAGACGATTTCCAAGAACTGACATCCTGCTGATGTTGACTTTACATCGATCTTGCAGCCACCATGATCAGACTCACTGAATGCTGTCAAATAAAACTTATCATCCTTAGGGTACCAGAGACCAGTGTCCGGGCGACCGTTCAAATAACGAAAGATTCTTTTCACGGCCATCAAATGAGGAAACTTTTGGACTTGACTGGTAGCGAGCTAGAAGACATGTGGGGTACATTATATTGGGTCTTGAAGCAGTAAGATACATAAGAGATCCGATCATAGCACGATAAAGAGACGGTTCCACATGTTCACCCATTCCATCAGGAGTAATCCCATGATTTTGAGCTAATAGAGTTCCCAAAGGCTTTAAGTCTTCCATTTGAAATCTTTTGAGAATATCACCAACATACTTGGTTTAATGAATGAAGATCCCTTCTTTAGATTGATGAACTTGCAAACCAAAAAGAAAGTCATTTCTCTCATGGCGCTCATCTCGAACTTCTCTTGCATCACCTGCTGGAATTATTTGCACATTTTCTCGTTTGTAGACCCAAAAATAATATCATCAACATATACTTGTACCTGCAATAAATCCTCATTCTTTTCTTTGACGAAGAGAGTACAGTTGATCAATCCATATCGAAAACCATTCTTGAGAAGATAGGAAGATAACGTTTCATACCAAGCCTGTGGAGCTTGATGAAGACCATATAGTGCCTTGTTGAGAAGCCAAACCTTGTCAGGATGGATTGGATCTTCAAAACCAGGCTGTTGCTCAACATATACTTCTTCTTCAACCACACCATGAAGAAATGCACTCTTCATATCCATTTGATAAACTGTAAACTTCTTGTAGGACGCATAAGCCAAGAAAATTCTTATGGCCTCAAGACGCGCTACTGGTGCATAAACCTCATTATAATCAATGCCTTCTACTTGATTAAAGCCCTGGACAACCAATCTTGGTTTGTTTCTCACAACAACACCTCGGTTATCCTTCTTACACTTGTAAACCCATCTAGTACCAATCTTCTTGTAGTTGTCGGGCCTGTGAACCAATTTCCACATGCCCAAATTTTGAAACTGCTGAAGTTCTTCTTGCATTGCTTCAACCCATGAGTCTTCTTTCATATTCTCCTTCCAAGATTTCGGTTCTACTTGGAAAACAAACCAGTCAAAGGCCAATCATTTTGTTCCCAGATTCTCTAATAGCCATATACAAACCAGCATTCTAGTTGTTTCTTAGCTGATTACATGTCTGCACTCCACTTTGGACATCTCCTATAATATTCTGCCGAGGATGGGTATTATGAATTCGAGTTTCAGGAACATCGGGAACTTGAGAATTTATACCCAAATTGTTGATATTATGATCAACAACTAATTCGATGGCTGGAATCGACGAATATGTAGAAGCATGCCCTTTAGTAGTCCCTTGATTTTGCACATTTGACGTGACATCATAAATTCCAAGAACCGGAGTAGAAGTAGCTTCATTTGCATCATGGAACTCATCATCTTCTGACGAAACATTATATTCAGCAGCATCTTCAAATTCCTCATTCTGAACAAGATTGTTAACTGAAGTAGACACTTGAGGGTTAATAATAATTGGTCATACTAATGACGAGTCAACTGCAGTATCACTTTCCAGTAGCATTTGAGCAGTTGTAGATGCATCATCAAAAGTTGGCAGATTGAAGGAGTCAAATAGTCCATCGTAGTCAAACATCCAGGGAGTACCCGGAGCTCTTATTGATTCAGTGTATCTTTGAACCTTAACTTCACCCCATTCTTCTATCTTTTTCGTTGATAAATTCCACACTCTGAACATATCCAAGAAAGAAACCTTCAATAGCCTTTGGACCGAATTTACCATGTGGATCAATCATAGTGCATGGAGCTCCAAAAGGTTCTAAGAAAGACACATCCGGTTTCACTTTATGTAACAATTCGAAACATGTTTTCCCATGCCGTTTCACCGTAAGAACTCTATTCATTTTATAGCAAGCAGTAGCCATAGCCTCCCCCCAAAACTGAACAGGAAGTTCTGACTTTACCAACATAGTTCTTGTAGTTTCGATACGAGTTCTATTTTTCCTCTCAGCGACACCATTTTGTTGTGGAGTGAAACGAGAACTGTATTCATGTAAAATGCCCTTAGAAGAACAGAACTCATCTATAACATGATTCTTGAATTCGGTGCCGCTGTCGCTTCTGATTCTCCTTATCTTCAAATTGTAAAAAATTTCAAGTAGCGTGAGGAGATTCTTGAGGATTTCAGGAACTTCACTCTTGTGTGCCATCATATTCACCCATGAAAATCTTGAATAGTCATTAGTAACAACTAAACAATATGCATTGCCAAAGGTAGTCTTGTGTTCCATGGGTCCAAAAAGGTCCATATGAAGACGTTCCAGAGGCATATTCATAGTGTTTATTTTCTTCACAGGATGAGACTTTCGAGCTTGCTTTCCCTTTTGGCACGAAACACAGACGTCTTGTAGATGAAAATTCGTTACTGGTACACCATTCACAAGATTATTTTTCACTAAATAGTTCATTTTCCTCAAGTGAATGTGTCCCATTCGTCTATGCCAAGAGATTGATTTCTTTTCAATGGCTTTCGAGATAAAAATGTAACTTGTGTAGACGTAGTAATCACTTGGCTCATGTCAAGAATATACAACTCATTTATTCTTTGAGCCGACAAGAGAATCCATTCTTTGGGAATCTTGAAACCAGGTTTTAGCACATAACAACTCGCATCATCAAAATGAACCGTGAACTTCTTGTTGCAAATTTGAGAAACACTCAGAAGATTGTGATCAATTTGACAAACATAATTGATCTTGTCAAAACTAACAACAACATTGGAAACCATTCCTTCTCCAGTGATCTATCCGCTCTTATCTCCAGCAAAAGCAACATAAGCTTCCCTAATGCTTTTCACATCATAAAAGAGCCTTAAGTCACCTGTCATGTGCCTTGATGCTCCACTGTCAACAATCCAATGACTATTCAGAGTTTCTCCTGGAACACCATGCACAGTGCATTACCCGATTAGTTTGAGATGGGGACTCAAGCCTTAGTGGTCTTGGGTCGACCCTTATCATCAGGAAATGTGATTTCTATTTCTTGATTATTTGGAAACTTTGTGCCTCCCCGTGAAACATTACCGGTTTTAGATTTCCAAGATTGTTGATGTTTTCCAGATTAACTATTATTTACAGATTTATACATTTCTGGTTTAACGATCTTGAAGAACTTGGTTTCTTTTCTAAAACATCCGGTTTTAATGCCTTCTCAATTATTTTAATGTGTTTATGTCATTGTTTTTCTTCTTGTTCCTTAACAACACGTTTGTATTGTTTAGGTGACACAGATCGACGTTGGCAATTTGCTTCAGGATGGGCTTTTTCAACAAACTTGGCTTTACTGGGTTGGTACAGTTTTTGATTATGTGACCAAACTCCCCACACTTAAAGCATGTTCACCTTTCAACAAATTTGGGAGATCCTGTTTGATGACTTGATATTGAACTTATAGGCCTTGAGGTACTTGGTCCATTTTCACACCCATTTGTGTGTTGAGTGTAATTGTTTTGACTATTGCGTTTTAAAATCTTGACTTGATTTACAAAATCAATATTTGACATGTTTTCAAAAGTCTCGATTTTATTAGTACCATTTGAGCCCACAAAGTTAACATTCTTCCCCCTTTTCTTGCTACGAGCGCCTTTCGTTTCAACCTTTGGTTGTGACACCTTAGGTTTTTCAGCTCGCTTTTCTTGTTGTCTACTTTTAGAAGCGATTAATGGTTGTGGTTTGATTGGTTTATTCTTTCCCAAATTTGGTTGTTGAGTTTTCAAAAACTTGATCAATTGAAGTTGAATTTACATTTTTGATCAGAAAGTTCTTGTTTGAGTAAATTTTCTTATCACCAATCAACGTATACAACACATTGTCGTTTTCAAATGTAGACGCAGTTGTCTTTACAGATACGATAGGATCATTCCCTTGATTTGCAACAAATTGCAAATCGGGAGTAGCAGAAATTTCTACCCCTTTCTTTTCATCAAGAGATTGATCTTGATCGATCTTGTCTGACTCATTATCTGATGAATCATCTTCCTCTAATATAGATGGATTTTGATTAACATCTGATGATGAGTTCTCTGTTTTTCTTTATTCATCTGAGGAACTGCCCAGCTTAAACCCTAATCCTGCTGCAAACTCTTTAGGATTAAGAGGTACATATTGTTCAAAACGTGGCATTTCCTCTTCATCAGGCAATTTGGTATAATTGTGTTTCAATGGGGGTGGACACAATTTATACCCAATGCATTTGACATCTCCGTTAAGTTTTTGAACGTCAATGATGTGATCAAGCACATATCGGGAGTTAAAGTAACTCTCCAATTTTAGCTTGATTGCATCATGTTCGCATTTGGCAATGGCTAACTCCTTTTTTGTTACTTCAAGGATATTAATGTAGTTACTAATACCTGTTTGCTTGTTCAAAACTGTTTTTGTTAACTCACATACGCTTTTCTTAAGAGATTCAATTACAGATTTAAATTCTTTTTCATTTCGAGTTAAAGCCAGATTAGCCTCTTTGCATTTTGACAGTTCCACTAACAGGCTTTGATTGTGACTGTTAATTGTTTCAAATTTTGTTTTTATGTCAGCACAATCATTGCATATCCTAGGAGAGTCGGATTTTAGCTGACTTGTTGAACCTGCAACATTAGCTATGAAAGCAGTATGATGAGAAAAGGATGCATTGTTGGCAAAGACTTTCTCCATTTCCTTTGATGCAACTTTTGCTTTTTTTTTTTATCAAACCAGCCTTTTGACTTTTCAACTTCTCTGCTTCTTTCAGCAACTCATTGACCTCAGCATCAATCCTTTCCCTAATATATGAATCAGATCCATAACCACCTACACTCGAGCTTTCCTAGTTAGAACTCCCATTATACCCAGAACTATCATCATCATCAGAAGTGTCAATACTGTGAACATGTTTGATCTGATTGATTATCTTGATAACACGCAGTTCCTCCTTGATTTTCGCTTCCCAACTAAACTGACCAATCACATCCTTCATCTGCTTGAACAACTAATGCTCTGTGTATTTTGTTTGAAGGCCCAGACTGGTTGGAGTTGTTTGGGTTGTTTTTGTTCATTGTTAACTTGAGTTGTGTTGGACGGCCGTGATTGATTTCAGAAAGGTTTGTGATTTCCTTGCTTGCTAGGTTGAGTACATTCATGCTTGAAGTGACCTTTTTCGAAAAGGGTTGTGATTTCCTTGCTTGCTAGGGTTGTGATTTCCTTGCTTGCTAGGTCGACATCTTTATCAAATCCATACTTTGTGTGTTTCTTGCTTTCTAAACTTGTTCTTCCAGTTCTGCTCATGTAGTCCTTTGCTCTTCTAATCGCACTAGCAAATGCCCATTTAATATCCATCAACTCCATCTTATCTCTGTTTATTTGTTGATAGTCTTCATTAGTCAAATTGATGTTTCCAATTTGACCATCGACTAATCCACAGTATGCACTAACCATGGTGTTCAGAAGTTCCATGTGTTCCCGAGCAACCTCTACACTGACCTTGGAAAGATTTGACGCATCAAGTCTGACAGTATTAGGGTTTGCAGGTTGAAAGTTGTTACCATAGTAAGCTTGTTGAGAAGCTTGTTGTGGAACTTGAGGTGTAACAACTTGTGGTTGTGGTAGAAAGGCTTTAGGATCAAATACTTGACCATATGTTTGAGTACTTGAACCAGCAGATTGATCTGTTTGAACTGGTTGTGGTAGAAAGGGATTAACGTTTGACACAAACGCTGTTTAAAGTTTTGGTTGCTGAGGTGTACTAACGCCTGTGTTAATATCTCCAAAATACATTTCAGGATTTTTTGGAACAAGAATTCTTTTTGGTTTTCGAATTTCCTCTTCATTTTTGTTCTCCAGCTTCTAAACAAGTTCATAAATACTGATCACATCCAAAACCCCTGTGTGCTTTAGCAGTCAATGAATTGACTCCATTTTGGTGGTAAGGCATCAGCAAAACAGATTACAATCTCTTATGGAGATGCAATCACGTTGTATGAATACATTTCACTAAGCAGATGATAGAAACGGGTTGTCATATCGCTTAGTGTTTCATTTTCCATGAACATAAAACCTTCAAACTCTTTATTCAGCAGATCATGTCGTATTTTTCTTGTTGCAGCATTTCCTTCCCCTCTTGCTTCCAAAGTATCCCACAAATTTTTGGTGGTGGTACAGTAGACGAATTGATGATAAATGTCCTTATGAAGTGCTTGTGTAAGGATAGCGAACGCCTTCTTTTCTAAATCATAAGCCTTTTTAGCATTTTCATCTAAGTTGGATAAAGAGGTTGGATTTGATCCTGCTTCTTCGAGAGATTCTTTATATGGTGTAGTAAAATATGTCCATAATTCTGTATTCTGACCAAGAACATATGTATGAAAACGACTTTTCCATGAAGGATAATCGTTCATATGGTTCAACTTCGGTGGATGGCTATTACTTCCTCTCTCACTCTCGCTAGTAAGAAGAGTCAGAATGCTTTACTTTTGATTTGCCACACACGCCCACCGATTAGCAGTAATCATGGCCATTTGTTGAGGCATCAATGATTTAACCCATGAGGTTGCGGAGCTAGATTTTGGTGAGTCTTGGTTTATGCTTGAATACACCCCAATCCCAAGGATTTGTACCCATTTGTTTGTTTGTTTATAAAAAAATGCTTTTTAAGAATTTTAAAAAATTTCAAGGGTTAATCTTGAAATAAAAATTTTCTTGTAAAGATTCACAATTTCAAAGACCTCAAGATATCAGTTCTCACGAAAAACTATCACAAATAACCTGAAGGACACGAAAAACTAAGTCTTCGTACGAACTAGGTTGTTCGTACGAACTACTGTCTTTCATGCGAGCAACTGATGCTTCATGCGAACAAGGTTCTTCGTGGGAGTCAGTTGGTACTTCGCATGAACAATCTTGTTCTTCGTGCGGATGGGTTATTCGCACGGAGGTCTTTCGCTGATGTATTGATTTTTCGCAGAGATGAATCTTTTTGCAAGGTTGGTTGGTGAAAAATTTCCTTTTGTAACAGAAACTTGTTTCTGAGTTTGTTAGAAAGTTGTCAGCTGTCTACACAGTTTTGGTTTAAAAGACAAACATTCCAATATCAACTTTTCAGTCAAAACAGTCAAGTCTCAAGATCTGGTTAACCCTAAAGGAATATTCTTGTGAATTTTTCGGCAAGTGCTTCACCGGAAAATATGTCCAACTGAACTTTGATAGAAAATTTTAAGACAAACCGTATCCTAACATATCTCCATGTATTCTAACAAGGTTTTATGAAAATTTTCTAGATACAACAAGTTTTACCTAAGTTTTAAGCTAGTTATCTTTTAAAAACTTAAGTTTCTTGTTAGAAGTTCAAGAACACTTTCAGGAACCCTCACAACTTGCTCAAACATAACACTAAGCTTAGTTTTTAAACAAGGAAGAGAGCCAAATCTCTGATACCACTTGTAGGTCCACTTGGAGGATCAAGATTAACCTACTTCCTTGTTTATCTAACACACATACGAGTACGGAATCCACGTAAGTATGCAAACCAAAGCAAAGTAACAAACACAAGTTAACCAAAGATTCACTATCTTAATTAAATGAAGAGAGCTAGTACAACCACATACAAATAATGCTCATACAGACTCAGGATATTCTCTCTGTGCTCTCTCTCTTGTGCCTCAGTGTCTCTTTCTAGTGTCACACAGAACTGAGTGGTGCATGTCTGTTTATATAGTACCAACACCCAGCAATAGTATGAAGAATGTTGCTAATCGTACGAACCACTACAATCCACGAAGAACATTTAGCAATGGTTGCTCGTACGAACAACCTATGGCTCGTACGAATAGAAACTGGTTCGTACGAATAAACAAAATGCTTGTTGAAAGGGCCACTCGTATGATCATGTGACTGACTCGTACGAACAAGATAATGGCTCATACGAGCAAGCAACTTGCTCGTACGAAGCACCTTTCACTCGTACGAAGAAATATTCTTCGGAGAACTTCCTAACAGACATGTTGTACACAAGACTTAACAGTATGCACACATGCAACTGTTTTACAACACAGAAAAACTAAACGTCGTACTAAATCAAGATAGCAGAATATCTTGATTTGGTTGACACGACCAAAGTGTACAGACACAATAAACAAAGACCGTACAATTACTGACGTAACTAAGAGCAAGCGACAGACACAAAAGTGTATCAACACAAACCGACTGCACGGTTAGACCCGTTTGATTTTTAGAACATAAAAGGCACAAAAATTTCTAAAAAAGGTCTCGGACATTATATCTCTTTGGATTCGTATTTTCGAGACGAGTCTAACGGTACAATTTGGTAAAATACATTTCGGACAAATTTTTAAATGTTTTTAGCGAGCCGGTTCAGTAAAAATGTCGAATATGTCAAACTTTAACAAATTGTTGAGAATGGAGCATGAGGCAGGCACTACTAACAAACCGCCAAAGATGTTGAAGGTAGAGAATTACCTTACATGGAAGGATAGGTTTCAGTCGTTCATTGAATATCAGGACACACAGATGTGGATCTGTATTCAAGATGGGTACGTAAACCCAACTCATGACTTTAAAGGCAGACAACGGGTCACTGCCTATGTAAACATGCTAGAGGTAGATAAGAGAATGTATGAGTCTGAGAAGAAGGCATTGGCTGCAATACAGATGTCGTTACCTGATGTCATCAAACATACATTCAAGCGATATACTACTTCGAAGGAGATGTGGGATGCTCTAGAGAAGAGCTATGAGGGATATCCTGATGTGAAGAAAAACAAAGTTGACTTGCTGAAGAAGCAATTTGCTGTTTTTAAAGGCATGAGAAATGAGTCCCTCGAAGATTTCGTCACGAGATACTATCATATAATGTCAGAAATGGACAATTATGACCTGGAGGGATACACGGACGGTGAGATAAACGATAAGTTGCTAGATGCTTTACCTGCCAAATGGGATATTTATACTCTTGTGATAAAGGGTGAAGCTGTATGAAGATAAAGACTTGGAAGAGGTTGTTGGGAAACTGAGAGCTTATGAGCTCAACATGAAGAAGAAGGAAACTGGATATGATCAAGTTCAAGATCCGGGAATTTATAAAGGGATTCCATCTTGATCTTCCAATAATGCTTCAAGTGATTCAGCAACTATGTTTCTCTCATGTGAAAATGAGCAGGTTGTAACAAATGCTAAAGGTGATATGTGCTTTATAGCTGCTTCAGGAGGATCGTCAGGGGAAAAGAGACAACAATCTAGCAATAATAACAGCAGTACAAGGTTTATGCCTCTGAGTGTCAAGGCTGCTGAAGATCATCTGGCCTTGCTTGCTTCATTCATTGTTTCATATGAAAACTACATTCAGGGAAGAATATTTGATCCTGATACTTTTGATGAAGATTATGATCAGATTGGCTCTGATGACCTAGAGGGGATAGATTTACAATGGCAGATGGCCATGATCTCTAGAAGAGTAAAGAGGTTCATGAATAGGACGGGAAGAAAGTTCGTTGGAAAGAATGTACGTTTTGACAAGTCTAAAGTGAGGTGTTATAATTGTCAAAATTACGGACACTTTGCTATTGAATGTCAAAGACCTAAGACTAAGTCTCGTTCTAACTCATCATTTCAAGATTATCCTGGTCATGGTTCAAGCAACATGAATGCATCAACTAACACTAGATCAAAGGCCTTGATCTCTACTGCTAGAGAAGGTTCTTATGGTTGGAGTGTTCATCCGGAAGGTGATGACAATGCCACACAGGCTTTCATGGCTAAGATAGCCCCAGGTGACGATGCAGAAGAAAAGGTTGATGCTGAGGTAGAGCAAAAGACTACAACTGAAAAAGTTGATGATCAGACGACTGAAGTTCAGGAAGAAAATGTAAAGTCTGATGTAGAACAGGATGCTGCAGATAAGAAGATGGCTGCAGATTTTGTTGCTTTCATGGCTGATCTAAGCAAATCAACAAGAGAGGTATATTCTAACTCTGGTAGTTCTTTTTGCTTAAAATGTCGTGACTGCAAAGTGAAGTTGACAGGTTAACAAAACAAAACCAAAGCCTAGTACATGAGCTCTCGAGCGTAAAAGAATCAAACTTTTTTATAAAAAGAAATGAGTCATTATATTTGAATAAAATTAAGGGTTATGAAGAAGAAATCAACATTTAACCTGCAAACTAAATGAAAATTTTCAAATTATTGACTTAGCTCATGATATGATGAGTGAGAAAACAAAAAAGATTTCTGAAAAATGCAAAGAGTTGTCAAAAGCATAACTAACATTTGTTAACTTGAAAAGAAATTGAATCGATTTAGAGATTCATCTTTTGTTATGAAACACATGATGAATGGCTTGAAGAAAAGTACTGACAAGACAAATATAGGCTTCAAAGGTTTCAATGAAGTTCCACCACCTCTTGGTCATGTCTATTCTTTCTTGCCAGATGAAGAAGAGCTAACAGACTTTGTGTCAACTACACCTAGTAGTTCCACATCAGGGAATGTTGATGTGTCTGAACATGCCAAGAAGGATAATAACAGGGAAGAGGTTTTGAAAACAAAGAATGCACACCCTAAGAATAAAAAACAATTTTTGTTAAAAATTGATTATGTTAAAAATTGATTTTGTTAAAAGGAGTGATATGAAAGTTGAAACTACTATTATTGAAAGTAAGTCAAATGTGCAGTTTGCTAAAAATAAAAACATAGAAAAATCAGATATTGACCAAACTAAATAAGATTCTTCAAGGGCATCATCCTCATCATCATCACCTGATGGATCTAAACAAGAGACTTCAGTTAAGAAGTCTTCGGCTAGAAGATCGTGCTTCAAATGTCACACCAAGGGACATGTAGCTAGCTATTGTCCTAACAAAAAGAATGAAGCACAAGTGACTAAGAGAAAGAGAGAAAAATCACCAGAAAAGATTGGTGATGGTGAGCAGAAAGTTTCTAACTCACCAAAGACATCTGCTCTCAAGCAACAGAGTGTTGTGGTTGGTCTAGATAAGGCTGAAAAAGGAACTCACCAAGTTCCTCTTTTTCAAAGAATTCAACAAATATTTTAGCCTGAATCTACATCAGGCAGATATGAAAAAACTAGAAGTAGTTCAACAAGAATGAATAACTTTAATGGTAAATCAAGTAATTTCAGAAGTCAAGGTCAATATCAAACTCGATATCAGAATGTTGGTAGTCGAAATTTTTATAACAATGGCTTTAGAAATTATCACAATCGAAATTCAAGGAATCAAAACCAAAATTTCCAAAGGTCACAGAGTCCAAACATGTTTAGGAAACCTCAGGACCAGAGATCGAGTGGAAATCAAAAACCATTTCCATCAACAGGTCTGAGATCCAAGACTTTAGTTAGAGTGATGAATATTGGATGGATATTCCTGTGGTTGATGAATCTTGAAGACCCAAGACCATTAAGGCTTGGGTCCCCCAATCTAACTAATTTTTGTTGGGTTGTGTAGGAGCTGCTAAGGAGGATTATCAACTTGTGGTATGTAGATAGTGGCTGCTCCAGGCACATGACGGGGGATGCGAGGTTGTTGACTGAGTTTGAAAACATAGATTGAGGTTACATGAATTTTGTAGGTGCTAAAGGAGGGCACATTACAGGTCTAGGAAAAGTGACAAACGGGAAGATCAAATTGGACAAAGTGAACTATGTCGAGCAACTGAAACACAATCTGATTAGCGCGTCACAAGTCTGCGACAAGGGTCACTCGGTCCATTTTACTAAGTCTGAAGCTTTAGTGTTGAAACCAGGTTTGGTAATACCGAATGATTGGATAGTGATGAGAGCGCCAAGGAGAAACGACACTTATGTCATGGACATGGGTGCTAAGAACTCTTCCATTTTGGTGGCGTGTTTATTGTTAAAAGCATATGAGGCTGTGTCAATGTTGTGGCACAGACGCATGGCCCACATCCACTACCGAAAAATGAATTATATTATTAAAAATAGTTTAGTGGAAGGGTGCAAGTGCAGAGGTTTCATGTGGAAGATAAATGTCTTCCATGTCAAAAGGGAAAACAACATAAGAAACCTCACAAGTCCAAAACAGTAATTCCAAAGATGCTCCTTATGAATTACTTGGATCTATTCGGTCCAGTGAACGTATGGAGCATAGGTGGAAAGTACTATTGTTTAGTTGACACAGATGATTACTCACAGTATTCATGGGTTTTCCTTTTTAGGTATAAAAGATGAGACAACAGAGATGCTGATGGATCTTTTTACAAAATTGGAAATGTCCATGCTGCACGGATCAAGGAGTAATAATGGCATGGAGTTCAAGAATAAGATTTGGATCTCTATTGTCTTCGCAAGGGAATTGATCCTTATACACCTCAACAGAATGGAGTCGCTGAGAGGAAAAATAGGACGTTGATTGAAGCCGCTAGGACTATGCTTTTTATTTCAAAGCTTCCAGTTCTTTTCTAGGGAGAAGCTGTGAACACAGCTTGTTATGTCCTAAACAAAGTTTTAACGGTTAAACGGTTTAACAAAACATGTCACGAACTTATGTTTAACAAGAAACCAAACTTGAAAGGCTTTGAACCATTTGGATTACCCTGCACCATTGTGCGAAATAAAGATTAGAAAACATTCGGTGAGGTAGCTGACGAGGGATACTTTCTAGGTTATATGCCTGGAACACCGAATAAAAGGGTTTTAATCTAAAAAAAAAGTAAAATTGAGGTTGTGTTTAACATGGAAGTCACTAGTTATTCACCTCAACAATCAACGAGTGGTCCTGCTATATTATATGATTATGATAGCGTTTTTAAATCATTTAATATTCTTGAGTTTTCCAATGCAGATGAGTCTCAAGTGATTCGAACTGTTATCAGTGAAGATGAAGAGGGTGACTTCATGCCTAGATCGAGTATATTAATGTCAGATGCTCCAGAAACTTCCACCAGTGCAGCTCAACAGGTTTCAAGTGATAGTGAGTCTGAACCTATTTAGGGGGAGGATTTACTTACCCATTTGCTAATGAGAACATTCAGGGGGAGGTTGGATGTAATCTAGGAGATAATTTAGTTGTTAACACCATTGCTACCACACGCGCAAACAGAGATCATCCAGTTGAGACATCATAGGTGATGCTGCTGCAGGTGTTCAGACAAGAAGAGGTGTGAGCAAAGGTTCCTGTTTATTTACTTCGATTCAGAAGACTGGGATGGTAAACGAGTGTTTGTATAGCTGTTTTATTGCCCAAGAGGAGCCGAAGAATATTCACATGGCTCTTAAAGATAATTCATGGGTTGAAGCGATGCAAGAGGAATTAGCTTAGTTCAAGAAATTGAAAGTTTGGGAGCTAGTCGACTTGCTAGAAGAAGAAAAGGAAATAGGCACCAAATGGGTGTTTAAGTGCAAGAAAGACGACCGAGGGATTGTGACAAGAAATAAGGCCGATTAGTCGTTAAAAGGTTCAATTAGCAAGAGGGATTGATTACAATGAAGTGTTTGCACCAGTAGCAAGGTTGAAAGCAATTCATTTGTTCCTAGCTTTTGCTTCATTCAAGGGCTTCAAAGTTTACCAACTTGACGTGAAGAGTGTGTTTCTTTACGGAAAAGTCCAAGAAGTGGTGTATGTCTCACAACTAGATGGATTTACTGATCCAGGTTATCCAGATCGAGTCTATCGACTTGATAATGTATTGTATGGATTGCATCAAGCACCTAGGGCGTGGTATGAGACACTGTCAGCACATTTGTTAAAGAATGGTTTTGAAAGAGGTCAGATGGAAAGTACACTTTTCATTAAGAGAAAGAAGGAAGACTTTCTGCTGGTACAGGTACACGTAGATGATATTATTTTTGGGTCATCTGATGAGAACATGTGTCATGAATTTGAGCAGGTGATGAAGAGCAAGTTTGAAATGAGGGTGATGCGTGAGTTGTCCTACTTTCTGGGTTTACAAGTTGAACAAAAGAAAGAGGGGATGTTTATACATTAAACAAAGTATGTGTATGAGATTTTGTCTCATTTCAAAATGGAGGATTACGCTACTTTCAACACACCTATTTGCGAGAATCACAATCTTGGTCCAGATCATGAGAGTGTGGAGGATGTTGATCCAACTCAATATAGGGCAATGATTGGTTGTCTAATGTACTTGACTGCCTCAAGATCGAACATCATGTTCACGGTGTGTCTTTGTGCCAGGTATCAAGCGAATCCAAAAGAGTCACATATGAAAGCGGTGAAGAGGATTCTTCGTTATTTGAAGGGGAAACCTAAACTTGGGTTATGGTATCCAGCTGCTAGTGATTTGAAGTTTGTTGCATTCACTGATTCGGACTTTGGAGGATGCAAATCACCCAGAATTTCTACCACAGGTGGTTGTCAGTTCTTAGGAGGGAGGATCATGTCATGGCAATGCAAGAAGCAGTCTTGCGTGTCTACCTCTATGTGTGAAGCTGAATATATTGCTGCAGGTAGCTGTTGCTCTCAGGTTCTCTGGATACAACACAGATGCGCGATTATGGTTTGAATTTCACTCGTACTCCTAGTGTGATAGACAATAATGCCACTATTTCAATCACGAACAATCCCGTAAATACAGTCGGACAAAACATATTGACATTCGTCATCATTTTATACGGGATTGTGCTAAAAAAATTGATTGAACTGCATAGAGTCGACACACTAGATAACCTGGCAGATCTTTACACAAAAGCATTTGACAGGGCTCGTTTTGAACATCTAGTCGAACTCAACGGGATGAGGAATCCTGAATAACCAGTTTTCCATAAAAATTTTGTAACTACTTTACTGTTTTTCAAAAATCAAAACATAAAAAAATAGAAAATCAAAAATGAGTTTTCACTGTGTGGAAAAGAAGAAATGATAGTACATCAGTTAGTTAGACTGTCTAACTGTAATTAAAATTAAAATTGCTTAAATGTGATAGCAGCTTCATCATATGGTGTACCGGTAGGCAAAATGCATGAAATAATCAACTGACCTTGGTGATATAAACATAACGAACTGTGTCTGAGTGGGTAATATATTAGTGGCATAGGGTTTTATAACCTTAATCTTGCGTTGATAGATTGCCAAAATCCGAGGTTTTGGGTCTTTATATCGTTATATTATCCAGGGATATCAGTGTTGTCGTTCTGCTGCATCTAGATATATGCTGACCTAGGCACAACCAGGATGTCTTAAAAGAGCTAATATGCCAAATCCTAGAAATTGAAGAAGCTCTCCTAGAGAGTCATTTAAATGTGCAAAATGCATAAATCGTACCAAAATCTGTGGTATTTGTCTTAACCCTCGTTGGATATTGGTCTCTTTGCTGTACGAAAGTACTAACCTGATCACCAAATATCTAACGTTGTAAAACAAAAGGATGAATTCGGTATACTAACCTACTATGAGGAATCTTTGTGCATACCTTGATCGTTGGGGTATGTCCTGAAGTGGGACACACTAATATATCAGTCTGATACTACCTTCACATATCACTAGGTAATGGTACTTGAAATGTTCATATATTTTGTTTAAGTGGATAAACAATATTGGTAATCATATTGAACTATTTTTCATGAAAATTACATATATAATTATCTAATAGTGTGACAACAGTTCGATGATGCTGATATGATCTTCTTACCGGTGATTCTCACAAAAACAGAGTGTTATTATTTTGTTATTTATTTGCTTCAGAAAATATAGAAAACCAAAAAGATTTTCTTTTTCTTGTAAATTCTTAACGTACGGAATATGGTTGTTCATGGAGGAGTTGTTATAGGGGGAGATGGTGTTAGAAGATGAGTTCAAAATTTTAAAATCCTGCAGGTTCTGTGTGCGTAAAAATTTTGAGTATGTGGTTTGAGTTGAAAATTGCTTGATCTATGATACAGTTTTACCATCCCTTGAATAATAATAATTTGTTAACTTGTGTCGAAAATTCTTATGGTTTCTTGAGATGTTTGTTCTATAGTGTACAAATTGTAGCAGTGTGTGGCTGAGAAGTTTAGTGAAGAGGAGTTTGCTTGGATGCATGGTAGAACCTCCTTTCTACATTGTAGACAAAGTTTAAGAGTTTGAAGATTTCTATGCAAGTGCTAAACTGGAGTTTACTCAAACGTTAAGATTTAGAAGATTTGGTGATTGGATCAGCTTAGGGGGAGTCTGTTGCTGACAAAAGCTATTAAAGCTGAAACTATCCAAAGACCAAAGACGTTGAAGATTGCAAGATGACTGATGACAAAGTTGTTTTATGAAGCTATTGTCAAGGGGGAGTTTGTTGGTGCATATTTGTGACAACAACTTAGATTTAGTCTTTGGATATCTTGTAATTAATAAAACGATAAACAGTTAGCGGGTTGGGTTTTGTAATAGTTAGTTATAGTGATTAGGCCAAACCAGACCCTCATTATAGGGAGTGGTAGGCGAATCGGGCGTAGCCCAATTTACAGCCCATGTGGTTAAACCCTAGCCTAGTTGCAAACCTGTCTCTATATAAACAAATTTTTGCATTAGGATTAGGGTTGCTCAGTTAGTCACTTCAGAGAGAGTTGAGAGAGAATTCGTAGAGAGATTGGCTTGGACGAATTCGTGTGATCTAGATTGATTGTAGTCGTTGTGATAGATAATCAATAAAATCGGGTTTATTGTGATTTCTGTTTCTACTAGTATTTTTGTGATAATATGATCTAGAGGATTCCGCACTCTAGATTGGATAGACGATTCTGTGAAGATCCATATGGATAGGGAACCTATAATTAGCCTCGCCAAGTCAACTGTTGCCCCAAGACCATAGTGGTATTCTAGTCATTTTTTTGAAAATTATATGCCCTCGCGTCACGCGGGGGACTTTTCCACACCCTGTCGCGCGACGCGACATGGTTTTTTTCCAGCATTTTTCTTTCGTTTAATTTCCCGCTTAACCACAACACTCCGGAAGCTTGGTTTTCTTCATTTTGCCAATTTTCACTTCCTCTTTCATCCGCACACCTGCAAAACACAAAAGACTAAGTACCTTGTGACATTCTAAACAAAATAACACAAAACTCTACCAAAACTATACAAACTACACACCATAAATAGTTGTATTTTGCAGTACATCATCCATCTGCATAAACTTGTGATAGTCTACATATCTTGGATGGAAGAAGCATATATTGGGGGTATTTTCACTTTTGACCAATGCTCGCATAACAGACGAGCAACTAGACATCCTATTGACAAATGATTTGTTGTTTCAAGAAGCTCTTCGTATAACGGGCATGATGTGTGACCTACAGTCATAGTCCCACACTAACCAGTGCGGACCTAGTATTTTTTCATGGGTTGGAAATATTTGGGGTGAGTTGGCTATTGCTATGTGTTAATTTTTCTCAGTCTAGTTCAAGTCGAGTTCATATATTTGAGAGTTTATAACATGATTGTATAACATATTAAGAAACAGGTGTTCACTAATCAAGTATTCAAGCATAACTAGTAATAAATCAACTCAAAAAACTAATCAAATAAATTGTTAAACTAACTGGAATTTGAAAAACTAATTTTTAAATTAAAATAATCAGCAAAAAGTCAACTGGTGATTGGTGGGTCTCATGAAGGGCAACAGTTGACTTGGTGAGGCTAATCACGTGTTCGTGTTTTTTTTGAACTGTCACCTTTGTTTATTTTATTTAAGTGTAAAGTTTAAACAAACAATTTAATTTTCAAAAGCCAAATGGGTTTGGGCTTGATTTTTTATTTTGTTGTGTGTTTAAATATTTATAATGTTCTATATTTGTTGTTTACATTATACTATATATTTATATTTTTAAAGTTTACAATTTAAATTATTTTGTTGCGTCGATTTTAAAATTTGTGTGGGGTTGTATATCCGTTTTTCAAAATTTTCATGTGGGCCGGTGTTAAAAATTCATGGGGTTCTTTTAGGATTTTATTGTATGTATAACACTAAATAAAAAAAATTCATGTGGATCGGCCGCCCCCATACCGTTGTTGTATGTCCTGCTCTACCAAAGTAAGCAGTCTATCCATTTCAAATTTCCAAAAAAGAAACATTAATTTTTTTGGGGGAACCCACATGTTCCAATCAGGGAGGAAGTTTGCATTTAGAAAAACAGTCTTAATTGATCACATTTCTAATGAACTTAACCGAGAAAGTCGCGTTCAAATCCGTTGACCATAACCATCCATCTGAGCTCAAAGAAATGACTATCCTATTTAGAAGTTGAATATATTGATGAAGTTCCTCCCTTAATTCTATGTTGTTGGTCTGGCTTATTCTTGTCGCCATGATAACTTGAATTATATTTGTGCTCGAGATGGTCCCACACAACCACCATCATCTAGCCTTATACATAGATAGGGGACTCTTTGTAACTACATCTTTCATGGGAATTAATTAGATCGTTGTCCGTTTTAGGGCCGATACACTTGCTTAACGTTTTTTTATTGATGAAATGTTTTTGAATGATGATAGGCATAATGATGTTGTTTTTACATAAATGTTTGATGATTAAATTATAAGCATACGAGTTTGACTACAAACATGGTTTTTAGAGTATTTTGTGTTAGTAGTCTTTGTCTAGGGTGAGGGACGAGTCTTGATGTGGTCGATTGGTGCCTCGAGGTGACATAAGCCTTTATGCGGTAGGACAATTGCTATATTGAGGTGACATTATGTACAATAATGTAGAGTGTAGCTGCGCCAAAGTGGTAAAACAACTAGCGATGTAGGCCGATGCTGCATCGTGGTGATAACTGTTAGTGCATGTTATCTATGTCTGCCACTGTGCGAATAGGCTAGATAAAGTGTGTGTCAAATATTGTATAGTTGAGAGTGAGATTAGACGAGCACTATTCCGCACAGATGAGAACTTATCTACACGAATGAGTTCATCAGCACAGAGGAAGCTCATCCGTACGAACAAGCTCATCCGTCCCAAATCATCATGTATATATATAGGGATCTTGTGTTAGAAGTTCATGAGTTTTGGAGAACTGCTGGAGATTGCCTGATGCTATCTCCAACCTGTCAATGATGTATGCTCTTCTGGTAGTAATGGAAGCTTTCTACTTTTGACTATTCTTATGAAATTTCTACCGAACTAGCACTATCATATCCAAACATCCGTCTAAACCCAACGGGATCCGAAACTTTCAATAACGTGTCTAAGATGCAGGCCACTTTGCGTCGAGGTGACGATGTGTCAATGGTGGCGAGCACCCAGTGATGTAAAGGTTTTGAAAATCATGTTGTGATGATTGAAAATGTTGTTTTACTGTTGATGTTGAAAATGTAACTTTTAGAACTCTATTTACTTTAAAACATTTGTAGCAATTACTTGACTTCCTTATTTATTAAAAATCACTTACCGTTGTTGACAACTCATTTTGCACGTGTACAAGGTAAGTGATTGGATGTTGTAGAGGGCGGCTCCCCAGCACGCGCTGCTTTGGTTGCCAGGCTTTTCTTTTAGACATTGGCATTTTAAGTTGAAATCGCGTTGACACTTTGGGTTTTGTTAACATTTCTTACTTTACTTTTCGTTGTATGATAAGACTTCCATTGTGTTTGGTTTAATTTGTTAGTGTAGAATTAGTGTGATGCCCTATTACTAGCAAATGGGGTTTCGGGTATTGCGGCCTTACAAATTCACAACCCGTCAAGTCAAAACAAGTCGGGCAAAAAAACTTACACTAAATTTTGGAAAATAAAATAAAAATTCAAACTCCTAAAATTATGAGATGATTTCAAAAAAGAATCAATCAAGTTGCTACCTAATTAAAAATCAATAGCAATTAAAAGTTATGCAAGAATAGAACCAAGTCAAGTTGATGACTTGCTGTCTAATATCTAACTCTAATTTGGAAGATTAAAAATAGCTACTACATGTTGTCAATTTAATGTTACACTATCCATACTCACTCCTAGATTATACTAAGATAATCTACTCCTTGCTTTGTTATTATTTAGCCCCCCAAAGGAAAATAAACGAAAACCTAGTGTAGTGATATGATTATAAATAGTCGAACAAGACTAAAGACCAAGACCTATGTTCGCTTCTCTGTTTAAGTGGTAATAACAAACATTCCAAATGGGTTAATCTTGCTATGAACAGATTTGAATTCTCATATCAAGCCTGCAAGTTAATTAAAAATTTAAACACATGCGAATTAACATTCCAAGAACTAAGATTTCGACTTTAACAACTGAGCCAAACCTAACATGTGACGTTGGTGATTAATGGACCAACAGTTAGATTATTGGTTATGGAAATTAACCTATGATTTTGGTTATGACTTTCTGCAATTTGAAGTAAGTATTCGAGTCGCTTTGACAAATGCAGAATTCGGATGGTTACTGGAGGTCACTGGGTTTTCTATTAAAGAAATTAACTCGCACTTTTGAATCGGTCTTGAACAAAATTAGCGAGTTAGGTGGATGGGTGCCTATAAATTTGGGCCTATTTTTAGAACAAGCATACTCCGAATTTAAGATGTTCAATGGGTGCTTACACCGCTACACCACCGACCTTAAAGTAAGTCTGCCCCTAAACAGATATTCGTGTCATCTAGTTAAGGCGTTTCTTGTTTTTCGAGATGTTACCCATTCAAGTCCCCGGTCTATTGGTTTAAGCTACAACCTTATGGACCAACATAATGACATTAAATATAGAACACATATGGTTGAAGCCAAAATCAACAGTCCGACATGCGTGGCTAATGACTTGGAATAACTCTGTTGTGCTTCCGGTCACTAGAGAACCTATAAAACGAAATCGTTAGCCTTGTCATGGAGAACCGGGGGGGGGGGGGGGGGGGGAGGGTGTCTGTGGCCATCCTTCGACGTGAGAGTAAGAGATCGTTTGGTGTAATAAATTGGGAGTATTTACTCCGGCCAATTTAATGGTGAAGAATGTTTTTAGAGCATTCAATATAGTGCAAGTGTATTGTGGAATGAATTCATTACCTCGTATCTCCTTTGTCGTTCTCTTTTATCCTCTTTTCCTTTATCTGGAAATACCCTTTTGCCCATGGACAAAAGGAATCAACTTCCGGGTCTTCTTATTGTCTAGGTAAAGCCCAACGGCTGTCATTTACAACGGAAACCTGATCTTCCCATGCCCTCTTTCTTGGAGCCCTCTCATCGAATTGCTCTGTTTAGACGACGGTAATCAGGGCATTAAATGCTTCGACGTGATCTTCTCTTCCAACATGTTTTTCTTTCTTAGCGAGGACCGTGACATCTTTAAAAAGGGCGGGAGAATCAGTTCGTTGACTGGCCTCACGTGAGCTTTGAACCTTGCATGTGTGTTTAAGAAGAGCAACTTAGGCTTGGATTTACAGAGTATGATGATGATGATGAACTTAGGCTTGGATCTAATTGCCGGTGTCAAGCCGAGTCCGGGATGCTCCAGATCACATATATTACCAAGATATATCATTTGTAATATTAAATTTGTACCTTGAAAATGTACTCAATATAGTTTGTTAGAAATATACACAAATTGCTAAGGCATGATATATATAATTAATAAGGAAAATGTGGTTTAATAATTATTTTTATAAACGTGGTAAAAAACATAAAATGTTAAAGTAAGAAATCATTATTAAAGATTTTTTAAAACACAGTATAAGGTTATAAACTTACTTGTATATTTTATTTTATTGAAATGGATCGCCGGCACTAGTCTCACCTCATGAGCCACGAGGAGTTTGACAAAACAACTATTGCCTGTTGCACATCCCCATCAATCACTCCGTAACATGTTAGTGTGTTACCTATCTCTCAATCATTCTTCTTGCCTTTTATATACATAATGATATCGATATTTATGTTTTTAATTCTTAAACTTTACCTAAACCATTTTCTATAATATATGTGAGGTAAGCTTTCTTCGATTTACAATGACCACACGTTAGAGTATAAGTTTTATATTCTTATTTTGAACCATCTTTTTGGGATTTTATCAACTTGACATTAAAAAACAATATTTTGATCCAATATATAACTTGATAGTTGATATAGATATAGATATTTACTACTGATCAAATACATAAAATTATATTATATATTTTTTTTTGACAGGAACAAAATTTAAGAAAGTCTATTAATCTTAGTATCATCAATATATTCCCTAACTTTCACCGATCAATGGGTAATGGTAGAGGCGGAGTTAGTGTATAAGGAGGGGTAACAACCCTGTCGCTTTACCGTTTCCATAGTGTATTTTTTCGGTTTTATACAAAGGACACCGTTAACGTCAAAAAATAAATAAATTGGAATGCCCTTGAATTTTTAAGCTAGATCTATTTTTGGGCTAAATCCGCCACTGGACAACGAGCTGATTGATAAGTTATGTATAAAATATAGACCCCCTATGCTTCACAAAAAGATAATCCTTTACGTTCTATTTTAAACTCGAACCCATCAAAGTAGATTCCAAAGGGGTGTGTGAGATTGTATTTTGAAGAATGCTATAGGATTAAGGTGATCCAAACATGTTTTGGAAGAAAAGCAAGTTAAAACATAGATAGTTCTTGTGTTGATTATTAGAAATTCATTTATTTATTTAAGGCAAATTGAATTTTTATAATTTAAATTGTCTCTTTTTGGTTGATAATAATCTCAACTCAGTTAGTTATCAACAATAATTCGAACTTTTCCATTTTGTTTGTAAAATAGTCCGTCGTTAAAAAAACATTTCGGAGTTAAGTTTTTATTTTATTTTTTTCCAAATTACAAACCGATGTTTTCTGGCTTTTGATTAGAACGAGGATACAAGTCGATTGATGTAAAGCTTACCTTGAAACAGTGCTCTAAACGACTTGATTTTTGTTAGTTAGAAGTTGAAACACCCGAATTGAAGCACTGTTTTCGTCGTTTAAAGCACCGTTTCAAGGTAAGTTTTATATCAATAAACTCGTATTCTCGTTTTGATCAAAAGCCCAAAAATTGGTTTGTAATTTAAAAAAAACTTAACTCCGTTATGTTTTTTTAACGGCGGACTATTTCACAAACAAAATTGAAGAGTTCAGATTATTGTGGGTAATTAACTGAGTTGGGATTATTATCGGTCGAAAAGAGCCATTTCAAATTATTAAAATCCAATTTGCCTTTGTTTAATTACCATGGTTTTAATATCTTTTCACGAACTTTGGCAACCAGCTGTTTCTTTTAATCTTTTAAATAAAGTCTGTAGCGAAATACTAGCAATGGATTTACAACAAAAAGTGCCAATGCAACAAAATGAATTTGAGATGGTCTATTCCCTCACAATTGATTTCCCTCGTCACAAAATGAGCTAGCGACCGAATGGGACCGTCACAACTTCCATTGTGAAGGATGGACATGTGGTAAGGCTGTTGCAAGTTAAGACGGATTTAGTCCATCGAAATCTCCTGTCACAATGTTTTTGAAGTTAAATCCAGAAAAAAACAGTTTGGTTTATTAATACATCACCAAATAGTTTAATTACTGTTGTGTTACCAAATGTACACTCTTTTAGTTAATGTTATTGGCATATAGGGTATGTTTGGCAAAAGTAGCTGGTGGTTGGTGGTTGGAAGCTGATGGGCTAGAAGCTAGTAGCTATAGTTGATAGCTGGTAACTGTAGCTTTTTAGATATAGTTAAGTGTTTGACAGAGTAGCTGGAGTTTTTAATAAAATGTATAAAATGACCAAAATAAACATTTAAAAGTTGGTGCATTAAAAAGTTTATTATCTTTAGAGGTTAAAATAGTCATTTTTTATGTAAATACTTGTAGCTTCTTTTAAACGCTACTAGTATGAGTGTTTAACCAAAAGCTTTAAGCTTCTAACCTAAAAGCTTCAAGCTACTTCAACCAAGCAAGGCTTTTTATTGTGTAAGAACTTTTTCTTAAAAGTTTAAAGATAAAAAAATCTGAAAAGCTACTAAAAGCTCCATACCAAGCATACCTATAAACAAATATTTTATGGCCAGCCTTTTTTTTTGAATAATCATATTTGACTGAACATTTTATAAACTACATTTTAACAAATTTGACCAATTAAACAAATAATTAAAACCAATAAGGTCAAATTTATACACACCCAACTAACTACAAAGGCCATATGCCACAATATTAGATCATGTTTCATGTGTAGGTTATCATTGATTATAACGTTATCCTATTCTTTCATCTAATTAATTAATTAGTTCTATACATTTATCATTGATTACGCAACAATATTTTTTTAATGTGGATTACGTTGTCATAATATTGACTAAGCTTGTGGATGAGTTATCAGTGAGTGTGCGCCAACTAAGAGTGGTTTTAAACTTTTCTTTGATTCTATTTCATCGTCTTCTTAATGATTAATAATTTTTATCAAGGAAAATCTCAAAAAGAACTTAAAATGGCTCCACCTTTACGATTTTATACTCGAGGCTTATAACCAAACAACAATGAGTTCGTTAAACACAATTTGCGTGTTTAGTGAAGACCCTTCATTTATTTTGTAAAAGCACATCTCTACGATCCTAAAACGCCATACAAAGATAAACTATCTAGAAGGACACATGACATATACATGCGGACACATACACAAATAATCTCATAGTTATTGTTATAAGGACGAATGTACATGTTGAAAATCTATTCGTGACACGCAAATATATCAATAGTAAGTCTTTTTTTTGGGTACATGGGTGTTCATGGGTACCCTTGTCCGGGTACCACTACCCTAACGGGTACACCGTCGCCACCCTCACGGTTGGCGGAATCACGTATGGTTTACGGGAACTAGTTACCGAAGAAAGGAAAGGATAGAAAGGGAGTTGATTTGTGTGTGACGAGGAGATAGAGGGTTTGTTGATAGGCGGGAACACTATCACTGTTGGGAGCGGGTTCCAGCGGATAAATGGTTTATTGCAGAGGTGGCATTTGGGATGTGTTGTTTACAGGGGTTATGCCCCGTCCACCCTAAGATGTAAAACCATAAGTTTACCATCATAGACTCATTTCACATCATTTCATAAGTTTACGTCTTCTAAGGATGATTAGAAATTCAGCGGTAAGTAAATTACCACCCAAAAACAACTCAAAGAATTGTAAATCATCCTGATCAAAAGTGTTAAACTCTATGATGAAGGGGTCCAAATTTATGTCTACAATAATGTAACATCCCAAAGTCTCATTATATGTGTATATGTTAAAGATAAGTATTATAAAACTAATCATTGTTAGAATGGTAACTAGGAGTATGAACCTAGTAAAAGTCTTAAAGAATAGATTTTACTCTTAAAATACAATACCAAAACATGAGGGGCCAAATTAGGATGAAGTAAAAGATGATATATAAAAACAAAACTTAAAACCCAAACACACACACTGGTGTGTGAGGGTGTCGACAGGAGCAAGAGAAAGAAAGGGGAAACCTTCTAACTTAGCCAAATTAGTAAATTGTAAGGGAAATTAAAGCTTGATTGTATGCATGAACACAAATTCTCCATCATCTAAGTGTGCTTAACATAAAGGTAAGTTGTATTTCATGATTTGGTGATTTTGTGGAAAGTGGGCTGCAACCAATCCTTGTGTTCATGTGAAAATTAGTATCATTTATAAGTTTGAATCACTTCATAGAACAAGAATTATGCTTGAATTTGGTTAATTGATGACTTAAAAGGGAAAACCCATTTGTAGTAGTAGTAGTATGATAAAATATGATGATGATGTAGATGCAAATTGGTGTAATCTTAATGTATGAACCTGTATATAATAGAGTATTGTTAGATAAATTGATATGGGATGAAGATTATGTGAAATTGATTGATTATATTCATCCATGTTATGAAATAGGAAGAATGTGTGTAGACTACTTGTACATTATGCTTTGATTTAAATATGCACACAAGGTGTTTGATGAAATACCTAGAATAGAGATTTTTATGTGATTTCAATGGTCGTAAATGAATATAATGCTAAACGGTTAATGTCAAGAATGTGAGAAATTAATGATGTGTTATGTTAAGAAAAGTATGAGATAAGAACATGAGATTAAAACCATGTTAATTGTGAAATTTAGGTGTGAAGGAAAAAGGTCCGAGTAACAAGAAATCTCAAGGCGTTCAAGATCAAGGTACGTTACTTGTACGAATTAGTTACAGTAGTAGTAATACTCCTTGTTATATATTTATAGTATTGGTAATGTGATTGATTTGTTATGAGCGAGTCAAATTAACTAGAATGTGATGTTAAAAAGTAGTCATGTAATTGATCCGTTAGGAACGGATCAGCAAAGTAGAATGTGAGACTAAAGAAGGTCATGTAATTGATCCGTTATAAATGGGTCAACAAACTAGAATGTGATGCTAAGGAATGGTTATGTGAATGATCCGTTACGAACGGGTCAACAAACTTGAAACACCCCGAAAACGGGTTTATTAATTAAACCAAATTAACCGTGGACGAGAGGGTAAAAATACCGTTGGTGGTAAAAGTTAACTCATAAACAAAATAATAGGAACAAATTAACCTAGTTAGTAACATGGAAATAGTAATAAAACAATGACTTGTAACCCTTTATAAATAAAACCTCAAACATGAGAGAACAAAAGGGAAAAAGCTGAAACTTGAATATATAAAATTAAAAACAAAACACAACACACACACAAAAAGTTTGTGAGCGTGTAACGACCAGGAAAAAGACAAAGAGCAAAATCCTTGTTCATTAAGAATCATCAAATTTGAATGGTGAATTAGGGCTAAATCATATGCGTGAACATAGAATTGTGATCATCTAAGCTTGGAGATCATGAGGTATGTTGTAAATTATGTTTTGGTGATGATAAGTATGTGGGTGAACTTGAAGTTGATAACCTTGAGTTCAACATTTTGATAGTATGGTGAAATTAATGATGAAATTATGTGTGTGATCATCATACTTGCAAGTATATGTGAAATACTTGAACAATTTTGTGATTTGAATAAGTGTTCGTGTATGACATGAAGTGGGTTTTGATTATATGACGAAATTGATGATATATGAGCATCATACTTGTGTGTATGTGTAAGATACTTGAACAAATTAGAGATTCGAGTAAGTGTTCATACATGACTTGAATTGTGTTTTGCAAGATAAGATAAAAGCGATGTTATGTTAATGTTAATAAATGTATAAGATTATGTTGTCTACTAGTTTGTATGTAGAACTTGATTATATTAGGTATTCGGATGAATGTCTAGTAATATAATGAAATGGGTTTTACATAGAGATGAAAACCCTTAATTCTAGCATAATGGATGGATAAATTAGCATTGATAATCGAAGCAAAGTTAACTTGATGTTACTAATCGCTCGAACTTGTTTAAGTGAAAGAAATGACATGAACTTGGTTGGGAATTTAGATAAGAGGGTAGCCTATAAAAATATGGCATGCCGGGTAATTGATAAATGCCTAAATGAGTTCGTTGAACTTAACTGTGTGGTTGCAAATGCTAATAGGCAGTTGACTTTTAAAAAGTCAAACTGACCTATAATATGATCAAATTGTAATTTTGATATAAATCCGTAAGGTGGGATAGTCTTGATAAATAATGACTAATCTAACCATCTTGCGAATGATAAAAGGTAGTTTGACGCTTGACAAGCTAGGTGGGAGATTGAAAGGAAGCGGGTCAAACGAGTCGAATACGCATAGAAAACATATTCAGATGCAAGGTAAGTGAAGCTTACATCATTAAAATAGTACATCTACTTATGCATTTGACTAAGAATAAGCGATTTGTTATTCAGAATGAGATTAACAAATATAATGTTCCGGCACGAATAAATACAGACTGGAACAAGAGAAAATGGTAATAAAACATATTTTATGGTAAAAAGGGTAAAACAGAAATTTAGTCATGTAATGACGGATAAACAAGGAGTTTTGAAAAGTTACCTTTTGATGTAATCCATAATGGGTAAAAAGGGTAAAAATGTTAATTCGGTCACGAGTTGACAAATGAATATTGAGTTTTCAAAAGGACACCCTATGGCGTAAGCCATAATAGGACGAACGGATTAAGAGATGACCTTAAGTAATATGATCATACAATGTAAACCAAAACGAACTAAATGGTGAGATGATAAATAAATACTATCTCTTAAAGATAAAATGGTCATTTAGGCCAAACGGGTCAAATGGTGATGTCATCACCATTTGACAACAATAACTAATGGTCGCTTGTCGAGTTTTTATGCTCACAGGGAAATAGCGTATGGATTGTATTGCTATTAATTAGCAACTAACAGTGCAAGGTATTTAAACGGGTCAATGATATGACCCGAGCCAGGTATGTTTAATGGTTAAACTATCACTAAGGACTTAAGGTCCGATTAGAGTTAAACGAGTTATGAGTGAACGTTGGATTACCTAAAGTAAGGTAAATCTAATAATTTAAATAGTTGACATTATGTTCTTAGGAATATAATGATTTTAAATAGATTTTGGTTAAAAGTGCACACTTAGTCAAAATATGCTATTAAAGGTCCTTCGTCGTAAAAATAGCTAAAGTTGACCCAAAACGTCCCCGATTGATAAATCAAGCAAACGACCCTTAAGGGTAGTTTTAAATATGAGTTTTACAATTTGGTCAATCCTTACGGTAGTATAAAATAGAAGCTTAAACTAGTTAGCTTAAAGCTACATAATGGGCCATTTTCGTAAAAATGTATAACTTGAAGGTAGAATGGAAATATAACGATTTTCCCATTCACAATCCATTACATTGGAAGTTGTGATGATATAAATAAATGAATCATAAGTGGGAACGCGAATCATTAATGAACGGACTCGGTTAAAGAGTCATGATTGAAAGGTTTGGAATTCTTAAAAAGTCATCGGATTAATCAAAGTTCGGCCTTTGAAAGGTCGAACGGGTCAATTGGCATAATCGCGAACCGGATAATGGTCGCATAAAAACGCTAGAATTATACCCCGTGTTATGGGGTATTGTCGTAAAAATAATGTTCTTGCATAATGATGTAACTTTTGTGAGATTGTTTGCTTAAACATGCAAACGAATTATTTAAAATATATATTGGAAGCATTAGCGTAAAACAAATTTTCGTGAGTTCGGATCATGGATCTACAATTTAGAAATGTGGGCAAATGTTTTACGAACACGTCGGAAAAAGTTTTGTGCAAAACAGATAAGTATTCAAGAAGATACGGAGGTTTTCGTATACAAAACGGCAAGTTGAAAAAGTCTGCAGCAGCCCACCATAAGCTATGGTGGCCTGCCGTAGCTTACGGTAGGTGGCTGCTGTTCGAAACAGAACCTACATGTCGTAGCTTAAGGCGGGTGTTTGACAACGTTGTTATTTTGTGTTGTTTTTGATATTCGAATTCGATTTGTTATGTTATAAACTCCTATAACTAACATATTTCATATTTGGTGAAATATAAGTAATTTTTAAAGGCACCGGATGACGATCAAGCTCAACGAATAACCGAACACATTCAAAGTTTAAGCTTCCGCATTATGTTTAGCCGATTACGTAACTAAACATTGAAAACACAAAAAATGTTTTAAATTTTCATTAAGTTTTATGAAACTCGATATTATGTACTGACGTATATTTACATTTAAACATTTAAATGTAAATTTTTTTTATAGAATTTCAATTAAATAAACATTTAAAGCTCAAGGCGTTCAAGAGCTACGTTACTTGTACGAATTAGTTATAGTAGTAGTAATACTCCTTGTTATATATTTGTAGTGTTAGTAATGCGATTGATTTGTTATGAGCGAGTCAAACAAACTAGAATGTGATGTTAAAGAATGGTCTTGTAATTGATCTGTTGAACGGATCAACAAAGTAGAATGTGATGCTAAAGAATGGTCATGTTATTGATCCGTTACGAACGAGTCAACAAACTAGAATATTACCTTGAGAATGGTCATGTAAGTGATCTGTTGCGAACGGGACAAATAAGTTAAAGTGGTATAATGAAATTAAGGAAGAATGTCAAACAAGCATAGTATGTGTATAAGATAAATGAATGCATATTATGTTTGTGGAAGATAGTATGATGAAATAATATGTAACTGATGTTTGGTTATCATGTTTGTTGGAAGTTAGAATTCTACGTTAGTATGACGTATCATTATGTAAATGATAATAATTCTCGTTGTTATGATGTAGGTAAAACTCAAGTTTAGATGATCGCGCTATGCTTGGAATGAACACACTCCTATTGCCCTCAACGTGCTTCCAGATTTAAATGTTGTAACCGGGTCAAAATACTTTTGTTGTCTTTTGGTCATGGTGTTAAACTATACCCAATATCATGTGTTTTTAACTTTTGTAAATGTCGTTGGGTTTATAGTTGTTTAAAATTGTGAATTTTGTATGTATAATCAAGTTTACTTTAATGATGCGTAAAAGTTTAAATTGGGTCATAAATTTTGTTGTTTAAGGCTTGATTTTGACCTTTTGAGATATGGGCATTACAAGTTGGTATCAGATCCAAGGTTTAAGGGATTCAAGTACAAGGGTTAAAGTGCTTGAACTCAAACCGAAAGCTCATGCATAGTGTGTGTTCGCTCCGAGGTGTAAAGCAAGTAAGTATATTTAAATTTAAGGAACGGGATGTTATGGGATGTCACGGGTTGTTACGGGTCAGTTCGGGTTGAAACGGGGTATGGAAACGGATATACGGGTTGAATTGGGAAAATAACGTTTTGCATGATAGAGGAGACGTCGCCTATGCTGCCTCCTTACTCGACGTGCTGAAATACTGCATACGCGAGTTTCCAATGATGCGGACTTGCAAGGGGCGTCGCCAACGCGGCATAGGGCCGTACCCGATGCCACCTGCAGCCCTGCAACGTTGTTTTTGATGTTTATGATACCACAAGCTCCGTAACAGCTAAACCTGTTCCGTGACCCCATTAGAACCCTGAAAAGTGATAAAAACTGATAATAAGTCGTGTAACTTAATCTTGCTATGTTATTATGTCTCGGAAAACAAAATGTTTCGGAAATGAGATTTAGAATGTATGAAATGATAAGTCATCCAACCATATGATGGAACACAAGCACTTCTTGGCTGTTTCTAACCATACGGTAAAAAGGATGTATAAGTATGAAATATGACTGTAATTGTCAAAGTGTATGCGATAAAGTAATGATTGTGGAGTGTTAATGAAAGAAAGTTGTGATTGTGTAGATGGCGGATGATAGGGACTTGAATAACAAAGAATTGTCATGACAAGAAGCATTGAACAAGAAAATTTCAGAAGAAGTGGGAAGGGCAATACAAGCCAACCTCCCCAAACCAGCATAAGAGGTAGAAAGTCGTGTGTTAGAAGCGGTCGAAACTATGATGTTGAGCAAAATGGAAGAACTAAAGGATATGATTGGTGAGTCCCAAAACAAGAAAGGATCTCGTAGGTGCACGTATAAGGATTTCATGGCATGTAACCCCGCATCATACAACAGAGTGATCAACCCAATAGTATGTCAAAGATGGATCACGAGCATGGAGGTAGTTTTTGTGAGAAGTCGGTGTGAGAAGGAGGATCAAGTTATGTTTGCAATGAGCCAACTCCAACTCCAAGCTAAGGACTGGTGGGATGCCCATTGCAAAGAGTTAGGTGAAGAAAAACTCCAGAGCTGACATGGCAAGAATTTAAAGAGCCGTTTCTAAAGTATCATTGCCCACAGTCTGCGGTTGATAGAATCCAAGAAGACTTCCTACATCTTCGACAAGGGGGAATCGATTGATGAGATAACTAATACCTTTCTTGACAAGTTAAAGTTTTGTCAAGACTTTGTGAAGACGGAGCGGATGAAGATCAATCGTTACCACGGCATGCTAAAAGCTGAATATAGGGAATTCATCACTCCCTCAAAATGTGAAATTTGAATGAGCTCATAAATTGGGCTCGTGATAGAGAGATTGAATTAAAGAGACAAGAGGAACGGGGTGAAAAGAGATCATTGGAAAGAAACACTAATCCAAGCCCGTCAAAGAAGCCGAGGTTTCCAGAAAATGGCAAGAAAGAAAAGACAAAGGGTAGTAAGCCCAAATGTAAGACTTGCGGAAAGCTCCAAAGGATGTTATAACTGTGGTCAAGAAGGACACCCGTACTATAAATATCCCAATCCTTTGAGAACTTGTTGCAATTGTTTTCAACGGGGTGACATCAAAGCAGAGTGTCCAAAACTCCAACAGAAGACGGATAAGGCTGGAAAGAAGGACGAGACCCCAAAGGCTCGGGGATGAATGTTTTTAAATTACATCCGAAGAAGCTAAAGCCCTTACGAATGTCGTGTCAGGTATATTCTTGTTAAATTCAATGCTTGTGTACGTATTATTCAATATTGGGGTTAGTATGTCACTCGCATCAAGTGAACTTATACACCATTCTTCTTTTGTAATCGAAAAGATGTCGGTGCCCTTAGAGGTAGAAATAGCCGATAGTAAGAACTATTTGTTGCATGATATGTGTAGAAATTGTAAGATTGTTATTAAGGATGAAGAATTCAATATAGACCTTATATGTATGTTTTTGGGAGAATTAAAAGTTATAGTAGGTATGGATTGGTTAGCTCGGAACCATGCCACAATTCGATGTGAAAAAAAGTCATACACGTTTTAACACCCCGGTGGAAGCAAGTGAGTATTCAAGGGGAAAGAAATGTCGAGCCAAAGCTTTGCTTTGTTATTCAAGCTGTTAAATATGTAAGAAATGGGGGCAAGGCGTTCTTACCCTATGTGGTAGATACCATTCAGGATGCTCCAAGACTCGAAGATGTTAAAGTTGTTAATGAGTTCCCGGATGTGTTTCCGGATAACTTACAGGTTCTTCCACGGAGCGTTAGGTGGACTTTTGAATAAAACTAAGTTTCGGTGCCAAACCAATAGCCAAGGCTCCTTACAGATTGGCCTTGACTGAAATGTGGGAGTTAATGACCCAACTACAAGAGTTACTCGACAAGGGCTTTATTCGCCCAAGCATTTCACCATGGGGTGCACCTGTCCTATTTGTAAGAAAGAAATATGGATCGATGCGTATGTGCATCGACTACTAGGAACTAAACAAGTTTGAAAAGCTGTTATCCCTTGCCTCGAATCGATGATCTTTTCGATCAACTGCAAGGGCAAGTTGGTTCTCAAAAATTAACTAGCGTTCGGAATACCACCAATTACGGGTGCAGGAAGAAGATGTGGCGAAGACCACATTTAGAACTCGTTATGGACATTACGAGTTCTTGGAGATGTCATTTGGATTGACCAATGCACCTGCCGCATTTATGGACCTTATTGTGAGAGGGGATCGACTCTCCTCTGTGAGCACCGGACTGACTTGACTCAACTAACATAGTCGGAATTCATTGCTAGAGAGTTTGACAAACAAACAATCAATTATGCTGCTTAAACGTCGTTACTTTTTATATTAATAAATGTGGAAAGTTACAAACGAGTAAGCAAACGGACAGGGCTTCGCCTCAGTCACACATCAACAACTATGGACACAACACCCAAGCTCCACTATATATAGGCCAACATGGCTCGCACAAGGAGTGGTGTTGCTGACTCGTATAAGTGACAAGGTTTCACTTGTATGAGCTACAAAGGCTCACTCGTATGAGCCATCTAATATACATAACATTTGACAAATATAACCCCTATTTACACGACCGACATATCCTAGACGTACGCAATAGACATTGTGCACCAACAAACTCCCCCTTGGATGTTGCCGCAGTCTTGGATAGTCTTCAAAAATTTCTTCAAAATTCTTCAAAATGTTTGACATTTAGTGTCCAAAGAAATGTTTTGGCGGCTTGCAACGCTCCTCAGATGGTATCGGCATTTGATCTGTAGGAGGAGGTCGATTGTAAGTGTTGCTAAAACAAAAACTTCGTAGGGATGCGATCCTTGATCTCTCAGCAATCCTTGCTACGTTCTTCTCTTTTTTCCGTAGCTCCTTTTCTTCAAGCTTTCTCCAATAAGTGTTCCATGCTTTACCTGAATGTATATCATTAGCAAAACAAACATTAACAATCATCTATAATTGCAACGCCGGCTCTTTATCTCTCTCTACATAACTGATCTTAATGTAGAATAGACCTTCAATATCCTTCTGAGAATAGTTTACTAGTCACATCGGGTCTAGTACTCGAATACCACGCCATAAACCATAAATTTGCTTGTGCGCAATGAGGGATTCAGTTAATTCTTCTGTGATTTTCCAAGAGTCTTCATCTGGTTGGACACATATTACTACTTCGCCTATACTAGAGTCGTAGTGCCACCATTTGAAGATCTTGTGAAAATCTTGCTCCATTTTGATCAAAGGCATGTTCTTCATCACCCGTGGCCTTTTCACAATCAAAGTAATATCCTTCTCCTGAGTTACTGGATTGATCTTTGTAATTCTTTTAGGGATATGCGGCTTCCAGCGATTAAATCCATGTGTAGCTTCGAACTTTATCAACTTCCACAACCTCTGCTCATTATATTTCATCTTTTGATTGATCATCTTTGTCTGCATAAGCTCTTTGATTTCCTAGAACGGCAGGGTCTTTAAGTCGCTTAGGTATCTAAAGCACTGGAGCCCATATTCCCTTTTTATAGCATATACGTCCAATTCTTCAATCCAGCCCCAATCTGATAATGTCCCCCAGAGAAACATCAACATCGCGTGTAAAGAATGCTAGGGGACGTTTGAATTTATGTTCTTCGGGTAACTCTTTAAACCATGTTTTTTGCATTTCAGCAATCTCTTCTTTTGATCAACGTGTAGAAACACTTCCTTGTTTCACATCCTCTTCCACTTTTTGTTTCAACAAATCATCGTTTGTGGCTGAGAACATTTCACTGAAGATTGGGAGTCATCCGTACCATCACCAGCATATTTGGCAGTATCATCATCATCAGAATCATCCTCCACGACAACCTTGTCATAATCATTGGCTTAAGAGATATGTTCGAAGTGATAATCTTCAGGCTGAATAGCGCTGATTTCGTTAAGCTCATCTTCGAAGTCAAAATCAAACAATTCTTCATCCACTCCTAACATCTTGGCAATTTCTTCCTTTGTATAATTGTGGACGTATTCTCCTTCTTCAACATTATGTTCCAAGTAAAAAATCCTTGGTTTTGGCACAACAGGAATAGTCGACACAGCAGTCACTATGAGGACTCCTGCTTGCTGAGTATCCTTTGAAGCATCATAAGACTCCCCTTGAATTTGGTCAGAATCGAGTTGGTTTGCCAAGTCATCCAAGTACACAAAAATATCATTCTTATCATTAATTCCAGAATCTGTTACGAGAACGCCCGATCCACCCTGATCACTATCATCATCCTTCTTACCACTATCAGGTTTCTTCTTATACGCATCACCAACTTCGTCTAAATCTTCATCATCCTCCTCTAATCTTTGTCAAAAGAATTAATCTCCTCATCAATTTCCTTTAACATCTTCCTTTTCTTCAATAACTCCCGATGCTTCTCAGAAAGATTTGACATATCGATTTCCACATCTTTTGGTTGCCCTATCAAAACGAAATTCGTCGGCGACACATACACAACCATATCTGTAGATCCTAGCGCAGACTCAGCCTCTGGCGGATATTTTTCTTTCAAAGGATCCTCTCCAACCTTATCCTTTCCTTTTTCTTGAGCATCAGATAATGTTTTGGCAATTCTTTCACGTTCAGCCACCCTTTCTCTCGCCTCCTACTTCTCAATCTCATCTATCTCTGCTGCAAGATTAATGCCAAGCTTTTTGATAAGAATCTTCTAGAATATATTCATTTATCTTTGATTTATGAGGCATTCTTCATCATATTGCATCATACGCTTTCGAAGCCTTTCAGTTTCCGACACAAAACTTTCTAATATAGCCTCCAGATACTTTATATGATCTTGCAGCTCAGCAATCTTTATATTGTTCAAAATGATTTAGTTTTCTAATTCTGTCAGCCTTGAGTCATTGAACATGTCAGCTGTAAAGTCTTTCCCCTGGAATATCTCCGAAGTCAAAACCAAACTGATCTTCCAACCTTGAGCCCTTTGAAAAATGGGGAGGAGATTGAGTCAGATGAGGTTGAGGAGTAGCCTGTGAAGTTGGTTGTGGTGAAGGTTGTGGAGGTGGTTGCGGTGATGGTTGTGGAGGTGGTGATGGAGGTGGTTGTGGAGTTGGCTCAAAACTCGGTGTAACACTTGATGCTTTAGCAGCTTTCTTTTTCAGCTTGAGCTTTGAACGAGCTGAAGGAGAGTCTGTTTTTCTGGTTGCTGGTCTTTTTAAGCGCTTAGCAGCTGGCATCTTAACATGTTTAACAACAGGAGTATCACTCTCAGAATCTCATGGAATGTAAGTTGTATCATCCTCTCCTGTCTCTTTTCTCTTTCTTTCTTCAGCCTTTCGATGTTCCTCTTCCAAACGCTCCAATTCCTTCTCCTTTTCTCTTTCTCTTTGCGTAGCAATCCTATCCTCAGAATCAGTGCGCGAGGAGGACAACTCTTCATCTCTACCAACTTCTCCACCAAATGCTTGTTGCTCAATGTCTGCAGCAGCCGTTTCAACATTTCATCAGCCTGAATTGGTTCTTCGACCTTATCTTCAGTTTTCAGTTCATCAATCAGACTTGTACCAACAGAAGCACGCTTTCTTTGTTGAGGGGCAGAGGATGAGGATGTGGCAGCTTGTTTTCTCTTTGTACCCTTGCTCCCCTTTTTGTCTTCTTTAGTAAACCAAGCACTTCTCTTTGACACAAACCATTTAACGCATCAACTCATCATTTTCATCTTCATTTGAATCTTTTCTCCATTTTCCTTCTAAAGGCGCCACATAGTCCGTATCAGTGATAACTCCAAGAACTGGCTTAGCGTTCGGAAAAACTTTTAAGTGTAGATTCATTTTCTTCAATGTGGATGCATCCATATGTTCGAGCTTCAGAATATGTTCTTTCTTTTTCTTCAAATTCTTGTGGAGATGGTCCAGCAACATCCGAATGAACCTCGGGTACTGCAGAAATTTCTCTCTCTGCATATTCTGTACCATCTGCATAAAGATAAGCTTGGAGAAGTTGTATGGCAGATTGAGGATCAGAGCTTCTATCATGCACATTTGGTAGTCAACCATGTCATCAAATCCTCTCTTTCGGTGACTAAGAGTGTGTATGACGCGGTGTGCAATATATCGGAAGGGCGCGCTCAGATTTCCTTTCTTGAATGGCGCTGCGTTAACATACCCTGCATATCCCATCCTGTAAAGCACCCCTTGACCATATATTCTGGATAACCAGTTGGGTCTTCTGCACGATCTTTAAACTCTACACTTTCCGGATTAAATTTTCAGTAATTTTTACTTGAACATCTTCATTGTTGATCCTTACAGCAGAAAAGATAGCGTTTTCTTCCTCATTGTACTCATCGGCATCCCATAAGTATTCAACGTGCAATCTGTAGGCCGTGTGTTTATCGGTTAAGGGCTTTGTAATTGGTAGACGACCCAAAAAATCAAGCACTTCTCTGTAAACGGCGATCTCCGGAATATTCTCGTCTAATAAACAGCAAATATTTTGGAACGGAGAAAACAAAGACTTCTTGACCTGCGCACACGAAAAAATTCCAACACTTAGAAAATTTTCAAACTTTTTTCAACAATTTGACACTCGTACGAGTCATCATTCATACGAGTCAGATTGACATTTAGGCGATGGTTCATGTTTGAACAGATCCGCTCACACGAGTGACTCCTCGTACGAGTCAATGAACTACATAACATCAAGGTCTTATTCGTACGAACAATCACTCGTACGAGTGATAGGAATAATTAACTTAAAAACTTAGTCGTATGAGCGACTATTCGTACAAGTCAGAGTCGCACAAAATAACACCTTTTCAATCCGAACTTAAAACGTGTAAATTTTAACAAATTGAATGAAGATTTAGAAGCTAAAAGAGCCGATTTGTATGATTTTGTGTTCAATTTTTCATTTTACCGATTCAATTAGCCTAAATCTACGTTTTATGTCCTTAAGGTCCATTTGGGCATTATAACGGCTCAAAACTTGGATTAGTACCTTTCCCATCGAAAGAGGTGTGCAAATCAACCTCCCCGAAGTTTCAAAGATACGAGATTTTGTCAAAAGTTGATGAAAGAACCGGATCGCACAGAGAGTTTCTTCAGTCGCACAGAGTCACATATGTGACTCGTGCGAGTGAGTGTCCCTTTTATATCCACCAAGTCACTCGTACGAGTCATCATTCATACGAGTAAGGCTTTTTATCACTCGTACGAGTCAAATAGTCACTGGTACGAGCCAGTTCTTTCCAGTTGTTTTCTTTTCAATCTTTTGTAAATTTATCTGTTTTAATGACCCATTCAGCTGACTAAGTCCAAGCTAATGACCCCGGTTAACCGATTTGCCTACCAAGTCCAAGTTAATGACCTTGGTTGACCGCTGTTTGACCAAAACATATGTTTTACGAAAAAAGTTTAAGTTTCAAGTTAATGAACTTTGTAGCATTTCAGAACTCTTTCTTTTCAGATCAGCCCCCAGCCCGTAATCTTTCAACTATCCTTCAGCAACTGTCGCTTTGACTTGGACAAACGGTATATCCATCATCGGTAGACGAAAAACTAAGATAGAAATCAAATCTTTTTGTATTTTCAATGTTTTGCTGAAAACAAACTGAAAATCTTTTTGGGTTTTTTCTGAAAAGACATATTTTTATGAGTTTGTTTTAGAGGATCACATCAGTTATTTAGACAAATCACCAGTACCATTGATCTTGGTTAAACTTTAAGGTCCTAAACAGATTTACTTAGATTGCCAATATACTGATCCACTTAAACCACTACACATTTCTCAATTGTTTCAAGATATGTTAGGTAATTTTAAGGAACATGAAGTAACTGCGTTTCCCATCTCAGAATATACTCCCGCATCAAGATTCACAGAACTTCATTTCACAGGTGAATATATCTAACTGATATATGTAAATGGGGTGAATTCCGTACAGAGAAAGAGATGAAGGCTCGACTTTAGGTGGTGTTCCGTTTAGGAATCTTTTTGTATTGCAGATGTCGTATCTTTTTATGACATGCACTCATTTTTATGCAGCTTTTGGGGGTGAATAATGTGCAAAGTATTATACAAGTTCTAGGTCATTTCCGACGCAAAATCAGAAGAATTCGGATAATACCCCAGATATAAACTAAAGATAAAGACCTAGTATCACATAATCTAGCATTCTCTCAAACAAAATTTCGGAGTACTAAGTCCTTATATCCAAGAGATGTCGACCCACAAATTACTCAGTTTTTCTTTCAAGTTTATATCTTGAAAAACAATTTACTAAACGTGTGAAGCCTATTGGCACATCATTAGTACGACCTGTTTAATTACCTGTTTGAAATATTCCATTTCCTTAGCATACTGTGATAGTCTACTGATGAAATATGATTACCTCTTTTTCACAGAACTCTTTTTATCCTTTTTTAAGGTTTTTGTATTTTTCACAACTTTTCTCCCCCTAAAATCAAAAATATATTTTTGGATTTTTTGTTTTTAAGAAAGTAAGAAAAGTATTTACATAAAAACATGTGTCATCCGATGAGAATCACGTTAAATCCTCGTTATCCTCGAATTCAACCACACTATCATCCCCTGATGTCAGATTTCTTAAACCAGCTTTAGTGTAAAAATCTGCATTTTGGTCATCAGTGTGGATTTTGTCAATTCGAACAAACTGTTTCTCGTTACAATCACAGATCAAGTGGTGTCGAATTTCAATGTGTTTAGTGCGTGAGTGTTGAACCGGGTTTTTTGTGATGTCAATGTGTCAAGAAATTGCAGTCCGAAGTCTCTTATCCGCTGTTGTATCCAGAGTATCTGGGAACAACAGCTGGATGCTGAAACGTATTCTGCTTCACAAGTAGAGAGGGCGACCGTGGTCTGTTTCTTGCACTGTCATGTTACCAAACTGGTTCCGAAGAACTGGCAACCAGCCGTTGTAGATTTGGCATTGAGCTTGCAGCAACCAAAATCAGAATCTGAATAACCCGTGAGATTGAAGTCATCATGTCGTGGATACCACAAGCCGGTGCTTGGGCATCCTTTCAAGTAGCGCATGATCCTTTTGACGGCTAACAAGTGTGAATCTCTTTTATTTGACTAATAACAGGCACAAAGGCATGTAGGATACATGATATCAGGTCTTGAAGCTGTGAGATACATCAAGGATCTGATCATGGAGGATATAATGTTTCATCAACTTTGACTCCATGAGCGTCTGGACAAATGACGTGGTTGGTGGCTAATGGAGTTGATGTTGGCTTAGTTCCCGTCATGTCAAATTTCTCTAACAGATCATGAACATACTTCGTTTGGTGAATGAAGATGCCATCAGGTAATTGTTCGACTTGAAGTCCTAAGAAAAACTTAATCTTCCCCATAACACTCATTTCGAACTTTCTTTTCATGACTTCTTCAAAGTCAGCATCTCATTTGTCGATCCAAAGATGATATCGTCAACATATATTTGTATGATGATCAGTCGTCTGTCTACTTCCTTGGTAAAAAGGGTACTGTCTACAGTTCCTCTACAGAAACCGTTTCCACGAAGATGTTTGGAGAGCGTCTCGTACCAGGCTCTCGGGGCCTGTGTAGTCCGTATAACGCCTTGTTTAATAGATAGACCTTATCCTTGTATATTGGATCAACAAACCCCGGTGGTTGGCCAACGTACACAGCCTCGTTTACCTTTCCGTAAAGGAATGCAGACTTCACTTCCAACTGGTACACCTTGAAACCTTTCCACGATGCAAAGGCCAAGAAAATGCGGATAGCTTCAAGACATGCGACAGTGGTGTAGACCTCGTTGTAGTCTATCCCTTCTTGTTGATGGAAGCCTTGTACTACGAGCCGAGCTTTGTTGCGAACCATGATACCTCTATTGTCTCTTTTGCACTTGAAGACCCAACGAGTATTAATCTTCTTGTGATTGTCGGGTAGGTCAACAAGCTTCCAGACTGCAAGTTTCTAGAATTGCAACAATTCTTCTTGCATTGCATCCACCCAGATTTCTTCCTTAAGAGCGTCTTTACAGGATCCTGGTTCCACCTGAGAAACAAAACAACTGTAAGAAAATCTGGTTTGTAGTGGAGCAACTTTTGTATAAAAGCAACTAAGATCCTTATTGATCTGATTTCGAGTTTTCACTTTAGTTTGTAAGTCGCCAATAATGTTTTCTGACGGATGATAAGAGAATGTCTTTGGCATCACTTCTTGTTGCAGATTTGTGACAACTTCATCAGCAACCTGTTTTGAGGAGGTAGCTTCATTTCTATTATTGGATTCTTCAACTTGATTGTTCAGAAAGCTTTGAATCTGTTTTGATCCTTCATCGGAACTGGTTCCTCCATCGTCAAAAGTAGGTTCTCGATCAGAGTCAGCATCAACTGGCTGATGGGAAGATGGTTCAGCAGCATTCAAGTTTGGTTCATTTATTGATTCTTGCTGAGTGTTGCTCGGACTGCTTCAGAAGAGTTTGAGACAGGTAGTGATAGAGAAATCACCAACGGTCTTGAAACTTGTACCTGATTGGAGATTTGATGTTGTTGATATAGCATGACAAGTTCTTCTTCTAAAGGTAATTCTGGTAGGTCGAATGAGTTCCACAACCCGTCGTAATTGAACAACCAAGGGGTACCAGGTTTCCGTGTAGGCGTTGTATATCTCTGGCAATCAACATGTTGTGCTATAATAACCTGGTTTACGCTCAGCAAGAAGTCTCTCTTTTTCGGACTAGCATAACCTACGAAAAATCCTTCCAAGGATCTGGCCCTAAATTTACCGTCCGGGTCAAGAATAGTACACGGCGATCCAAATGGTTCCAAAAACGCTAGATCCGACTTTCGATGGTTTACTAGTTCAAAACATGTCTTGTTGTGAGGCTTGACTGTCATAACACGGTTAAGGGTGTAACACGCAGACGCGACAGCTTCGCCCCAGAAACTAATAGGAAGTTTTGAATCAGCGAGCATTGCTCTTGCAGTTTCAATCAGTGTGCGATTCTTGCATTCAGCTACTCCATTTTGTTGAGGAGTATAGGGGGCACTGAATTCGTGACGAATACCCTTAGCATTGCAGAATTCTAGCATTTTCTTGTTTTTAAACTCAATACTATTATCACTGCAGATTCTCATGATTGGTAAGTGATGTAGGTTTTCCAGCTTTCTAAAGAGAATCATAAGATTTTCAAATGTTTCATCCTTACTCTCTAGAAAGAAAACCCATGAGAAGCTTAAGTAGTCATCTGTCACGACTAGACAATATAGATCTCCAGAGATACTTTTCTCGTTTACTGGTCCAAAGAGATCTATATGAAGCCTTTCTAGTGGAAGCTCGATGGAGTTAAGTAGCTTTCTCGGGTGTGATTTCTTGTGCTGCTTCCGCTTTTTGCAGCTAAGACAATCATCTGATAAATGAAAATTCTTGAGATTAACACCCTCCACTAGGTCGTTATGCACCAAATAGTTCATCTTTCTTAAGTGAATGTGCCCCATCTTACGATGCCATAGAATTGACTCTTTCACGGTAGCTTTAGATACAAAGCATTGGACCTTCTTTGAAGCAGTGGATGTGACGCTCATGTCTAAGACATAAAGATCATTTTCTCGTGGAGTGCGCATGAGGATCCACTCCTTGGGAATCTTGAATCCTGGTTTAAGAATTAAGCATTCCTTGTCGTTGAAGTGGGTAGTGAATTTCTTGTCACAGATTTGCGAGATGCTAAGTAAGTTGTTCTCAAGCTCAGCGATATAGTTCACTTTGTCGAATAACACCACTCCATTAGTGAGAATACTTTCACCCACAATCCTTCCTCCTTGTGTTCCGGCAAACCCAACATATCCACCCCGGATAGCTTTTACATCGTATAATAACGCAAGCATCCCTGTCATGTTTTGAGAAGCTCCACTGTCCATAATCCACTTTGAAATAATCGACCTCGGGAGCCCCTACACACATGTGAAAAAGAAATTACTTAAACAGAGAAACCCAAGCCATTTTGGTCTTGGGAGGGTTTGGGATATCACATTTTAACTCGACATTTTTCTTAACCTCTTTCTTTACCTCCACCCATTGTTCAACCTTTGATCCTTTTTCTGTTTTAGGTTTAGTTGAAACAGCGGTGGTGTTTACAGCAACAGAAGATGATTTGTTCTTAACAACCCAGGTTTGTGCTTTTAAGAAAGCTTTCTTTGAGTAGAACTTAGGATTCTTTTGTTCATTTTTCTTTGATGATTCACCAACTTCAAAATTTGAGAATTCTGCAATGATTGGTTTTACATTTAAGTTGGACTTAGCATTTCGTTTCAAAATTTATCTTGGCATAAACTTTGGACCTTTCTGTTTAACATCTTCTGTGCATTTTCTAACTTCAGGAGCAGGTTCCGTTTTGTTTGATTTGCATTGACGTGCAATGTGCCCAACTGTGTTACATTTGTAACATGTTCTACTGTCGTTTCCAATAGAGGCTTTCGAAACTTGCTCACAGAGTTTTCTTTCTTGCTCAAATTCTTTGTTTGATTGTTTACCAATGATTTCCTTTTCATTAACAGTGTTAGTTCCGTAAACAAAATTAATTTTCTTGGTAACAATTTGCTTTTGAAATTTGTTGTTCCTCTTTTTTTCAAACCCTATCCCAGCCCTTTTGCACTCAGGATAGCTTCTACCATTCGGATGTTTGTCTCTGTGAGATCCTTTTGGTGTTGAGTAAAGAGCGGCATCTTGTTTATCAAGATCAGAGGTGTTGACTTCTGCCAGCTTAAAAAGCTTGTCAACTCAGTCTAAGTTTACATTTTGGAGTGCAAATTCCTCATCAGAGTATAGTTTATCTGATCCTGTCAGTTTATAGACGACTACATTAGGGTCATTATTTAAACCATTCTCTGATGCTGAAATGAAGTTCTCGTGAAAACTTTTTTCACTTCCAAAATGTGAACTTGACTCAGACTTTTTACTGCTTGACTCTGCACTTGCATAAACTGTGTTGTCAGACTCATTTTTGAAAAATTTTCGACCACTTTTGTTACCACATTAGATTCACAATCTTTTTCTGTTTTGGTATAAGTTACATCGATGTACTCAGGCAGCTGAGTACCCTTTTTAGTAAACAAATCTAAGTTAAGTGCCTTTTCCACCCATCTGGCTTTTTCTTTGCATAGCCATTCCACATGGGTGGTGGAACACAATCGTAAACCTTTATCGTGGTTATTAACAACTTTCTTTTCTTGTTTAACCTCGATTTTCGAAAGAATGTAATCAATGCCATATGAACTGGTAGAATAACTGATTAACAATTTGTTAACCCATTCATTCTCAATTTTCATTTTCACCAGTTCACCTTTCAGCTCAGCAATCATATTTATATGCATGTTTATGGCCATTTGTTTGTCCGTAACGGTTGCTTTGAGTTTTGAAAGTGTATTGTCATCTTCTTTGATTACTTTCTAATACTGTCGAATGGTTTTGCTTAATTTGTCATATGCTTCTTTTGTTGTGACATAATCATATGACAAATGAACAGCAAGTGTTTGAGTTCATTATATTTTTCGTCCTTTTCAACACACTCCTTGTATGGCAATTTGCATTTTAAGCATGGAGTTTCCAATTCGAGATTATGAGTTTCCTCATTCTTTTTCACAGTTTCACTTACCGACTCATTTACCAATTCAACACTTTCTACCTGGGCGTGCTCAATAACTACCTTGTTCAAATTTGTCATTAAAGCCTTGTCAGCAATATCAGTCAGAGCTTCGATGGTCATCTCCTTGGTTACATCAATCAGTTCTATAACTTCTGACTTTTGTTCTTCCTCACATGTTTATTGATGGCTTGTATTGAAATATCCTGCAAAAGTTTTAAGAATATCAGTAGGCAAAAGATGTTTAAAAGCACTGTTTAGAAGTTCTTCTTCCTGAGATGAAGTCCATAAAGTTCTTCGGGTGCCTCATCAAAGGATGCCTCTGCATATTCTTCAGCATGTTCAAGTTCTTCAATAATTTCAGCTACTAATGCCAGACTTTCACTCTTTGTGATGTACTTGTTCCAATTAAAACATTCGTCTTCTTGAGTGACAACGAGTGCTTTGTCTTTTGAGTTTGACGGACCGTCTTCAATCTGCACCATTCTTGTTTGGTGGATGTATAGGAATTCGAGGTAGTGTGGATAATGGTTCGGTTAATGTTGGAAAGGTGATTAGCGCAGTGGTTTGAACAACATCTGTTTGAACATTTGTTGTTCCAACATCTGTTGTTACAACATCTGTCCTAACATCTGTTGGGGTTATGAGGACAGAGGATACAATAACAGTAGCTGCAGCAGTGGTTGTCGAAGAAATGGGAGTTGGTTGTCTTCCTTTTCTTGCAGACCTTCTTTGTCTTGAAATACCAATATCTTCTTTTTCCAACTGCTTACCCTTTTCTTCTTTAATGAGCCTCAAAGCTTTTTCTTCGAGTGTATCTTGTCTTTGCTGCTTTTCATTAGCAATCATTTCAGCTTCTTTGTTTAAGGTCTCATTAATTTCTTTTCCCAAAGTAGCTTTGAATGCTTCAGCATTGGTTGTGGTGGTTGCTGCCTATTGTTGCACCTTTTCCGTAATCGAGCCCGAGCTTTTTCTAGTTGTTCGATGGTTTAACTTTTGATTCAGGCTGCAACTTTCTCATTTGATCTTTCTCCCCCTTTTTAGCATCATCTTCTTGGTCATCTTGAAGAATGATAACCGGGGCAGAGCGAGTAGTTTTTAGTAAGTGGTCTTTGATGGCTTTAATATCAGCTTAGGTATCATTATATCGAGCCTCGACCATATTGCGGATTAGCTTCATATGGGTTACATGCTGAATATCTGCCAAGTTTCTCTAATCTAGGATGATTGGTTGAACAACCTTCCATAGCTTTTCAGCATTTTGTGTTGGAGATGGTTGACTTTGAGAGTTTTGTAGGACTTGCTTCATCATGGTTTTGAGGTCATCAATCGATGATTCCATGGAAGACATCCTCTCCATCAATTCTTTGTACCGTAATTCATCACCTAATTTAATAGGATAATCTGAATTCCTACAAGTGGTAGTTGTATTTGGATCATCTACAGGAGTAAACTTCATAGTATCAAAATCAAATGCCCCTTTTTCTTGGTTCTGGGACTTCCAACTGGCTTAGAGGATACAATTGTAGCCTCAGTAGTTGTTGCCTTCAAGGAAGTTTTATGTATGTAACCACTGTCCAACTAAGCCATTGCTGTAGTAGAAGTTGTAGTAGTTGCTTCACTTGAACTACCACCAAGAGTTACATGTAACTCAAGGGGTGTAGCCTCCTCAATTACTTGTGGGCTAGCAGATAGAGTTTTCTCAGATTCAGTCAAATGTGGAAATTGATTCTCTTTAATAGGTGAGTGAGAGGGACTGATGAGTGTCTGAGTTTTCTCTATTGCCTCAAGAAAAGGTATGAATGTGGGTGGTATTTGAGAAGTGGGTAATGGAGTAGAAAGAGACATAGCCCTAGGAGAGGGGCTTGAGAACAAATGTTCAATTGAATCATCTGCCTCATAGTGTTTCTTTTTGGGTTTTTCTGGATTTGGTGGTTTCTTTTTGGGTTTTTCAGGTAGGGGTTTCACAGCACTGGTTGTTCCATATTCATCAGGAGCAGTAGGCTCAACAACAGAGGAAGGAGTAGTGGTTGTAGAAGTAGTCAAAATTTGCTCAGTCTCTGTTGCTTTAGTTTTCAACCCTTAGGTATTGGTGTTGAGAGTCGAGTAAAAGTTTCATGTTTAAGGCTGCCAACTTCACAGATGACACCTTGTTGAAAATTAGATTCAGAAACTTGTTTTTGTAAATAGAAACTGAACAACCTAGGGTGTATCAAATAAACTTTACCCTTTTTAAGATTATTAAAATTTGCAACCAAATCAGAAAACAATACCTGGGAAAAATTAAATTTGGATTAAATAAATGAGAATAACCCAAGTACTAAATATTTAAAGGTATTTCGTTAAAAGCAGTTGTTTTGGCTGACAAGCATAATAAAAGCGTGTGGAAAAAAAATTTCATGTCAGCGGGAAATTCAGGTTTGAAAATGGTAATACCTGATAACTGATCTTCATATCCTCGTTCAATGAATTCTGCGTGTAAATCTTTCTTTGGGAAAGAAGTGGGGTTATCAAGGTCGTTTAGACCGAATGTAGTAGAGATAGTAGATGGAGAGATCGGAACAAGTGACTGTCCAATCTTGGAAATGATGGCAAAAGGCTTTTTGTTTTGAACCTAGAGTTCAGCATTTGCCCAAAATTGGTGAAGGGTGTTAAGATAAATCGGTGCCTTGGCTAGTAACACATCTTTGTATGATGATGTTTGTAGAACATCAATCATGGAGTGAAACGCAGCGTTATTGTTGGTTTTTTTGAATATCGGAAGGTAGTTATGGGGAATTTTTATGATGAGATTCATGGTGAAAGGGTGATTATTGAAGATTTTGATGGAGAAGTTTTGAAATCAAAACGTCAAATGAAACTCTGTTTGGATGAAACAAGGTTTATAAAGGGAAAAGTGAATGCTGACGTGGCAGCGGTTTCCAAAAGATCTGATGGCTAACATCTGTGTACGTGTAAACTCTGTTGGATAATGGATGACAGTTGTTTGGAAACCTCTGCTGGAGACCAGCAATGGTTTTGAACTGTTAGGCTTAAATTATTGGAGGTTTACACATTAGTGCTATATTTGATCTTATTGAAGGGTTTTGGGCTTCCTAGTGCCTCATGGGCCTAGGGTTGTAACTGATGGGCTAGATGATTAGTATAAATATATGTATTAGGTTAATGTTTTGAGGTTAAAGAGTTATCATTGAAAACTTGTATCAGACACTATTCTGGTGTATGCAAGTTGTTCTTGATTTAAGAGTTGTTCTTCATTCTACTCTTTATTTCCGCAATGATTAGTCTTATGATACCTGTTAGATCTGATTATCGGGATTTACAATTGGTATCAGAGCCTGCTGTACAATACAGGCTCCTAGTATCGCAGATCGAAGAACTGTTCAAAATTGAAAGTTGTTGCTGTTTAACCCGAATTACTGTTCAGATTTGAATGTTGCTATTAGTTTATCCTGCATCGCTACTTTTCTGAAGAACACGAAGAAGGCTTGAGGATTTCAGATTCCATACTGTTTTGGATTCCGAAGAAAACAAAGAAGTTTCAAAGATTTCGGATTGGCCACTGTTGAAGATCCCGAAGAACTCGAAGGAGATCATCAATCTCGGATTGATCCCGGATTACCGTTCCTGGAATATACTCAACAACCTAATCCGGATCGCTCTTATTTCAGATAAGGATCATTGTTCAAATTGTTTATATCTATCTGTTGCATAGAATTACGACTACTGTTCCATTCGGATAAGGACTACATTCTGGATTAATCTTCATTCCGTATTAAGTTCTCAATTTCGGATATTCATTGCTTTCCCGATATTCATCTCGTACTCGTCTCAGAATCGCTTATCTCGGACTAATTTCGGATTTGTCTATCTCGGATTTACAATTGCGTATCTCGGATTTATTTATCTCGGACTCATTTCGGACCCGGTTATTTTGGACACATTTTCAGATCATTGTTCATTAAAAGAATTCCAAATTAACTTTAATTTACTTGGTAATTTTAATAAAGTTAACCATATGAACAGTTATATGACCGCTCAAGATTTGACCAATGCCACTTTGGCTGCACTGCTATCACAGACTCTAGCTCTTCATCAAGAATTAGATCAAGTTATTGGCACTTCGACTAATGTGCCTCGTCTATTATACGGAGATGAATATTATGAGTGGAAGTTCAGATTTGAGCAGTACTGCAATGCCAAAGAGGCTGGGTTTGGAGATGCATTATGAACGGTCCTCAAACAATTGTTTACAGTTCCGCTAAAGATCCAGATACAAAGATTCCAAAACCAAGTTATTTGTGGACTCCGGAAGATGTGAAAATTATTGAAGAAGATGAAAAGGCTTCAGGTGTGTTAACAATGGCACATGGACCTGACATTTCTATAGCTGTCAGAAATTGCAAGACCGCTAAAGAAGTGTGGAATGAATTGCAAAATCTTTATGAGGGAAATGCTGATATGAAGGCCAGCAGAGTTAATCAACTAAATCAACAATTCAGCTCATTTACTCATATTTATAGGGAAACCATTAAGAACCAGATCCGAAGATATGTGAAGCTCGGAATGGCGGGACTAAACACCATGTTAGGATACTGAGCATGGTATTGTGTCTGAACTTGCGCTGCAGAGATCATAGTAGGATTCTGAGACTGAAGACCATAGACGTACTAGGTCTTCTGTGGTGTGGTAAGAGGACTGTACACCATGTTTGAGCTACCCGGTGTGTGAGAACTTCCTTGCAAAGGGCTTTAAACAAGATTTTGTGACATTAACGCTGTATTTTACCCTGTAATACCAGCCGCCATCAGACTACTTTGATGATTGATTCTCTCTGCTTATTATCCATCTCATAAGATTTTATAGTTGCAATCATTTCTGTGAGAGTGACATCATTCAGATTTTTCGTCTTCTTGATCATTCCAACATCAGCATCCCATTTCTTCGGTATCGAATTTAACAGCTGTATGTTCATAGCACTGTTGGTAAGAGTAATTTCAGCTGAAATCATCTGAGACGGCATTCCTCAATCTGCTGCTCCTGCACTGGCCCCTGCTCAAGCTGTGTCCAATTCTGCCTTTCTTAATAAAGAGAATGAGGAGAAATTTGCCATAGCTCCCTCAATGATTAACAGTTTAAATGCCTTTTTAGCAAGTGACCTGATTCCCCCATCTATTCTTCTAACTAAAGTAGATCAAATAATGGAGGAGGATTTGGACGAGATTGACGTGTCCTGGAATCTTGCAATGGCTGCTTTCCGTGTCAATAAATTTCAAAAGAAGTACGGGAGGCAACCATTGTCAAATCTGAAGACTAGGCTGACCAAAGATAAGCTCAGGTGTTATAGATGTCATGAGCCAGGTCATTTTGCACGGGAATGCAAGAAGCCTCCATCTGGATATGTCTCATCCAGAGTAGTAGACATACAGAGCAGTGACAGACAGCTTGTGCCAGTCTCACCTTCAAAGTCTACTACAAGTCCCTCAAGTAGCTCTGGCGGGAAATAACAACTTTAGTAGCACAACAGCATGAAGGATTAAATTGGGCAGATGCTGCAGCTCAGATGGAGACTTTGAATCTTTCTAAGAACATCAACCACCGCATGATGGCGCAGAAAACTGAGACACCTGATCTTTCGGAAATGGTAAATTGAATTCTCTATTCAGATAGTTGTCGTTTTAAATTATCACAAATGTGCGCCCATAATTCAACCCTTGTAGCTGAATATCAGCAAGCTGCATCACAGAACATCGCCCTTAAACATAAGAACAAGCTTCTTATGGAAAAGGTCGAAGCACAAAAACAAGACATAGCTCAGCTAAAGCTTGACTTGAACCAGCAGCAATGTTGGGTATACGACTATAAGCTAAAATTAGCTGAAAAGGACGTAGAACTTCAAGCAGCTTAATATTAAAAAATTTGAAACTTCCAGCAAGCTGGTCAAGGATTTGTGTGATTTACAGCTTAATTATCAGAAAAATATACAAAGGGACTTGGGTACAATAGGGTTCCTCCACCATATAATCATAACTATACAAGAATGCATGAATCTGAGGCTGAATTACAAAATGCTGAAAAAATGATGTATGGTAAACCAACATATTATCTTTCAAAACCGTGGAAGCCCTATTACCCAAAGTTCTCTAAGCCAACTGAACTCAAGAGGGATGATGTTTCCTTCCCTTCCACACCGGTTTCACATGAATCTGGTGATCATCCATCTTGTAGTTCAAATGACTTAGAGAAAATGACGCATAAGAATGAGACAGTAACATCACCTACAAAATCAAAAGGTGAAAATTCTTCTGAAACTGAAACCGACTGCGGGAACGCTACTAATGTTTCTACCTCATGTGCAGAAAAAATATTAGTTGAGGACATTACAGATGGTGCTCAAGAAGAATGTCTGAATTCTAATTCAGACAATTCGGCTGCTGACTATGATTTTTATAAACCTGCTTTTGACATTTTGAATCAATTTCTTGCTGAACAATTTACATTTTCAGATAGTGTTGGTTGTGTTAATAACGTAGATGGTTTTAATTCTAGTTTTTCATCGAATGCTGATAATAAATGTGATAACTCTTGTGATGAAAACACAAATTTTGCTACAGATACAACATCGACAGGTGATATGGTTTCCTCAGTTCCTACTGAAGAGATGGGAATTATTTCTTAGGAAGTACCATCTGTTGATGCTAATCCCAAGGTTGACAATGAGGAAACCAACCAAACAGCTAAACTTGTGAAGAACAACACTGGCAGAGTACTGGAAGAACCGGGCCAAAAAGCATCTTCATCTTCAACCACGGAACAATGGAGTGATTCTGAAATGATAGAAAATGAGCATTCTCATCCTACTGATTCAGATAAAAATTTTGAAACTGACTCTGAATCGGAATCTCAAACTTTTCCAAATCTAGAGATTCCTCTTGCTTTTAATGCTTCGAGCTCATCTTCTGACAATTCAGAAAAGGATGTCCTAGCTGAATCACCTGTCTCTTCTGCAGAATCTGCCAAGCCAAATGGTTTGATAACTAATAATAAGAAATGAAGAACACGTAGATCCAAAAAGAAGAAAACCAAACAGGTATCTTACACAAATGAAAAGGCAGTTGCTGAGTCAGTTCCTCTCTCTGAGAAATTGATCCAGCAGCCCAGAACTCAATCTGGTGAGCAAAAAGCTGAGCAGAAATCAGTTAAATTTGTGCCTAAGTCTATTAACTCCAAATTGTCTAATTCAAATCATAAACCTTAAAAATGTGCGATGGTTGTGCGCACGCTACAACCAAGACCAAATCCTTGCACTAGCCGTCAATACCAGAAAGAAGAAACTAACAGACAAATTGCCTAGAATTTCCCAAGCTGAACGGGCTGTTTTCTTCCAGAAGAGGCAGACCTGTTTCAACTGTGGATTCCCGGGCATATTGGCGAAATTGTCAAAAGCCCTTCACAACCTTCAAAGCATTATTCTCAAAATATCAGAAAGCTATGCCTAATCGCCTATATCAGGCTCGATTTACCACGGCTATGCCTTCTGATCAAGACTGGAATATGGCCAAGAAACAAACTCACAAATCTATAAGACCTTCAGGTTCTCAGAATCCTTCTAGCACTCCAAGGATTGTGCAGAAGTCTGACTCGTTAACCTGGAGGCCTAAGATCTTGATCAAGATTCAGTCTTCTGCCCCAAAATCAGATAAATCAAAAGCATCGTCGACCTCATCCTCAACTAATTTAATTTTTCGTGAGGTTACCTATGTTGATGCCCATGGCATGCCCAGATCGTCAATGGCCTAGGTTGCAGCTTCTAACTAAGACCTGTTGAAATGTGCAGGAACAGCTCTAGTGAACTCTCGTCAGACTCTGGTATCTTGACAGTGGTTGTTCCAGGCACATGACTGGGAACATCTCGCAGTTGAATGACATTCAGTTTTTTGATGGCGGATTTGTCTCCTTCACATGTGGTGAGACAGGAAAGATCACTATGAGAGGAACAGTATGCAATGGAGCTCTCAGCTTCAAGAACGTGAATTACGTACCAGAGTTGAAGCATAGTCTTTTGAGTGTGTCTCAGCTCTGTGATAATCATTTGGATGTTCTCTTTACCAAGAAAAGGTGTTATGTACTGAAACCAGGCCTCATCATTCTGGATGAATGGATTCTTCTAAAAGAAGCGCGAAAAGGAAACACATATGTCATCGACATGAACAAAGCTCCCACTGACAAACTTACTTGCTTGTTCTCGTCGACTGCTGAGCATGATGCAATGCTATGGCATAGTCGACTCGGACACATCAACATGAAGAACTTAAATAGACTTGCAAAAGGTGGTTTAGTCAGAGATCTACCAGTTCGGGACTTTATATAGATTGAAAAGTGTGAATCATGTGCACGTGGGAAACAACATCGATAGCCGCACAAGTCTAAACCCGCACCTTCCACGTCTCAAGTCTTAGAATTGCTTCATATTGATCTTTTTGGTCCGACAGATGTTCTGAGCATTGGCGGGAAGGCATACTGTCTGGTTATTATTGATGACTACTCACGATTCACTTGGGTCTTCTTTCTGGCACAAAAAAAGTGAAACCGCTGAGTTAGTTAAATAGTTCATCACACTTATGGAAAACCAGACAGACACCACCGTGAAGGCTATTCGTTGTGATAATGGAACGGAGTTTAAGAACGTTACCTTAAATTCTTTCTGCTCCTCCAAGGGTATTGATCGACAGTTTAGTGAATCCAGAAATCCACAACAAAATGGGGTTGCAGAATGGAGAAATCGAACACTGATTGAAGCTGCACCTACTTTGCTGGTTGAACCCAAACTACCTCTTATTTTCTGGGCAGAAGCAATCAATACCGCTTGTTATATTCAGAATCATGCCCTGATCAACAAAAGACACATGAAAACACCATACGAAGTGGTTGAAAGTCGAACCTTCAGTCAAGCATTGCCGCAAGTTCGGATGCCCTTGTGTTCTTCTGCTCATGGATGCTAAAGGAAAATTTGAATCACGCGGGGATCCATGCATTTTCGTCGGGTATTCTAAAAATACTTCCTATCATGTCTATAACAAGATCAAGAAAATGGCAGTTGAAACCTACAATGTGTGTTGGCTAGAGGAGAATCCCAAGGACACACGCATTGGTCTTGACTGGCTGTATGATTATTCCTCTTTGTTTAACCATGTTGATGTCCCTTCTAATGTGACTACAGGTATAAGCAAAATTTCTGACCTTCCAACGATGCCTATTTTACCTAAAGACGATGCCAATGCTGCACAGCTGCACGAGACTATTAAGCAGCTGAGTGTGGATCCACCTGGATTTAATGAAGCTATATCTACACCTTCACCAGTATCGCAGCATCAGGAAACGGCATCTGAATAGACTCCTCAGGATGATTCCCCTGAAGTTGAGGCTCCAAACACAGAACCTCCTATGATAAATGAAGGGTCTGCTCCTCCCGATGTCTTAGGTTCATCTATGTTTCCTGAGCCTACACCACCAGAATGTTCTGTGGATTCATCAGGCAACATTTCCACTGGTGCAACTAATGAGGGGGAGTCATCTGAAGTTGTCTCACCGAGTGTTTCCAACCTGCAAACAGATCTCCTTATCCCTGCTATGCCGATACCACAACGTCTATAGCGTGATCATCCAATTGAAAATGTTATTGGTCCTGTTACTGCTGCTGTTCGAACCCGCAGTCAATCACGGGATATCAATACTTGTCTTTACTCTTGCTTTATCTCACAAATTGAACCTAAAAGCATTGACGTCGCCTTGCAGGAACCAGGCTGGGTTGACGCTATGCATGAAGAACTCAATTAGTTTGAGAAGCTTGGTGTATGGAAATTGATGAAGCTTCCTCAAGGAAAACGTGCTCTTGGAACTCGCCGGTTATTTCACAATAAACACGATGACACTGGAGTTATTGTTAGGAACAAAGCTTGACTGGTTGTTTAGGGTTTTCGTCAGATTGAAGGATTGGACTACGATGAGGTTTATGCACCGGTAGCTCGATTGGAGGCTATTCGCATTTTCTTGGCATATGCATCTTACATCGACTTCACCGTCTATAAAATGGATGTCAAGACTGCTATTCTCTACGGCACGGTGAAAGAGGAAATATACGTGGCACAACCACCGGGTTTTACTGATCCTGATAAGCCAGATTATCCATACAAATTGGACAAAGCTTTGTATGGATTGCATCAAGCGCCTCGCGCATGGTATGCAACTCTAACAGAGCATTTGCTTACTCATGGATATACTCGGGGAACCATTGATCAAACTTTGTTCATCAAACGTATTGACAATGACATTATTCTTGTTCAAATTTACGTCGATGATATTATTTTTGGTTCTACGAATGATGGTCTGTGTCGGGAATTTGAAGAGATCATGAAGAAGAAATTTGAGATGAGCTCACCGGTGGAAATGACTATGTTTTTGGCACTTCAAGTTCGTCAAAGCCCGCAAGGAATCTTGATTCATCAAGGAAAATATGTCAATGACGTTCTTGCAAAATTCAAGCTTAGAGACTCAAAGCCTACGGCTTCACCTATTGCAGAACGGCCTTTGCTAAATGAAGACGCTGAAGGAACGCCTGTCAATCCAACTATGCACTGGTCTATGATTGGTTCACTCATGAATCTCACTGCAAGTCGGCCAGATATCACGTTTGCCGTTTGCCAGTGTGCTCGATATCAGGCTACTCCTAAACTCTCTCATTTACATGCTATTAAAAGAATCTTTAGGTACCTCAATGGGGCACCATCACTGGGCCTCTGGTATCCTAAAAATTCTGAATTTGAACTGTATGCTTTCTCTGACAGTAATCTTGGAGGTACAGATAGGGATATGCGCTCAACTTCAGCTGGATGCCAATTCTTGGGAGATAGATTAATCTCTTGGCAATGCAAGAAGAAGCAGACGGTCTTGCTTTCTATAGAGGAAACAGAATATGTTGCAGCATCTGCTTGCTGCTCCCAGGTTTTATGGATGCAACATCAGCTAGCGGATTATGATTTGACTTATCTTAACATAATAATTTTTTGTGATAATGATGCCGCTATCCAAATTGTCAAAAACCCTGGTTTTCACTCCAAAACCAAGCACATAAATATCAAAGTTCATTTTGTTCGTGATTGCTATGAAAAGGGTCTCGTTAAACTTGAGCAAATCCACACTGATGCAAACGTGGCGGATTTGTTCACGAAACCCATTAGCAACACGCATTTTCAAGTGCTTGTGGATCTCCTCAAAATGATCTGTTTTTCTAACTAACATCCTCTATCTTTGCTTTAGTTTGTTGGTCGTTCTTTCATCTTTGTTTGCTTCGTAAATTTGTTCATGTATATGCACAAATTTAGGGGGAGAAATATTTCAAAAAAAATAAAATAATAATAATAATAATAAAAATTTTAGCTTTTAAACAGCTTTTGCAATGATTGGGAAATGAAATACTTTTTCGTGATAAAGTTTTTGACTAACACATGTAAGGTGTTGTATCCGGAAAGACTTGAATCGAAGGTGATATGTTGATAGGTCGAGATCTCAACCGGATAGTGTAAGCCAAATGATATAAACATAAAGAACTATATATTCAGTGGGTCACACACTATAGGCGTATGATTTCATGGTCTTAAATCCTGTGATGATAGATAGCCAAAGCCTGAGGTTTCGGGTCTTTATGCTGTTGAGTCATCTAGGGATATCTTGGCTGCCCTTCTGTTGCATCCAGATTAAATGCAGACCTAGGCACATTCAGGATATTCTTTAAAAGAGCCAAAATAGAAGGGCCAAAACCTAAAAGAAAGGAAATCTCTTCATGACAAAATTCCATAAATTCCTACGTACCACATAAGGTATTTGCCTAACCCTCGTCAGATACTATTGGTCATTCTGCTGTATGAAAGTACTGACCTGTTCACCAATTGTCTGACGTTGTAAAAGATAAAGGATGATCTCAGTATACTCATCTGCTACGATGAATCGTTGTGCTTACCTTGATCGCGGGGTATGTCATGGTATGGGACACACGGGTATCATAGTATAATACTACCTTAAGCATATCATGAAGCTAGAACTAGAGGGTTGAGTTTTTTAGACTGAAATGGATAAGTATATTGACAAGTGCTTAGACTAGTCTGACCTAGCTCATACTGAAAAATGCTCGTTAGTCGACTTTAGAAATGATTTGATCCCTTAACAAGGTTGTTTTTGTGTTTGTGTTTGTGTTTGTGTTTAAATATCTTACTTACTTTTGTGGTTGGTAAAGAGTGGTTGGATGCTTGGTAAGTCAAATTGCTGACTTTTGGTTATATGGTTTCTGTGAAGGGATATTGGACTGGTCTGGTAAGTTTTGAAGTTGGGCCAATTCAATAGAATTTCTAAAAGTCTCAAAATTGAACAATTATGGATAATGGGGATACTGTTTCGGATTGGGCTTTCAAACACCTTCTGGATAGGCCCACTAACTAGTCACTATTTCGGATTGGGCCTAACATAAGCCCAATCCGGATCATTTGCGAATTCGGATGATGGATTCCGGATTGACTTGGGCCCAAAAGGTTTTAGGCCCAAGCCCATTCCGGAAAGGTACATAAATGAATCAGAGTTGCATTTCGGATTATTCACAAAAAATTTTCGAAATCCTTTGATATTCTCTGATCATCTCTGAATTCACTGTTCATCTTCCATTTCGGTTTTTTATCTTAGATTTCATCCGGATTAGATATATAATTCTTTATAATTATGAAATTTAATGATTATCTTCAAGTATTCATGCATTTTGGATAGCAATTCGGATTGGTCTTCTAAGTGACTGGTATTTCGGATCTCATTCCGGATGGACTTTCAACCAAATTGAATGAACTCGGATCTCATCTTTGATGATGTTCATCCGGATTGATGAAAGTTTTATGCTATATCCACGCTTTGTGCAGTTGATTTTGGATGCTTGATATCCCGATCAGACCAAGGATGCTTCGGATGCGAATCTGTTAAATATGAAGCCAATGGGACCAACTATTTTTGGCACTATGAAGAAAAACCGATCAACATCGAAGACTATTTTTGTTGGTTGTTTTCCATTGAAGAAGTTCGGAAGGTTTGCTGAGGTGATTGGACAAGATATCCCAGCACCTAAGCCAGTTAATGCTATGGTGGCTGAGGAACATGATATACTAGTGAAAGATAAAGAGATTGAGGTTGAGGATCTGGTTACTGATGCAGACACAGACGAGGAACAAGCTTTCTTGGACGACATTACGGATTTTAATGCTAATCTAACTCCAATAATTGCGGGGAGATTGGGAGTTGATGCGCAACCTAAATATTAAAGGCCTAATGTTGTAAACCTAGGGGGAGATTGTTGGGCTTATATTATTGGAGGTTTACACATTAGTGCTATATTTGGGCTTATCGAAGGGTTTTGGGCTTCATATTGCCTCATGGGCCTAGGGTTGTAACTGATGGGCTAGATGATTAGTATAAATATATGTATTGGGTTAATGTTTTGAGGTTAGAGAGTTATTGAAAACTTGTATCAGACACTATTCTGGTGTATGCAAGTTGTTCTTAATTCAAGAGTTGTTCTTCATTCTAATCTTTATTTCCGCAATCGATTAGTCTTACGATACCTGTTAGATCCGATAATCGGGATTTACATGAACAGATGAATAATCAGTGGTGATTTTCCACTATCAGAGGATAGATTATCAGTGGATTGAGAAAATAGTGGTTTCACCAACAGTGGAAATAGAACAGAGGATACACTTTCAGCAACGGATAGATTTTCATGCCAAGCTGAGGTTTGGAGAAACAGTGGTTATGAGTAGACTTTAGAGATTTATTGAAAAATTCCAATTTTATCTATTTTTAAGGATGAACTTTTGACTTTCTGAAAACATTTTGATGTTATTTATGCATGGAACACAATTGCTTGTTTTTATTCCATGTTTAGCATACCAATTCAAGATATCAGACTTTCAAAGGTAGATGTATCTAATGCTTTTGTTAGAAAATCTGCCAGTTGATCTTTAATTGGAACATAATGCAAAGAAATCAAACTTTTTTCATAGCAATCTCTCATAAAGTGATGTCAATGTGCTTTGTGGTAGAATGAGATACTGGATTTTTGAAGATGTTTTCAGTTGCTTGACTATCTACCATGAGCGGAGTCTTTAAAGCAGTTACACCAAAATCCAATAGTTGATTTTGAAGTGATAGGAGTTGAGTAGTGCAGCTTGCAGCAGCAATATACTCAGCCTCTGCTGTAGATGTTGATACTGCAGCTTGCTTTTTGCTTTGCCAAGACTCTAAGCAATTGCCTAGGAAATGACATCCTCCTGAGGTTGACTTCCTTGTGGTGTGACATCTAGCAAAATCATTGTCTGAATAACCTGAAAGCTCAATAATTCCATTAGCTGGATACTAGATACCAAGTGTGGGAGCACCTTTTATGTATCTGAATATCCTTTTGACAGCAATGAGATTGGACTTCCTAGGTGCTGACTGGGATCTGGCACAAACACATGTTGCAAACATGATGTCTGGCCTGGATGCAGTTAGGTACAATAAAGAACCTATCATGCTTCTATAAAGAATTTGATCAACCAAGTCATCTTTGTCATCAACAGTGACAAGCTTTGTAGTTGCCATGGGTGTGCTACATGGTTTACGTTCATTCATATCAAATTTTGTAAGTAGTTCTTTGATATACTTACTTTGGTGAATGAATGTACCATTTTGCAATTATTTTAATTGGAGACCAAGAAAACATTAGAGCTCACCCATTGCAGTCATTTCAAACTCTGCTGCCATGGGTTGTCTGAACTTTTCACACAAGACATTGCATGTGGACCCAAAAATGATGTCATCCACATAGATTTGGACAAGCAATCCTTTCCTCTCCATTTCAAAAATAAGGTTTTGTCAATTTTGCCCCTTGTAAAACCAACGGATAAGAGAAAGGTGGAAAGAGTTTCATACCATAATCTTGGTGTTTGTTTCAAGCCATACAAAGCTTTATTAAGCTTGTAGACATGATCAGGAGAAAATGCATCTTCAAAGCCAGAAGGTTGACAAACATATACCTCTTCTTTGATCTTACCATACATGAATGCACTTTTGATATCCATTTGAAATACCTTGATGTTGTGGTTGGTAGCAAAGGCTAGGAACAATCTGATGGCTTCTAATCTTGCTACAGGAGCAAAGGTTTCATCACAATCAATGCCTTCTTCTTATCTGTAACCTTGAACCACAAGCCTAGCTTTATTCTTGACAACAATACCTTTTCATATCTTTTGTTTTTGAAGACCCATTTTGTGACAGTTGGACATACATCCTTTGGCAATGGTAGAAGTTCCCATACTTGTTGTCTTTTAAACTGAAGGAGCTCTTCTTGCATGGCTTCTACCCAACTGTTGTCTTTTAATGCACCTTGGTACTTGATAGGTTGTATGAGAGATAGGAAATAAGCAAAAAGACAAATGTTTTGGGATTGACTTCTAGTGAGCACCCCTTCATTGATGTTGCCAATGATGAGATCAGGTGGATGGTTTTTAAGGTAGATTAGATCTCTCTTATATGGAATAATGACATTTTGAGGTGAAGGCTGCAGATGGGAATCATCTGAGCTAGCATCTGTTGGCAATTTTGAAGAGCCAACATATGTTTGAAATGGAGGTGGAGGTATTGGTGAGAGAGGTGTGAGAACATGATGACTTTTATCCACAGTGGTTGGTCTTTTATCAATAGAGGTTAGTTGATGAGATGGTAGAGGATTGAGGATCAGTAGTGGTTGATCCAACAGTGGGAGGGTTTTCACAGTTGTTAATAACATATGTTCCTCTGATAATGGATGTGGCTTTATACTGTGGAATCACAATGCGATATCCATAGTCTTGATGTGGAGACTATGATGTACCTCCAGGGTCAGTCTTAACAGACACAGATTCAAATGTGAATTTGTCTAAATCAAAAGTTCAACAGGATTTGCTGGGATTTTTAATGAAGAAAAATCATTGAACTTAACATTCAAGGTCTCTTCCACACACCTAGTCCTTGAATTAAAGACTTTGTAGGCTTTAGCAGTGGTTGAGTATTCCAGAAAATAACCACAGTCTACTTTTGCTGCAAATTTTGAAATTGAATCTTTTAGATTTAAAATGAAGCATGGGCAGCCAAAGATTTTAAAGTATGAGATTAATCGTTTGATCTTGAATAGAGTTTCATAAGCAGTGGATTGATGCCTGGGGTTGATCAAAACTCTGTCTTGAACATAGCAAACAGTGTTTACAGCCTTTGCCCAAAAGGACAAGGGTAAACCAGAATTTGCAAGCATAGTTCTATCAGCTTCAATTAAAGTTCTGTTTTTCCTTTCAACCACTCAATTTGGTTCTTGTATTCTTGGAATGATGTACTGCCTTACAATTCCTTTTGACACACAAAACTTATCTAACTCCTTATTTTTAAACTCTGTGCCATTGTCATTCCTGAAGACTTTTACTGGCAGGTCAAATTGCTCTCAACTTGTTTTACAAATCCTTGCAAGATACCTACAGTCTCATCCTTGGAGTGCAAAAAGTAAGTCCACGTAAACCTTGAAAAATCATCAACTATGACAAGACAATTTTCTTTTTACTTAGACTCATGATTTTTACAAGGCCAAACAAGTCCATGTGTAACAATTGTAAACACTAACTTGTTTTGGACTCACTAATGGGGTTGTAAGAACTTTTATGTTGTTTGCCTTTTAAACAGGAAACACAGTGTTCTCCTTTTGTGAAAAATTTTTGTGGTAAGCCTCTTACAAGGCCTTGTTTAGAGAGTGTGATGATAGTTGTTAGATTTGTGTGTCCAAGTCTTCTGTGCCATAATTATGTCTCTTTGTTAGAGGCAGCTGAGAACAGACAAGCATTAGTCATTGGATTATCCTTCAACTTATCAACCACATACATATTGCCACTCCAATGAGCAACAAGTTGTGCTTTGCTCTCAGCTATGATTTGATCAGTCTTTTTAACCACTTCTGGCCCAACAATCTGACAAGTTTTCTTAGTGAAGAATGACCCATAGCCTTTGTCACTCATTTGTGAAACACTAAGAAGATTAAATTACAGATTGTTAATAAGATTGATATTTTCAAATTTGAGTTTCCCAGCCTGAACTGTTCCTGACCCAAGCACCTTCCCTTTTGAATTATTACCAAAGGATATATCACCATCTCCATGAGCCATGAAGTCTTTGATAAGGACTCTACATCCTGTCATATGCCTGGAGCCTCCACCATCTACATACCATAAACTATCAAGGTAAGTAGAAGCTCCCTTAGTAGCAGCCATCATGGCACAATCACATTCATCTTCACAAACACTAGCATCCCATGGGTCAGACAAAGGTTTCACATCTTCTTCAACAATTTCTTTTGTAACCACTGTTTCATCATGAACATTAGACCCCATAGACTTAAACTCCACTTCCTCAAATTCAACACCCTCAACTATAGACTCTAATGCCATAAAGAAAAATTCATTTTGTTTGTTTTCAGCGTCAACAATTAGAGCAAAGTTTTCATCTGTCATATCCTCAGGCAAGCTACTTCAATCAACAAAGCCCTGAGTAAAGAAACTCTATTGATTAACCTCTGCCTGAGTAGTGGTTTGAGTAACTTGTTGTGCAGGTTTCATTAGAACCTGAGGAGCCGGTGCTTGAACATATTGAATTTGAGGAACAGTGGTTTGAACATATTGCACAGGAACAGTGGTAGCATGGTGTGCAAAATGAGCAGTGTTTCGCATATGAGGAGCAGGGGTATATTAGGAATAATGGATAGTATTTTGAGGTCTAGGGCTAGGGTCTGTGACAATTGGTCCAGTTGATTGAGACCTACATTCTCCAGCAAAGTGTCCTAGCCTATTACATATAACACTTAGTTTTTGACTTATCCAGCCCAACTTTTGCCCCCCCCCCCCCATGCAACCCTGGGAAACTTTCTACCAGTTCTCTTGTAATATTTGTTAGCCCTGACACTTAACAGAGCCAACTGGTGCAAAATGTCCATCTCTTCCAAATCTGAAGGATCAAAATGTTAAAGGTCACTCAACTCAAAGCATAAGTAGTCAGAAGTTTGGCTTTCCCCATTAGCAGCAAATGCATAATAGGTGTGTAAGGGTCAAAGTTGAAACCAGAAGTTATATCAATGAAATGATCATAACTCTGATCCTTACTACTGCCAGTGACTTCTTCTTGGCCAAACAGTGTTATACTACCGAATGCATAGTCATCAGCCACTTTGCAAGACTCTTGTAGCTTCTTTTTCTTGTTCAGCTCTCTCTCATAAGTGAGGAGCCTACCATGAAGCTGAGTAAGACTCATTTCTTTGAACCCAACTGAATTTCTAGTTACAAAAGCTATAGTGTCCCACTTGTCTGGTAATAATCTAAGAAAATGACTATTTAGAGTCGAATTTGCAAGTGTAACATTTACCAGTTTAAGCTCACTAATGAGACAACTAAATCTTTCGAACTGTTGGGTTAGTGACTCTCATTTTACATGATAAAACGTTTCATATTGTTGATTCGGAACCTCTCTGTTGTTTTCAATCACTTCCTCAGTCCTACCGAATTGCTCTTTCAAAGCATCCCATAATTCCGTTGCACTGTTGCAATGCAACAGGCCAGCATAGATATCATTTGGCAGTGAAGAGGCCACGATGCTAAATGCTTTTGCATCTAGCTCAATTTTTTGGAAATCTTGATTGGAATAATTTTCGGGATTCTTTGGTACTTGGACTTTAGGGTCCTCTATACTCGGTATCATTGGAACATGAGGTCGAAAGATGACCGACTTCCAACAACCGGTGTTTTGTTGAGTAAGGACATGACCCATCCGTCTTTTCCAGATATTATACTCATATCTGACAAGGATTAGTGGTTTAAATATGTTGTCGGTGTTATGAGGATCTTGTGAAATGTGTGACATTCTGATTGTTTACAAAAAGTTTTTGTTTAAAAACTTTGTGAATGTAATTAAACTATGTTTTTCAATAAAAACGAACAAACTGAATTAGCAGTGAGAGGTAATCTATTCAAATCAAATTGATTGTTAAATCAAATTCGATTGACCAAGCTCTAATACCAATTGTTAAGATCTGAGTTTGAAACTATTATGAAAGTTCAAAGGATGAAAGATGAAAGAAATTAAATCAAATGAACATGCAGCGGAATGATGAACTTTAATTCATAATAATTGAGAGATTGTTTTCATTGTCATGCTTTTGTAATTATAATTACTTGCATATAACTCACAATCTCCCCCTCAGCCTTAGATCACTGATTTGTTCGTATAGAATGTAAGGAAGAAAGATAGATTGATAATTGATGAAAGTCATCAAATAGAACAGTACAAGCATTGTTCTATTTATACTACAATCCTAACCACTGAGCATCTTAGGATGATGTCAGCATGAAAGTGACACTTCACAAAATTAACAAACTAACAACGTCTGCTAAACTAACCACTACTATAAACTAAACATTACAAAGACTGATAGTAAAACACTAATGAGACATCCTTTGTTGGTCTTTAGCAGAGCTTTGCCTTGGCAGACCTTTAGCTTTAGACTTCAGCAGAGCTTTGCCTTGGCGGACCTTTAGCTTTAATCTTCAACAGAGCTTTGTCTTCAACAGAGTTTTGCTATGGCAGACCTTTTACATTCAGTCTTTAGCAGAACTTGACTTGGGCAGATGTATATATCATTATTTGGATCAGAAGTTGTAGTATATTTTGGCTTTCTATCATCTGTTCTTTTGTAGGGTTTAGTTCCAACATCCTGATAATTCTTAACCATTTAATCTCATACGTAAAAATAAAACAGAAAAAAATAAAAGGTCCTCTTGTCACATTATGGGATTTTCATTAGATTTCCCCGCTTACTTTTTATAGATGATTATAAAAAGATAAGTAATCACAATTTAAATGGATTATGCTCGCCAGATTCATCGGCTACTCCAAAACCGACTGGATCAAATTAATTATTTTTTAGTCAAAAGTTATTCATAGTAACAATTAAAAAAAATATATTTAACATGAATAATCATAAAAATATGGTAAAATTTAGATATTCATAGTTTATATTACTTTTTATATGTAAGCATGGTTATTAACTTAAAATTTTACTTTATGTTTAGAAACAGAGGTGTCTCATAAAAAATAAAAAATCATACAAAGGGTATAAGACGGACTCCGATTGACCTCATTAAAGCGGTATTGAAACTGTCTAATCGAACATATGATTTAAGATTTTAGGTATCACTTTTGGATTTATAGGTTATAGATTTAAAATTTTTGTTATTATCATTATTTCTTTTTATTATCATTGTGTGTTTTTATATTTGCATCATTGTTTCTTTTTGCGACTTATTGTGTCTTTTTTTCTTCGATATTGTGTTATATTTTTCGGCATTGAGTTATATTTTGCTTCACATCGTGTTTGTATATAATTCTTATTTTTAAAGGTATTTGTAGAATAACTTAACCCAATAAATAAATTAGATACTCATTGAGTCATTGTTGATATGTTTATATATAAATATAAATTGGTCCATTTTTAACAAATATATATAATAAAAGAATGAAAATAGAGACATGTGTCACGTCATGAGGTGATATCTATTGGGTTGAGATGCTATTGATACCGTGACTTTTTTTTCAATAAATAACGCATAGAAAGTAGTAAAAATGAGTAAAAAAATAATCAAAATAGTAGCACGTTTCTTCAATTCAACTTTTCCCAAGTTTTGTTGGTGTTAATTTTGATGACTTTGTTTTTTATTTTGTAATTTTAGGAGATTTGTCCTATTAAATTCATTATTATTAGTGACAGCCTATGAATTTATCATGTATGTTCGTTCAAAACTATCAAGAGTGGAGTAGAACTAATAAGTATAATAAATCATATCATTTTCATTAATCAACCCGTATAACACACAGGTCATAACCTAGTATATATATATGGTTACGTTTATTAGTGAACAATCCATTTGACTGTGAACATTAATAAGCTAATCCTAGTCATTGATTATCAATACATAAGTGTAAATCAATTGTCAGGATTTGTTTACTCAGTTCACAAAGACACTAGGGTTTACTCTAGAATTTCACCTCTATATATATATATATATATATATATATATATGTATATGGGAGGGTTTAAATGAGAATACTAAATATCACAAGAACCGTGAGAACGAATGAAAAAATCACTAGAACTTGATAAAAACAAGTGAAATTCAAAATTTCTTTTTACACGTGTCATTGTTATTCAAATAAAATTCTATAAATTTAATTTACACATTTAAATTTACGTGAATTCAGAAATAAAGAAAATTTACACATGTGTAAGTTTGTCATTTACACATGTGTAAATTTGTTATATTTACACATGTGTTAAAAATCTAATAAGAGTGCTTTTAAGAGGAGAAATAAATTATTTGATGTTGTAATTTATTTTTTTGATGTTGTATTTTAATTAAAGTGATGATTGTGTTAAAAAAATGGTTTTGGTTTTGGTTTTGATTTTCTCATTCATTCTTACGGTTCTTACAATATTTAATATTCTCAAAATAACCCTCCTCTCTCTCTATATATATATATAGTAAGTAATCAAGGTCGACCAGTTTACTAAGCTTATTTTATAGAATGTCAACCTTAAAATAAACTGATTGTAACTAGTGGCTGAAAGGTTTGACATTGAACTTTATTTAAGTAGTTGTTTTATCCTCAAAAACCATTAGTCTTTTACTAATTTATTTATTCGTGCGTTACATAGATATACTAAGTAGAAAATTCAGAAGTTAATGTTATAATAATGGACAGAGGGAATGGGAACGAATTGACAGATAGGAAAGTGGGGTTGGGATTGTGGGAACGTGGACAATGAGTATTTATACAATTATGAATAAACTTTAATGATATCAAATCAAATTATAAATAATCTATTATAATTATTAATTTCAATTTAAGAATGAATGTAAAATTACGATAACGTGGAAGTGTAAGCATGTTTATAAAGCTTAATAGAAAATTAACGGTGTTTTTAAGAATGAATTGTTAGCTAACTGAAAATGTTTTTGTACATTCTCAACATCCATATGGGAGATTTAGTTACTCTTAAGTCTTGACTAATCTGTATTATATTTAGTGGCTATTTGTTTAGTTTTTTATGAAGTTTTTAATGATTCAGACTTCTTACTGATTCAGTACTTAATGGTTTAGTCTGTTTGTTTCGCGAGCAGATGTCTGAATGGTTTAGACATTTGCCTCTGAATGGTTAAGCCTTATACTAAGTCTGAATAGTTAAGATCTCTAATCTGAATTGGTCAGATATTTACCTCTAAACAGTTAAAAATTATACTGGTTCTTAATAATTTAGACATCTTACTGGTTCAGCACTTAATAGTTTAGTACCTAATGGTTCAGACCTTTTACTATTTTAGTACTTAACCATTCAGAAGTTGTTAAACAACCCAGTAGTCAAACCAATTTTTTTGTTGTCATCTAGTATCATAGCATACATTATAATAGTATAGGAAAAGGAAAAAATTCTAAACAAACTACAAAAATTACAAATATATGTTGTGCATTGAGGTTGAAGCTTTTATTAATCAATCAAAGTATTATTATTATACGGGAAGATAAGAGTAAATCATAGGAACCCCACAATGCAATCAAACCAAATCATAGCTCTAAAACGATAGGATAACAGTTGGATACGATCTTTTGCATGTTATGCAATAAGATTAAATATTCAAAATGTTGCTACATATACATGTTGATCAGTTCAATTTCATGTGATAATAAACTTATAATATTCCACATTATTAATTATCGAGTAGATCATAAAATGTTATGATTGTGGAAAAAAAACGCAAACCATGCAACATTATATGTGTACTGAGTCATATACAAACATATATCATATTGTATTTTAATTTGACAAGATATTGACTAATGATACTTTCACAAAGATAAACTAATAGATAACTTTGATACTGTAATAATAATGTTACAAGAACAAATTAGAACTACAAAGTTGAATTCATAATTACACCGGGGTCCTATAAACTCAAAATCCTTGGAGATTCTCAAATCCAAAGAAATTTAGAGCAAAAACATACTCAAACCCCAGTGTGAGTTACAAATTATTGGGGGCAAAAACCGCAACCTTGATTAGGGTTTCCCACCTAAAAAATGATTGCTAAAAGGGAAATAAATTCTTTTCAAGTATCACAGCATTCACAAAACTTGCTTCCTTTCTTTGATGAATGCATGAATTCTGGAGAGTGCAACTTCAAGTGTTTCTTCACTCATATTTGCAAAACAAACTCGAAACCATCCTGGTTCGGAACAATGGCATGATGATCCGGGCGATATGTTTAGCCTTACTTTGTGCATAATCGTGTTCCAGATCGCTAACTCGCTCTTGATCGTGGGTTCCTCCAAGTATGGACTCAGGTTCATCCAACAGAAAAGGCCTGCATTCCCTTTTAAACATTCAATACCAGCCTTTTTCAGCCCGTTTACGATCATTTCGTATCGGTCCTTCAATCTTTCGCGGTTGATCTTTATGTATTTCTGGGTGAAATCTGTGTCTGATAACATAGATGCCAACAAAAACTGTGTTTGTGAGGAAATTAAGGTGAAACTAGACATTCTCCTAGCGGTTGTCACAACTTGATCATTGTAGGAATAAACTGTCCCTACTCGAAACCCAGGGAGACCAAGATCTTTTGACAGACTATAAACAATGTGACATCTTTCTGAGTCTTTGTAGTTTCTTGATTCGAGCACTTCTGCGATGCTAACGAATTCGTCTGCACAGAACGCTGAACCCGAGTAGATTTCGTCAGAAATGAGGTGGATGTTCTTTCGGGTCGCAAATTCTAGGATCTCTTCGAGAACCTTTCGTTGTACGGTTGCACCCAACGGGTTCGAGGGGTTCGTGATGAGCACCCCTCTCACTTTTATGTTCGTTTTTGTTGCATGATCATATGCTGCTTCTAGGGCTTCTGGTGTGATCTGAAAACCATTTGAGCTATCACAGTGGATTGGGACAATCTGTACACCAGTTCTCCATCTCAAATCTCTATCAAATCTGCATTATTTGAAGATATATAAGTCAATAAAGTCTACCAAAATTTCAAACTTCTAACTAATACTGAGTGACGGACACCGATGTAATTAAGGTGGCCAGTAGGCCTGTAATTACTTCGGTGTCAATAAATCTTTAAATAAACGGCTACTTACCCTGGATAATAAGGGGTTGGGACCAACAAAGCATCGCCCGGATCAGCCAAAATGAAGGTTAAAAGCTCGTAGCGGCAGTTGCACCAGCTGTCAAGACAACTCTATCAGGGTTAAATTTTGCTTTGCCTCCCCTCACTTGTTCCATGAAACTTGCCATTGCCTAAAACAATCAAGAATAAAAAATTTAGACTTACTTGTTCACTCTTTAATCTTTACAACATATGACCATTGTTGGTTTGAACATTTTGCAAAAAAAAAGATGTTACCTTTCTTGCCCATGATAATCTTGAAACAAAGCATTCTCTCTAAAGCCAGAAACTTTTTGGCCCCAGTTAGTTGATTCAAGATTTGTCTCCAGATATTCTTCAAGCATTTCAAAGCTTACTTGATTTTCTGCTAATCCCATCTGAATGACTCCAGAAGGATTATTAGTTTCATGATAAGGGTTTTCATCATAAGCCTTCCATCCTGCAAAATATGGGGAGTCTTCACCATGGGTTTGTGAGACTGCCATCTTTGATAGTCCAACACTTGGTTGTACTTGTACAATCTCTATTGCCATGATACCACTCTTTGTTGCAACAACTTAATACAAGTTTGAAGTAAGTTTTGTGTTCACAGAAACTTTAGAGAGAGAGAGAGATGTGAATAGAAAGTGTTTGGTGAAAACTTTGTCAAGAGACACCCTATTTATAGGAAGTGCTTAAATTCAATATGCAACACGCATATCATAAAAGGTTTGTGGGGCTTGCTTGCAACATGCCAATATATATTTACTTATCTTATTGGCAAAGGAGGCAATGATTAATTGTTTAGAATAAGGTAGCAAGTAGCAAAGATCAAAACCAACCTTTCAAAATTGTTTAAATAAATAATAATTTCCATAACTATATATATTGTATAAAAAGTCCAATCATCTCTCTTTCTCATGTGTCTCCTACGTATTTTAAAGTGTGTCGATTAAGGGTTCTCGTTTTGCGACCTACATTTGTCAAGAAATTATGAGAAGTTCACTTGTGTTAAAACCAGCTTAAGGATTACGTGAATAACATTAATCACATTTTATTTTATAAGGTATTATATGTATCTAAATAAACAATAACTCAACTTGATTAAAGATAACAATAAATCCTAACTAAGCTGCTTAAAGACATATCGTAACTATTTGTGAATTATTTCGTGAACTTTCCTTTTGAGGATTATTAAAATTATGAGAAGTTCACTTATGTTAAAACCAGCTTAAGGATTACGTGAATAACATTAATCACATTTTATTTTATAAGGTATTATATGTATCTAAATAAACAATAACTCAACTTGATTAAAGATAACAATAAATCCTAACTAAGCTGCTTAAAGACATATCGTAACTATTTGTGAATTATTTCAAGATAGGTTTGTTGCATATACAAGATTAGGTGTAATGGTTTCAATTCAAAGTGAAAAGGTTAACCTTATGTCATGTTATATCAGGTAAGCATGATATTTTTTTTCACTCTCACTATTTTCTGCTAGCCCACGAAAAAATACACCTACTCCCTGGTCACCCCCAGGGGCGGTGTTGCATGCCCAGCACGGTTGAGTTGATGTTTGGCGTTAGCCCATTATAGACAGATAACTTCGATATCATGATATATTATTAAAAGATGGATAACATTGATATCATGAAAAATGCTAGGTGATTATTAAACAAAAGAACTAGTTGAAAAATATGGTAAGAAAAGGATTAACAACCTTAAAAAAAAACACCATATACATGAATATTCAATGTCAAAATTTCCAGCTGAGGAACCTTATACAAAGTCAAAGAACAAATCACACACACAAAGAAAGAATTGACATTATTAAAATAGTGATCATATAAGCATTAGAAATAATATATTAACGGTTTGGATATAACACTTTTTCAACATAGTCTAGTCGGAGTGGAGGAACAGGACTCTCCAATTTAGGGAGTGCGGTAACCTAATACAAGAAAGTTGTCGTTCAAAAAAACTAGAACATCCTTAAATCTCACTAAATGATATAAATATTATTAATGATGATGTGTAATCAATGTTAACTCTTAATTCAATTAATCAACACTCAAAATCCCTTCAAACTGTTTTTTAGATAAGATGTGGAATCTTGTGTCTATGAAACTAACCTAAATTTCTTAATTTAACTCAGATTCCTATTGTTTGTTTGATGTCAGGTTAAATATATTTAAACGGTTTATTTTTAAAACCTGTATATATATGTAAGGGAATATATGTGTGATTTTATAGAGGTAATATAAAAAAAACTATGAAATCATGTATTCTGTGTCACCTCGTTATAACTTTATAACCGTGGTTCATATGTCCATCCTGGTTTCTTATGAACTATTTTGTTTTTAAGATCGTGTGTAGTGAGAGAGTAAAACAAAGCCTCCACCTTTGAACGTTTTGTGTCATATGCCAGTTCAGTTAGCAATGGGGCTTTATTGGACGTTTTTCTGAAATGGAAGTAGTGAAATAAAACCCCAACCAATCATTACCCAACTAGTATTTTTTTTAAATGTAAATAAAAATAATAATTCTTCATTAATTAAAAAAATAAATTACTAAAAATAAAAATTAAAAAACTGAAAAAAAGAAAAAAATACAATGCTAAATAAAAATTACATAAAAAACAAACACATAATACTAATCGTCTTAATTTTCAACTTCGTTTTCGCCATTCTCGTCACCTTCGTCTTCCTCGTCATTCGTAATTGTTCACCCTCGTTTGGTGTATACCGAACCGATCATGCTTGTTGAACCAAATCAACCGCTAACGCGGTATGTGCGGCTTCAGACCGCATTTCGTGTGCGTTCTTCACTCGATCTTCCATTGTTGTTTGGGGATATTCCTGAACATCTTTCGGCACATAGTTTTGGTATATTGTTTTTCCTTCGTCTTCCAAAATCATATTATACATGATAATACAAGCGTACATAGCATCTCTCATTTTGTCTTTGGTCCATGCACGACAATGATTTCTCAAACAATGCCACCGTTGTTTAAGAACCCCAAAGCATCTTTCAATGTCCTTTCGCGAAGACTTTTGAACCTTTTTAAACTAAGCTCTTTTTTCATCGTCTGGATCGCTAAACGTCTTCACGACCATCGAATACCTAGGATAAATTCCATCGTACAAATAGTATTTGTGCGGGTAGTAGTTTCCGTTTGTATAATAAGATGCTTTTGCAGCTCTACCAGAAATATAACAGTTGAATGACCCTACCACACCGAAGTAAGCCGACCATACCCAGAGGTCCTGTAAGGCAACCGCCTGAAGAATAACAGTTGGTCCGTCTTGGTCACCTCATGTGTGTTGACCTCGCCACGGCGGTTGGACAATTATACCACCGCCAATGACAACAATCCAAGCTCCCGGTCATGCTGGTTAAACCATGGAGATTAGAATGGACGTCGTAAATTTGTTGCAGGTCGTACCATGTGGGCTTTCTTAGATAACGCGCACCGTATAAATTTATGATACCTTTAGCAAAATATATAATTATAAGCTATCTAAAAATATTATGAATACATGTAATGTTTATAGTATAGCGATATACCTCGACAAAAATGCTCCAAGGTATCTCGCGTTGTTTTCTCTGTCATTTTTAAATACTCATTGGTCGTGTTTCCATACGCAGGTACTCGTAGTGCTGAAGTACACTTTTGGATATTGGTGAAGCCAAGTGTCCATCTCGCATCCGGTTTTTGTTTAAAATAATCATACTTATTTTCCAAATCTTTCGCGATGCGTAAAAATAAACGTTTACTTATCCGGAAATGACGCCTAAAAACTTCTGGGTTTGGATAAGTAGGCGCTTCATCGAAGTAATCTTTCATCAACCGATCATTTGCCGCACGTCGGTCTTGTTCAATATATTCTCTTGGTAACATTTCACGTTGAGACCGGCTACAATGCTTCATATACCGTGCCGCGAGTTCGCACGCACTCATGACCGCCTTTTGTTCGACCTCCTCATCGGTCGAGTCACCCTCATCCGCTAAAAACTCTCTATAGTAAAAATTTGCAATGGTCGAAGAGGACGTCGGGGAATCCATTTTTTATATAAATGGTTTGTAGTTTTATATTTTATGTGTAGATTTTGGGTATTGGATTGAATAAAATGTGGTGTGAGTATATATATATATATATATATATATATATATATATATATATATATATATATATATATAAAGGTTAAATTAAAAAAAAGAAAAAAACAAAATAGCCGTTGTTGTTGACCGTTGCTCAATGGTCATTGGGCCAAAAATCAAACAAGGGGTATGGAATAAAGAACGCCGGAGGCCATTTTTATAAAAAGCACCCGGGACGGTCATGGGGTTTGGTTAGATTTTTTTTTTTGATAAAAACATTAAAAAACCCCACTACAAATGATCTACCATGGAAAAAATTCAAAGGGGCAATCAACATTAAATTACATGGAAAAGTAGAAAAGTAGACAACACTTGTAGACTTATAATCAAAAGTATATATGTGTTGTTAAAAGATAAAACATTAGGAAGGCATATTCAAAGTAAACAGCTAATTGTTTTGTCCTAAATTTGCAGTCAAAGGACAATGTTAGATTCCTTCAATAATGTTTAATGTACTTTTGTCCTAAATCTCCAACAAAGAAACGTTTCAAATCCCCCAAATTTGCATCAACTAGGCTTAGGGTTGTTGGTAATGATGCTTCTTTCACATGGAATCAAAGCATGTTGTACTTAAGATTAAAAGTTCCATATTAGTTAGAAAACTATAGTGAATTTTTATACCACAAATAAATATTAAGTTAGTAACAAGGTGGATTTGCTCCAAGTCTCTCTAATAATTTTGAACATACAACACTCTTTTTTATAAAGTTACTTTTTTTTAATAATTATACAACACTCTTTTTTATAAAGTTACTTTTTTTAATAAGTATATAAGTGTTTCAACGATCAAGTATCACAATTAGACAACTTTTTTATTACAGTTATCACAAGTAATTTTTATTTTTATTTTTATTAGAGTTATCACTTAAGTAATTTTGCCCTGCATCATCATTTTCTTGCAATGTCTATTTATCATCACTTCAAGTCTCATTATTTTAAATTTATAAAATACCCAAAAAAGGATTTGGAATAATGTTACCAACAATAAGCTTCACGTCACAAAATTGTTTTTACAATCGAGGGAGCGGCGCTAGACCTTGAAGCCCTAATCGTTGAACGAAGGTCGATAGTATTTTTTCGATGTGAATCATCAGAAAGTAAGTGACGCGGTGAGAAATAAGGTGGAGATAGGATTTTCTATTTTATCTATTTGGGTAATTAGATAAATAAGGCTTAAAGAATATAAAAAGTTTAGAAAAATAAAATAAATGCTAAAAGATCTTTAATAAACAACATAAACAAACGAACATGAACGAATGTTCACGAATACATTATTGAACGTTCATGAACGTAATTGAACGAACGGGACATTTGTTCGTGCTCGTTCATTTAACTAACCGAACGTAATTTCTTGTTCATGTTCGTTCATTAACTAAACAAACGAACGTAAACGACCTTCTCACTGAATGATTCACGAACTGTTTACTAAATGTTAGATTTGTTTACAGCCCTAAAGAATATCATTTAGAAAATTTCGAGCTAGGATATTATAGCTTATAATTCCAAGAACATTGAAGAAAGTGAGTTTGGAATGTTTATGGTTCTACATTTTCAAATAATGTTACTGTAAACAGTACTACACGGGGGTAATCACAAAATAGTCATATTTGAACAAAAATGCTTCAATATAGACATCATATTTAGATTTTCAAACATAGGCAAAAAGCAACAGCTTAACCGTCTCAACTGTTCAGCCACCTTAACCGCTTCGAAAAAAGTGCAGGCTAGCTGTCTCAGATATTCATTCGTTTCAGCCGCCTTGAAAAAGGTGTATACGTTTTCGAATTAGGGTTTCAAACTGAGGGTCACTGTGGCGACAGGTGGTTATCGTAGGGGTGACTGGTGGTCGGTGGTGGCTGTACGATGGTCGGCGACGATAGAAGTCGTGCAACGGTGGAAGCCTACCCATTAAGGTTCGGCGGTGGAGGTGCGGCTTTAGCCATGGGACACGTAAGAGGAACAAACCCTGAGTCGGGTTCTGGTTGTGTGTAGTTCAACCATAGTTGGTGGCCTGACCTCGGTGCCAAGCCCAAGTGCTCGAATGTCGATCCGACTAGCAGTTTGGGACTCTGTCGAGAGTGTGAGACGTGCGTGGATTCTTTGGCTGTTAATAACTCATCTACGTGATTTAGGTTATGAGTTTGTCAGAGACATGTCGTTATTCGCGACACTAAGTTCTTATTTGTTGTGATTCTATGCATTGAGGTGACTTCTATTGCACACTTTTATGTTTGCCGATTTAGATTGATTTACATGCTTAAGTGTTTAAAAAATTGGTAGTGTGCCTATATGGTATAAAACTTTGACATTTTTGGAGTCCTGTGTGATAGTAGTTGTTGCCATGTGGAAGTGACGAGTCAACGATGTTATAGACAATGTTATTGATGACGATGTAGACGACGTCATTAATGCCGATATAGACGATGTCACTGGCGATGATATAGACGATGTTATTTATGATGACAAAGACGATGTTGCGCACACAGTCTTGTAGATGATGCGGAAACAAATGATGATTTTAAGTACGAGTAAGTGTGTTTTATAGACGATATGGAAACTGTTTTCCAACGATGTTTTGTTGAATTGTTTTAAGCTAAAACCTAATTATTTAATTACTATATAATTCACTTAGCGTTGCTGACTTTTAGCATGTATGTCAGGTTGTTAGGTGCTTATGGTGGTTTGGATGGCTACTCCATGGCAAGATGGTGATGGTTACTTAGTTTCTCGTGAATTTTGGCATTCCCATGATAAACAATTGTTGATTGTTTGTGTTGTTTGACGACAATTTCTTCTTATATTTCATTTTATTTTCACTGCAAATGTTTTGAAATTTTGACTAGAACCATGTATGGTATCATATACCAGCTGGTGGGGCTTCACGTGTTTTTAGGTCGTACACCCAATACCTAAATTATAAGAAAAATATGAGATTTTGTTTGTTTTCACTCTTACATTCAAGTCCCTATCCCATACCCTATCCCCAAATTATATGTAAAACCCTCGTATTTGGGGGTTCACTCTTCATCCCTTATCCTATTTTAATGTGGTTGTGTGTGGAAAAATGCATTATTTATTTAATTATAAATATATATGAGGAATCGGATGTCATAGGTTTTTAAAAATAACAAATTTTATGACTAATTGTGTATTTTAGTTAAATTATATGGATGAGGATTCCATTGTGAGAGTATTCACATCTCATTTTTCTTATCCTTATTTATATACTTAGACTAATATTCACTATTCTATAAATTTATCTCTCAATTCTTTAAACTCTATTCCTTATCTATAAAATAGAAGGATTTACTTTAATTTCCCTTAAATAAAAGAATCCACTTTAGTTTATGTATGACCCTAAACCATAAAAACACACAACGGAAATATGAACCGTAAAATTTTCGCTTATTAAACATTCTATGATACTTGGAAACCGTTTAAACAACTTACTTATGAGCATTACATTCTTCACTTTTTGGTTATTATGTTTAAAATGACATATACTTATGATATTACGTACCTACTCCCGTACAATCTACGCTTTGACTCGATCCTTAGCCGTTCTAAACCTCACATGGAAGACCCGTATAACATGTAGTCACCATACACTTGTGTCATTAGAAAAGTGACATCATACATTACATAAACCACGTATAATTAGCTTCTATTAAAAAACAAACGACAACATCCGATTTCCTCTACTAGTGAGGATCCATTTGTTTACATTATCGGATCTGATATCTGAACTCTAAAATTCAACCTTCCGAGACCCCTCTTAATAAACCTGCACTTTTATTTTCATTCTCATAGTAATATGGTTAATAGCATTTAAAATGCATTCGTACATATAATCCCAAATCATACTTACATACATTTCTACTCTACGTACGTACAAACAATTCCATGTATACATACCTACATACATTCAAGTCCCTTCCACGAGCATATGTATGAATCCCATACACATACACACATATAAGTCCCATCTACGTACTTACATTCAAATCCCATACATACATGCATAGATATAAGTCACATCCACATACTTACATTTAAATGCCATACAAATACACACATACAAGTTCCATTTATATGCATACTTACAAGTTCCGTCCATCCATGTGTGTTTTACATCCTAACATGTTCATATATACATTCCTAGCCACATGCACACAATTAGATCCCACACATACATACAAATTGTATCTATACGCATACATGTACACAAATTCCATCCATCCATGTGTGTTTTACATCCTAACATATTCATACGTACAAGTCCTAGACTCCTAGCCAAATACACAAAATTAAATCCCATACATACATACATACATACAAACATACATACATTTTTTTGTTTCCATACATGTTCACATACGAGTCCCATCCTTACTCGCGCCTCATAAAACTCTTTAGTAGGTTTTGGGGTGCATTTAGGAAGCTTAATGGGGCTTTGGAATAGAGCTCCAGGGTTCGGGATTGAAGAAAACGTAGAAAAAAAGGAAAATTGGGTAAGTCGTTGGCTGGTTCGTCGATAGTATGTTTAACCATCGATTGGTCGTATGCTACCGGGTTTTACCTCGTAGGCGACGCCCCCCTCTGATCCACATACTAGAATTTTGAGTTTTTGCCTGATTCAAGCCCCGTTAACGAGTCCCGTGATTCCCAATACATATCTTAGAATTATTCCAAGACCCTAAATCATTCCAACACTCATTTCCTTACTTCAACATCCGAAATCTATATCTTACTAAGCCACTTTCTAAATTATGACCCGCTTGTTTCTACCATGTGGATTCACGCATGATTGAAATATATGTGATCCATTACTGTGTTCCATACATTGACCTTCTTATTCTGTACATATCCTTTCATGATTCCCATACCTCATGTATTAATATATGTATACATTCCTTAAGATAAATGGAGTTAGAGTTAGGAATAACCGACCTTGAGTCGCCTTGTTCATGCTTGCTTCCTTGCTTCTTCTTGATCCGTTAGCCGTCCATGCTTGACTCTGTTTTGACATGATTGCTATCATTACATGTCATCACGTTCATTTCATTGTTAGCATACATGATCATACATATTATCAATCATATCCAGCATTTATGTCACATTCACTTTCATGGGTTAAACACTAACATGCATAAGACATAGATTAACAATTACATTGTTCCAACTTCAAGCAATTCAACTCACATCCTGTATACCTCATAATAAGCTAGCATGTCCATATGATTTCCCTAATTTTATGATCGTGTAGAATGCTTAACCATGCCATTTCCTCATTCGTTGACTTTTCAGAAAGTCAATTGTCAAGCATACAAGTTTTCAACTTAGGAACATACTTTCGTATTGATATACTAGATCCTATCTATTGCACCATATACATTTACATTCACATGTTTTATAAAACATATGACCTTATGATTACTTAGGTGCATACATCCACACATGTAATCCTTCCATTTATAGTAGTGCTTTCGTGAGCTACATTGTCAGCACCAACCAAAGGTAACCAATACAACATCAATTCAACCTAATACTTACTAGTTAGTTCATATGCTACACAATTACCACAACTTACTTCCTTAATTTTAACTAAGTAATCAACCAAACACATGGCGTGCATCACACCATTAAAGCATAAAGTACAAGCTACAAATATACATTTCTTACCAAATCACACAATCAACTAAATCCTCACATGTATTCAGTCTAAAACGTATTCCTCATGCTAGTTTACTAACAATATCATCTATATTCATGTAACTTCTCATTTGTTAAGTTCTTGCATGCAATTCCACACATTATCATCACTGAAGCATTTCATTAAACACCTTGTGGGCATGAACATTAGTCCTTCATTCTAATCGCTTTAACCACATATTCATAAAATTTATCACAATTCCAATCATTCATACCCATAAACATTTCCTTATGGTTTTGATCATCGTTTTAAGTGTATTTTCATGTTCACCATCCAAATAATCATCAAATACATTAACAATTTACACTAGACCATATTTAATAAGAAACCCCAAATTTCTTGAACATGAACTCCAAATCAAAATCTCCAATTGAGATGATTAAATCGTCAATGACATTAGAAAGTGCATCTCTATAATACTTCCAATTTTACCCAGTTATGGTTTATTCATCAAAACCCGCAAATAACTCTAACGAAGAAGGTTCATAAGGTGAATTATATACTTACTTAATGCTTAGAAGGTGACGATCATTCTTAAAATCACGTATAATCCATGCAATTTCACCTCCTCTTCTTCTTCCTTTGATTCACACAAGAGCAAACACCCACACATCGTCATTCCCCCCCCCCCCCCCCCCAATATACTGACCATTTTTGTTATAAACAATATTATTCCTTAACCCCTCATAGTTTGATATCTTTCCCATTTAATCCAAACTTTCTTTTCCTTTCTATTTAACATGTATTTTAATTAAGTTATTTAAAACTAGTTAAACCACTGTATGTCATATAATAAGGAAACATACTAGTGAATTAAACATTCGAGTTTTTGGCTGTTACAATTTTTCTTAAAGATATATGACTAAGGTATAAGGATAAAAAAATTATCTCTCAATTTTAAAACTCTTCCACATCCTATTCCTTATCCATAATATAAATAAGGATTTATAATTTTCCTTAAATATAAGAATTTACTTTAATTTTCCTTAAAAATATATGGATACGGTATCTGGATACAAAATGAAAATAAGTGATGTTTTAGACAATTTTCTTAAGTTATAAGGATGAAATGAATTCAAGGAATGATTAGTTAATACTCCAAGTTAGCTATAACCAATATTTATCTATAAATTTATTCATCTATTAAAAGTTTTATACATTTCATTCATATATATATATATATATATATCCGTATTAAGTTAAATAATATAATATTTATTTATTTTTGTATTCATGTTTTTATTTCTTTTACTTATTGATAAGAGTTTGAAAGATGATAAATGAATAATGAGCTCTTAAATATATGATATGAAAGTGAATGCAGACTCTAATGACTCAACGAAGATGTTTAAATAAATTTTAGGGAATTTGGATTTTAATAATCCCACATATAGGTGATTGGTGACTAGGAGTCCTATATTTGAATATTACCCTAGAAGTCGTACCTTTTAAGTCTTTTTTCTCACACTGCACCTCTGTTAAAAAACTTGACGGAGTTAAGTTTTTTTCTAAATTACAAACTGATGTTTTAGCGATTTTGATCAAACGAGGATACGAGTCGAGTGATGTAAAATTTAACTCGAAATAGTGCTCCCAGCGACGAGAACGGTACTTAAAGTCGGGTGTTTAAACTTCCAATTAACAAAAATGAAAATATTTGGAGCACCGTTTTGAGATAAGTTTTACATCAATCGACTCGAATGCTCATTCGGATTAAAAGCCCTAAAAATAGCAGTTTGTAATTCGAAAAAAAAAGCTAACTTCGTTGAAGGCGTATTAAAAGAAAAATACTTTAAAGGTGGGACTGCCAGTGGTAATATTCAAAAGTGTGGCTACAAGTAACCAACCACCTATAGGTAGGATTATTAAAATCTAATTTTCCTAAATATTATTCATGGGAAAAACTATTCTAAATTTAAAGAATATTTGTCAAAAATATCTTAAAACATCTTTATTAATTAAGTAAAACATAAACAAAAGCATTTTCTTTGTATTTATTTAGAAAACTAAATTATTAGCATGGTTTCGAGATAACGCATTACAAATTTCACACCTTGATTAACGGACGATAGAAGATAATAAAGTAATAAAAGTAAAAAAGCTTGAATTTATTAAATAAAATTTATTACAACTGTTCGATGCAAAATATCCACAGGCAGGATCTAATAATAGCCATTTGAGATTATAATGGGTCTCTTGTCGAGAAGTTGCGAATTCCACGTTATAAGACCAAGCCCGCTCCAACATATTTCATATGTGTTTTAACATGCGCTCAGTCTTTTGAAAATACATCAGTTTTTACTGGTAAATATTAATAACCGACTCTTTTGAAAACTCATTTCAAAATTCATTTGATACCATTTGGTAGTTCATTTTAAATAACTTGGGATAAACTATATCTCGTGTTACCAGTTTTACATGCTTGCCAATACAGTCGAGGACCGGAATCAAATGTCGGTAGATGATTAATAGACACAACACATTTATATATTATTTGCATCTTTCAGGTGTATGCCTACACCCCGCGCTTTATGTCATGGCCATTTACAATTAAATGAGTCGGGGCGACCGGACATGGTCGTATTAACCCCCTAGTGTTTAAGTTATCAAGCAACACAGATTAAATACGGGTTATTTGCATTTCTTGACAATATTAGCCCTTTTACAATACCCGATCAATTGGCTAATGTCATAACCGAAGTCTTTATAAATAATATAGGCTAAAGTATTTAAATGTGTTGGTCTTTATTTAAACAATATGATTATTCCTTTATAGCACACCGTATTCAAAAAGGTTCAGCCTAGGTGACTGGAGGCTTTCTAGTCAGGAATGAACTAAAATATTATCCGTTAGTGTGACAATTGGCAAAATTACGGTAATTCTGTACAACTTAAACAACTAGTACATTGTCTATTTATCGTATAAACTTAATTTTTGATTTTAAGTCTTAAAAGTCTAGGAATTTAACCAAATCATAGTTTGGTATGATAATCGATTCGTCATGATCACGAATATATAAAACCATATCCTAGACGAATGACAACGAAGCGAATATCAGAACTAGTTACGGTATAGTCTGATATAATAGAATTAAGATATAAAATATTTCTGCACTATTATACCATAAAAATTTTATATAAAATACCAAATTGTCCAAGTCTACAGCAAAATTCAGCATTCTGCAGCAAAATTCAGCAATTGTCCGAAAAGTTAAAAATAAATATTTTTAGCTAAAGAATAATAATGTGTGTTAGAAATAGTATAAAACCCATATCTAAATCTTATTATTTAAAGCTAAACGGTTTATTCAGTAAAAACCTGACAACAAAGCCGGTACCAGAACCGAACTCAAATGACAAAATTATTAGTCTGAAGAGCTATATTAATTAACGGGACAATAAAAATTATACTAGAATTATTATGAACATAAGATTTTATAAGTAACACTCTGTATCAGTATATTACCCGGTACAAGGCCCGAACTAACTTTATCAACCGACAACCAAACAACAAGACTAGTAAATTATTTTGGCATATTATAACACCACTTTAAAGTGTTCGAGCATTAGTTTTTTTTTATAAAAACTTATATATAAAATTATTAAAGTTATAAAAGTTTATAAATATTACATTTTATTTATAAAAAAAATTAAGTAAACCAACCCCCCCCCCCCCAACACCTCACGGCAACATGGGGCATTCCCGAAAGCCACTTAAGTTTTGTTGGTGCGTTGGCTAATTGTAGATGTGTTTAGTGGCTTATGTGTTGTAAGGTTATAATCACAACATTAAAAACCCAAAACTTCTTCATTCATTCATTTCCTAAACACCAAGAACTTCACAAATATCCTTCCATTTCCCTTCACAAAATCGGCCAAGGCACCTTCATGTTCACCTTCAAATTTTTAAAAACCAAACACAAGAACTTTAAGCATGCATGAAGATCTAAATGAGAACTAAAGTGTTTGCAAAGATTAGGAGCTCACTTTGGAAGCTTGAAACTCTTGATCAATCCATTTTCTTCATCTCTTAGATCATCCCTAGCGATTGTGCTAGTAGTAAGATCTTAAACCTTGTGTTATACTTTTTATTTTATAAAATTTCACAAGATCATCATAAAAATTATATTAAAAACCCACTTGAAAAACACTAATAAATCTAAGATCACTAACATAATCATGTGATTTTCTTGATAAATTTTGATGATTTTGAAGTTGTTATGAACTAGTAAACTTGAATCTTGCAAAATTATGAATAAAAAGGTGATCTAAACACATGCATGTTTAGATTAGCAAGATTCATTAACAAAATATGTCATGAACATAATCTCATACTTTAAAGATGATCATACATGAACTAGATCATTAAATAAAATATATGATTTAAAAATTTTGTTTATAAATGATAATAAAATTTCCATTTTAAGAAAGATTAAAATTATAACTAGTTCATGACATTTTGTTAATACATTTATATAATAATTATGATTGATGTTGATTTGAGTTAGTTTAATTACTTAAAACATGTTTATAAAAACATGGGAAACTTATATTTTTAAAGGAATTATGGCAAAATTTTTATAAAAATTAATCTTGATTAAGATATGATTAAACTAAAAATTTTGTAATTCAAAGTGATTAGGAACTTTAATCATGTTTAGATAAAGGATTTGGATAAAAAGTTAAGAATATAATTACTTATATTTTCTTAAACTAAAATGAGATTAATATATATCTTTAATAAAATATATATTTTAAACCACCTTATATGTGCACATGTATTTTTGTATAAAAAAATATTTAAGTGTTCAACTTTTGACACTATAATATATATATCGGACAATTTGGACAAACTCGGACAATTCGGAAAAAATAAAATACATGGTATAAACGAAACAAACGACATAGACGAAACGAATAAAATAGTCGACGCGAACCTAACGGTCAAAACGAACAAATAAAACGATACACTTTATATTTACTAGAATTTTTAAATATATATAACTTAAAGTTTTTATAAATAAATTTTTATAAGTTATAACAAATACTAGTAAATATTTTTGGATAAGCCCAACTAAACAATTATTATATTAAGCCAATTTTTATAAAACTATATTTATAAAAATATATGGACTAGCCCACTTGTATAAAATTAACTTTAGGCTAAGGTCCACTTGTATAAAATCAAACTTGGGCTAAGCCCACTTGTATAAAATCAAACTTTGGGCTAAGGCCCACTTTTATAAAAATAAACTTTAGGCTAAGCCCACTTTTATAAAAGTTTACATGGGCTAGACCCATTTAAATAAAAGATAACTTCGGGCCAAGCCCACTTTTAAAAAAAATTGGGCTAATTCATTTTATAAAAACTAACTTTGGGCTAAAACCCACTTTTATAAACCAATTGGATTTAACCTACTAAATAAACAAAATTAGGTTTGGCTAGGCCCACATACATGAAACGAATTAGGCTAGGTCCACACAAAGTAAGCTAATTGGGCTAGACCATACTTACCAAAACCATTAGGCTAGGCCCATATGAAATATAAACTCTTAGATTGAATTCTTACCATTAAATAATGGACTAGGTCCATTTACATGTAATCAATCTAAAATATATATATGAAAGAAATATATATATATATATGTATATATATATATGTATGTATGTATATCAACCAAGAAAACCAACAATTACAAGTATGAAATTCGAGATAAAATACTTGTACGAAAAACAAACGAAAGCCTAAGTGTCTAATAGACTAGAACACTTGTAGGTCAAAAAAACAAACGAAGTATCAGGAATCGAATAGTGATTTGCACGGAACGCAAATCTGTGAGTTCATGTTTCCTCTTTTATTTTAACGTTTTTATGGTTTTAAACGTGCGGGGAAGTATACATGTTACAATTAATATAGCTGGGGAAATGAAAATATTTAGATAACGTGTGAATAAGGCTCAAGCATTGGGGCCATTAATGAAAGACAAGTACCGAGGAACAAGGGGATAGATCTATTGGGTTTGGGCGAGCCCCACTCTATTACAGCAATAATAACAGATCGTATTAGAGTGCTTTTGTGTCGAAAACGAGTGTCTCAGACACATTATAAATCGTCAAGGTTTGGTTGCCACCTTATTCGGCATACAGATTAGTGTCCTTGCAACACACTAATGATCTTACAAGTTTCATTAAGCTATATTAAACAAGTTTATTTCAAATGTTTCTGATAATTCATTTAATACAAAATTTATAACATGAATTCATCAGCTTTTGTTGACATTGTTTTCAAAACTAACATGTATTACAAGAAACTAGTGTATGTTCTTCGGGGAAAAATCTTGTTCGTTTGTTGTGAAGTCAAGATGTTATGTTTCATCCAGTCTTTGTTGTTATGTTTTATAAACGTATGTCTAAATTTTAAATAATGTTGTTAAACTTGTGGTTTGTTTTAAAGACAAAAGTTTATATGTGAATTATGGTTAAATAAAAAGTATGGATGAATGTTTTGTAATGTAATACAATTGTCGTTTACTTGGTTGAATGCAACGATTGCCGCTCTGCCACACCTCGCGACACGCTTCCGCTACGTCGAAAATCGGGGTGTGACAGACCTGGTATCAGAGCATCAATTGTAGTGAACCAAGATTCTTTTGAGTCTAGTCTACAATTTCAAAATGCTCTTTTATTAATTTTTGTGAGTCGTTTACAAAAATTAAAATAAGTATTTTTCGTTTGTCATCCCAGGGAGAACTGTCCACTAGTATCAAATGTTTAAAACAAAAACAATAGTGCAAGGTCATTATACAAAACTAGTCTATGAGAGATAGACACAATAACAGTAAGTTGAGTTGAACTTATGATTAGAAAAACTTACATTGAAACTTAGTGATTGCCCGATTATTTATCTTTAAACAAAAATTATTTATTAACAAAAATAAGTTGTACGGGTTATGTTTACCAAGACCATGTCTTCCGATGGTAGCCTTTCAGACACTGAGTCTATGATTTCTGACCTTGAGATAGATTATATACCACTGGACGATCTACTCCCACCAGTCATTATCATTTCTGACGACGAGTCAGATCACGATGATTCTGACGATAACTGGATGGACGATGATTTCCAGCTTTTTGCCTTACCCTACCCTGTACCCGATCCCATTCCCGGGGATATTCCCGATGATGATGTTTTAGTTTTACCACTCTTTGACCACCAGATAGTTATCATTGGCCACCCCGAAGGTGAGCACATTGTGGAGCACCATGTTATACCACTTAACGTGGTAGATCCTTTTAATGTCGACATCGATAGAGATGACGATGTCATTCCTACTGTTCACGTAGATCACCTTGAGGATGATCTAGGTATCGGAGATGATTTTGATCTCGCGCTACTGTAGGTAGCTCCTCATGAGCTTGATGTCATTGATATTACCTCATCTGCTCCATCGTCTCCCAGATCACCCCCACCCGAGCCCTCACCTGATACTGCTCTACTACCACTTTCAGATACTTTTCCCACTGTTGATGATTCTATTACACCCACTTTTGTTGATCCCATACCCTCTGATTCTATCACTACTGGTCACATCTACCCATCTGGACCATCTCAGTATTTACCTGGAGACGTTTCATTTGCTACTGATCGTTTCATTCCTCATCCTTTGTCTGGACCTTCACATTAGTCTTTGGGAGGTACATCCTACTCATCTGAGCAGCCACCATTTCACCATGTTGATGGATCAATACATATACCGCGTAGACCCATTCTAGATCCTTTTATCACATCTGATCCTATGCATCTTCTTACACTGCAGGACCCTCCCGAGTTATGTTCCCTGAGTCTAGTCAGTATGCGAGTAGACACCATCCCTATTCATGACCACCCACTGTTGGAGGACCATCATACCCATTATCTCACCATACCGGTATTCACATTCGATCACCTCCACCTGGTATGAGCCTATCTGATCCCTATCATCCCAGTCATTTGCCACCGACCACCACCGAGTTTCGAGTCACGTCTTATGAGATACAGATTAGTATCTTATTTCGCCGTATCCGTGAGTTGGAGGCTCAGATTTCCACTTTGCGAGCATCTCATAGTACTCCATCTTTGTCATCTCAGTTACCACCATTACCCACTTTGACACCTCCCGTGAAACCATCTCTACTGACGACATCATCACCACCTTCGCCTGTTATACCACATCCACACTCTCTAGTGCAGAGTATATTTCCATCCCACGAGGAGCGTATCCGTTCGCTCGAGGAGGAGGTCGCATACCTCCGGAGGATCATCCGTTCATCTCCACCTCCACCTCCACCTCTACCTCCACCGTCTGTTTAGTTGGTATATGGTCATATCTATAGGGTAGGTACTCATACCCAGTTTTGCTGAAGATGGAAGTTTTTGAAGATATATATGTCGTCAACTTGAAGATTTTGAAGAACGATGTGAAGGAAAATGTCTACTTTATAATGTATTGTGTATGACTTGTCTATTGGAGTGTTATAACTCCGAGTTATTTTTGTATCTTCACAAAAATGATGTATCAAGTTGACAGTATATATATAATGGTTGATGTTTATCTTTTATTTATGCATTGTTGATTGTTCATTTATGTGTATCTATTATGGTACTTATAATATGGATACTATACATAAAAATTGAATTATATCAACATTATATACACTTATATTATATAATACTAATCCATGAAAGACAATATTTGTTTCAAATTTACGTCTAATCACTTCTATATGTTTCATATATGAAGATCATGGCATCTAGAGGAAGAGGTAGACCCCGAGTTAGACCATCGCCATTACCTACAACCCAAGCCGAGCTTGATGCTCTAGTGAATCAACGAATAACTGAAGCACTTGCGCATCACGAGCGCAATGCTGAGCCAAGGGTTCAAGAACCACCAAGAGTTCAGATGCCCGTATATGGTTTGTTATTTATAAAATTACCAAAGTATGATCATTAATATTTATTTCTAACAATATATATTATTTATGATTCTTGAAATCTAACTATTTCAGGATGTACATACAAACAATTTTTAGATTACAAACCCTTGAATTTTTATGGCACAAGTGGTACAGTAGCCTTTGTGCGTTGGACAGAAAAGACGGATTCCGTGATTCGTATGAGTAACTGTTCTATCAACCAGATTGTGTCATATGTATCAGGCTTATTTATGGATGAAGCATTATCATGGTCGAATTTGCAAGTACAAACGCTTGGAGAAGCAATTGCTTATGCTATTACTTGGGATAGACTGAAGGATATGATGAGAGATAAATACTGTTCTAGAGCCGAGTTACGGAAATTAGAAACCGAATTTTGGAACTTATCCATGATAGGACCCGATGTGTATGGTTATACACAGCGTTTCCATGATCTTTCGCGAGTCGTTCCGTATATGGTAACCCCTGAATTCAAACGTATCGAACGATACATTTGGGGATTATCTCCAGAAATTCGAAGTATGGTTACTTCGTCACATCCAACAACCATCAGTGAGGCAATTACGATTGCAGTAAGCCTTACCGAAGAAGCAGTGAGAATGAATAAGTTTTCGAGAAAGAATGCGGAGATGCCCAAGGAAACACATGTAGAATCAACCTCACATGGGAATAAGAGAAAGTTTACAAACTTCAAGAAAGGTTCCCGACCGAGTAACAAGAAGAAAGAAACCCCCACAGCAAAAAGGAACAAAGTATTCGTGGTAGCAGCGGAGACAAAACCAAGAGGTTATACAGGAAATGCACCTAAGTGGTTCAATAGGTGTAATTATCATCATTATGGTGGATGCCGAACCACCAAATGTGATAAGTGCTGGAAGTTGGGACACCGCACCAAAAACTGCTGGAGTAATAACAAAGGAAACAGGAATGAAGGCAATAAAGAAGGAGGTTATGGAAATGGAAACGATTGAGGAAGAAATCAAAGTTGTTATGGTTGCGGTGAATTGGGACACTTTAGGAAGAGTTGCCCAAAAGAGAACAAAGGCCATGGGCGAGCCTTTGTAATAGGAGCTCACGAGGCACGTCAGGATCCGAATGTGATCACTGGTACGTTCCCTGTCAATAATCATTTCGCATCTATTTTATTTGATACTGGCGCAGATTTTAGTTTCATATCTTTAGAGTTTAAAGATATACTCGAACTAAATTCAAAAAAATTAGATATTCCATTCACTATCAAACTAGCGAATGGAAAGATAATTGAATCTAATGAAATTATTAAAGAATGTTCTTTAGAGTTAGGCGGACAAAAATTCAACGTTGATTTATACCCATCCAGTTAGGTAGTTTTGATGTTGTAATCGGTATGGATTGGTTATCCAATAATCAAGCCAAAGTCGTGTGTTGCAACAAAATTATTCGCATTCCACTTCCTAATAATGAAACACTTCTTATACATGGCGAGAAGAGCGAAACGCCATTGCAAATTATTTCTTGTATGAAAGCTAAAAAGTGCTTGAGAAAAGGATGTGTAGCATTCTTAGCACACATTGTTGACAAGAAATCCAAGGAGCCAAAACTTGAGAAGATCCCTGTTGTTAAGGAACTTCCTGAAGTCTTCCTAGAGGACTTGCCAGGAATACCACCCCAACGACAAGTCGAATTTCGCATAGACTTGATTACAGGAGCTGCACCTGTAGCGAAATCCCCATACCGATTAGCTCCTTCGGAAATGCAAGAGTTGTCCACACTGCTTCAAGAGTTGTTGGACAAAGGATTTATTAGACCAAGCTTCTCACCTAGGGGAGCTCCAGTTCTATTCGTAAAGAAGAAAGATGGAAGCTTTAGAATATAGATTATCGAGAATTGAACAAACTCACGATCAAGAATCAGTATCCGTTACCGAGGATTGATGATCTGTTCGATCAACTTCAAGGATCAAGTTTTTACTCAAAGATTGACATAAGGTCAGGATACCATCAGCTTAGAGTGCAGGAAGAAAGTATTCCAAAGACAACATTCCGAACCCGTTATGGTCATTACGAGTTCCTTGTTATGCCATTTTGGTCTAACGAATGCACCGGCGGTGTTCATGGACTTAATGAACCGTGTGTGCAAGCCTTATCTCAATAAATTTGTGATAGTATTCATTGATGACATATTGATATATTCATGAAATAAAAAGGATCACGAACATCATCTTAGGACCATTCTTCAGTTGTTAAAGAAGAGAACTGTATGCAAAATTCTCTAAGTGCAAATTTGGCTTCGTGAAGTCCAATTTCTCGGACATGTAGTCAACGAAAAAGGCATACATGTCGATCCATCAAAAATAGAAGCCATTAAGAATTGGAACACACCTAAGACACCCACTGAAGTACGCCAATTTTTGGGATTGGCAGGTTATTATCAAAGATTCATTGAGAATTTTTCAAAGATCGCTCAACCACTAACCTCCCTAACTCAGAAAGATAAAAAGTTTGATTGGGGAGAGAAACAAGAAGCAGCTTTCCAACTGCTAAAGGATAAGCTTTGTGATGCTCCGATTCTATCACTTCCGAACGGCATAGAGAACTTTGTAGTTTTTGTGACGCTTCACATCAAGGTTTAGGATACGTATTAATGCAACGAGAGAAAGTTATTGCACACGCGTCATGCCAATTTAAAGTTCACGAAAAGAACTATACCACACATGACCTAGAGCTAGGTGCAGTGGTATTTGCGTTAAAAATTTGGTGTCATTATCTTTACGGCACCAAGTGCACAATATTTACCGATCACAAAATTCTTTAACATATATTTAACCAGAAAGAGTTAAATATGCGCCAAAGACGTTGGCTTGAATTGTTGAATGACTATGATTGTGAAATTAAATACCATCCGGGCAAGGTGAACGTTGTCGCAGATGCTCTAAGTCGTAAGGAACGAGTGAAGCCTCTTCGTGTAAAATCATTAAGACTCACCATTCATAATAACCTTACCTCTCGAATTCACGATGCTCAACAGGAAGCTCTGAAGAGCGGAAATTTTAAAGCAGAGATGCTTAGAGGTATGGAAAAACAATTAGAACCAAATGAGAATGGAACTTTGTATTTTGCAAACAGAATTTGGATTCCTCTTTTTGGTAATCTGCAAAACTTAATCCTAGATAAAGCCCATAAGTCCAAATATTCGATACATCCCGGAGCAGATAAAATGTATCACGATCTTAAAGAATTCTATTGGTGGCCTAATCTCAAAAGAGATATTGCAACTTATGTTGGAAAATGTCTAACATGTGCAAAAATTAAGGTCGAATACCAAAAACCTTCAGGATTGTTACAACAACCTAAAATTCCCACTTGGAAATGGGAAAAAATTTCTACGGATTTCATAACAAAATTACCCTTGACCTCTCGTGGTCACGACATGATTTGGGTAATTGTTGACCGACTAACCAAATCAGCTCACTTCTTGCTGGGACATGAGAAAGATAAAACCGAGAAGTTAGCCAAACTTTATCTTAAAGAGATTGTGGCAAGACATGGAGTGCCTGTTTCCATAATCTCTGATCGAGATGGTCTTTCATATCAAGATTTTGGCAATCATTTCAAAAGGCTTTTGGATCTCGCTTAGATCTAAGTACGGCTTTTCATCCCCCAAACAGATGGCCAAAGTGAACGCACCATTCAAACCTTAGAAGATATGCTTCGTGCTTGTGTAATTGACTTAGGCGGAAATTGGGATACTCACTTGCCTTTAGTGGAGATCTCATATAACAATAGTTATCACACGAGTATCCAAGCTGCTCCATTTGAAGCGTTATACGGACGTAAATGTCGATCTCCGTTATGTTGGGCGGAAATAGGCGACAAACAAATGATAGGTCCAGAATTAATTCAAGAAACTACGGATAAAATATTTAAAATCCGAGACCGTATTAAAGCCGCTCAGGATAGACAGAAAAGTTATGCGGATAAACGCCGCAAACCATTGTCCTTTGAGATTGGAGACAAAGTGCTATTAAAGGTCTCGCCTTGGAGAGGCGTAGTTAGATTCGGGAAGCAAGGAAAACTTAGCCCGAGGTATATAGGACCACACGAAATCTTGGAGAAGATTGGAACAGTCGCATATAAGTTGAAATTGCCTGAAACACTTAATAACGTTCACGACCCTTTTCATGTGTCAAATCTTAAAAAGTGTCTTTCAGACGAGTCACTAATTATCCCCACGGACGAAATTCATATAGACGACAAACTCCATTTCATCAAAGAACCTGTCGAAATTTTAGATTCAAAAGTTCAGAAAACAAGGAGGAGTCGTATCAAACTAGTCAAAGTCCATTGGAACTCAAAGCGCGGACCTGAGTTCACTTGGGAATGGAAAGACGAAATCAAAAGAAAGTATCCCCACTTGTTTGAGAAATCCTACGCAAAGGATGACACGACATAAATTTCGGGACGAAATTTTCTTGAACAAGGGGAGAATGTGACAACTGGCAAAATTCCGGTAATTCTGTACAACTTGAACAACGAGTACATTGTCTATTTATCATATAACATGACTTAATTTTTTATTTTAAGTCTTAAAAGTCTAGGAATTTAACCAAATCATAGTTTGGTATGATAATCGATTTGTCATGATCACGAATATATAAAATCATATCCTAGACGAATGACAACGACGCGAACATGTATTAAATATCAGAACTAGTTACGGTACAGTCTGATATAATAGAATTAAGATATAAAATAATTCTGCACTATTATACCATAAAAATTTTATATAAAATACCAAATTGTCCAAGTCTGCAGCAAAATTCAGCAATTGTCCGAAAAGCCAAAAATAAATATTTTTAGCTAAAGAATAATAATGGGTGTTAGAAATAGTATAAAACCCATATCTAAATCTTATTATTTAAAGTTAAACGGTTTGTTCAGTAAAAACCTGACAACAACGCCGGTACCAGAACCGACCTCAAAATGACAAAATTTTAGTCTGAAGGGCTATATTAATTAACGGGACAATAAAAATTGTACTAGAATTATTATGAACATAAAATTTTATAAGTAACACCCTGTATCAGTATATTACCCGGTACAAGGCCTGAACTAACTTTATCAACCAAAAAACAAGACTAGTAAATTATTTTGGCATATTGTAACACCACTTTAAAGTGTTCGAGCATTAGTTTTTATAAAAACTTATATATAAAATTATTAAAGTTATAAAAGTTTATAATAATTACATTTTATTTATAAAAAAAATTAAGTAAACCAACCCCCCCCCCTCCCCAACACCTCACGGCAACATGGGGCATTCCCCAAAGCCACTTAAGTTTTGTTGATGTGTTGGCTAATTGTAGATGTGTTTAGTGGCTTATGTGTTGTAAGGTTATAATCACCATATTAAAAACCCAAAACTTCTTCATTCATTCATTTCCTAAACACCAAGAACTTCACAAATATCCTTCTATTTCCCTTCACAAAATCGGCCAAGGCACCTTCATGTTCACCTTCAAATTTTTAAAAACCAAACACAAGAACTTTAAGCATGCATGAAGATCTAAAGGAGAACTAAAGTGTTTGCAAAGATTAGGAGCTCAGTTTGAAAGCTTGGAACTCTTGATCAATCCATTTTCTTCATCTCTTAGATCTTCCCTAGCCATTGTGCTAGTAGTAAGATCTTAAGCCTTGTGTTATACTTTTTATTTTATAAAATTTCACAAGATCATCATAAAAATTATATAAAAACCCACTTGAAAAACACTAATAAATCTAATATCACTAACATAATCATGTGATTTTCTTGATAAATTTTGATGATCTTGAAGTTGTTATGAACTAGTAAACTTGAATCTTGCAAAATTATGAATAAAAAGGTGATCTAAACACATGCATGTTTAGATTAGCAAGATTCATTAACAAAATATGTCATGAACATAATCTCATACTTTAAAGATGATCATACATGAACTAGATCATTAAATAAAAGATATGATTTAAAAATTTTGTTTATAAATGATAATAAAGTTTCCATTTTAAGAAAGATTAAAATTATAACTAGTTCATGACATTTTGTTAATACATTTATATAATAATTATGATTGATGTTGATTTGAGTTAGTTTAATTACTTAAAACATGTTTATAAAAACATGAGAAACTTATATTTTTAAAGGAAACAATGGCAAAATTTTTATAAAGATTAATCTTGATTAAGATATGATTAAACTAAAAATTTTGTGATTCAAAGTGATTAGGAACTTTAATCATGTTTAGATAAAGGATTTGGATAAAAAGTTAAGAATATAATTACTTATATTTTCTTAAACTAAAAATGAGATAAATATATATCTTTAATAAAATATATATTTTAAACCACCTTATATGTGCACATGTATTTTTGTATAAAAATATGCTTAAGTGTTCAACTTTTGACAAAAAAATATATATATCGGACAATTTGGACAAACTCGGACTAGCCCACTTGTATAAAATTAACTTTGGGCTAAGGCTCACTTGTATAAAATCAAACTTGGGCTAAGCCCACTTGTATAAAATGAAACTTTGGGCTAAGGCCCACTTTTATAAAATAAACTTTGGGCTAAGCCCACTTTTATAAAAGTTTACATGGACTAGACCCATTTAAATAAAAGATAACTTCGGGCCAAGCCTATTTTAAAAAAAAAAAAAAAAATTGGGCTAATCCATTTTATAAAAACTAACTTTGGGCTAAAACCCACTTTTATAAACCAATTGGGCTTAACCTACTAAATAAACAAAATTAGGTTTGGCTAGCCCCACATACATGAAACGAATTGGGCTAGGCCCACACAAAGTAAGCTAATTGGGCTAGACCATATTTACAAAAACTATTGGGCTAGCCCCATATGTAATAAACTCTTATATTGAATTCTTACTATTAAATAATGGACTAGGTCCATTTACATGTAATCAATCTAAAATATATATATGAAAGAAAAAAAATATATATATATATATATATATATATATCAACCAAGAAAACCAACAATTACAAGTATGAAATTTGAGATAAAATACTTGTACGAAAAAAAAACGAAAGCCTAAGTGTCTAATAGACTAGAACACTTGTAGGTCGAAAAACGAACGAAGTATCAGGAATCGAATAGAGATTTGCACGGAACGCAAATCTGTGAGTTCATGTTTCCTCTTTTATTTTAACGTTTTTATGGTTTTAAACGTGCGGGGATGTATACATGTTACAATTAATATAGCTGGGGAAATGAAAATATTTAGATCACGTGTGAATAAGGCTCAAGCATTGGGGCCACTAATGAAAGACAAGTACCGAGGAACAAGGGGATAGATCTATTGGGTTTGGGCGAGCCCCACTCTATTACGGCAATAATAACAGATCGTGTTAGAGTGCTTTTGTGTCGAAAACGAGTGTCTCAGACACATTATAAATCGTCAAGGTTTGGTTGCCACTTTATTCGGCATACAGATTAGTGTCCTTGCAACACACTAATGATCTTACAAGTTTCATTAAGCTATATTAAACAAGTTTATTTCAAATGTTTTTGATAATTCATTTGATACAAAATTTATAACATGAATTCACCAGCTTTTGTTGACATTGTTTTCAAAACTAACATGTATTACAGGAAACTAGTGTATGGTCTTCGGGAAAAATCTTGTTCGTTTGTTGTGATGTCAAGATGTTATGTTTCATCCAGTCTTTGTTGTTATGTTTTATAAACGTTTGTCTAAATTTTAAATAATGTTGTTAAACTTGTGGTTTGTTTTAAAGACAAAAGTTTATATGTGAATTATGGTTAGATAAAAAGTATGGATGAATGTAATACGATTGTCGTTTACTTGGTTGAATGCAACGATTGCCGCTCTGGCCACACCTCGCGACACGCTTCCCCTACGTCGAAAATCGGGGTGTGACAGTTAGAATGTTAACGAGTCATTTATAAGTCTTTGACTTTGACTGGTTAACTTTAGGATACGCTTGGTTCACTAGATTAAGCGTTGACTGGATAAAATGTGGTTTATACCTTTCCGAGTGCAAGGTCTCGTATAATTTGGGTATAATAACCAAATATTCTGATTTCAAGTGATTTTGAAAAGATATAACCCGATTCAACTAGTTTATCTATTTTATTCTATTTAAACTAGTCGTATGCGTAATTGTTATCGGATGGTCGAATAGGTCTATGACAACTCCGATAAGTCAAAACACATTTTTAATGATATATATCAGTATTGAAGTCCAATGATATGCCTCTTAGGTTTAGAACCATTTTTATACAACAGGGGCATTTTTGACATTTTAAAAGAATACATAGTTGACTTAATAGTTGACCCTTCTAACAATATGAACAGAAGATATAACCTCATAGGGTTATTCCCTCTAATATTGTGATCACATAATCAAGCTTAATCAGATTCTAAGTCTGACCAAACGGGTCTGAATCGGAAGTCAAAAGTAGAAGTCAAACTGTTTGACTTTCGACTTTGAACTGAGCGCTAAACTAGAAATGATGAGTTAGACATGATAAAACATGTCTTAAAGTTGTATAATTTTTTATCATGTCAAAATTTAGAGTTTTGGTACTTAAAAGTTCATTTATCGTAATTTGCAAGATCTGCGTTTTTTACTTTTATTTTATACATGTTTGACTTGTCATTTCGCCTACTAAACATGATGATCATAGGGTGTGATCAGAAGGGATTAACACCTTCATTATTATGATCAAGTTGCAAAGTTCAGTTTGAACTTTGACTTGACCAAAACGGTCAGAACCGAAAGTCAAAGTAAAAGTTAATTTGCTTAACTTTCGGCTAATAACTAGCCAAATAATTGAAAGAGACTGAGGGGAACACTTACAAGTGTTAAGAAGAATGATTAGAACTTGTGGGAGGAGGCTACTATGGATTAGAAGCAGCTCTAAAGTAGATAAGAAAGAAATTGTGAAGGTGTGCATAAAATAGGCACAAGGATCACCTATTTATACTAATACAAGATCTCCAAATTCATGCCAAGTGTTTCAGAGGCCTTAGGAAAACGATTAGTGGCAGTTGAGGTGTCCAAATGAGGAGAAGAAGTGGCAAAAATCGCAGGAGATATGGCACAAGAGCAAGGTTGCAGCTGCCAGCTGCAGCTTGCTGTCTGTAGACCCCTGTAATGTGATGCCTTACGGTCCGTAAGGTGCCTGGCGCAAACACAGTTTTCAATTTCCTTACATACCGTAAGGGCTACCCCTTGCGGTCCGTAAGAGAACACTAGAAGTTGAAATTTGGCATTTTTATGATATGGGTCCCTCATCTTTAATCCATATCCCAATTTCAGTAATTTTGTCATTCTCCTCTAACAAATCTGGAATATCTAGAAAGTTTTCGAACACGTGTTGCTTTATGATTTGCTAAAATATCTAAGGTGTTATAACAAAGATATACACAAATCTTAAAATGTCACTTACAACATATTATGTCTGTGATATCACATCTAAAGGATGATTTTATAGTTTTATCTCTCTTACTCATTTACATGTAATGTAACTTACTTTACACACTCATCCTCTACCTTACCATTTTCTTCCTCTTTTGAGTTTACATCACCTAAACATATATAATCATTCATAAAATAAAATAATAATGATAATAATTTTAACCCCTTGACATGTCTATTATGCTTGTGGCAATAAAGATGGACCAAAAATAGTAAAAAAACTTATTCCACTCTATACCAAAAATAAATACTATGTAATAATATTCTTTTGATGAATGTGTATATGTGCTTCGAATTGTATCTTATAATTTTTTATGTATAAAGCAATCTTTACACACTGGCTACATCTTTAATTTCTAAATTATTTGAACAAAATAAAATTAATTAAAGTTTATTACCGTCATATGGGCCAGTATTTGAAAAAGTCAATTTTGTTTAAAAATGTCGGCATAAATTTTTCTTTGAACGTTCTAGATCTTCAATTGTTGAAATATATAAGACTTGGGTCAACATGATGTAAGAAAATTTTTGACACTGAAAATCCATCAAACTTTTTTGTGTAAAAATGTCAGCATCAATCGTTTTTTTCTTTACTTTCGTGTAATGACATTCACCCCAAATAGTCATCTCTTAGAAAACGTACTTAATTTTAGGAGAGAAGGTAAACAACATGTTACAACATTCAGTCTAAAAAATGAAAAACAGGTTCTATTCATAATTAATTATACTAACCTATTGATCCGAAATTATCTAAGGCAAAAGAGTTACACTATATCAATATGAGACTATTAAACATATAAGAGGTTTATATCCAACTCTTTATATTTTTATTTTAAGTGTATAGAAAAGATCAATAATAATAAAATAAGTATTTGTGAACAAGGTTGAAGAACTCGTTAGTCGCTAGTCGGCTGGTGAGTGGAGACTAGCGACTACTCGGGATTGATCAGATCGGGTTTTTATATGTAATTTTCAGTTTTATGTATATATATATATATATACATTTTATATGTAAATATTTTAAGTAGCTATGTTTTAATTCTTACTCAACTCATTTTTTTAACTATACAAGATTAATTGTTAGAATTCACATGGTTTGGTTAGAAACTAGCCGAATTTAGAGGTTTTGGCCGAAATATGCAGGTTTTTTGTCGTAATCTGGCCGAATCGCCGTTTTTGGCTGGCCGACTAGGCCCAACTAGCGATTAATGGGCTGATTAACGAATAATTACTCAGATACTGAACGACTAATGATTAATCGCCATCTAGTCGTGATTTTTACGACACTGTTTGTGAGTAAGAAGTAGATGAAGACAGAAAGTTGGATGTAAGATGTTTTTGAAAAATTATTAATACTTAGAGAAAAATGTGTTTTTAGATAGATGGAGATTGAGGGTCCAATGTGAATGCCCTAAACTTATATGTGAAACCATCAAAACTAAACAGTGAAAATGTTGTATTAGATAATGTTGTATCTAATGTGGAAAACAATGAAGATGGCGTAAACTATAAAATGTATAGAATGCAGAGGCGATAATGTGGAAAATAGATTTATGATATAAAAATTTTAAAGAGTAAAGTGTAATTTGTGTGATAATCGGCAAAATTCCGGTAATTCTGTACAACCTGAACAACTATTACATTATCTATTTACCGCACAACATAACTTAAATTATAGTTTTAAGTCTTAAAAGTCTAGAATTCAACAAAATCATAGCTTGGTATGATAATGAATTCGTTACAATCACGATCATATAAAACCATATCCTAGACGGATGACAAAGACGCAAACACGCGATAAATATCAGTAATGGTTGCGGTTGTAACGCTTCGCTTTTTGTAACTTTCTATTCTTAGAATGATTGTTTCGAAGTTCTATTTTTGGAAAGTCCAAACGTTGTAATCGTATCACATTCCGAATCATTGTAAATCCAAGGCTTTGACTGTAATCGAATTAATCTTTTATACGAAATCCACAACCTTTATGCATGCTTATACTTATGAACGTACGCTTATTCGTTACTTGATTTATCAATACAAATTAGCTCATGAATTCTTATTTTACATTCGTAAACCTTAAACAATTCAAATAAAGCAAGATGATTAGTGATTCAAACACAAAACACTTAAGCATTTGGCATCATAAGACTTGTCACGTTTATGCTAAACACTCACCATCTAGCAACTCTTTTTTTAGGGTTTTGTAACACCCATATACTCGATTGTAGCCTACCAAATAAACTATACTTATGTTATATATAAAGTATATTATACAAACCACAAGAATCACAATTGTATTTATAAAATAACAAAAAAAGAAAGAAAGACAGCTTGCGGCCGCAAGCTGTCAAGGTGTTTAAAACTTTCTTGTTTCAAGATAATCAACCACCTAACCACCTTAAATGCTAACCTAACTTAACCCTGATCTTTCCTATATATAAACCCACCTTTCCCCAACCTTTTCTCACTTTTACAAGTCTCCAACACTTCACAAAATCCCCTCAAACTTTCAGATTTCTCTACAGTCCCACTTCAGTTTGCAAGTGAGTTCTAACTCACTTCCTTTGATGTTCAAGACTTGTTTCTTCTTCTAAAACACTTGGATAACTTCTAGGAAGGTTTTCACAAGTTTAATTGGGCAAACTAAGGTGAAACCTCACCATTTTGAGGTCCAAAAGTGTCTTCAACTTTCTGTCCATTTTTATTTTTTCATAACTTCAAAAACTTCAAGTTTTCTTCATGTTTTCTTCCTCTACAATGTTTGATAAGCCTCTTGGGATGTTACCATAGGTTCTCCGTAGAAAACCAAGGTGGAACAATACCATTATGTTTTAAAAGATAAACTTGTAAACTTTTTCTAAACATTTTTTCACTTAACAACTTCATGCTACTTGTGCCTCTAATCAAGCCCATGATTAGTGAGCTAGTAGAGTTGTTTCATACAACTTAAGAGGTATAAAATACCTCTAAACTTGTTGTTTTACTAAGGGCTTTAACCCACAAGTGTTGAAACCATCCAAGCTTACAAAGCTTGTGTTTTGGTAAAGGTGTGATTACAAGAAGGCCTTGGCTATCCTACTTTCAATCCACCGCCTCACTTGATGATTTCTAAATATCTTTCCTTTTATTTCATCCAAGACCATCCGAATTATCCTTGTGACAATTTGTGTATTGGTGAATCTTATGAAAGAGGTTAAGGACGGGTATCCTCCTACCTCCATGCATGACTTCTATGACTTCCATGAAATCCATGAATTATATGATAAACTTGTCAATATAATATGTAACCTATATATGTAAATAATAAATATAGCCGAACCCTTTACAATGACCGTATGGTTACTTGTCCTAGTATTAGGTTATTTTATTTAAGACTTAACCCCTCGTTACGATTCTATTGGGCATGACCCATAAAACTACAAACACCCTACGGGGCTTATAATGTCAAGAACGAACGTTAACGTCTAGATAAATACTTTCGACAATACATACTTTTGCATACCTTAGACTCCTAAACTAATAAACTCCTTTATAATTCCAATACTTACACACCTACGTTTCCTTGTGTAGGAGAACTCGGTGTTCGTTCCCTAATCAACCAAACACTTTCACGGATTTAAACTTTGCATAACCGTGAGTACATTCGACACCCTTTTACGCTTTACACTTTTGGATGCAATATGTTAATCTATCAAAAACACACTAAATCACACTTATATTTTATGCAATCACACAAACAATCCATCATACATGCTATAATTATGCGATACCCGATTTGTATACTTGGAACATTCTTATGTGATACTAATTATCATTAACTTCGTACGAGCCCCCCCCCCCCCCCTTAACATGTATAGCGCTATAGGAGTAACGCACCGCCCGTATTCTTGTGGTCATGTTAAGTTTAATCTATTTTTGCGGTGACACTTGAGAAATGACTTGTAGTTCGCATGCCATGTTTACATTAATCTCGTATGCAAGCTTAACATGTGGATTCGTTTAAACGGTTTTTATTACTTATGCTAGGATTTAAACTTGTGTACTCGCCAATACTTTGTATTGAACTATACTTTTTAACATGTTGCAGGTTAGGATGTTGATATGATGAAAACATAGTAGGCACGACATAGAAACACACTTATAATGCTAGTTACTTGTTATGTTACTTGAACATGTTCTATTCTGAATTTATGTTGTATATGATTTTGTGATTTAATTGACTTTTGGGATAAATGAAATGAAATGAAATGAATGGTTTAATTTAATATTGTTGCGATTAGTGTTATGATGTCTCGAGCAATCTTGTTCGTCTCACTCCGATGTTTCCGCCATAAGTTGGGGTGTGACAGCGGTACAGTTTCATATGACAAAAATAAGACATAAGATATGTCTGAACTGTTATACCATGAAATTTTTTTAAAACACCAAATTATCCAAGTCTGCAGCAAAATACAACATTCCGCAACACAAAACAACAAATGCCCGAAAAAACTCAAAAATAAATATTTTTAGCTAAGAATAATAATGGGTATTAGAAATAATATAAAACCCGTATATAAATCTTGCTATTTAAAGCTATGCAGCTTGTTCAGTAAAAACGTAACAACAAAACCGGTACATGAACTGAACTCAAAATAACAAATTTATTAGTCTGGAGAGCTAGATTAATAAACTGGAAAATAAAATTAGTACTAGAACTATTGTGTAAATAAAATTATATAAGTAACACAATATGTCAGTATTTTACATGGTACAAAACCCGAACCAAATTTATCAACCGAACAACGAAAAAATAAGTCTAGTATGTTATTTTGGCATAATATAACATCACTTTAAAGTGCCATTAAATTTTATAAAAACTTATATATAAAAACATTAAGTTTATAAAGTTTATAAAATTACAAGTTTTTGAAAAAATAAATAAATAAAACCCAAACCAACCCCCCCCCCCCCCCCCCCTTTCTCATGGCTAAGTGGGTGTACACCCCCATGCCACTAATCTTTCCATGTTGTGTTGGCTAATTGTGAGGTTTGTTAGTGTGTTATGAGGTGTAAGACATAACCACAACATAAAACCAAATCACTTCCATTTCCTTTCATTTCCAAACATTCAAAACACAACAACATTTCCTTTCCTTTCCTTCTTGTAATGGGCCAAACACCAACACTACCACCTTCAACTTAAAAAAAAAAAAGAAAAGAAATTCAAGCTTTCATGGGGATCCAAGGTTAATCTAAGGTGTTTGCAAGGACTAGGAGGCACACTTGGAGGCTTGGAAACTTTTGATCAACACTTTTCTTCATCTTTTTAACATCACCTTGATCATCCATAGCCAAGTGCTAGTAGTAAGCTCTATAACTTGATCTTCTACTTTATGTTTCATGTAAATGTACAAGATCATCTTAAAAATTATTTAAAAACCCACTTGAAAAACACTAATAAAACTATAATCACTAACATAATAATGTGTTTTTCTTGATGATTATGGATGATCTTGAATTTTTCATAAACTAGTAAACTTGAATCCTACATTTTTATGTATAAAAAGATAATCTAAACACATGCATGTTTAGATTAGCAAGATTCATTAACAAAAATTGTTATGAACATGATTTTATCTTTTAAAATGATCCTATTTAATATACAAATTATAGATCACTAAATAAAGCTTACGATCTAGAAATTTTGTTTAAAGGTAATAATAAAATTTCTACTTTTGGAAAGATCATAAAAATGAAGTTGTTTTTAGAAGTGTTATGAACACATCTTTATACTTAAAATAACTTTATGTAAAATGTAAAGCATAGATTTTATATAAAATTCATAATCCAAAAATTTGGATGAAAAACATAAATAAAGTTTCCATTTTGAGAAAGTTTTAAACTATAACAAGTTCATGACATTTTTGTTAATATATTAGTATAATACTTGTGATTTGATGATGATTTAAATTAGAAAAGTGATTTAAAACATGTTTACATAAACATGGGATAGCTCATATTTTAAAGGAAACTATGGCAAAATTTTTATAAAAATTAATCTTGATTAAGATACGGTTAAACTAAGGATTTTGTGATTAAAAGTGATAGGGATTTTAATCTTGTCTAAACAAAAGTTTGGGTGAAAAAATTTAAGATATAATTACTTGAATTTTTCTTAAACTAAAAAGAAAATAAATATCTATTTTTAGATAAAAGTATATATTTAGAAATCACCAAATATGTGTACAATATTTTTATATAAATATTATATATTTAGATCATGTAGGATCTAATACAAAGGTATATAAGTATCCAACTTTTGACAAAATAATATATCGGACCATTCGGACAACTTGGACAATTTGGACAAAATAAAATATATGGTATAAACGAAACAAACGACAAAAACGAAACAAATAAAATGCTCGACACAACATAACGGTCAAAACGAACAAATCAACCGTCACACTTTATACTTACTAGGACTTATAAAAATTTAACTCATATCTAATAGTTTTTACAAATAAATTTTTATAAGTTATAACATTTGTTAGTAAATATTTTAAAACTTGGATTAAGCCCAACTAAACAAATTGTTTGGGCTAAGCCCATTTTCATAAAATTATATTGGGCTAAACCCATTTTTATAAAAATATATTGACTCGTCCATTTCTATAAATTAATTTGGACTAAGCCCACTTTTATAAAATTAACTTTGGGCTAAGTCCACTTTTATAAAACTAAAATGGGCTAATTCATTTCTATAAACTATTTTAGGCTAGGCCCACTCTTTCATTTTTAACTTAGGGCTAGACCCACTTTTACAAACCAATTGAGCTTGACCCACTTTAAATAAAAACAAGTTGGGCTAGACCTACATACATGAAATGAATTGGGCTAGCCCCACACACATGAAACGATTTGGGTTAGGCCCACTCATATGAAACAACTTGGGCTATGCCGACACATGTAAGCAAATTGGGCTAGGCCTATACTTACAAAATCTATTGGGCTAGGCCCATATGTAATACACTTTTAGATTGAATTTTTACATTTAAATTATGGGCTAGGCCCATTTACATGTAATCAATCTAGAAAACATATATGAAAGATATATATATATATATATATATATATATATATATATACCAACAAATACAAGTACGAAATTCAAGATGAGATACTTATACAAAAAACGAACGAAAGCCTAAGTGTCTAATGAAATTAGCACACTTGTAGGTCATGAAACGAACGAAGTATCGGAAATCGAATAGAGATTTGCACGAAACGCAAATCTGTGAGTTCATGTTTCCCTTTTTATTTAAACGTTTTTATGGTTTTTAAACATGCGGGGATGTATACATGTTACATTTAGTATAACTTGGAAATGAAAATATTTAGATCACATGTGGATAAGGCTCAAGTATTGGGACCATTAATGAATAACAAGTACTGAGAAACAAAGGGATAGATCGATTGGGTTTGGACGAGCCCCACTCTATTACGGCAACAATAACAGATCGTATTAGAGTGCTTTTGTGTCTAAAACGAGTGTCTCAGACACAATAAATCGTCAAGGTCTGGTTGCCACCTTATTCGACATACAGATTAGTGTCCTTGCAACACACTAATGATCTTACAAGTTTCATTAAGCTATACTAAACGAATTTATTATTTCAATTTTTTTAAAGATTCAATTGATACGAAAATTTATAACATGAATTTACCAACTTTTGTTGACGTCATTTTCAAAACTAACATGTACTACAGGAAATTAGTGGACGACCTTGGGGGAAAAAACATGTTCGTATGTTATGAAGTCAAAATATTAGATTTCATCCAATCTTTTGTTATTGTGTTTATAAACTCGTGTTCGAATTTTAAACAATGTTGTTAAATTTGTGGTATGTTCAAAGCAAAAGGTTGTATGTAAACCTTGTGTTAAATAAAGTGTATGGATGAACATTTTACAACGTATTACAATTGTCGTTTACTTGGTTGAATGCAACGATTGCCGCTCTGGCCACACCTCGCGACGCTTCCGCTACATCGAAAATCGGGGTGTGACAATTTGCCACCCTATGGTTTGGTTCAGATTGCCCGATGAAACCATATCTTCCACCTTTTGCCATCTGAAACCCTGACGTGGGTATTTCATTACCATATGCCTCAGGGACATTCAAGGCTATTTTGCCCTTCGCACTATATTAAATTCAAAACTCCCTCCATTCTCACCTTTAACTTGCAGATTTGACTTTATAAAGTCCAATTATTGAAACCCATTCTTTAGTGTTGACTTTATAAGTCAACGATGTAGTATAATTCAAGCTTTGACTATAGAAGTCAAACAAATTAAGTTCAGGAATCGAGTAATCTAAGTAGTATAATTAACCCTAAGTTACACTGTTTCCAATTGCACTAAAATTCAGGAATTGATTATGCACTTAAGTATAATTAACTTCAAGTTTGATTGTAATTGATTAACTACTCCAAAGCTGTGTCCAGTTGCATTCTAACATACACCTAATGACCTACGCTGAATGGATCAAATACACCTAATCTTAAACCTAATGACCGACATTGAATGGATCAAATACACCTAATCTTAAGCCTAATGACCTACATTGAATGGATCAAATACACCTAATCTTAAACCTAATAACCTTCACTAATATACAGACACATTAAATGAACAGACTCACTGACTGAACCACAAATGATTTGTTCTGGTGATGGTTGGCGATGCTTTGTTCTAGTGATAATGGTGGTGATGTCGGACCATAAATTGGGATCATGGCATTTTGTTGTGATATGGACGTGATTGTTGGGGCGATGCAAGGAACACCACTCCAAGGTTGAACGAAATGTTGTTCAACTAGCGCAACATCACCCTAACCAAAACTACTATGCCGTGGTTCCGGGCCTCCATGACCATTACTCCAACTATAATCGAATCATCACAAACAAACCACCACATTATTGATCCTAATTTTGAATCAAAACAAGGGTAATCTTAAAATGTACAGTGGACTGAAATCAAACCGTATATTACACCAAATTCAAGTGAAATATACTTGATATACGTACCATGGACTGAATCACTTTGCACCTCAACCGTAAATTCCATGTCGCGATGTCTTTGGACTGAATCGGTGGCCGGAGGCTTGTCATTTGACGATGGATTGGTAGTTCGCAGGTGGAAGAAGAGGAGGGAAAGGCAAAAGAATGGGGTGTTAGAAGGTGAAGAAAGAAAGATAAGAAAGTAGGAAGGTATGGTTAGGAAGCTTTGAGGATGAAAAGACCAATATACCCCTAAATCTAATGGTCAACATAACTATTGACTAACGTCCCAGGGGATATGGTAATGAAATACCCACGTCAGGGTTTCAGATGGAAAAAAAGTGGAAGATCACTAAGTGTGTCATCGGGCAATCTGGACCAATCCGTAGGACGGAGAATTGCACTTTACTCAAATTAAAAAAAAATTAATAAAAATTATATAACGTTTTTGGTTTCATATGTAAAGTTACATGTCTAACAACCACATATTTACTTTCTCCATCACATATAGATCCAACATTACTATTTAACAATATATATTTTAAAATTGACAATGCTCAAACAATAGAAGTAGAGAACATACCATCAATATTTCAGCTATTATTATGTAAAGAAATAAGAAGAAACCATAAAATTTCGTAATTTATAAGATAATAAAGTAGTAGAAATAAGAAAGGAAATATCGATAAAAACGTGGCTGCAAAGCTATAAATCAAGGTTTTGGACTAGGTGAGCTAATATCTAAAGCAAAACTAGGTTGGATAAGCTTCTTTAGAGGATTTCACACCCGTTAGCTCGTATTCAATAAGCTTCATATAAAAGATGGTTAATAATAGGTGCGGAACTATACTTATAATCCGTACTGTTTTTTTTTGTTTTATACAAAGGATTCCTCTAAAAAATACGAGGATACCCTTCAAAAATAGGATACTTGATATTACGAAAATCCTATTTTTTAGCCCAACCCGAAAACTTGTACAATAATTAAGACCGAATGACAAAATAAGCCCAAATTAACAATAATGGAATTGATAGGAGGCCCAATTGGTAATCAACAAAGCTTAGCCCAATTGGTAAATAACAAAGTTTAGCCCAATTGGTGATAGAATTGAAAGGTGGCAATTTGGAAAACTGAACATCAAAGAAGTATATGTGTGGAATAGAAGCCGACGACTCTGCTGGAATTGTCCCTGGCCTTAGTGTTTGATCCTCCATGCTAAAGCCTGATATATGCATGAATCGTCCCTACTGAAGCCTGCTGGAATCGTCCCTGCTGCTAACTGTTTGATCGTCCCTGCTGCTAACTGTTTGATCATCCCTGCTATTTGACTGAAATTGACGTTGTTGCCCGGTGTTGACCGATTGGGTTTGATGTGATTTGTGAGTTTTCGTGTCCTTTGATATTTTGTTTAGTGTTATAGTTTATGTAGAGTTATACCTTGTATATTTGTTAGGGTTTAAGACTGAAAATCATAAATGTTTTATGTTTAGATAAGTTAAATTTTACAAAAAAGTTATAATTTCTAGTTTTCTTTGTTATTGTTAAACAAGGTACTTGAATTCTTTGAAGTTGAAGGTTGATTACTTGAATTCCCTTGTTATTGTGCGGTCCAAAAAAAACTTTTTGATAAAGTAAAAACGACAATTTGACGGAACGATTTCAAGCTATGAAAAAAAAAAGAAAAGAACAAATCTAGTAGTTATTTGTTTTACTTTATTTATTATCATTTTTATTAATGTGTAACGATAATTTTTTTTACTGGATACTATTGTATTAATGGGTTAGCTCCGCCTCTAGTTAATAACATAACCATAACCATAACCATAGTAGTATATCTTGTTCCTTAACACAACCCGGTTGTGTTACATAGTAAGCAGATTTTGTTTCTTTATTCGGTGACCGGATGGATGGACGATTGTCTTATAGACTCGAAGTTTTCCAAGTGTGATGTGGCTAATGGGTTATTTGGACTAGAGATTGTTTTTTATTTCTTCCCTACCGGCTATTTTCGGTGATGTATCTCTTTTCTTTTTGCAAAAATAAATAAAAACCAATTACCACTTGTACATTTTGTAACTCCCATTTGTTATACTCGCCAAATATCTACTTTTCTGCACGTTCTTCGACCAACAGACACTCTCACGTAGAACTTTTCCCACTGAATTCCCACTTATAGTATGTCAATTTGCTCCACATATACTGGATCACGCCTTTTCAGTTCTTCCTTGACCAAACAGCATAACCTTTTTAAGATATGTTAAACAATGCTTATTGTGTAACAGCCAATCATATATTCAACACTCTTAACAAAATTCTTGTTTAATCAAAACATTATTTAACTTTCATAATCATAAAGTCAACCATACCAACTATTTAACTTTTCATAATCATAAAGTCAACCATACCAACAACCATCAATATTTTGATAGTTATATTTTAAATAAGGGATATTTGATTTAAATAACTTAACTTTCACCAATTGGCCGATAACACTCTCAACTTTCGATTTGTTTAACTTGTTGGCCAATCACACTCTCTAACTAACTAAACCCTAACCCAGTTTGTTTTCGCTGATGTGGCATCTGATGTGACCCGTTTTGCTGACGTGGCACCTGATCTGACATTTTTTATGACATGGCAGTTGATGTGACAGTTGGTGTGACATTTTTATGACGTGGCAGCTGACATGACATTTCTGATGACGTGACAGCTGACATCAGCTAACTGGGTTAGGGTTCAATTAGTTAGGGAGTGCTATCGGCCAATAAGTTGAAAATTGGAGTATTAATGTATAAATCGAAAGTTGAAATTGTTATCGGCCAATAGTTAAAGTTAGGGTTTATTAAATCCAATATCCCTTTAAATAAATGTGAGATATACTGTCAAAAGGTTTGCACATATGTTAAAGTTTAGGAAGCAAATGATTTAAAAAAATTGACTGGAAACTTTGGATTAAATAACTTGTAGTGGAGTTCGTTGGCATTTTTATTATAAGGAATGAAAATACAGTCAGTTGTAAAGCCAGATTTGGAACAATGGAGTCTACCCATATCATATGACATTGGGACTTTAAGTTTACTATTATTTAAATACAAACCATTTTGACCAACTATTGGGAATGTATTGTTGAAGAAATCAAGTGGCTAAAGCTTTTAAATGCTTGTATCTATGGTGCAACACCTTTTCTATTGTTGTTAATACAGTCTACATGTACAGTTTTGTTGTATTTATATGTATTTTCTATATAAAGATGAGATCGTTGTAAATACATATTGTTTTTATTTGTTAACAATCATGGAGTAACAGTGGTGGATCCAGAAACTCTTTTCCATGGGTTCGCTTTGTTAGATTCCTACCAAATTTTCACAAATCATTAAGTTTCTTACCAAAATTTTTCATTTTCTCCAAACCAAGTGGGTTCATGTGAACCCACAAAACATGGCTAGATCCGCCATTATGAATTAATAGTTTTATTCTTTTATCACTTTAAAAGATGCAACTTTTGTGTAAACGAACTGAAATAGCACAATGTTAAGCTCGTGTAAAGTATATAATGGAATTTTTAAATCATGTTGATACAACATGTGCTTACGATTATGAGGTATTAGTTTTTTTTCTTCTTTTCAGTTTAAGAGCATATAAATCTCATGTAAAATTAGGCTTAGTGGGTATGTGAACCGTTCGAAATGCTTCTAGCTTAAGGTTCTTCAAGGTATCAAAGGTTGTTTTGATAAATGAGTGGAGTTTCGGTTATGCTAGTATATTCAACTTTAATTATATAATACTTAAAAGATTATGGAGTAGCAAGTTTGCTATTATATTGTTTTTAAAATATATAAATTTGTGTAAAAGAACTGAAATAGCACAACGTTATGCTCGTGTAGAATATATAATAGGATTTTCAAATCATGTGGATGCAACACTTGCTTACGATTATGAGGTATCAATGTTTTTCTTATTTGGATTCAAGAACATATAAATCTCTTGTATAAGTAAGTTTAGGGGATGCGTGAATTAACCGTTAAAAATATATATCTATATTTAACCTATATATATGCATATATATATATATATATATATATATATATATATATATTATATATATATATTAGATTCAATTTTCAACTTTAATTAAATAAATAGTTTTTAACTGTTTTAAAACACTTTTTATACCAAACTAGTAGAGTCAATTTTCAACTTTACTTAAATAAAGAGTTTTTAACTGTTTTAAAACACTTTTTATACCAAAAGTCAAAACTATTTTTGGACCCAAACCGTCAACATGAGCGGCCCTAAAGGCCTGTTCTTACCTACCCTCTTAGCCCTTAAGGACCGATTAAAAACAAGATCTGCATTGGACTCTAATTTCAAGATATAGGCCCATGACACATCATTTGTGTCCTTATATGTCATTCCACTATTCTTCAGGGGGCAATAGTGACAACGACTCAAATAATTTGCAATACTTCTTAAACCCTAGCCCCTTGTCAAATTAGGGTTTTGCGTCAACTCCTGCACAAATTCGATTACTCAATGGCTCTAATTGAACCCCAAAACTTGAAATTTTTCACAAACGATGAACACAAATCAGCAATTAATCAGTCAATTCAGAGCCTCTTGGACTCACTTCAAAACCCTAGCCCTAAATTATCCGAATTTACCTCGAAATTTCTCGAATTAATGCAAGCTAAACCGGACCCACATCTCGAAACCATCTGGGTTTTATCCGGTTTAACTTTTCATTCCAATAATTCTCAAAAAGATGATATCTTGGATCAAGTATTAGCTGTGAAAGATCTTTTTCATTCGATAACCACCTTTTCGGCTTCGTGTAGTCCTTCGGTTTGTATCGCATTAATCGCACCTGTTATATATCAACTGTATTCAGTATTTATTGATTTGAAGAGGAAACAAGTGGATAAGAAGCAAGGAAAGAAAGCTAGGAGAGAAATTAGGGCTTTTCTTGATGTAATTTTGGGGTTTTTTAATGTATGTTGTGAGGGATCAGATAGCGATGTGGTTTTTGGGTTGATCGCACAGTTGAATGATTTGGTTTCAATTTGGGTGCATAGTGCTGTGAGTGAGAATGGGTCAAATCAGTTTTTCCCACTTTTGAGTGATGAGGTTATACATTGGGTTAGTGAGGAAAGTGGTGAAAATCTTGGGGTGCTGGCTGGAGCGGTGATTGTGGAGGCGTTTTTGTTTAAATTGTGTTTAAAGTTTAGTGATGGGAGTTCGAAACAGGAGCTGCGGAATGAGTTGAGGACTTGGGCTGTTTGTTCCATAACCGGTTTTCATAATTTCTATGTATTTGGTAAATACTAGTTAGTTTTCTCTTACAGTTTGACTTTTTTCCCTGTTATATATTATTTAGATTATCTGTTACAAAGTACAAACAATCTTTACACATTGTTATCCGAGCAGTTAAACATTTGAAATCTTTGACATATCATTCTGTTTTATTGATAAAAAACGGGTTACATAAAATTGCAAACCAACTTGTCGTGTTGGATGTTAAGTATCTGTTTGATGTTAAAATTTCGACGATACTATGATCTATTAATTTGTTTTGTATTGTATTATGTGCATGTGGTTTCAGATACACTTGTGAAGATGCTACTGGAACCGAATTTGCCTGTGATGTCTCTACTGGTTAGTCTATTTCTTTGGAATTATGCTTTGTGACAATCAACGATAACTTATTCGTAGTTGTTTGCTTATCCAGTGATAACATGATACACTTTGTTATTTGGTTTACAGAGTCCCGAAGATGAATATTTTTTGAGGAAAGTGTTATATGATGTTGTTATATTACCCGACTTTTCATTCCTCCGCTTGGACAAAGTAGGCCATATCCCAAACAACTACATAAAGAATGACATTTTGGCTAGACTTATGGTGACCCACGAAGCCATCGAGTTATCGAGGTATATTAATCTTTTTAACGCTGTCAATTTAGAACCAAACTCCAGTATTGAATATCTTATTCTTATGAGTGTTTATTTGGTTGTAGGAAAAGCAAAGATTTTACAGAGGCCATTTCTCACACAAATGCATTCGCGGGTTCTTATTTATCCATACTTATCAGTAAACTGGTGACAAGTGAGCTTGGCACTAATGGAAATGCAAGTCAACCCAAAGGATCATCACCTACGGCATTTCTAAGTAAGTGATACTTTTGACTTATACCGTTTCTAAATTGTTTTAAAACTGTACTGTTTTTAAATCACATTTTAGTGTTTAATTATTGAACACCTTTGACTGATGCTTTTTTCTCCAGAGTGGATGCTTGACCTTGAGGATCAAGGTCTGAATTTGAGTGATGGGTTCATTTCAAAACACCGTGCAAGATTAGTTCGTTACGGGTCAAGTATGGATCTTGACTCACAGTCCTGCAAGCTAAATGCAGGGAAAACAGAAGATTTAGAGTTCTTTATTGATAATAAAGGTAATGATGAAGATGAAAAGATTGATGATTCCGTGAATGATGCTTTTGTTGCTGCTGCCCGATCTATGCAGTCTGGTACAAAAGAAAGTGGAAAGAAACGAAAAGAAACACGTGTTGGAAAGAAGAAAGATGGAGTCAAGTTTCAAAGGTACAACCTTGTTGACCATTTGGGGTCAAAATCGGGTAAAAATAGCAGTTTGTTGGAGAAAGATGATTCCCGTAGTGAAAGTGAAGTGGAAGATCCCGACTCTGATGAAGATGCTGAGTAAAGGAAGATGATTGAATTTTGAATGAATCTTGAGAGTGTTTAATCTCCCCTTTTTGATCAATGTATGTTCATGTTAATGTGTGCTACATTTGTAGTTTTATTGTGTACAATTCTTATTGTTCTTTTGAGAAGTTTGATAGGTATAATTGTAATTTTGAGGCTGAACTCTAAACAGTTTTTCTAAGTTCAGTTTTGGATGTTGAAGCAAGGGCAAAACAGAGTCACAAATTTTAAATCAAATAGACAAAACAAACTCATAAAAACCCTTTGTTCCAATGATTGTTATATAAATAATATTATTAATATTAATATTTATTCAGTTTTTATATATATTTTTGGCCAAAACAGAATCACTAATCTCATAAATTACATAAATCCTACTGGTTTGTGAACATTGCAACCCGTTGTCTAGTGTTTTGTATTTTAATATTTAATGATAATGATAATGATAATTACTAAATATCAAATAACGAGATTTTTTTTTGGGTAAATTAACAATAACAACTATTCCCTACTAATGCTTTTTTTCGTGGTTAAAATATATTTTATTTATTATTATTAAATTTCAAATGCGAAAACTACATTGGAATCAGAGATGTAGTTTCTCGGAAGAACGCTCAAAAAAGCCAAACTTTGAAGGCAGCGTGAGCCTGGTTAAGACAACATAGTCTTGACAAAGTGGGGCAATACGGTGCTCTCCAATTTGAAGAGTGTGGTAATCTTATACATGAAGTTCACCGTTCAAAAAAATTTAATAAATATAAAAAAATATAACTATTTTGCCCTTCATTAAAAAGGAGGAAAAAAAATAAAAATGTTGGATGCTAACTGAAAAATCTGACTAGATTCTGGTTTTAAATGAAAATGACAACAAAATTGAAACCAGAGGAACTCAGATTCAAAAAGTTTGAGTTTTGAACTAAAATGCCAGAAGTCACTAAACCTTAACGACCATTTTGCCAGTTTACTCTATTTATTTTTATAGATGACTGAACATTACTAATATTATTATTTGAGTGTTTAGGATTCTTCTCAAAAAGGACTTATCAACTTATATAAATTATAAGTGAGAAGTTACAAATACTAATTTCTAAAAAAAACTTCTCAACACATAAAATAAAACCATCTTAAATAAACTAATCCAAACACTCTAAAAACAACTTATTAACTTTTATAAACAAACAAGTTATAAGTTGCTCCACAATAAACTAACCCAAACACCCCCTTGTACTTGGAATAAATTAATTGAAAATACATACCGAAAAATTAACTAGTTTTGTTTGAAAAAAGAAAAAAGCACAGACCAACCCCTTTGGTCGCTTGTTGATTTCAGGAGAAAAAGAAAACAACAACTCCAAGATTTGCTTGCACCTTCCTACTAAACACACACGGACACAGCGGCGATTTCAAAGTGTTGCCATTTACTATGCAAGAGTAGATCCTTATTCGATACGATACTCCTTCAATTTCTTTAACTCCCGATCTCATGATTTCAATCTCCCGTTAACCCAACCAACCATGAAAGGTTTAGAGAAATGGATCAGGGATTCAACAGGATCCGAATCCACCGGTTTTCTAAACGGTGGTTTGTTTCTTGAATCATCGAATTCTTTTTCCTTTGTTTCGCTGCACAACACTAAGAGTAATAAAGGGTCGTCGGTTTCTTGTTCGGTGAGGCCCCGAGTTGGGTTCTTGTGTGTGACGTTGTCGGTTAAAGATAAAGGGTTTGATGGTGAAGAAGAGGACCTTTTGGAGAAGCAAGGGGGAGCTTTCAATACTACAAAGCATCTTTGGGCTGGAGCTGTGGCTGCTATGGTCTCAAGGTCACTTCTTTATTGTGAATCTTAAATCAAATTATTTGTTTTTTTTTAATATTTTATATCAACACTTTTTATTCATGTATAACTACACAATGTGTTTGATATCTTTACGGCACCAAGTGCACAATATTTACCGATCACAAAATTCTTTAACATATATTTAACCAGAAAGAGTTAAATATGCGACAAAGACGTTTGCTTGAATTGTTGAATGACTATGATTGTGAAATTAAATACCATCCGGACAAGGCGAACGTTGTCGCAGATGCTCTAAGTCGTAAGGAACGAGTGAAGCCTCTTCGTGTAAAATCATTAAGACTCACCATTCATAATAACCTTACCTCTCGAATTCACGATGCTCAACAGGAAGCTCTGAAGAGCGGAAATTTTAAAGCAGAGATGCTTAGAGGTATGGAAAAACAATTAGAACCAAATGAGAATGGAACTTTGTATTTTGCAAACAGAATTTGGATTCCTCTTTTTGGTAATCTGCGAAACTTAATCCTAGATAAAGCCCATAAGTCCAAATATCGATACATCCCGGAGCAGATAAAATGTATCACGATCTTAAAGAATTCTATTGGTGGCCTAATCTCAAAAGAGATATTGCAACTTATGTTGGAAAATGTCTAACATGTGCAAAAATTAAGGTCGAATACCAAAAACCTTCAGGATTGTTACAACAACCTAAAATTCCCACTTGGAAATGGGAAAAAATTTCTACGGATTTCATAACAAAATTACCCAGGACCTCTCGTGGTCACGACATGATTTGGGTAATTGTTGACCGACTAACCAAATCAGCTCACTTCTTGCTGGGACGTGAGAAAGATAAAACCGAGAAGTTAGCCAAACTTTATCTTAAAGAGATTGTGGCAAGACATGGAGTGCCTGTTTCCATAATCTCTGATCGAGATGGTCGTTTCATATCAAGATTTTGGCAATCATTTCAAAAGGCTTTTGGATCTCGCTTAGATCTAAGTACGGCCTTTCATCCCCAAACAGATGGCCAAAGTGAACGCACCATTCAAACCTTAGAAGATATGCTTCGTGCTTGTGTAATTGACTTAGGCGGAAATTGGGATACTCACTTGCCTTTAGTGGAGATCTCATACAACAATAGTTATCACACGAGTATCCAAGCTGCTCCATTTGAAGCGTTATACGGACGTAAATGTCGATCTCCGTTATGTTGGGCGGAAATAGGCGACAAACAAATGATAGGTCCATAATTAATTCAAGAAACTACGGATAAAATATTTAAAATCCGAGACCGTATTAAAGCCGCTCAGGATAGACAGAAAAGTTATGCGGATAAACGCCGCAAACCATTGTCCTTTGAGATTGGAGACAAAGTGCTATTAAAGGTCTCGCCTTGGAGAGGCGTAGTTAGATTCAGGAAGCAAGGAAAACTTAGCCCGAGGTATATAGGACCACACAAAATCTTGGAGAAGATTGGAACAGTCGCATATAAGTTGAAATTGCCTGAAACACTTAATAACGTTCACGACCCTTTTCATGTGTCAAATCTTAAAAAGTGTCTTTCAGACGAGTCACTAATTATCCCCACGGACGAAATTCATATAGACGACAAACTCCATTTCATCAAAGAACCTGTCGAAATTTTAGATTCGAAAGTTCAGAAAACAAGGAGGAGTCGTATCAAACTAGTCAAAGTCCATTGGAACTCAAAGCGCGGACCTGAGTTCACTTGGGAACGGGAAGACGAAATCAAAATAAAGTATCCCCACTTGTTTGAGAAATCCTACGCAAAGGATGACACGACTTAAATTTCGGGACGAAATTTTCTTGAACAAGGGGAGAATGTGACAACTGGTAAAATTCCGGTAATTCTGTACAACTTGAACAACGAGTACATTGTCTATTTATCGTATAACATGACTTAATTTTTTATTTTAAGTCTTAAAAGTCTAGGAATTTAACCAAATCATAGTTTGGTATGATAATCGATTTGTCATGATCACGAATATATAAAATCATATCCTAGACGAATGACAACGAAGCGAACATGTATTAAATATCAGAACTAGTTACGGTACAGTCTGATATAATAGAATTAAGATATAAAATAATTCTGCACTATTATACCATAAAAATTTTATATAAAATACCAAATTGTCCAAGTCTGTAGCAAAATTCAGCAATTGTCCGAAAAGCCAAAACTAAATATTTTTAGCTAAAGAATAATAATGGGTGTTAGAAATAGTATAAAACCCATATCTAAATCTTATTATTTAAAGCTAAATGGTTTGTTCAGTAAAAACCTGACAACAACGCCGGTACCAGAACCGAACTCAAAATGACAAAATTTTAGTCTGAAGGGCTATATTAATTAACGGGACAATAAAAATTGTACTAGAATTATTATGAACATAAAATTTTATAAGTAACACCCTGTATCAGTATATTACCCGGTACAAGGCCTGAACTAACTTTATCAACCAAAAAACAAGACTAGTAAATTATTTTGGCATATTGTAACACCACTTTAAAGTGTTCGAGCATTAGTTTTTATAAAAACTTATATATAAAATTATTAAAGTTATAAAAGTTTATAAAAATTACATTTTATTTATAAAAAAAATTAAGTAAACCAACCCCCCCCCCCCCCTCCCCAACACCTCACGGCAACATGGGGCATTCCCCAAAGCCACTTAAGTTTTGTTGATGTGTTGGCTAATTGTAGATGTGTTTAGTGGCTTATGTGTTGTAAGGTTATAATCACCACATTAAAAACCCAAAACTTCTTCATTCATTCATTTCCTAAACACCAAGAACTTCACAAATATCCTTCTATTTCCCTTCACAAAATCGGCCAAGGCACCTTCATGTTCACCTTCAAATTTTTAAAAACCAAACACAAGAACTTTAAGCATGCATGAAGATCTAAAGGAGAACTAAAGTGTTTGCAAAGATTAGGAGCTCAGTTTGGAAGCTTGAAACTCTTGATCAATCCATTTTCTTCATCTCTTAGATCTTCCCTAGCCATTGTGCTAGTAGTAAGATCTTAAGCCTTGTGTTATACTTTTTATTTTATAAAATTTCACAAGATCATCATAAAAATTATATAAAAACCCACTTGAAAAACACTAATAAATCTAAGATCACTAACATAATCATGTGATTTTCTTGATAAATTTTGATGATCTTGAAGTTGTTATGAACTAGTAAACTTGGATCTTGCAAAATTATGAATAAAAAGGTGATCTAAACACATGCATGTTTAGATTAGCAAGATTCATTAACAAAATATATCATGAACATAATCTCATACTTTAAAGATGATCATACATGAACTAGTCATTAAATAAAAGATATGATTTAAAAATTTTGTTTATAAATGATAATAAAGTTTCCATTTTAAGAAAGATTAAAATTATAACTAGTTCATGACATTTTGTTAATACATTTATATAATAATTATGATTGATGTTGATTTGAGTTAGTTTAATTACTTAAAACATGTTTATAAAAACATGAGAAACTTATATTTTTAAAGGAAACAATGGCAAAATTTTTATAAAGATTAATCTTGATTAAGATATGATTAAACTAAAAATTTTGTGATTCAAAGTGATTAGGAACTTTAATCATGTTTAGATAAAGGATTTGGATAAAAAGTTAAGAATATAATTACTTATATTTTCTTAAACTAAAAATAAGATAAATATATATCTTTAATAAAATATATATTTTAAACCACCTTATATGTGCACATGTATTTTTGTATAAAAATATGCTTAAGTGTTCAACTTTTGACAAAAAAATATATATATCGGACAATTTGGACAAACTCGGACTAGCCCACTTGTATAAAATTAACTTTGGGCTAAGGCTCACTTGTATAAAATCAAACTTGGGCTAAGCCCACTTGTATAAAATGAAACTTTGGGCTAAGGCCCACTTTTATAAAATAAACTTTGGGCTAAGCCCACTTTTATAAAAGTTTACATGGACTAGACCCATTTAAATAAAAGATAACTTCGGGCCAAGCCTATTTTAAAAAAAAAAAAAAATTGGGCTAATCCATTTTATAAAAACTAACTTTGGGCTAAAACCCACTTTTATAAACCAATTGGGCTTAACCTACTAAATAAACAAAATTAGGTTTGGCTAGCCCCACATACATGAAACGAATTGGGCTAGGCCCACACAAAGTAAGCTAATTGGGCTAGACCATATTTACAAAAACTATTGGGCTAGCCCCATATGTAATAAACTCTTATATTGAATTCTTACTATTAAATAATGGACTAGGTCCATTTACATGTAATCAATCTAAAATATATATATGAAAGAAAAAAAATATATATATATATATATATATATATATATATCAACCAAGAAAACCAACAATTACAAGTATGAAATTTGAGATAAAATACTTGTACGAAAAAAAAACGAAAGCCTAAGTGTCTAATAGACTAGAACACTTGTAGGTCGAAAAACGAACGAAGTATCAGGAATCGAATAGAGATTTGCACGGAACGCAAATCTGTGAGTTCATGTTTCCTCTTTTATTTTAACGTTTTTATGGTTTTAAACGTGCGGGGATGTATACATGTTACAATTAATATAGCTGGGGAAATGAAAATATTTAGATCACGTGTGAATAAGGCTCAAGCATTGGGGCCACTAATGAAAGACAAGTACCGAGGAACAAGGGGATAGATCTATTGGGTTTGGGCGAGCCCCACTCTATTACGGCAATAATAACAGATCGTGTTAGAGTGCTTTTGTGTCGAAAACGAGTGTCTCAGACACATTATAAATCGTCAAGGTTTGGTTGCCACTTTATTCGGCATACAGATTAGTGTCCTTGCAACACACTAATGATCTTACAAGTTTCATTAAGCTATATTAAACAAGTTTATTTCAAATGTTTTTGATAATTCATTTGATACAAAATTTATAACATGAATTCACCAGCTTTTGTTGACATTGTTTTCAAAACTAACATGTATTACAGGAAACTAGTGTATGGTCTTCGGGGAAAAATCTTGTTCGTTTGTTGTGATGTCAAGATGTTATGTTTCATCCAGTCTTTGTTGTTATGTTTTATAAACGTTTGTCTAAATTTTAAATAATGTTGTTAAACTTGTGGTTTGTTTTAAAGACAAAAGTTTATATGTGAATTATGGTTAGATAAAAAGTATGGATGAATGTAATACGATTGTCGTTTACTTGGTTGAATGCAACGATTGCCGCTCTGGCCACACCTCGCGACACGCTTCCCCTACGTCGAAAATCGGGGTGTGACAGTTAGAATGTTAACGAGTCATTTATAAGTCTTTGACTTTGACTGGTTAACTTTAGGATACGCTTGGTTCACTAGATTAAGCGTTGACTGGATAAAATGTGGTTTATACCTTTCCGAGTGCAAGGTCTCGTATAATTTGGGTATAATAACCAAATATTCTGATTTCAAGTGATTTTGAAAAGATATAACCCGATTCAACTAGTTTATCTATTTTATTCTATTTAAACTAGTCGTATGCGTAATTGTTATCGGATGGTCGAATAGGTCTATGACAACTCCGATAAGTCAAAACACATTTTTAATGATATATATCAGTATTGAAGTCCAATGATATGCCTCTTAGGTTTAGAACCATTTTTATACAACAAGGGCATTTTTGACATTTTAAAAGAATACATAGTTGACTTAATAGTTGACCCTTCTAACAATATGAACAGAAGATATAACCTCATAGGGTTATTCCCTCTAATATTGTGATCACATAATCAAGCTTAATCAGATTCTAAGTCTGACCAAACGGGTCTGAATCGGAAGTCAAAAATAGAAGTCAAACTGTTTGACTTTCGACTTTGAACTGAGCGCTAAACTAGAAATGATGAGTTAGACATGATAAAACATGTCTTAAAGTTGTATAATTTTTTATCATGTCAAAATTTAGAGTTTTGGTACTTAAAAGTTCATTTATCGTAATTTGCAAGATCTGCGTTTTTTACTTTTATTTTATACATGTTTGACTTGTCATTTCGCCTACTAAACATGATGATCATAGGGTGTGATCAGAAGGGATTAACACCTTCATTATTATGATCAAGTTGCAAAGTTCAGTTTGAACTTTGACTTGACCAAAACGGTCAGAACCGAAAGTCAAAGTAAAAGTTAATTTGCTTAACTTTCGGCTAATAACTAGCCAAATAATTGAAAGAGACTGAGGGGAACACTTACAAGTGTTAAGAAGAATGATTAGAACTTGTGGGAGGAGGCTACTATGGATTAGAAGCAGCTCTAAAGTAGATAAGAAAGAAATTGTGAAGGTGTGCATAAAATAGGCACAAGGATCACCTATTTATACTAATACAAGATCTCCAAATTCATGCCAAGTGTTTCAGAGGCCTTAGGAAAACGATTAGTGGCAGTTGAGGTGTCCAAATGAGGAGAAGAAGTGGCAAAAATCGCAGGAGATATGGCACAAGAGCAAGGTTGCAGCTGCCAGCTGCAGCTTGCTGTCTGTAGACCCCTGTAATGTGATGCCTTACGGTCCGTAAGGTGCCTGGCGCAAACACAGTTTTCAATTTCCTTACATACCGTAAGGGCTACCCCTTGCGGTCCGTAAGAGAACACTAGAAGTTGAAATTTGGCATTTTTATGATATGGGTCCCTCATCTTTAATCCATATCCCAATTTCAGTAATTTTGTCATTCTCCTCTAACAAATCTGGAATATCTAGAAAGTTTTCGAACACGTGTTGCTTTATGATTTGCTAAAATATCTAAGGTGTTATAACAAAGATATACACAAATCTTAAAATGTCACTTACAACATATTATGTCTGTGATATCACATCTAAAGGATGATTTTATAGTTTTATCTCTCTTACTCATTTACATGTAATGTAACTTACTTTACACACTCATCCTCTACCTTACCATTTTCTTCCTCTTTTGAGTTTACATCACCTAAACATATATAATCATTCATAAAATAAAATAATAATGATAATAATTTTAACCCCTTGACATGTCTATTATGCTTGTGAACAAGGTTGAAGAACTCGTTAGTCGCTAGTCGGCTGGTGAGTGGAGACTAGCGACTACTCGGGATTGATCAGATCGGGTTTTTATATGTAATTTTCAGTTTTATGTATATATATATATATATATACATTTTATATGTAAATATTTTAAGTAGCTATGTTTTAATTCTTACTCAACTCATTTTTTTAACTATACAAGATTAATTGTTAGAATTCACATGGTTTGGTTAGAAACTAGCCGAATTTAGAGGTTTTGGCCGAAATATGCAGGTTTTTTGTCGTAATCTGGCCGGAATCGCCGTTTTTGGCTGGCCGACTAGGCCCAACTAGCGATTAATGGGCTGATTAACGAATAATTACTCAGATACTGACCGACTAGTGATTAATCGCCATCTAGTCGTGATTTTTACGACACTGTTTGTGAGTAAGAAATAGATGAAGACAGAAAGTTGGATGTAAGATGTTTTTGAAAAATTATTAATACTTAGAGAAAAATGTGTTTTTAGATAGATGGAGATTGAGGGTCCAATGTGAATGCCCTAAACTTATATGTGAAACCATCAAAACTAAATAGTGAAAATGTTGTATTAGATAATGTTGTATCTAATGTGGAAAACAATGAAGATGGCATAAACTATAAAATGTATAGAATGCAGAGGCGATAATGTGGAAAATAGATTTATGATATAAAAATTTTAAAGAGTAAAGTGTAATTTGTGTGATAATCGGCAAAATTCCGGTAATTCTGTACAACCTGAACAACTATTACACTATCTATTTACCGCACAACATAACTTAAATTATAGTTTTAAGTCTTAAAAGTCTAGAATTCAACAAAATCATAGCTTGGTATGATAATGAATTCGTTACAATCACGATCATATAAAACCATATCCTAGACGGATGACAAAGACGCAAACACGCGATAAATATCAGTACTGGTTGCGGTTGTAACGCTTCGCTTTTTGTAACTTTCTATTCTTAGAATGATTGTTTCGAAGTTCTATTTTTGGAAAGTCCAAACGTTGTAATCGTATCACATTCCGAATCATTGTAAATCCAAGGCTTTGACTGTAATCGAATTAATCTTTTATACGAAATCCACAACCTTTATGCATGCTTATACTTATGAACGTACGCTTATTCGTTACTTGATTTATCAATACAAATTAGCTCATGAATTCTTATTTTACATTCGTAAACCTTAAACAATTCAAATAAAGCAAGATGATTAGTGATTCAAACACAAAACACTTAAGCATTTGGCATCATAAGACTTGTCACGTTTATGCTAAACACTCACCATCTAGCAACTCTTTTTTTAGGGTTTTGTAACACCCATATACTCGATTGTAGCCTACCAAATAAACTATACTTATGTTATATATAAAGTATATTATACAAACCACAAGAATCACAATTGTATTTATAAAATAACAAAAAAAGAAAGAAAGACAGCTTGCGGCCGCAAGCTGTCAAGGTGTTTAAAACTTTCTTGTTTCAAGATAATCAACCACCTAACCACCTTAAATGCTAACCTAACTCAACCCTGATCTTTCCTATATATAAACCCACCTTTCCCCAACCTTTTCTCACTTTTACAAGTCTCCAACACTTCACAAAATCCCCTCAAACTTTCAGATTTCTCTACAGTCCCACTTCAGTTTGCAAGTGAGTTCTAACTCACTTCCTTTGATGTTCAAGACTTGTTTCTTCTTCTAAAACACTTGGATAACTTCTAGGAAGGTTTTCACAAGTTTAATTGGGCAAACTAAGGTGAAACCTCACCATTTTGAGGTCCAAAAGTGTCTTCAACTTTCTGTCCATTTTTATTTTTTCATAACTTCAAAAACTTCAAGTTTTCTTCATGTTTTCTTCCTCTACAATGTTTGATAAGCCTCTTGGGATGTTACCATAGGTTCTCCGTAGAAAACCAAGGTGGAACAATACCATTTTTATGGCCAAATATTATGTTTTAAAAGATAAACTTGTAAACTTTTTCTAAACATTTTTCACTTAACAACTTCATGCTACTTGTGCCTCTAATCAAGCCCATGATTAGTGAGCTAGTAGAGTTGTTTCATACAACTTAAGAGGTATAAAATACCTCTAAACTTGTTGTTTTACTAAGGGCTTTAACCCACAAGTGTTGAAACCATCCAAGCTTACAAAGCTTGTGTTTTGGTAAAGGTGTGATTACAAGACGGCCTTGGCTATCCTACTTTCAATCCACCGCCTCACTTGATGATTTCTAAATATCTTTCCTTTTATTTCATCCAAGACCATCCGAATTATCCTTGTGACAATTTGTGTATTGGTGAATCTTATGAAAGAGGTTAAGGACGGGTATCCTCCTACCTCCATGCATGACTTCTATGACTTCCATGAAATCCATGAATTATATGATAAACTTGTCAATATAATATGTAACCTATATATGTAAATAATAAATATAGCCGAACCCTTTACAATGACCGTATGGTTACTTGTCCTAGTATTAGGTTATTTTATTTAAGACTTAACCCCTCGTTACGATTCTATTGGGCATGACCCATAAAACTACAAACACCCTACGGGGCTTATAATGTCAAGAACGAACGTTAACGTCTAGATAAATACTTTCGACAATACATACTTTTGCATACCTTAGACTCCTAAACTAATAAACTCCTTTATAATTCCAATACTTACACACCTACGTTTCCTTGTGTAGGAGAACTCGGTGTTCGTTCCCTAATCAACCAAACACTTTCACGGATTTAAACTTTGCATAACCGTGAGTACATTCGACACCCTTTTACGCTTTACACTTTTGGATGCAATATGTTAATCTATCAAAAACACACTAAATCACACTTATATTTTATGCAATCACACAAACAATCCATCATACATGCTATAATTATGCGATACCCGATTTGTATACTTGGAACATTCTTATGTGATACTAATTATCATTAACTTCGTACGAGCCCCCCCCCCCCCCCCCTTAACATGTATAGCGCTATAGGAGTAACGCACCGCCCGTATTCTTGTGGTCATGTTAAGTTTAATCTATTTTTGCGGTGACACTTGAGAAATGACTTGTAGTTCGCATGCCATGTTTACATTAATCTCGTATGCAAGCTTAACATGTGGATTCGTTTAAACGGTTTTTATTACTTATGCTAGGATTTAAACTTGTGTACTCGCCAATACTTTGTATTGAACTATACTTTTTAACATGTTGCAGGTTAGGATGTTGATATGATGAAAACATAGTAGGCACGACATAGAAACACACTTATAATGCTAGTTACTTGTTATGTTACTTGAACATGTTCTATTCTGAATTTATGTTGTATATGATTTTGTGATTTAATTGACTTTTGGGATAAATGAAATGAAATGAAATGAATGGTTTAATTTAGTATTGTTGCGATTAGTGTTATGATGTCTCGAGCAATCTTGTTCGTCTCACTCCGATGTTTCCGCCATAAGTTGGGGTGTGACAGCGGTACAGTTTCATATGACAAAAATAAGACATAAGATATGTCTGAACTGTTATACCATGAAATTTTTTTAAAACACCAATTGTCCAAGTCTGCAGCAAAATACAACATTCGGCAACACAAAACAACAAATGTCCGAAAAACTCAAAAATAAATATTTTTAGCTAAGAATAATAACGGGTATTAGAAATAATATAAAACCCGTATATAAATCTTGCTATTTAAAGCTATGCAGCTTGTTCAGTAAAAACGTAACAACAAAACCGGTACATGAACTGAACTCAAAATAACAAATTTATTAGTCTGGAGAGCTAGATTAATAAACTGGAAAATAAAATTAGTACTAGAACTATTGTGTAAATAAAATTATATAAGTAACACAATATGTCAGTATTTTACATGGTACAAAACCCGAACCAAATTTATCAACCGAACAACGAAAAAATAAGTCTAGTATGTTATTTTGGCATAATATAACATCACTTTAAAGTGCCATTAAATTTTATAAAAACTTATATATAAAAACATTAAAGTTTATAAAATTACAAGTTTTTGAAAAAATAAATAAATAAAACCCAAACCAACCCCCCCCCCCCCCCCATCTCATGGCTAAGTGGGTGTAAACCCCATGCCACTAATCTTTCCATGTTGTGTTGGCTAATTGTGAGGTTTGTTAGTGTGTTATGAGGTGTAAGACATTACCACAACATAAAACCAAATCACTTCCATTTCCTTTCATTTCCAAACATTCAAAACACAACAACATTTCCTTTCCTTTCCTTCTTGTAATGGGCCAAACACCAACACTACCACCTTCAACTTAAAAAAAAAAAAGAAAAGAAATTCAAGCTTTCATGGAGATCCAAGGTTAATCTAAGGTGTTTGCAAGGACTAGGAGGCACACTTGGAGGCTTGGAAACTTTTGATCAACACTTTTCTTCATCTTTTTAACATCACCTTGATCATCCATAGCCAAGTGCTAGTAGTAAGCTCTATAACTTGATCTTCTACTTTATGTTTCATGTAAATGTACAAGATCATCTTAAAAATTATTTAAAAACCCACTTGAAAAACACTAATAAAACTATAATCACTAACATAATAATGTGTTTTTCTTGATGATTATGGATGATCTTGAATTTTTCATAAACTAGTAAACTTGAATCCTACATTTTTATGTATAAAAAGATAATCTAAACACATGCATGTTTAGATTAGCAAGATTCATTAACAAAAATTGTTATGAACATGATTTTATCTTTTAAAATGATCATATTTAATATACAAATTATAGATCACTAAATAAAGCTTATGATCTAGAAATTTTGTTTAAAGGTAATAATAAAATTTCTACTTTTGGAAAGATCATAAAAATGAAGTTGTTTTTAGAAGTGTTATGAACACATATTTATACTTAAAATAACTTTATGTAAAATGTAAAGCATAGATTTTATATAAAATTCATAATCCAAAAATTTGGATGAAAAACATAAATAAAGTTTCCATTTAGAGAAAGTTTTAAACTATAACAAGTTCATGACATTTTTGTTAATATATTAGTATAATACTTGTGATTTGATGATGATTTGAATTAGAAAAGTGATTTAAAACATGTTTACATAAACATGGGATAGCTCATATTTTAAAGGAAACTATGGCAAAATTTTTATAAAAATTAATCTTGATTAAGATACGGTTAAACTAAGGATTTTGTGATTAAAAGTGATAGGGATTTTAATCTTGTCTAAACAAAAGTTTGGGTGAAAAAATAAAGATATAATTACTTGAATTTTTCTTAAACTAAAAAGAAAATAAATATCACGTTTTAGATAAAAGTATATATTTAGAAATCACCAAATATGTGTACAATATTTTTATATAAATATTATATATTTAGATCATGTAGGATCTAATACAAACGTATATAAGTATCCAACTTTTGACAAAATAATATATCGGATCATTCGGACAACTTGGACAATTTGGACAAAATAAAATATATGGTATAAACGAAACAAACGACAAATACGAAACAAATAAAATGCTCGACACAACATAACGGTCAAAACGAACAAATCAACCGTCACACTTTATACTTACTAGGACTTATAAAAATTTAACTCATATCTAATAGTTTTTACAAATAAATTTTTATAAGTTATAACATTTGTTAGTAAATATTTTAAAACTTGGATTAAGCCCAACTAAACAAATTGTTTGGGCTAAGCCCATTTTCATAAAATTATATTGGGCTAAACCCATTTTTTATAAAAATATATTGACTCGCCCATTTCTATAAATTAATTTGGACTAAGCCCACTTTTATAAAATTAACTTTGGGCTAAGTCTACTTTTATAAAACTAAAATGGGCTAATTCATTTCTATAAACTATTTTGGGCTAGGCCCACTCTTTCATTTTTACTTAGGGCTAGACCCACTTTTACAAACCAATTGAGCTTGACCCACTTTAAATAAAAACAAGTTGGGCTAGACCTACATACATGAAATGAATTGGGCTAGCCCCACACACATGAAACGATTTGGGTTAGGCCCACTCATATGAAACAACTTGGGCTATGCCGACACATGTAAGCAAATTGGGCTAGGCCTATACTTACAAAATCTATTGGGCTAGGCCCATATGTAATACACTTTTAGATTGAATTTTTACATTTAAATTATGGGCTAGGCCCATTTACATGTAATCAATCTAGAAAACATATATGAAAGATATATATATATATATATATATATATATATATATATATATATATATATATATATATATATATATATATATACCAACAAATACAAGTAAGAAATTCAAGATGAGATACTTATACAAAAAACGAACGAAAGCCTAAGTGTCTAATGAAATTAGCACACTTGTAGGTCGTGAAACGAACGAAGTATCGGAAATCGAATAGAGATTTGCACGAAACGCAAATCTGTGAGTTCATGTTTCCCTTTTTATTTAAACGTTTTTATGGTTTTTAAACATGCGGGGATGTATACATGTTACATTTAGTATAACTTGGAAATGAAAATATTTAGATCACATGTGGATAAGGCTCAAGTATTGGGACCATTAATGAATAACAAGTACTGAGAAACAAAGAGATAGATCGATTGGGTTTGGACGAGCCCCACTCTATTACGGCAACAATAACAGATCGTATTAGAGTGCTTTTGTGTCTAAAACGAGTGTCTCAGACACAATAAATCGTCAAGGTCTGGTTGCCACCTTATTCGACATACAGATTAGTGTCCTTGCAACACACTAATGATCTTACAAGTTTCATTAAGCTATACTAAACGAATTTATTATTTCAATTTTTTTAAAGATTCAATTGATACGAAAATTTATAACATGAATTTACCAACTTTTGTTGACGTCATTTTCAAAACTAACATGTACTACAGGAAATTAGTGGACGACCTTGGGGGAAAAAACATGTTCGTATGTTATGAAGTCAAAATATTAGATTTCATCCAATCTTTTGTTATTGTGTTTATAAACTCGTGTTCGAATTTTAAACAATGTTGTTAAATTTGTGGTATGTTCAAAGCAAAAGGTTGTATGTAAACCTTGTGTTAAATAAAGTGTATGGATGAACATTTTACAACGTATTACAATTGTCGTTTACTTGGTTGAATGCAACGATTGCCGCTCTGGCCACACCTCGCGACGCTTCCGCTACATCGAAAATCGGGGTGTGACAATTTGCCACCCTATGGTTTGGTTCAGATTGCCCGATGAAACCATATCTTCCACCTTTTGCCATCTGAAACCCTGACGTGGGTATTTCATTACCATATGCCTCAGGGACATTCAAGGCTATTTTGCCCTTCGCACTATATTAAATTCAAAACTCCCTCCATTCTCACCTTTAACTTGCAGATTTGACTTTATAAAGTCCAATTATTGAAACCCATTCTTTAGTGTTGACTTTATAAGTCAACGATGTAGTATAATTCAAGCTTTGACTATAGAAGTCAAACAAATTAAGTTCAGGAATCGAGTAATCTAAGTAGTATAATTAACCCTAAGTTACACTGTTTCCAATTGCACTAAAATTCAGGAATTGATTATGCACTTAAGTATAATTAACTTCAAGTTTGATTGTAATTGATTAACTACTCCAAAGCTGTGTCCAGTTGCATTCTAACATACACCTAATGACCTACGCTGAATGGATCAAATACACCTAATCTTAAACCTAATGACCGACATTGAATGGATCAAATACACCTAATCTTAAGCCTAATGACCTACATTGAATGGATCAAATACACCTAATCTTAAACCTAATAACCTTCACTAATATACAGACACATTAAATGAACAGACTCACTGACTGAACCACAAATGATTTGTTCTGGTGATGGTTGGCGATGCTTTGTTCTAGTGATAATGGTGGTGATGTCGGACCATAAATTGGGATCATGGCATTTTGTTGTGATATGGACGTGATTGTTGGGGCGATGCAAGGAACACCACTCCAAGGTTGAACGAAATGTTGTTCAACTAGCGCAACATCACCCTAACCAAAACTACTATGCCGTGGTTCCGGGCCTCCATGACCATTACTCCAACTATAATCGAATCATCACAAACAAACCACCACATTATTGATCCTAATTTTGAATCAAAACAAGGGTAATCTTAAAATGTACAGTGGACTGAAATCAAACCGTATATTACACCAAATTCAAGTGAAATATACTTGATATACGTACCATGGACTGAATCACTTTGCACCTCAACCGTAAATTCCATGTCGCGATGTCTTTGGACTGAATCGGTGGCCGGAGGCTTGTCATTTGACGATGGATTGGTAGTTCGCAGGTGGAAGAAGAGGAGGGAAAGGCAAAAGAATGGGGTGTTAGAAGGTGAAGAAAGAAAGATAAGAAAGTAGGAAGGTATGGTTAGGAAGCTTTGAGGATGAAAAGACCAATATACCCCTAAATCTAATGGTCAACATAACTATTGACTAACGTCCCAGGGGATATGGTAATGAAATACCCACGTCAGGGTTTCAGATGGAAAAAAAGTGGAAGATCACTAAGTGTGTCATCGGGCAATCTGGACCAATCCGTAGGACGGAGAATTGCACTTTACTCAAATTAAAAAAAAATTAATAAAAATTATATAACGTTTTTGGTTTCATATGTAAAGTTACATGTCTAACAACCACATATTTACTTTCTCCATCACATATAGATCCAACATTACTATTTAACAATATATATTTTAAAATTGACAATGCTCAAACAATAGAAGTAGAGAACATACCATCAATATTTCAGCTATTATTATGTAAAGAAATAAGAAGAAACCATAAAATTTCGTAATTTATAAGATAATAAAGTAGTAGAAATAAGAAAGGAAATATCGATAAAAACGTGGCTGCAAAGCTATAAATCAAGGTTTTGGACTAGGTGAGCTAATATCTAAAGCAAAACTAGGTTGGATAAGCTTCTTTAGAGGATTTCACACCCGTTAGCTCGTATTCAATAAGCTTCATATAAAAGATGGTTAATAATAGGTGCGGAACTATACTTATAATCCGTACTGTTTTTTTTTGTTTTATACAAAGGATTCCTCTAAAAAATACGAGGATACCCTTCAAAAATAGGATACTTGATATTACGAAAATCCTATTTTTTAGCCCAACCCGAAAACTTGTACAATAATTAAGACCGAATGACAAAATAAGCCCAAATTAACAATAATGGAATTGATAGGAGGCCCAATTGGTAATCAACAAAGCTTAGCCCAATTGGTAAATAACAAAGTTTAGCCCAATTGGTGATAGAATTGAAAGGTGGCAATTTGGAAAACTGAACATCAAAGAAGTATATGTGTGGAATAGAAGCCGACGACTCTGCTGGAATTGTCCCTGGCCTTAGTGTTTGATCCTCCATGCTAAAGCCTGATATATGCATGAATCGTCCCTACTGAAGCCTGCTGGAATCGTCCCTGCTGCTAACTGTTTGATCGTCCCTGCTGCTAACTGTTTGATCATCCCTGCTATTTGACTGAAATTGACGTTGTTGCCCGGTGTTGACCGATTGGGTTTGATGTGATTTGTGAGTTTTCGTGTCCTTTGATATTTTGTTTAGTGTTATAGTTTATGTAGAGTTATACCTTGTATATTTGTTAGGGTTTAAGACTGAAAATCATAAATGTTTTATGTTTAGATAAGTTAAATTTTACAAAAAAGTTATAATTTCTAGTTTTCTTTGTTATTGTTAAACAAGGTACTTGAATTCTTTGAAGTTGAAGGTTGATTACTTGAATTCCCTTGTTATTGTGCGGTCCAAAAAAAAACTTTTTGATAAAGTAAAAACGACAATTTGACGGAACGATTTCAAGCTATGAAAAAAAAAAGAAAAGAACAAATCTAGTAGTTATTTGTTTTACTTTATTTATTATCATTTTTATTAATGTGTAACGATAATTTTTTTTACTGGATACTATTGTATTAATGGGTTAGCTCCGCCTCTAGTTAATAACATAACCATAACCATAACCATAGTAGTATATCTTGTTCCTTAACACAACCCGGTTGTGTTACATAGTAAGCAGATTTTGTTTCTTTATTCGGTGACCGGATGGATGGACGATTGTCTTATAGACTCGAAGTTTTCCAAGTGTGATGTGGCTAATGGGTTATTTGGACTAGAGATTGTTTTTTATTTCTTCCCTACCGGCTATTTTCGGTGATGTATCTCTTTTCTTTTTGCAAAAATAAATAAAAACCAATTACCACTTGTACATTTTGTAACTCCCATTTGTTATACTCGCCAAATATCTACTTTTCTGCACGTTCTTCGACCAACAGACACTCTCACGTAGAACTTTTCCCACTGAATTCCCACTTATAGTATGTCAATTTGCTCCACATATACTGGATCACGCCTTTTCAGTTCTTCCTTGACCAAACAGCATAACCTTTTTAAGATATGTTAAACAATGCTTATTGTGTAACAGCCAATCATATATTCAACACTCTTAACAAAATTCTTGTTTAATCAAAACATTATTTAACTTTCATAATCATAAAGTCAACCATACCAACTATTTAACTTTTCATAATCATAAAGTCAACCATACCAACAACCATCAATATTTTGATAGTTATATTTTAAATAAGGGATATTTGATTTAAATAACTTAACTTTCACCAATTGGCCGATAACACTCTCAACTTTCGATTTGTTTAACTTGTTGGCCAATCACACTCTCTAACTAACTAAACCCTAACCCAGTTTGTTTTCGCTGATGTGGCATCTGATGTGACCCGTTTTGCTGACGTGGCACCTGATCTGACATTTTTTATGACATGGCAGTTGATGTGACAGTTGGTGTGACATTTTTATGACGTGGCAGCTGACATGACATTTCTGATGACGTGACAGCTGACATCAGCTAACTGGGTTAGGGTTCAATTAGTTAGGGAGTGCTATCGGCCAATAAGTTGAAAATTGGAGTATTAATGTATAAATCGAAAGTTGAAATTGTTATCGGCCAATAGTTAAAGTTAGGGTTTATTAAATCCAATATCCCTTTAAATAAATGTGAGATATACTGTCAAAAGGTTTGCACATATGTTAAAGTTTAGGAAGCAAATGATTTAAAAAAATTGACTGGAAACTTTGGATTAAATAACTTGTAGTGGAGTTCGTTGGCATTTTTATTATAAGGAATGAAAATACAGTCAGTTGTAAAGCCAGATTTGGAACAATGGAGTCTACCCATATCATATGACATTGGGACTTTAAGTTTACTATTATTTAAATACAAACCATTTTGACCAACTATTGGGAATGTATTGTTGAAGAAATCAAGTGGCTAAAGCTTTTAAATGCTTGTATCTATGGTGCAACACCTTTTCTATTGTTGTTAATACAGTCTACATGTACAGTTTTGTTGTATTTATATGTATTTTCTATATAAAGATGAGATCGTTGTAAATACATATTGTTTTTATTTGTTAACAATCATGGAGTAACAGTGGTGGATCCAGAAACTCTTTTCCATGGGTTCGCTTTGTTAGATTCCTACCAAATTTTCACAAATCATTAAGTTTCTTACCAAAATTTTTCATTTTCTCCAAACCAAGTGGGTTCATGTGAACCCACAAAACATGGCTAGATCCGCCATTATGAATTAATAGTTTTATTCTTTTATCACTTTAAAAGATGCAACTTTTGTGTAAACGAACTGAAATAGCACAATGTTAAGCTCGTGTAAATTATATAATGGAATTTTTAAATCATGTTGATACAACATGTGCTTACGATTATGAGGTATTAGTTTTTTTTCTTCTTTTCAGTTTAAGAGCATATAAATCTCATGTAAAATTAGGCTTAGTGGGTATGTGAACCGTTCGAAATGCTTCTAGCTTAAGGTTCTTCAAGGTATCAAAGGTTGTTTTGATAAATGAGTGGAGTTTCGGTTATGCTAGTATATTCAACTTTAATTATATAATACTTAAAAGATTATGGAGTAGCAAGTTTGCTATTATATTGTTTTTAAAATATATAAATTTGTGTAAAAGAACTGAAATAGCACAACGTTATGCTCGTGTAGAATATATAATAGGATTTTCAAATCATGTGGATGCAACACTTGCTTACGATTATGAGGTATCAATGTTTTTCTTATTTGGATTCAAGAACATATAAATCTCTTGTATAAGTAAGTTTAGGGGATGCGTGAATTAACCGTTAAAAATATATATCTATATTTAACCTATATATATGCATATATATATATATATATATATATATATATATATATATATATATATTAGATTCAATTTTCAACTTTAATTAAATAAATAGTTTTTAACTGTTTTAAAACACTTTTTATACCAAACTAGTAGAGTCAATTTTCAACTTTACTTAAATAAAGAGTTTTTAACTGTTTTAAAACACTTTTTATACCAAAAGTCAAAACTATTTTTGGACCCAAACCGTCAACATGAGCGGCCCTAAAGGCCTGTTCTTACCTACCCTCTTAGCCCTTAAGGACCGATTAAAAACAAGATCTGCATTGGACTCTAATTTCAAGATATAGGCCCATGACACATCATTTGTGTCCTTATATGTCATTCCACTATTCTTCAGGGGCAATAGTGACAACGACTCAAATAATTTGCAATACTTCTTAAACCCTAGCCCCTTGTCAAATTAGGGTTTTGCGTCAACTCCTGCACAAATTCGATTACTCAATGGCTCTAATTGAACCCCAAAACTTGAAATTTTTCACAAACGATGAACACAAATCAGCAATTAATCAGTCAATTCAGAGCCTCTTGGACTCACTTCAAAACCCTAGCCCTAAATTATCCGAATTTACCTCGAAATTTCTCGAATTAATGCAAGCTAAACCGGACCCACATCTCGAAACCATCTGGGTTTTATCCGGTTTAACTTTTCATTCCAATAATTCTCAAAAAGATGATATCTTGGATCAAGTATTAGCTGTGAAAGATCTTTTTCATTCGATAACCACCTTTTCGGCTTCGTGTAGTCCTTCGGTTTGTATCGCATTAATCGCACCTGTTATATATCAACTGTATTCAGTATTTATTGATTTGAAGAGGAAACAAGTGGATAAGAAGCAAGGAAAGAAAGCTAGGAGAGAAATTAGGGCTTTTCTTGATGTAATTTTGGGGTTTTTTAATGTATGTTGTGAGGGATCAGATAGCGATGTGGTTTTTGGGTTGATCGCACAGTTGAATGATTTGGTTTCAATTTGGGTGCATAGTGCTGTGAGTGAGAATGGGTCAAATCAGTTTTTCCCACTTTTGAGTGATGAGGTTATACATTGGGTTAGTGAGGAAAGTGGTGAAAATCTTGGGGTGCTGGCTGGAGCGGTGATTGTGGAGGCGTTTTTGTTTAAATTGTGTTTAAAGTTTAGTGATGGGAGTTCGAAACAGGAGCTGCGGAATGAGTTGAGGACTTGGGCTGTTTGTTCCATAACCGGTTTTCATAATTTCTATGTATTTGGTAAATACTAGTTAGTTTTCTCTTACAGTTTGACTTTTTTCCCTGTTATATATTATTTAGATTATATGTTACAAAGTACAAACAATCTTTACACATTGTTATCCGAGCAGTTAAACATTTGAAATCTTTGACATATCATTCTGTTTTATTGATAAAAAACGGGTTACATAAAATTGCAAACCAACTTGTCGTGTTGGATGTTAAGTATCTGTTTGATGTTAAAATTTCGACGATACTATGATCTATTAATTTGTTTTGTATTGTATTATGTGCATGTGGTTTCAGATACACTTGTGAAGATGCTACTGGAACCGAATTTGCCTGTGATGTCTCTACTGGTTAGTCTATTTCTTTGGAATTATGCTTTGTGACAATCAACGATAACTTATTCGTAGTTGTTTGCTTATCCAGTGATAACATGATACACTTTGTTATTTGGTTTACAGAGTCCCGAAGATGAATATTTTTTGAGGAAAGTGTTATATGATGTTGTTATATTACCCGACTTTTCATTCCTCCGCTTGGACAAAGTAGGCCATATCCCAAACAACTACATAAAGAATGACATTTTGGCTAGACTTATGGTGACCCACGAAGCCATCGAGTTATCGAGGTATATTAATCTTTTTAACGCTGTCAATTTAGAACCAAACTCCAGTATTGAATATCTTATTCTTATGAGTGTTTATTTGGTTGTAGGAAAAGCAAAGATTTTACAGAGGCCATTTCTCACACAAATGCATTCGCGGGTTCTTATTTATCCATACTTATCAGTAAACTGGTGACAAGTGAGCTTGGCACTAATGGAAATGCAAGTCAACCCAAAGGATCATCACCTACGGCATTTCTAAGTAAGTGATACTTTTGACTTATACCGTTTCTAAATTGTTTTAAAACTGTACTGTTTTTAAATCACATTTTAGTGTTTAATTATTGAACACCTTTGACTGATGCTTTTTTCTCCAGAGTGGATGCTTGACCTTGAGGATCAAGGTCTGAATTTGAGTGATGGGTTCATTTCAAAACACCGTGCAAGATTAGTTCGTTACGGGTCAAGTATGGATCTTGACTCACAGTCCTGCAAGCTAAATGCAGGGAAAACAGAAGATTTAGAGTTCTTTATTGATAATAAAGGTAATGATGAAGATGAAAAGATTGATGATTCCGTGAATGATGCTTTTGTTGCTGCTGCCCGATCTATGCAGTCTGGTACAAAAGAAAGTGGAAAGAAACGAAAAGAAACACGTGTTGGAAAGAAGAAAGATGGAGTCAAGTTTCAAAGGTACAACCTTGTTGACCATTTGGGGTCAAAATCGGGTAAAAATAGCAGTTTGTTGGAGAAAGATGATTCCCGTAGTGAAAGTGAAGTGGAAGATCCCGACTCTGATGAAGATGCTGAGTAAAGGAAGATGATTGAATTTTGAATGAATCTTGAGAGTGTTTAATCTCCCCTTTTTGATCAATGTATGTTCATGTTAATGTGTGCTACATTTGTAGTTTTATTGTGTACAATTCTTATTGTTCTTTTGAGAAGTTTGATAGGTATAATTGTAATTTTGAGGCTGAACTCTAAACAGTTTTTCTAAGTTCAGTTTTGGATGTTGAAGCAAGGGCAAAACAGAGTCACAAATTTTAAATCAAATAGACAAAACAAACTCATAAAAACCCTTTGTTCCAATGATTGTTATATAAATAATATTATTAATATTAATATTTATTCAGTTTTTATATATATTTTTGGCCAAAACAGAATCACTAATCTCATAAATTACATAAATCCTACTGGTTTGTGAACATTGCAACCCGTTGTCTAGTGTTTTGTATTTTAATATTTAATGATAATGATAATGATAATTACTAAATATCAAATAACGAGATTTTTTTTTGGGTAAATTAACAATAACAACTATTCCCTACTAATGCTTTTTTTCGTGGTTAAAATATATTTTATTTATTATTATTAAATTTCAAATGCGAAAACTACATTGGAATCAGAGATGTGGTTTCTCGGAAGAACGCTCAAAAAAGCCAAACTTTGAAGGCAGCGTGAGCCTGGTTAAGACAACATAGTCTTGACAAAGTGGGGCAATATGGTGCTCTCCAATTTGAAGAGTGTGGTAATCTTATACATGAAGTTCACCGTTCAAAAAAATTTAATAAATATAAAAAAATATAACTATTTTGCCCTTCATTAAAAAGGAGGAAAAAAAACAAAAATGTTGGATGCTAACTGAAAAATCTGACTAGATTCTGGTTTTAAATGAAAATGACAACAAAATTGAAACCAGAGGAACTCAGATTCAAAAAGTTTGAGTTTTGAACTAAAATGCCAGAAGTCACTAAACCTTAACGACCATTTTGCCAGTTTACTCTATTTATTTTTATAGATGACTGAACATTACTAATATTATTATTTGAGTGTTTAGGATTCTTCTCAAAAAGGACTTATCAACTTATATAAATTATAAGTGAGAAGTTACAAATACTAATTTCTAAAAAAAACTTCTCAACACATAAAATAAAACCATCTTAAATAAACTAATCCAAACACTCTAAAAACAACTTATTAACTTTTATAAACAAACAAGTTATAAGTTGCTCCACAATAAACTAACCCAAACACCCCCTTGTACTTGGAATAAATTAATTGAAAATACATACCGAAAAATTAACTAGTTTTGTTTGAAAAAAGAAAAAAGCACAGACCAACCCCTTTGGTCGCTTGTTGATTTCAGGAGAAAAAGAAAACAACAACTCCAAGATTTGCTTGCACCTTCCTACTAAACACACACGGACACAGCGGCGATTTCAAAGTGTTGCCATTTACTATGCAAGAGTAGATCCTTATTCGATACGATACTCCTTCAATTTCTTTAACTCCCGATCTCATGATTTCAATCTCCCGTTAACCCAACCAACCATGAAAGGTTTAGAGAAATGGATCAGGGATTCAACAGGATCCGAATCCACCGGTTTTCTAAACGGTGGTTTGTTTCTTGAATCATCGAATTCTTTTTCCTTTGTTTCGCTGCACAACACTAAGAGTAATAAAGGGTCGTCGGTTTCTTGTTCGGTGAGGCCCCGAGTTGGGTTCTTGTGTGTGACGTTGTCGGTTAAAGATAAAGGGTTTGATGGTGAAGAAGAGGACCTTTTGGAGAAGCAAGGGGGAGCTTTCAATACTACAAAGCATCTTTGGGCTGGAGCTGTGGCTGCTATGGTCTCAAGGTCACTTCTTTATTGTGAATCTTAAATCAAATTATTTGTTTTTTTTTAATATTTTATATCAACACTTTTTATTCATGTATAACTACACAATGTGTTTGATATCGCCACTTTGTTTCCTACGTTTCTCATGTTAAGATCTATTTGTATTTGATCCTGTCTCTGTATATAGATAGTTGACATACATTTCCAATCGAAATGATGTTATTGTGTTCAGAACTTTCGTTGCGCCACTTGAAAGGCTGAAGCTTGAATATATGGTTCGCGGAGAACAAAAACATCTTGTTGAACTGATCCAGTCGATCGCAGCCTCTCAAGGGATTAAAGGCTTTTGGAAAGGAAACTTTGTGAATATTCTTAGAACCGCCCCGTTCAAGGCCATCAATTTTTACGCTTATGATAAATACAGAAGTCAGCTACTGAAACTAACTGGCAATCAGGAAACGACTAACTACGAAAGGTTTATTGCCGGTGCTGCTGCGGGAATTACCGCCACTGTACTCTGCATACCCATGGATACGGTGTGTTTGCGTTATGCGAACTTGGCCATTCCATTGTTTTGAAACTGAAATTTGTATGATTCGTGTAGATACGAACGAAAATGGTGGCGCCTGGAGGAGAAGCATTGGGTAGCGTGATCGGTGCTTTTCGCCACATGATCGAAACCGAAGGATTTTTTTCATTATACAAAGGCTTGGTGCCTTCAATAATAAGCATGGCACCTTCAGGTGCAGTGTTTTACGGAGTTTACGATATATTGAAATCAACTTATTTGCATTCACCAAACGGAAGAAAAAGACTTCAACACATGAAGGAAGCAGGTCACGGTTTAAACGCTTTGGAGCAAATGGAATTAGGTACGCTTAGAACGCTAATGTACGGGGCGATTGCTGGATGTTGTGCGGAAGCTGCTACGTATCCGTTTGAAGTTGTTAGAAGACAACTTCAAATGCAAGTCCGCGCTACGAAAATGAGTGCAGCCGCCACTTTTATAAAGATAGTTGACCAAGGTGGCATACCTGCCTTGTATGCAGGTTTGACTCCGAGTTTACTGCAGGTACCTTCATGCCTTTGAAATACTGTTTTAAGTGTTCGCATTTCTGCAATATGATTTGATGATATAATTTTTGCTTTACGCAGGTGCTACCATCTGCTGCAATAAGTTACTTTGTTTATGAACTCATGAAGATAGTCCTCAAAGTTGAACCAGAGTAAGTTCTCGTTTCTTTTTTCAAACAATATACGCCTTGTAATGAACTTTTTGGTAAGCGATTTGTTGATCGAACAAACTTTTGCCCTTGTAAGGTTTAAGTTTTCTCTCTGTTATTTTGAGAGCCTGTTTGGATTTTTCTGAGTTCCTAGATAATGTTTGTTTGGTTTTGGAAGTTTTCGAGTGCTCTATTGAATAATTGTTTTGTGAATACATGAATCTGTGTGAACACAATTTGTTTCGGTTAAAAAGGTGGAAAAAATCCATTCATGGAAAAAAACCCATTAAGTGTTATAGATTAGTGCAGTCAATTATGGATGTTGGCTTGAATAACAATATGAAGTACTGCTTTGAATACCCTTAGAGACGATCAGTACTCATTTTGCCCCAAACCCGTATTGTAGAACCCGTTTTGACCTGAACCAATTTGATAGGTTTTTATTTTATTTTATTTTTATTTTTTTAAAACGACCCGTTTTGACCCGAACTCAATTTGGTCCAAGCTCATTTTGCTCCTAACCCATGACCGAAACCTGCCAACCCACCCAGTTTACCAGGCCTAATGATAATTAGCAAATCATATACAACTGCTTGTTCATAATAATGCTATATGTTGGTTTGACGTGCTGTTTTTTTGGTTGATGTCTGTTATCGGTGACATTGCATTCTTTAGGTGTTTAAAAGTTGCAATTCATTTTTAGATTTGCCGATGAATTTGAACCATCTTTAGTGCTGATAGGTAATTAACTATGACCAAGATGCTTGGCGAATCATATATGGCTACTTTGTCCTGCTTCAAAGGACTGTTCTTTTGTCCCCTACACAATTTCTACATTTAACACATAACTCCACTAGCCATGAAGTCTCCCAACAGCCTAATTATATCATGTTTTTCTATATGCTCGATAAATATATATTACAAACCCTAAATCTCTTTTATGAGTTGCTATTAGGAGCTACATCCAACTGTCCAGATGAAACCATCCCTTCCGTCAATGATGTACAAACCGGCTATTGCATACGTGCAATATATAATCTAACACTCTCTCTATCATATATAAATCGCTCCATAAGTCCACAAATCAACATTAAACACCTAAACAAATAAACAATCATCAATCATAGTCCATAATTTTCAATTTTAAGTTCAAACATTCAAGCCCTAGTTTTAAATAATCATTAAAACAAACAAAACTTTAAATAAAACGACAAAATCATTAACTAGAAGTCTAGAACAAAAAAAAAAAAACATCAAAAACATAAAAAGATCAAACTCTTATACATGTATATTTATCCTAATCATTACATAAAATAAAAAAAAATCAATAAAGAAACTATACTTGTTCTATATGAGAATTCTGGCGTAATATGGGTCGATTCCGATTGGAATTCTGGTTTTCCTGGCAAAAGGTGGGTCTGTTCGAGCACAGTGAGTTGTTGGGGATTTTGTGGGGCAGGAGATTGGGAGGATGGAATTGAAATGATTAGATGCGTTTGTGTTATTTTATTTCTTTGGGCTGGGTTTAGGCTTGAGTTAATAAAAATGAATTTTAGATTGGGCTTTGATAGTTTGGTTGGGTAAAGTGAAAAAGTGGTTAAAGAGTTATTATATAAATTGTGTTATATACTTATATATTAATAAAAAATCAATGTTTAATTTTTTTAACTTCATAATATTTTTTTTTCTAAAGGCGGCGGTTGAAAATTTTCAAAGGATGCAGTTGAAAATTTCTAAAGGGTGCGATCAGGATTTTTGATGGAAAATAACACTATTTTTTTTCAAGGGGTACGCCTATCCACCCACGGTTTGAGGAGGATCCCCCCTCCGTGGGGTTGGATTGACTCATCTTTAAACCTTTTCTACAAAGTAGTCCGTTCCATAGCCCCATGATTCTACACGTCAGAAGAGATGCAAAAATTTGTTTATTACTCTTTAAAGATAAAGTTGAATAAGTATTTGAAGAGATATGATCCCGGACCTGTGGGGTTCGGGAAAACCCATATCTGACCGCAACCTAGACAACTAGTTATGACAAGTCATTTGGGGGCCCACTCGCCACGGGGAGATAAGGCAACACAAAAGGGACAAGGTGAAAGCAACATGTAGCTAATGATAATCTGTGGATCATAGCGGTTCTCGATGAGGAGACAAGAAGTATGAGTGACAACGACATCTAGCCAATCACGTGCCGTGGATTCACACCCTTCTAAACCTATACTAATGGTTGACACAGAAGAGATAACAAGGACATCCTAAAAGCGACGTGTGGCCATTGAAGGGTTACGAACGCGCACCCTTCTCTTCAACCACTAACAGTTAGTAGAGAGTGCACCAAATGGATATTCCTAACAGTGATGTCTCACCTAATCATCTCCCATTCCTTCGGGGCTGTAAATGCTACATCCCTTTAGGTGTATCCATTCCATGCTCTTTACTATCTAAAAGACCAATATTTATTCTTACGCCGGATGGTGGCTACGAGAAGAACTCCCAACCTCTCCTCGATAACGAGACTCAAGATGTTTTTAGTTTGTAGATCAACCAAGATATAGAGCTTGTAAAGATTGGATCTCTGTTTACCTGGTTGAGCATTATCTGGTCTACCTGAATAGTTTGGTGTTTCTTTAGTATTGTTGTTGATTGAGTAATTAGTAATGCTATATGTTACATTTTCAAATTTTGAACATGCGTTATTCTTAGCTTCTTATTGGTTCTCTCATATTATTTATCCCTATTTTAACACTGTTTTAGTTGATGCATAGTAATTATACGAGTTTTTGTGTTGGTTAGTGTTGATAATCACCTTTAGGTAACAAAATGGCCTATTCCTATATTATTTAACTATTGATATGGCTAGTAGATTTCTTAATGTAGTTAAGGTAACATTTGTTCAACCAAAATTCTTTGTTGTGATTACACATGTGCCACCATTTTGCCTAAAGCACCAACTTATTGGGAATTCCGAACAATGAAATTGACTTGGTGTTGGTCCAGATTTCGATCGTGAATAATGAATAATGAATATTTCTTGTTGTAAATGTGATAACAAGTGTGGAATCCAAGTTAACACACCAAAACAAGCAACACACAATCAATACACACAAAGATATACTTAAAAGTTTCCATATATTGAGTTCAGGAGAGTATTGTTATGAATACATAATGATAACCTCACAAACTCTATGTTCTTGGGGTTTCCTTCAAGTGACAACCTACTATGTATTTATACACAAACACAACAGGCCAAACGACATCATACAGATGTCCAAACGACATGGGCCGATAGCCAAACGACAAGCTATGTCGTTTGTTATATACCAAACGGCAAAGCATTACAATGAACAATTCTAGTGCCGATTAACTAATTCAAACAACTCCCAGAGTTATTTAGATTTGTACATGTCATTTAGATGATGTTGTCCAAGTCAAAGTTAGGAGGATGCCGTTTAACTTTGGTCATCCTTGCACAAAATCAAACATAAACAACTTTTAACGTTTATACGGAGACTGAAATAAATGCATAATGATAAATTACAAGCTACAGACAAAAGTGTATCAACAAACTTCTTCTTGGAAGTAGCTTGTGATCTTTGGTCTTCAATTCTTTGGGGCTTCTAAATATTGTTGTTGAGCCGACGTCTATCTACTTTCTGAGTTGATCTCGTAGCAGTGGCATATTCAAACAATCTTCTGAAACTTCAACGCTTGAAGTACGTTGTTGTATTCATAGAAAATCTAGTTGTTGAATAGCGTCTGGTTGTCTTTCTTTGACATGTTTACAATCCACATGCAACGAAGGATCCGAAAGTTCGGTGTATCATCTCAAAACACAATCACAGCTTCACTCGTCTCTGAATCATAACACCATAGCTTCATTTTCTTGCAAAAATCATGAGGTATCTTCATTAACATAATCTTTTTCATTACTCTTGGAGCCTTGTACTTCAACTTGTAACAACAGTGTTAGTCTCAGGAGCAAATGTAAATCGAAGCTCAATCCATTGCGGGAACCGAGGCTTGTATAGTTTATTCTTCCAATCATTCCTCTTCTAAAACAAATCCTTCTCTCGAACAAGTTCACCCGAAGTCATTCGCACGGTTGATTACTCTATTTCAGGCGAGAGCCAATATGCCATAGTGCGGCAGAGAAAGGATGCTGAGCAGTGAATCGAAGTATTGAATTCCATGTTTACGCTTGATGGCCACACGTCTCAAATCTTTGACAAACATCCAACTTGATGTAAATCTAACAGTTCACTCGTTTCAGGATGTGTCTCATGACCAAAGGCATAGACGTATCGGCTTGAAACTCCAACTCTTCCAATACCATCTCACCAACATCACCGATTCTTCAGACTCACCAGTTTCTATGGATCCCCCTCAAGATCAGATCCTATGGGTTTGTCGCTTCTTCTTTTCATTGTCAACTTAGTACCGACCACAGTTTCTGTCTCAACCTCCACACCACCTTCCAAATCACCTTCAAAATCAAACTTTAGATTTTCTTCGTCGATATCTTCTAGTGCACCGATCTTTGTTGATTCGTCAGTAGGTGCCACTGATGTAACAGGAGTGGATTCAACAGCTATTGAACTAGAACCTCCTTCAGGATCTACAGCTGCATCCGGATTGGATGAGCCAGCTTGTCCTTCAGGATTTGAAGGATCTTATTTGTTGTCGTCCTTCTTTTGCATAACCTCATCGGGTTCGCATATTTCCTTCCACAAAGTACCAACTATAGAATTCATTTATTAATGCCCTCAACTGCTATCTTTAGTTTATTATCCTGGGCTCTACTTAGATGCAAGTTTGGTATTCTTTGTTTCAAGCTCTATGTGTTTCTTTTCATGTTTTGCGTTCTTTTTCTTTAGATCATTGATCTCATCCATTTTCGTGGAATTTTCATCCTTTAATTTGTTGATTTCTAGTTGTTGAGCAATAATCATATTTTGGTTTTAGCCATGAATGTGTTTAGTCTAACAGTTTGACTTTCTGCTTCACCTAACTGCTTAATCAACAGATCAATCTTTTTGCTAACAGTCATTTTTCTAACCATTCTCTTCTTTGGTGGAGTAGATGAACTTTCTCTGGTTGATTGTGGTTGTTGAATAGGTGGTGATTGTATTTGTTATGCTGGTTGTGATACTGTAGCTGTAACTAGTGGTTCTTGTTGTTGAGTTGTTGCAATTTCAGGGATTTAGGTATTGGATCGTTGAGAGCTTCAATATATTCTAGTGTTAGACCAAGTTGTTCTTCTGTACACCTTTCTTTGCCCTTTTTGTTGATCTAGCTCGTTCAGCTAATCTATTCCCTTTTATCTTCTTTTCCTCGTCCACTTCTGTTGGTAGCACATAATCATCATCACCTCATCACCATCGGGCTTCTTTAACTTTCGAAATCTTACCGCACCTCATTCATCGTAGTATTTCTCATAACTTTCCGGTGGCGGATTATCATCATCATCATCATTATCATAATCATCACCATCATCATCATCATTATCTGTTGGTGCATGTTATGTGACAGCAATTTTGATTTGGTCTTTGGATATCTTGAACAAGACTTGGATATGAAGACTATAAGTGTAACATTTGTACAAATCGGGTTTCGAAAACCCGCCCCAATGTATCAATAAAAGTGTATTTTATTTACGTCGTGTTATTTTTTTTTGTTTTTACAATAATACATATATAATAATAATAATAATAACAATCAAGGTTTAAAAATAAGATAATATAATAACTAATCAATTAAATAATAAATATTTATAATTAATAGATAATTAAAAAGGTTTAATAAAAATAATTAAAGAAAAGGATGGAACCGGGAGTCGAACCCGGGTTCCCCCGGACACACACACTACAAATACCACTGCACTACACATACCGTATGTGCTAGAATCCAAAACTTAACCCATATATTTCCTGTTGAGTTAAAGCTGGCGACGACAATCAATATCCTCACCGGAGATCCCGCGATCAACGCGGTTTTGTCTGAAATTCGTCAACTGGCTCGACGTTTATTTTTGGCAAACTTCAATCACGACGGTTGTCCATTCTAATTTCTAGAATCAATCACCCAAACTGGTTTCCAAAAACCGAAATCAAGTTCCTCTATAAATACTGATTGAGTCATCACAAACGAACTCGCTCATTACCTCGAAATCCCTCTGCTCGTTCTCCTAAATCTCTCCGTCGTCGGAATCTCTCCCTCGCCGGAACGCAACAGGTCACCGGAACCGTGTCACTGCGGACTCTGTCATACGGTAGATCTCTTGTCTTATCTTTTGAGTTTTATCCAATTAACATCATGTTCAGACAATTAATAACAAAAAATCGAAATGATCAGATTGATTCAGGCGAGTATAAATCTTGATTAAATTCAAAATGAAGAAGATGAAGTGGGTTAAGTGTTTTATGTAATTAGATTCTAAGTTTTAACCGAGTTAGACACACAGTCCAGTGGTGGACTGTGTGCAAACACGATGTTCACGTCCCCGGTTCGAGCCTAGTTCATGACCGCATAACTGTTATTTAACAGTTTTATTTTTAATAAATTATATCAACTAGCAGTGTGTATATAAGTATAATTAAAAAGCAAGTCTTATCGGGTTAGACACCCAACCCAGTTGGTTGGGCTGGGTGCAAAACACATGTAAGGTCACGGGTTCGAAACCCATAACACACACCGGTTCAATTCCGTTGAATCTTTTTAAATTAAATCAATTTAAAAATAGCATAAGAAGTGTACTAATATAATTAAGATCAGGATTCTTTCGGGTTAGACATGTAGCTCAGTTGAAAGAGCTGCGTGCACGCAACCGAGAGGTCACGGGTTCGAGTCTCAGCACGCATGCTAAAACCTCCAACTGGACCGGTCTGACAAGGCTGTCAGACTGACAGTTTTTTTTAAGATATTATTTTAATTTTATTTTCTTTTATTATTTTATTCCATGGTTTATATTAAAGAAAAAATCAATTTAAAATGCTTAAAATATATAGTTTCAAGGGTTTAATTATATCAAAAAAAATCATAAAAAATACCTTAAAAATCTAAACGTAGGTTTAAACCGGAACGTTAATTTATTTATTTATCGAGTTATCACGTTATTATTTTAGGTTAGTACTTCCTCGTCGGTTAAATTCCCAACTCGTGCGCTCTCTTTTCCACTCAAGAATACGCACCCAAGGTGAGTGAATCTCTACAAATTCCCCGTTTTATTCACGTTTTGGGGTGTATCATGTGTCGTACCATTTCTTAATTTTATTTAACACTTGTGCTAATATCATTTCGTGATCAAATGTGTATTGTTTGTTATGTGGGTTATACGTGGATACATTTTATCATTTCAGTGCAATCATTTCATTAGGCCCATCAGTTCCTCGTGGGATACGGGTTGAGCATCAGGTGCCTCATTAGATCGGCTCTGTTTGATTGAGCCTTGATCTCAAATACATCATCATTTATGTCATATATTCATTCAATGTGGTTTGTGATTTGTTACATATATACATTTTCTCACATGTGATTTATGCACAATCTTATTTAAACAACAATAGAATTTATTTACTTAAATGTTTTATCAAGGTTCACTCGCCAACTTTTGTTGACCCAAACTTTTCTGTTTTACGCATGATACAGGTGATCAAGTTGAGGAAAGAAACACCTAGGATGGCCGTAAAAGAATAATCAAGTTATCTTGTTGGAACAATCGTTTGGTTTATGATTTGTGATTGTATGAAATTCTTTGTTAGATACTTGAATTTAATTTTGATTATAAATATGAAACTTATTAGTAAATATCATGAGCTTTAGTGATAACCCAATCATGTCCCGACTTTTATTCCGCTGCGGGTCGGGATGTGACAGATTGGTATCAGAGCTTGTGACTATAGGGATATAGGATAAGTTAATAGACCCTTAGAGCCTATACTATAGTTGACTAGATTTAAATTGTTCATGTGTGACATGCAAAATTCATGATGTTTATATGTTTCATCTTTATTTTCATCCACAATATTATGCAAGCACTCTCGCAAGTACATGTTAATATGCAATGCTCATTATAGTTCATATCCTCATAACATATCATATCTATGAAAGCACACACCTCACGATTTCATAACTTCCATGAATTATTTTCAAAGATTTTTGCAATGTTTTCATATGTTTCAAATCACATCAAAGTGAGTTTTCACGACGGGCATGTAGTAACTGGAAGGGTACGAGTACCGGTAGTCGGAACGTCCTGTCTAGGCTTGGCATTCGTATAAATCCAAAATAGAGGACCAGGTTACCTACCTGGGGACTAACGATGAGAGTACGAAGGACCTATTAGGCCAAAGCATGCTATACCAAACGTTGTGTGAACTAACCCCGCTTTGAGTTGTCATTGTGTCTAAACCTGGACACCCTCCGACCTCACATCTCGAAATCATGTTTTACGATTTTCATTCGGGTGATGCGAGTGTTAACCAGTCGACACCAATACGAACCCTACCAAGCCCAATAGTCATGGGGGCCCACATGGCTATACAGGCTATGGTATGGGAGACATTTGGAGGCCCAAACATGAGCAAGCCCAAGACATCCAATGGATGTAATTAAGTTATTTTCAATTATTTATAAATGTTGTTTTCATCCCTTTTACGACACATGACACCTAGAGAATTCTCAAACTCACAATCTCCCTACATATATTCCTGTAGATGTCCGCTAGGCAATTACGAGGAGGTTGATGGTCAGGAAAGTCGAGCGAACGCTTGGCAACGCAAATTGCTCAACAAATGGCTGCAGTACTTCCTGACATCGTACTGCAAGTGCAACAAGCTCTCGCCGCAAACCCTATTAACCCTCCAAACCAAGAAGGCCAAAACGTCACCAACCCTCCTCCAAAACCCACTAATGCACAAACACTTTAAGTCCTGCGATCCCCCAAAATATGAAGGGACTGAAGGTGTCACCGCTCTCCTCCACTGGTTCGAGGAGATGGAAAACACCTTTCTCAATTGTGATTGTCCTGAGGATCGTAAGGTACGTTACGCAACTGGAAGGTTGTTTGGGGTAGCCCTTACCTGGTGGAACACGGAGAAAGGTAAGCGGGGTGTGGAAGATGTCATGGCCTTATCATGGGAGGAATTGAGGGAAAATATGACAAGACGTTTCTGTCCTAGGAGCGAGATCAAAAAGCTTGAAGATGAATTCTATTCTCTAAAGCAAAAGGAAGGGGATCACACCTCCTACAACAAGAGGTTTCTTGAATTAAACCAGATGGTTCCCAATCTGTTCACCCCATTATACCGCTTAATTGAGCACTACATTCGAGGCCTCCCCTCGAAAATCCAAGATTCGGTTTTAAGCACTTCTCCTGCAACACTCGAAGCCGCGATGGAATTAGCTACGGAACTTACTGAAAATCGCATTCGAAATGACGAGTTTAAAGATGAGAAGAAGAAAACGCTCATTGAGACCCAACTTCAACCCACTCAGGTTCATCCTCGAAGTTTGCCGGTAAGAGAAAGCGAAATGACAAAAACTTCACCGTCACCCAAACTAACCTTCCCATCACTGCTGCTCCAATCACCCAAGTTGCCCCTCCAGCCGCACCATTCAAAAGGCCATACACTGGCCCACACCCAAAATGTAACCGTTGTCAGTACCATCACCCTCCTGAGAACCCTTGCCAACATTGCACAAGTTGTGGCCGTGCAGGTCACACTATCCAAACCTGCCGTACCCTTCAGCGATCAAACCGCAATCAGCCTCCAACCCAAACCCAAAACCAAATGGTGGGCCAAGCCCAACAACCCTTACTTCTACCACCTGCACAACCCACAACCCAACCTTACTACCAACCCATAAGAGCCTGTTCTAAATGTGGGGACCTAAACCACTTCAGAAATACTTGCCCACGCCTGGTAAACATCATCAATACCCAAGCCCAAGAAAACCCGGTGAACCAAGCTAACCAAGCTCCTCCACCAGCTAGAGGAAGGTCTTTCAATATCAACTCAAACCAAGCAAGGGCAGACAACAATGTGGTCAATGGTACGTTTCTCGTAAATGGTAGTTATGCATCCATATTATTCGATACTGGTGCGGATAAGAGCTTTGTATCCCTAGAATTCGAATCTATTCTCGACCTACCTCGTGTTAGTCTTGCTGAATCTCTCACGGTGGAAGTTGCTGACGGGGAACCCATTTCGTTAAATTCTATCATACGTGATTGAACTCTTACCCTGGATGATCACGACTTCTCGATTGACCTCATTCATTTGAATTTGGGAAGTTTTGATGATCGGTATGGACTGGCTCAGCCAGCATCACGCCGAAGTGGTGTGCCATGAAAAATTCATTCGTATTCCTCTCGCCAATGGTCAGACTCTACGTATCTTTGGAGAAACTCCTTCGAAATGGCTCAAATTGATGTCCTGCCTTCAAGCTCGAAGATAGCTTCGCAAGGATTACGTCGCATTTCTAGCCCACATCATCCCGAAGGAAGGAAAAGAAAGGAAGCTCGAAGATATCCAAATCGTGAAAGAATTTCCGCAAGTTTTTTTTGACGACGTTTCAGGACTTCCTCCTGTGCGAGAGGTCGAATTTTGAATTGATCTTGTGCCTGGCGCTACACTAGTCGCAAAATTTCCTTATAGGTTAGCCCCATCCAAAATGCAAGAGTTGGCCAGTCAGCTGCAAGAGCTGACTAACAAGGAATTCATACGTCCTAGCTCGTCGCCTTGGGGTGCGCCTGTTCTTTTTATGAAGAAGAAGGATGGAACGTTTCGCATGTGCATTGACTATAGAGAACTCAACAAGTTGACTGTTAAGAATCGCTATCCATTGCCCGTATTGATGACCTTCTAGACCAACTTCAAGGCGCCACCTGTTTTTCCAAAATCGACCTTCGTTCTGGTTATCATCAGCTTAGGGTGCGCGAAGAAAATATCCCAAAGACTGCTTTTCAAACCTGTTATGGTCATTACGAGTTCATGGTGATGCCTTTCGGATTAACCAACGCCCCCGCTGTCTTCATGGATTTAATGAATAGGGTATGCAAACCCTATCTCGACCGTTTTGTCATAGTCTTCATCGACGATATCCTTATCTACTCCAAATCAAAATCCGATCATGAGCGGCATCTTCGAATCATTCTTACACTCTTAAGGACTGAAAAGCTTTACGCTAAGTTCTCACAATGCGAATTCTAGTTAAGAGAGGTACAATTCCTTGGACATGTCGTCAATGACAAAGGGATTCATTTCGATCCTTCGAAAATCAAGGCAGTACAAGAATGGCAAGGGCCACGTACCCCTAACGAAGTTAGGTCATTTCTTGGCTTGGCTGGTTATTACCGACGCTTCATTGCCAATTTCTCCCGTATCCCCGTTCCGCTCACGGCCTTGACTCACAAGGTAAAACCCTTCATTTGGGGACCTAAGCAAGAGGAGGCCTTCCAAATTTGAAACAAAAGCTTTGTGACGCACCTATCCTTACACTCCCTGAGGGTTGCGATGACTTTGTGGTTTATTGTGATGCATCATGGCAAGGTTTAGGCTGTGTACTGATGCAAAGAGGAAAGGTGATAGCCTATGCCTCTAGGTAACTCAAAGTACATGAGAAAATTACACCACCCACGACCTAGAACTTGGAGCCATTGTGTTCGCTCTCAAGATATGGAGACATTATCTCTACGGTACCAAGTGTGAAATATACACTGACCACAAGAGTCTCCAACATATCCTCAATCAAAAAGAGTTGAATATGAGGCAACGAAGATGGGTCGAACTTCTCAACGATTACGACTGTGAGATTCGATATCATCCTGGCAAGGCAAACGTGGTGGCTGATGCGCTCAGTCGTAAGGGTTATACGAACTCTATTCATCTTCTATGTTCGCAAATCGTAACCGACATCAAAGATCGAATACGGGCAGCTCAACATATCTCTGTAACGGAAAATGACGTACGCGATGAGCTGTCATGTGGAGCTGAACTCAAGATCGAAACCAAATCCGATGGTATTCTTTACTATAAAAACCATATTTGGATTCCCGATCGCGACAACCTTCGTGATTTCCTCATGAATGAGGCACACAAAACACGATACTCTCTACATCTAGGAGCCGATAAGATGTATCAAGACCTACGATACACCTACTGGTGGCCTGGCATGAAGAAGGATATCGCTGTTTTTGTTTCAAAGTGCCTTACATGTTCCAAAGTGAAAGCTGAACATCAAAGACCTTCAGGACTTCTGGTCCAACCCGAAATACCTGTATTGAAGTGGGAAAACATAAACATGGACTTCATTACCAGGTTACCTCGCACCTCCAGTGGGTATGACACTATATGGGTGATCATTGATCGTCTCACGAAATCAGCTCACTTCATTCCGATCCGCGAGGACTTCAAGAACAAGAAGTTAGCTCGTATCTACATCAAAGAGATCGTAAGCCGTCATGGTGTACCATTAAGCATCATCTGAGACCATGATGGTCGTTTCACTTCACGCACATGGCGAGCCGTGCAAACTGCTTTGGGTAGACGTTTAGACCTCAGTACCGCCTTTCACCCGCATACTGATGGTCAATCTGAGCTCACCATCCAAACCTTCGAAGACATGCTTCGAGCATGTGTCATAGACTTCAAAGGGAATTGGGATGCTCATCTACCGTTAGTCGAGTTTTCGTACAACAACAACTATCATTCAAGTATCGGCATGGCTCCCTTCGAAGCTTTGTATGGTCGTAAATGCCGATCTCCAGTATGTTGGCACGAAATTGGTGAAGCGCAAATCACCGGACCTGAATTGATCCAAGAAACAACCAAAAAAATCATTCAAATTCGAAACAATCTTCTAGCGGCTCAAAGTCGTCAAAAGAGTTATGCTGACAAACGACGAAAGCCCTTGGAGTTTAGCGTTGGTGATCAGGTACTTTTGAAAGTATCACTGTGGAAGGGAGTGGTTCGTTTCGGCCAAAAGGGCAAGCTAGCACCACGCTAGGTAGGACCTTTCAAGATACTCGAAAGAGTAGGTCCTGTAGCCTACAAGCTTGACCTACCAGAAGAACTCAACAGAATTCATCCCACGTTCCACGTATCAAACTTGAAAAAGTGCCTCGCCGACGAAAATCTTCTTATTCCTCTGGAAGATATTCAAGTCAATGAATCAATGCATTTCGTTGAAAGACCAGTAGAGATCATGGATTTCGGTGAGAAGCGTTTAAGGCGAAGTCGTATTCCAATTGTTAGGGTGCGTTGGGAGTCAAGACGAGTACCCGAGTTTACTTGGGAACGTGAAGACTCAATGCGCGAAAAGTACCCGCATCTTTTTCCGGTTACAACTACTACTTAAATTTCGGGACGAAATTTCTAAAAGTAGGGGATACTGTAACATTTGTACAAATCGGGTTTCGAAAACCCGCCCCAATGTATCAATCAAAGTGTATTTTATTTTCGTCGTGTTATTTTTTTTGTTTTTACGATAATACATATATAAAAATAATAATAATAATCAAGGTTTAAAAATAAGATAATATAATAACTAATCAATTAAATAATGAATATTTATAATTAATAGATAATTTAAAAGGTTTAATAAAAATAATTAAAGAAAAGGGTGGAACCGGGAATCGAACCCGGGTTCCCCCGAACACACACACTACAAATACCACTGCACTACACATACCATATGTGCTAGAATCCAAAACTTAACCCATATATTTCCTGTTGAGTTAAAGCCGGCAACGACAACCAATCTCCTCACCGGAGATCCCGCGATCAACGCGGTTTTGTTTGAAATTCGACAACTGGCTCGACGTTTATTTTTGGCTAACTTCAATCACGACGGTTGTCCATTCTAATTTCTAGAATCAATCACCCAAACTGGTTTCCAAAAACCGAAATCAAGTTCCTCTATAAATGCTGATTGAATCATCACAAACAAACTCGCTCATTACCTCGAAATCCCTCTGCTCGTTCTCCTAAATCTCTCCGTCGTCGGAATCTCTCCCTCGCCGGAATGTAACAGGTCGCCGGAACCGTGTCACCGCCGACTCTGTCATACAGTAGATCTCTTGTCTTATCTTTTGAGTTTTATCCAATTAACATCATATTCAGACAATTAATAACAAAAAATCGAAATGAATCAGATTGATTCAGGCGAGTATAAATCTTGATTAAATTCAAAATGAAGAAGATGAAGTGGGTTAAGTGTTTTATGTAATTAAATTCTATGTTTTAACCGGGTTAGACACACAGTCCAGTGGTGGACTGTGTGCAAACACGATGTTCACGTCCCCGGTTCGAGCCTAGTTCATGACCGCATAACTGTTATTTAACAGTTTTATTTTTAATAAATTATATCAACTAGCAGTGTGTATATAAGTATAATTAAAAAGCAAGTCTTATCGGGTTAGACACCCAACCCAGTTGGTTGGGCTGGGTGCAAAACACATGTAAGGTCACGGGTTCGAAACCCATAACACACACCGGTTCAACTCTGTTGAATCTTTTTAAATTAAATCAATTTAAAAATAGCATAAGAAGTGTACTAATATAATTAAAATCATGATTCTTTCGGGTTAGACATGTAGCTCAGTTGGAAGAGCTGCGTGCACGCAACCGAGAGGTCACGGGTTCAAGTCTCAGCACGCATGCTAAAACCTCCAACCGAACCGGTCTGACAAGGCTGTCAGACTGACAGTTTTTTTTAAGATATTATTTTAATTTTATTTTCTTTTATTATTTTTTTCCATGGTTTATATTAAAGAAAAAATCAATTTAAAATGCTTAGAATATATAGTTTCAAGGGTTTAATTATATCAATAAAAATCATAAAAAAAATACCTTAAAAATCTAAACGTAGGTTTAAACCGGAACGTTAATTTATTTATTTATCGAGTTATCACGTTATTATTTTAGGTTAGTACTTCCTCGTCGGTTAAATTCCCAACTCGTGCGCTCTCTTTTCCACTCAAGAATACGCACCCAAGGTGAGTGAATCTCTACAAATTCCCCGTTTTATTCACGTTTTGGAGTGTATCATGTGTTGTACCATTTCTTAATTTTATTTAACACTTGTGCTAATATCATTTCGTGATCAAATGTGTATTGTTTGTTATGTGGGTTATACGTGGATACATTTTATCATTTTAGTGCAATCATTTCATTAGGCCCATCAGTTCCTCGTGGGATACGGGTTGAGCATCAGGTGCCTCATTAGATCGGCTCTGTTTGATTGAGCCTTGATCTCAAATACATCATCATTTATGTCATATATTCATTCAATTGGTTTGTGATTTGTTACATATATACATTTTCTCACATATGATTTATGCACAATCTTATTTAAACAACAATAGAATTTATTTACTTAAATGTTTTATCAAGGTTCACTCGCCAACTTTTGTTGACCCAAACTTTTCTGTTTTACGCGTGATACAGGTGATCAAGTTGAGGAAAGAAACACCTAGGATGGCCTTAAAAGAATAATCAAGTTATCTTGTTGGAACAATCGTTTGGTTTATGATTTGTGATTGTATGAAATTCTGTGTTGGATACTTGAATTTAATTTGGATTTAATAAATATGAAACTTGTTAGTAAATATCATGAGCTTTGGTGCTGCGGGTCGGGGTGTGACAATAAGAGATTTTGAGTTTATGTTACAATGAAGACATGTACGAGTTTGGGATCAAGTGAAGACTTCCGAGTTTGTGAACAAATGAAAAATTCTGAGTTTATAACAAAGAAATCCCGAATTTGTGAGATGTAAGGAATTCTGGATGTGAGAAAATAAAGCTAGTCTGAGTTTGTGATGGATGGTTTAATTCCAAGTTTGTCTTTGTATTTTAATTACAAATTTGTTTTTATTATGTATGTGGGCCTAGCCCAGTTTGCATTGCTGTATTATATAAACAACAATATGCTTTATATTTTAGGTTAGACATTTGAGACAATTTGCGAGAGCAGTGACAAAGAGTTTGTAAGAGAAAACACAGAGAAAGGCTCTGAGTTCTTGTGATCTTGAATGATTGTAAACATTGAGTTTGATAATCATAGAAGATCAATTTTAAGTATTTAGTGTGCTCTTATTACTTGTTTCTGTGTTTGTTGATCTATCAAGGGGATTCCGCACCCTTGATTGATCGTCAATCTCGTAACGATCAACGTGTGATAGGGACCTATATTTGGTATCAGAGCTTTTGCTTTTATTGTATGGTTTGAGATTGATTTACAAAATTCAAGTTTTTGGTTGGAGAAAACTTTCTGCCGCCATCCTTCTGATCATTAGGTTTTTTTCTAAGTTTGTGGGTAAATTCGCATTACTCTGAAGTCACAGTTTTGCAATTTACAAAAACCACACAAGGTTAGGAAGTACAGAGACTGTTCCGAATTTGTTACAGAGTTCCGAACTTGTCACAAGGTTCTTAACATATAACACTTCCGAAATTGTTAATTTTCGGGAGTTGTGAATGAAAGGTAATTCAGCTCAACAAGATGTCAGGCGATATTATCGAGGAAGTGAGTTAAACAGCCAAATGAGTCTAAAACTGCATTAAGCGCCGAAACCAGCAGCAGTATTTCGTTAGGTAGTGGAAGTTATAATGACAACTACCCGAGACCATTGATGCTACCTACACCAATCGGATTCTAAATGTGAGTTAGAAGTCATAAAAATGTTTTGAATAAGGTTATTGAAAATGAAAGTGAGGAAAGTGATTTTGAAACAGTTAAAACTGATTTGGAAAAAGTGAGCCGGGTACTGATTTAGGTAGTGACGAAAGTTTTCATAAAAGATACATTCCAAAATATAGAAGTAATTTGTGTGATCCGGATTTTATAATGTACAAAATAAATGGACAAATTATTTTCTAGTTCTAATTTTCCATTAAGGATTGTAAACATGATGATTGTTAATAAGATTTTTAAACTTGTGGAAGTCGATGTGTTTGAGGTTGATATAAGTGAAAGAAATGGTCAAAAGTTTTCACAAGTTAAAAACGAAGTGAAATTTGTTGATTCAAACTATTACAAACTACAAAATTCTCACAACAACAAAACAAGAAATGCTCATTTTGTGAGAAACTAATCAAGATATAGTTCTGGTTTGGGTAATAATCAAGAGAAAAGGTTCAGGAATAGCAAGAAGTTTTGATAAGATAAAGCTACTTCAGTAGAAATTTCGGCATCATAACATTTATATTTATAAAATTGTAGAAGCTTCCATTAATACTGAAAGAGCATACATTATTTTACAAGCTGGAGAGAAATCAACGGTCTCTCCGGCTGTTCTCAAAACTTATCAACTTTGAACACATGATTTCCTATATTTAGACATGAGCTTTGAAGCGGATGACTCGTCCGTGCGGATGAGTCCCCATTTGTACGGATAAGCACTCGTCCTCTCCAAAGGTGTTGTCCTCTCGAAAGGTCATGTGTTCGTATATCACTCTCAACTATACAATATTCAACACATGCTCTATCTAGCCTATTCCTACAGTGGCGGACACACATAATATGCACTAATAGTTTCGCCCTTGTACGTCACTGTCGAATCTTGATCTTCAAATATGAAAGCCATGTTTGGATATTCTGCAACTTCAATCAAGCATTTGTTGATGTCGTAGATAATTTCCCCTTGATTGATGGTTCGGGCTTGAGTTTTGCAATAATATATTCCCTAGAAATGATTCCCCCTAGAATGACACTTCAGTTCTTTGTTTGCACGGTCCCTGACCCAATACTCTGATTTACAAACATGCAATCTTCACGAACATTCACCAACATGAAACTAATCGATGCAGCATCTTCATTTCAACTTTAACCACATTCGTATTTAGTTTAACGCAAATCCCATGCTTGATCACGAATCTTCAAAACCTAACTGGCAATCTTTAACCTGATGCATATCCAAGTTTGGTTTAATGCAACTCTCTTGCTTGATTCACCAATCTTCAAAACTCAGCCGAAAATTGATAGAAATTTTGAATACCACACTAATTATTTCCACATCAGTGAATACTCATAAAAAATCTGAAATCCCGTCTTTCGTAACCATCGTTATGCACAAGCAATCTTCAAATACTGGTAAGTGGAAACGGTAATCTTTTCAATTAGAAAATCTTCATCGGATAACAAATCATCTGGTAACGTACTTTGATCTAAGAAACATTCTTCCACAATCAAATTCACATTCTTTCTCTTTAGTCACAATAGCAAATATATAGCCTTCTCCTTTAGTCTCGACAACAACTTAATCAACAAAATCAACATTACCCGACGATTAGTATGGATAACAACTCATTTGCTTGAAGATTAACCATTCTGACACTTTAGACTATCACAGAACTATCAGGTAAATTTATAACCAAGGATCTCACTCACGAATACAATCACTAGGTGTGCGGAATCCACCTAGCAATCACCACTGTAGGAGAATGTAGCAAGAACAAGAAGAATGAGAGAAATCTAAGAATACATAGAGTATTCTTAGATGTAGAAGATGAATGACGTCACTCACACAAAGTAGTTTCCAGACAAATCACACACACGCTAATGATTAGGGTTTCCTTGCTGCACAAACTTTCCACAAAAGAACTGCTATCTTGTCATTCCCACTAAATGGTTATATACAAGATATATCCAGACACACATGTCCGGATAGACAAAATAAGGCCCAAGGCCCAACAATACATAAACTCGGACTAGCTACACAACGCAAGTCCGGACACAAACTATCTTAACATAAACCCAGACTTGGGAACTACGTACCAAAGTCCGGAATACAGTACTGATAAACATTAACTTGGAAACTTTAAACTCCGGATTTGGTTTCAAACCCTAATACGGAAACATAAACTCGGAACACAAATATAACACAAGTTTGGACAAGACATAAATAGAAGATTAATATAAAAGATCCCTAAACTTCAAAGAGACTGCACTTATCACCCCGAAGTGCATTAACAAACTCCCACTTGATTAGTGCAGGATCTTCGTTATTGATCTTTAAATCTTCAATCATGCTTCGAGTATTCACTACTTGCCCAAACTTGATTTTTCACAGAGAACTGAACTACTTTGATGAACTGATTTGGATAGGCAGACGATGAAGCTTTTTAGATGTTCCATCTTCAAGTTCACAAGCCAAATTGGATCTAATATCCGCAAAATCTCTATGAACACTTTCTTTTCTATAATCACCGCTTCCCTATTTTTTCCATTAAGATACCAATAGCCAATATCCTTAATCTTATCAAGATCAAATCTGGGCATAGGAATTTTCCGAAGGCATCTAGCAGGAGGATAGACCATCTTGAACACCTCCTTCCATGTGAACTTATCTTTGGACTTAACAACTCGTCCAACGACAGGCTTGAATGTCTTTCACTTGATTTCACAACTCTCAGCAACCAAATGAGGAATTAAACCTCTAATGCTAGCCACATTGGTGTGATTGTTGAGATCCAACTGAGCAAGGTGATGCAGATCACGAGAAGGCAAAGTCTGTAAATATTTAGTATTGAACTCCATCGGTACGTTTGATCATGACCAAGCTATGTTGTTCATCAAAATCCCAACTCCTAATCTGGCCCGAATACTCCCATTTGGTGTTAATATATCTTTTCTTTTGAGTCTCATCGGGAAGATCTTTGAACTATTTATAAACGACCCTCTTTAGGGACTCAAATAGGATTCACGATTTTGTCAGACATAACATCCCCAAATACATAGCTTCTGAGATCATCCATGTTCACCTTCAAGGACTCGTACTCAGTACTTTTCCCTTTACCCGTTTCAATGAAATCAAACTTGTCAGCAAGATCATCGTCTGACTTCCAGTCTTCTACTAATCCTTCCACCACGTCATCATCATCTAAAACAAATTTAGCAGCAGAGTCATCAATATCAGAGTATGAAAGAATACCCGAATCAGCACCAGTGGGACCCTTGTCTCCCCCAACACCAGACTCCCAAACCAGACTCCCCCTTAGCCTGAGCAGTGGTTGCATTTTCAGAAGCACGTGAGCTCCTTGGCTCCTCCCCCTGCACAGCGGCTTTAGAATCCTTGTCTTTGTCAAGATCATCATAAATTTTCTTGAGCTCATCAATTTTGCATTGAGCTTGCACTTGCAAAGCCATGTTCTCCCCCTGAGCAGCAATGAGCTTCACAAGATCTGCAATGATTTGATGTATCTAATCAGTCGCCTTAACTAGAGTCTCTTGTCGAACAGTAGAAGAGGCATCCTTTTTAATGAGATCGCCCAACTGAATCCCTGACGCTTTGTCAAATTAAACAAGTGAGTCATTTGCTGATCCCTCCTTGCATCTTTCTTCTTATATTACTCAACTTCTCTTTGTTGATGCTAAATTTGCTCCTGATGTTCTTTCAAGAGTTTGGCAACATTCTGAAACTGATTTCGAATAAAACCAAGAAAGTTTTGTCCTTCACCAACTCTTGTTGTGCCTAGAGGTCTCAGAACAGACATAGATGCTGTAGGTCTAGAGCCAGAAGTCCTTGGACTAGACGATTGAGGAACATGTGGTCTAGGCATACTTTGCTTCTTCTGTTGCGGAGGGGTAGGGCCGAAAGCCATCTTCGGATGAACACCTCGAGCCTTAGGCATAGATGCAGCAGTAGTACTTCTCGAAGAGCCAAACAAATTACCAGAACTCATCGGAGAAGAAAGAGATCCAAATAGAGGAGTGGTAGGAATAGCAGAAGATATCATTAGAGTAGACGTTCCCATAGAAGTGGACACACTGATGGACTCCACAGAAGGAGTAACTGGTAGCGAAGCGGTAACTGACGGAAGAGAAATTGATCTTCCCAAAATAAAAAGACCGCTAGTAACTGAAGTGATGACATCACCCAAAGAAACATCTACCGGAACAACTTCAACGCTCAAAACCTAAACATCCGATCTTTTAACAACCCTTCGATGCTTGTATGTCCTGATTGGCGGTGTGATACGGACAACGCCAGAATTAGGAGGACGATGGTGTTCATCATTATCATCATCCGAAGAAGAGCTGAAAGCAATAGAATCCAAGTCAACTAACTTGCTACTACATTTTGCTACATCAGGCAAAATTCTGTTTCACAAATCCTTTTGCACCAGCTGGAGATACTTCCTTTCTGTCAACATATCATCATATGAGTCCTCAATAATTCCCTTTCTTTTATCTACAATACGAGAAGAAGGACTAGCTTCCAGAGCCGCATCAAGCTCTAAAATTAACGGATTATTCTCTATGGCAACACTCGGTGCCGAAGAAGTATCAGCTGGTGCTCATCATGAACAATGTTCTCTTCTCTCATGACATTATCAACTTGTTCATTGATAACAACATTTTCAACAAACGGTTCTTTTACAATAGGTTCAACTATGGGTTTTGGCAGAGGTTCATTGAACAGTGGTTGTTGAAGATCAACCTGAGGTTGAACAACCACCGGTTTAGATCGTCCTGAGGAGCGCCTCATCTACCCCAGCCCCAAATATTTCTACAACCCCATTTTGGATATTAATCCATGTCTGATCATTTTCAGGATTGTAGTTATCTTGAACTATTGCACCAAGCAGAGGATGAGGAACAGGATGAACATTTGTATGCTTTGTCTCATTTGCGCCTTCACAATCTTTAAAGATATGTGGATGCATGGGAGTCTGAGCATAAGCAGGTAACTGATTATCGAGTGGTAGGTTTGGCATAAGGTGATGAAAGATCAGCGTAAGAAATCTCGGATAAAGAATCATCAACCATTTGTCATTGTCCTGCAGTGCGAGATGAGTTTGAAATGCCCGAAGAATCATACGGGAAAAATTGTATGGTTAATTGAAAGTTAAACCAATCATAGCTGATAGGATTTCGTGTCCCATTCCATCCATACTAGATTATTGAGGAGCCATGCACTGCATCAACACATGATAGAAGTACCTCCATTGCCCAATAATCATACCTTTGAATATCTATTTGGACCGAAAGAACCTACATATCCAAAAGCTCTAGCACCCCATTCACGAATATTCTTAGTATAAGAAGTTTCACCATGATTCAAATCATCATCGAACTGTAATGCAACGGGAATAACCTCTTCTGTGATAACAATTTGAGTTCCATTAATAGTAGCTTCAATTGTATTTCCCACTCATCGACCCGTATGCCAAAAATCTTGAATATACGATCTCACTTTATGCACATCTTCGGAAATCACGAAAGCAACTCTCGAGTTTCGTAGAAAACGAATAATCTGAGTGTAATTAGCAGCACCATGAACATTTTCATTAAGCAATGCTATCTGATTGTGTTTGGCAAAGAACTCCCTAACTAGACCAGGTGGAGTGGCTGCAGCTGCAGGTTGTGCTCCCCGTTGCCCACCCTACTGATCAACTGGTTGGTCTTCCATATCTGTAAACATATGCAAACATACCAGAGACAGGTGCATCAGAATGGTAAGAGCTTACTTTAACACAGTAGTAGCCACATAGATAACTGTTGTTATAACTTGTCAAAATTAAGCCTCCACAACACAGATAGCAAAAACCAAAGAACAAACAGATGAGTAGACAAACTCCAGAAAAAAAGATAAACAACCCAATCCATGTTTAAATCCGAAGAGAACATTAACACACCAATCTTGAACAAACCTGGAAACGAATACATCAGTTAAATCCAGAATAAATTAAATCCGGAAACTTATCTAAACAATCTAGAACTGATAAAGCACAGTTGCCCAGCGAGAGCTGCCCTTACAGACCCCCTTAACTGTTGCTATCAGTTCTGCCTGACATTGATATCTTTAGTCACCGAATACTACACTTACAAAATTTTTGAAAGCCCTCTAATATATTTTAAGTATCGACAACATAAATGCATCCTTTGACGCTAATCCTGCTAACCGGCTTGTACGAAGACTCGGACATCAAGCACCAAACATCAATCTAAACATGATCTAACGAATCCGAATTTCCTATTATCACAAACTAATGAATCCAAGATCTTATGCATCACCATTCAATTTGAGTGGGAACCACCCGAATACTGTTGCATGTCTGAATTTCAAAAAATGATGGAATTTAAATATATTCTTATGAAATTTTTAATCCGCCTCATTTTTTCAAATTTTGACCTCTTTAAACAAATCACTGAATTTCCCCCTCAAAATATGCAAATTCAGATTTCTTGCGAACTTAACAATTTTGGCCCATTTATAGTCTCTTCACAAGATGATAATCATTCTGAATAGATCTCCGTGACTACCCCACTCTCTATCAACATTCTTTTTATGAATTCATCATCCTTTTAACCCGTATTTAACGTTAAAATCCCCAAAAGAAATCTTATCACCAAATTTTTTTGGACACTTTCCCCCCGATTCTATCCCAAGAACAAATTTTTTCTGGACCAAACTTTTTAATTTTTATAGCCTTAAACAGTCCCTTATGCACGTGAGAGTTTTCGAGTGGATGACTCATTTGCGCAGATAACTCCTTCGAGCGGATGACTGATTTGATTTGGAACAAATTGAGCTGGTTTGTGCGGATGAGGTCTTGAATCATGTGGATGAATGCTTATCCGTGCGGATGAATGCTTGATCCGCACGGATGAATGCTTGATTCGTGCAAATGATTTCTTTCATGCAGATGAACACTAATTTCAAGCGGTTCAGGACTCATTCATGCAGATGAATGAATCCTACGCACAAATATGGCACTCATGTGCTTGAAACTGACTCCTCTGCTCGAAAGCTGCTGTTCAAATCTTTTTGATACACAGTCTTCATTTCTTGGAATTCGATGATTAATCCTTCACAGAAATGAACGAAACCAATTCTGAATATATTGATGTCTTCAGTTTCAAATTCCATCCATGAATTAACCTTCAATTTGATGTTTTACATCTAAAAACCTATAAATCATGATCTCAGGCGATTCAATCAACGGTTAGATTGATTGAATAAGTACCATAGCTCTGGTACAACTGTTAAGATCCGTTTAGATGGAAGTTTTGACAAGATAAAGCTAGTTCGGTAGAAATATCAGTATCATAACGTTTAGATTAAGAAAATTGTAGAAGCTTCCATTAAAACTGAAAGAGCATAATCATTTTACAAGCTAGGAGAAATCTGAGGTCTCTCTCGTTGTTCTCAAAACTTATCAACTTTGAACACATGACTTCGTATAAATAGACATGAGCTTTGGAGCGTATAACACATTTGGAGTGGATGACTCATTTGTGTGGATAAGTCCTCATTCGTACGGATGAGCACTCGTCCTCTCAAAGGTGTCGTCCTCTCGAAAGGTCATGTGTTTGTATCTCACTCTCTCACCTATACAATATTCAACACACGCTCTATCTAGCCTATTCGTATAGTGGTGGACACACACAATATGCACTAACGAAAATAATAAACGTTCTCGAGGTGATGCCTCAAATAGTGAGCTTGGTTGGTATAAATATACCGATTTCTTAGCAACCATGTCGCCCGACGAGTTTCACATCTTTGATATTTTGGCTTGGTAGAAAATACATGAACCAAATTATCCCGTTTTAGTGACCGTGGCATGTGATCTACTAGGTTCCAAGCTTCTACAGAAAATTGGGAGTCGGCTTTTTCTCTTAGTGGAAGGGTACTGTCCATTCGACAAACAAGACTCACACCGGAGGCGATGGAAATGTGTATTTGTTTGAAGGACTACTTGGATGGCGTGGAGTGTATACAACATAATTAAAATCTTGAAAGCGAGATTGCGGTATGAACAATTACATTAAGTTGAAGTATATCATGGACGCGTGCAACCACTTTCCGATGACGAACTCGCATACGATGAATCCGTACGCTCCACTAGCCCTCGAAACAACTAAACGAAAAAACGACTCTAGGACTTGATGACAAACCCATGAAACGATGAAACGACACAATGCGAACTTGTTTTAGACTATTAAAAAATGTAATGTTGGTTGCAAAACTATAAACGAAGAAAAAAAAACGTATTTTCTTGCATTATTTGTGTTTTAACTTTTGTTTTCTATTTTTCTAAGATTTTTTTTTTGATAAAACACCCGAAAAATTGGTTTGTAGGTTAAACGGTTTTTAATAACATTTTGGTTATTATCAGTTATGCTTCATCACTCGAAGAATTATTTATTGACCGGTCGGTTAATATCCAAAACCTGTTTTTTTGGGCCCATTAAGTTATCAAACCGGTTAACCGGTTTCAGTTAGAAAAAAATTGGTTTGTGCACCTCCAGCTATGAACACAATTCTTTTGTTTGGGGACCCCTTACGGACTGTAAGGGATAAGGCCTTGCGGTCTACAAGGATAGTTTTACCCCTCAACTTGTATTTTTGGCTTTTTGACAGTTTTAACCCTTTTAACTTACTATTTAGGTTATGAGCAAGGTATTAAGGGATGTATAACTTAGATTTTTCTTGGTAATGTTGTTGATTAAAACCACGTAGGATAAAGAAATAAGTAAATAAGGGGCAACTTTGAAAAGCGGAGGAAGATTTTAATCTTGGAATTTTCGCTATGGTTACAGTTTTGCAATGGATTTTTGTTATGGTCTGAGTTTGAAACTGTTTATGAAAGTTCTAAAAATGGTAAATGAAAGAAGATAAATCAGATGAACGTGCAGCGGAATAAATGAACGTTAATTCATAACAGTTGAGAGATTGTTTTAATGGTCATGCTTTCGGAATTATGATTACTTGCATATGACTCACAATCTCCCCCTCAACCTAAGATCACTGATATGTTCATACAGAATGTAAGGAAGATAGGTCAGATTGATAATCGATGAAAGTGATCCAATAGAACAATACAGACACTGTTCTATTTATACTACAATCCTAACCACTGAGCATCTTACTATGATGTCAGCATGAAAGTGACACTTAACAAAAATAACAAACTAATAACATCTGCTAAGCTAACCACTGCTATATACTAAACATTACAAGGACTGATAGAAAACACTAGTGATACATCCTCTGTTGGTCTTCAGCAGAGCCTTGCCTTGACAGACCTTTAGCTCTTATCTTTAGAAGAGCTTTGTCTTGGCAGACCCTTTAGCTTTAGTCTTGCAGAGCTTTGCCTTGGCAGACCTTTTAGCTTTAGTCTTTAGCAGAGCTTTGCCTTGGCAAACCTTCAGCTTTAGATTTTAGTAGAGTTTTGTCTTCAACAGCGTTTAGCTATGGCAGACCATGGACATTTAGTCTTCCGCAGGGCATGACTTGGGCAGATGTCACATTATTATTTGGATCAGAGGTTATAGTATATTTTGGCTTTCTATCATCTGTTCTTTTGTAGGGTTCAATTCCAACAATCTCCCCTTGTTCAGATGATGCCAAAGCTAAACTTTATTATTGATCTTTATTTCTCATCAATGATTCCCTTAATTGGCCTTGAACTGAAGTTAAAAGTCCAGGGCAATCATGTCTTCTACATCCCTTTCAAGATCAAGATTCAGCAAGTCTTGGAGATCAGTTGCATCCAGACCATATGCATCCTCCATTTATATCTTTTGAACTCTACCATCTGACCTAAGAAATGTCAATTCATGGTTATCTTTGTTAGAATTCCATTTTAGAATTTTTAAGTCAGATGGTTTTCTTGGGATTAGGGTTATTTGTGATGAGTTTGGTGAAGTAGGTCTGCGTACAAGTGTTGAGAGTGAGGCTCTAAGTTTGTCACTTGCAGTATCTGTGTGAAACAAAAATTGGTTCTTTATTCCCTTTTTTCTCAACTCTTCATGCATCCTTTGATCTTCTTCTTCTTCTACCTGCTTTTGCCTCTTTGCTTGATTCAATGAAATGGTAGATAAGCTGGTGGTTGAAGTTAATCTTTTAGGAGGAAGGGACTGTTTACGAGAAGAGGTTGGTTGATCATAGATTGACTTTCTTGGAATAGAATTATCCTTTTTTCTTAGTTCTTCCAACCTTCTGTAGGTATCTACCACTTTAGATTCTGACCATCTAGCAATCTGCCTTGTTGTTCCATACAAAGCATCAACAAGCTTGGCTTTCATTCTTTTAGTTTTGAGAGCATAATCTTGGCTTTCAATTTTTGCCTTTTTCCAAACAGGAGGAGTAGGTTTCTTTGAAGGATCTTTGAGCATAGAATGAATTCTTTCAATTTCTTCTTTAAGCTCATTAGCCGAACAACCTTTAAATTGTGCCCTTGTTGCTTTGTAAGGCTTATGCTTCATGACATGATCAAGATAATCTTCTTTCAGTTCTGGATCATCAGTGGTTGGTTGTTCAGACATAGACTTATTTAGCTCCTTAGCAAATTCTTCAATGCTTCTGACTTTGCTCAGTTGATACTGTAAGGAGATTTGTAACACCCTATCATCTTTGTCTTTGATTTGTTTTTTCCTATGTGCTCAGCCTGTCTAGCCTTTAGTTTAAGATACTCATCCAAGTTCCTAGGTGTTCGATACTCCAGCAAGGAAGGGAAGTCTCTTTTTTCTGGATATTCTATTTTGTAGAAAGCTTCAATCTCACCTTTTACTGCAAAAATTTCCAATGGGTATAATGCACCCACAGGAAGGAATGAGGATAGGTGCACGACTGGAAATGGGGGAAATGAAGTTTTATGGTGTGGAGGTAATGAGGATGGTTGTGATATGGATTGTGATGAAGTAGGAAGTGGTGATTGGTTGTCTTCATCATCATCAACAACAAAAGTTTTTCTTTTGCGTTGGAATTTAATTTTGGGTGAAGGTGGATGTGTGGGAATTCGGGATGCTGTGGGCAGTGGTTTAGTTGTGATTGCGAAGGTGATCATGGCAGTGGTTTGAGCAACATCTGCTGGAACATCTGTTGTTCCAGCATCAATTATTACATCATCTGTTCTAACAGCTGTTGTGGTGAGAGTGACAGAGGATACCTAAGGAGTGGGTTCAGCAGTGGTTATAGAAGAGATGGGAGTTGGTTGTCTAGCTTTTCTATCAGACCTTCTTTGTCTTGAAGTACCAATATCTTCCTTTTCCATCTGCTTAGGCTTTTCTTTTTCAATAAGCATTAAAGCTTTGGATTCAAGTGTATCTTGTCGTTTCTGCTTTTTGATAGCAATCCTTTCAGCTTCTTGGTTTAATGTCTCATCAACATCTTTGCCCAAAGATGCTTTAGATGCTTCAGTAGAGGTTGTGGTTGTTGCTGACTGTTGTTGCACCTGTGACTTAACTTGGGAATCAGGCAGCAACTTTCTCAAAGAATCTTTCTCCCCCTTTTTGGCATCATTTGAAAGAATGATAACTAGGGCAGAGCCAGTCGTTTTTAACAAGTGGTCTTTTATGGCTTTTATATCAGCTTGAGTATCTCTATATCTAGCCTCGACCATGTTGCGGATCATTTGCATTTGAACGTCATGCTGAACATTATGTAATTGTCTCTAGCTAGGAAGACTGGTTGGAGAACCTTCCATAGCTCATCAGCATTTGGTGTCAAGGATGGTTGATGTTGGGAGTTTTGTAGGAGTAGCTTCATCATGGTTTTGATGTCAACAATGGATGATTCCATGGAAGACATCCTCTTTGTCAATTCTTTATACCTTAATTCATCACCTAATAATAGGATCATCTGAATTCCTACTAGAGGTAGTTGTGTTTGGATCTTCTACTGGAGTAAAATCCATAGTATCAGACCTAAATGCCCCTTGTTCTTGGTTCTGGGGACTTCCAACTGGCTTACAAGTTATATAGTAGCTTCAGCAGTTGTTGCCTTCAAGGAAGTCTTATGTATGTAACCACTGTCCAACTGAGCCACTGTTGTAGCAACAGTTGTAGTAGTTGCTTCACTTGAACTACTACCAAGAGTTACATGTAACTCTTGGGGTGTAACCTCCTCAATTGCTTGTGGGCTAGCAGATAGAGTTGTTTCAGACGTAGTCAAGTGTGGAAGTTGACTCTCTTTAATGGGTGAGTGAGAGGGACTACTAAGTGTCTAAGTGGGTAAGGGAGTAGAAAGAGACATAGGCCTGGGAGAGGGGCTGGAGAACAAATGTTCAATTTAATCATCTGCCTCATATTGTGGTTTCCATGTGATTACAACTTGTTCCTTTTGTGAGGAAGCAAGAGGAGTTTGTGCTGGTGGAGACCTTTGAACTAACTGCTATGAGGAAGTAGCAGCAATGGTTGTTAGTGACTTTTGTTTTGTCACAGGTAAGACATCTCGGATCTCATCTTCTAGAGCTACCTTTTTGGGGTGTTTGGTGGGTTTCTTTTTGGTTTTGGCTGGTGTGGGTTCCACATCACTGGTTGTAGTGCTGTGGTCACCAGGAGCAGTTGGCTCAGCAACAAATAAAGGAGCAATGGTTGTAAAAGTAGTCAAAATTTGCTCAGTCACCGTTGCTTTGGTTTTCAACACCTTAGGTTTTTGTTTTGAGAGTCTAGTAAAAGTTTCATGTTTAAGGCTGCCAACTTCACAGGTGACACCTCGTTTAAAATCAGACTCAGAAGCTTGTTTTTGTAAATAGAAACTCAACAACCTAGCATGTATCAAAAAAGCTTTACCCTTTTTAAGATTATTAAAATTTGCAACCAAATCAGAATACAGTACCTGAGAAAAATTAAATTTGGAATTGGTTATAGTAGAACAACCTAGGTATTGACTATTTAAAGGTATTTCACTGAAAGCAGTTGTTTTGGCTGATAAACAAAGTAAAAGGGTGTGGAAAAAGAATTTCATGTCAGCGGAAAATTCAGCTTTGAAAATAGTGACACCAGATAACTGACCTTCATAACCTCGCTCAATGAATTCTATGTGTAAATCTTTCTTTGAGAAAGAAGTAGGGGCATCAAGGTCATTAAGACCGAAAGTGGCAGAGATGGTAGATGGAGAAATTTGAACAAGTGACTGTCCAATTTTGGAAGTGATAGCAAAGGGCTTTTTGTTCTGAACTTGTAGTTCAGCATTTGCCCAAAATTGGCGGAGGGTGTCAATATAGATTGATGCTTTTGCGAGCAACACATCTTTATATGATGATGTTTGTAGAACATCAATCATGGAGTGAAATGCAGTATTATTGTTAGTTTTTTCAAATATTGGAAGGTAGTTATGAGGAGTTTTGAGAATGAGATTTATGGTGAAGAAGTGAGTGATTAGGGTTTTGAGAAGAAGGAGAGTAATGGAGAAATTTATGAGAGATTTTGTTTTTGAAATTGAAACGGCAAGTGGAAACTTTGTTTGGATGAAATAGGGTTTATAAAGGGAAAAAGTGAATGCTGACGTGGCACCGGTTTCCAAAAGATCTGATGGATATCATCTGTGCACGTGTAAACTCTATTGGATAATGGATGACAGTTGTTTGGTAACCTCTGCTGGAGATCAGTAGTGGTTCTAAACAGAGGAATGTCAGTGGTGATTTTACACTATCAGAGGATAGATTATCAGTGGATTGGGAAAACAGTGGTTTCACCAATAGTGGAACTAGGAACATAGGATACACTCTCAGCAACGGATAGATTTTCATGCTAAGCAGAGGTTTTGAGAAACAATGGTTGTGAACAGACTTTAGAGATTTATTGAAAAATTCAATTGTAGCTATTTTTAAGGATGAAAGTTGAGTTTTTGAACACATTTTAATGCTTTTTACACATGGAACCCAAAATTTGTTTTTATTCCATGTTTAGCATACCAAGCCTAGCGATCAAACTTTCAAAGGAGATGTATCTAATGCTTTTGTTAGAACATCTGCCAGTTGATCTTTAGTTGGAACATGATGAAGAGAAATCAAACCTTTTTCATAGCAATCTCTCACAAAGTGATGTCTGATATCAATGTGCTTGGTGGTAGAATGAGATACTGGATTTTTAATGATGTTTTCAGCTGCTTGACTCTCTAACATATGAGGAGTCTTAAAAAGCAGTTACACCAAAATCCAATAACTGATTCTGAAGCCATAAGAATTAAGCAGTCCAGCTTGCAGCAGCAATATACTTAGCCTCTTCTGTGGATGTTGATAGCTGCAGCCTGCTTTTTACTTTGACAAGACACTAAGCAATTGCCCAGGAATTGACAGCCTCCTGAAGTGGACTTCCTTGTGGTTTTACATCCAGCAAAATCACTGTCTGAGAAACCTGAAAGCTCAATATTTCCATTAGCTGGATACTAGTTACCAAGTGTGGGAGCACCTTTTATGTATCTGAATATCCTTTTTACAGTAATGAGATTGGACTTTCTAGGTGCTAACTTGGATCTTGTACAAACACATGTTGCAAACATGATGTCTGGCCTTGATACATTTAGGTTCAATAATGAACCTATCATGCATCTATAAAGAGTTTGATCAACCAAGTCATCTTTTTCATCAACAGTGACAAGCTTTGTGGTTGCCATGGGTGTGCTACATGGTTTGCAATCATTCATATCAATTTTTTAAGCAGTTCTTTGACATACTTACTTTGATGAATGAATGTAGCATTTTGCAACTGTTTTACTTAGGAGACCAAGAAAACATTGGAGCTCACCCATTGCACTCATTTCAAACTCTGCTGCCATGAGTTTTCTAAACTCTTCACACATGGCAGTGCATGTGGATCCAAAAATGATGTCATCCACATAAATTTGGACAAGCATCAAATTCTTTCCTTTCCATTTCAAAAATAAGGTTTTATCAATTTTACCCCTTGAAAAACCAATGTACAAGAGAAAGGTGGAGAGAGTTTCATACCAAGCTCTAGATGCTTGTTTCAAGTTATACAAAGCTTTGTTAAGCTTGTAGACATGATCAGGATAAAATACATCTTCAAAGCCAGGAGGTTGACATACATATACCTCTTCTTTGATCTTAACATACAAGAATGCACTTTTTATATCCATTTGAAACACCTTGATGTTGTGGTTGGCAGCAAAGGCTAAGAACAATATGATGGCTTCTAATCTTGCTACAGGAGCAAAGGTTTCATCATAATCAATGCCTTCTTCTTGTCTGTAGCCTTGAACCACAAGCCTACCTTTATTCTTGAAAACAATACCCCTCTCATCAGTTTTGTTTTTGAAGACCCATTTTGTGCCAAATGGATATACATCCTTTGGCAATGGTACATGTTCCCATACTTGTTGTCTTTTAAATTGGAGGAGCTCTTCCTGCATGGCTTCTACCTAACTGTTGTCTTTCAGTGCCTCTTGGTACTTGACATGTTGTGTGAGAGATAGGAAACCAACAAAAAGACAAATGTTTTGGGATTGACTTCTGGTGAGCACCCGTTCATTTATGTTGCCAATGCGAAGGTTAAATGGATGGTTTTTAAGGTAGATTATATCTCCCTTGTATGGAATGATGGTGTTTTGAAGTGAAGGCTGCAGATGTGAACTATCTGAGCTAACATCTGTTGGTAATTTTGAAGAGCCAACATCTGTTTGAAGCGAAGGTGGAGGTATTGGTGAGAGAGGTGTGAGAACATGATGACTTTTATCCATAGTGGTTGGACTTTTATCAACAGAGGTTATAGTTGATGAGATGGCAGAGGATTGAGGATCAGTATGGCTGATCCAACAGTGGCAGAGTTTTCACAGTTGTTAATAACATATGGTCCTCTGATAGTGGATGTGGCTTTATACTGTGGAATCACACTTCCATATCCATAATCATGATGTGGAGACTGTGGTGTACCTGCATGGCCAGTCTTAACATACACAAATTCAAAAGTGAATTTGTTTAATCAAAAAGTTCAGCAGGATTTGCTGGGATTTTAATGAAGAAAGTTCATTGAAGTTTACATTCAAAGTCTCTTCCACACACCTAGTCCTTGAATTAAAGACTTTATAGGCTTTAGCAGTGGTTGAGTATCCCAGAAAATAATCACAGTCTACTTTGGCTACAAATTTTGAAATTGAATCTTTTAAGTTTAAAATAAAGCATGGACAACTAAAGATTTTTAAATAGGAGATCAGTGGTTTGATCTTGTATAGAGTTTCATAAGCAGTGGATTGATGTCTGGGGTTGATTAAAACTCTGTTTTGAACATAGCAAGTAGTGTTTACAGCCTTTGCCCAAAAGGACTATGGTAAACCAGAGTCTGCAAGCATAGTTCTAGCAACTTCAATTAAAGTCCTGCTTTTCCTTTCAACCACCACATTTTGTTCTGGTGTTCTTAGAATGCTGTACTGCCTTATAATTCCTTTTGACACACAGAACTCATCCAGCCCCTTATTTCTAAACTCTCTGCCATTGTCGCTCCTAAAGACTTTTACTGGCAGGTCAAATTGCTTTTCAACTTGTTTCACAAATCCTTGCAAGATGCTTGTAATCTCATCCTTAGAGTGCAAAAAGTAAGTCCATGTAAATCTTGAAAAATCATCACCAATTACAAGACAATATCTCTTTTTACTGATGATTTTTACAAGGCCAAACAAGTCCATGTGTAACAATTGTCACATGTGTAACAATTGTCAAGACTGATTTGATTTGGACTCACCAATTGGTTTGTAAGAACTTTTGTGTTGTTTTCCTTTTAAACAGGAAACACAATGTTCTTCTTTTGTGAAAAGTTTTTGTGATAAGCCTCTTACAAGGCCTTGTTTAGAGAGTGTGGTGACAGTTGTCAGATTTCTGTGTCCAAGTCTTCTATGCCATATTTCTGTCTCTTTGTTAGAGGCAGCTGAGAATAGACAAGCATCAGTCATTGGATTATCCTTCAACATATCAACCACATACACATTGCCACTCCTATGAGCAACAAGTTGTGCTTTGCTCTCGGCTATGATTTGATCAGCCTTTTTAACCACTTCTGTCCCAACAATCTGACAAGTTTTCTTAGTGAAGAATGACCCATAGCCTCTGTCACTCATTTGTGAAACACTAAGAAGATTAAATTTTAAATTGTCGATAAGATTGGCATTATCAAATTTGAGCTTCACACCCTGAACTGTTCCAGACCCAAGTACCTTTCCTTTTGAATTATTACCAAAGGATATATCACACTCTCCATGAGCCATAAAGTTTTTGAGGAAGGCTCTACATACTGTCATATGCCTGGAGCCTCCACTATCTACATACCATAAACTATCAAGGCAAGTAGAAGCTTCCTGACAATGGTAAATAATTAGTTCAGGTGGGTTTCCAAAGCTAAAATGGCTTTGGAAGGGGTCTCAAACATGTCAGCCTTAAATTTGGAAGAATGAACAGAGGTTTGAATAGATCTTTGTAACATCTGTTGAGGCCCATCTCCTGTTAGATGATAGTAACCATGAGGATGCCTATTCACTATTGGTTTTGAGAGCTTTTTGTAACCCTCATAACTAAGAGGTATCTTTTGGTAAATTGGTTGGCCATATCCTCTTGGGTATTGGTTGGTAGGTGGAGCATCTTACTTGCACCTCTCTGGGAGTAGAGGTTTTGTTCAGTGCTATGGTAACAGATGTTTCAACAGGCACAAAGTTCTATTTAGACTTTCCTTTTGCAGTACTTGTCTTTGAACTCTCCATTGTTTTGGATGTTTTTGAGATAAACATACTCTTGAGCTTTATGATTTATTTTATTACAGATTTTTCAATTTGGAGAATCAATGATCTCATCTATTTTGTTGATGTCATAAGCTTTTAGAAGAAGACAGTTTTTAGTAACATGATTCTTCTTTTCACAGAAATCACAAAACAAGTTTTTGATCTTTTCTTTCTTCTTTCCCTTTTCAGACTTTTTGTTAGCAGATGTTGTAACATATGCTGGTAAGTATGATATGGGAATGATTCTAGCCTTAGTGGTTTGACACCTTTAGTGGTTGAAAAATCCATCGGCTTAAAATTTTCAAGAATGTCACATTCATCAGACCATGTGAATTTGAATTGATATTTTTCAATTTTCTAAAAAGTTGAGATTCCCTCATGTCTTTCTAAAACAATTTTATTTCCCTCTTTATCTGTGACTTTGATTTCTTGACCAACCAAGTTTGTTGGAATAATTTCAACCACACCAGAATCATTTTCAGTAACATTTTCAGAAATTTGGTCATTTTCTTGAATCCAATGCCAAATTTTATGTTACTTTTGACCTAGTTTTCCAACATAATCTCATAACCTTTGCAGGATTCCACCCATTTTTCATAAGTGATTTGGGTGGATTCTGACTCCTTTTTGCAAACTTGATATTTTTCTATCATGGTTTAGAGTTGATCCTTGGTTATGCTTGCTTCATGTTTTAAGCTGCTGATTTTAGAATCTTTTTCAAGCAATTTTGATTTTAACTCTTTTGAAAGTTTTTCAAATTGCAATTCATCATCTAAAATCATATTCCTAAGGTTTTCATTCACCTGTTTTATGTTAGCAAAAGCTATGATGCATTTATCTGAATATAGGTCTTTTAGGACCTGAGGAGATACCTTAGTAGCAGCCATCATGGCACAATCACATTCACCTTCACAAACACTAGCATCCCATGGATCAGACAGAGGTTTCACATCTTCATCAGCACATTCTTTTGTAACCATTGTTTCATCATGAACATTAGACTCAACAGATTTAGATTCCACTTCCTCAAATTCAACTCCCTCAACTTTAGACTCTAATGCCATAAAGCAATCACTTTGTTTCTTTTCAATGTCTACAATTAGGGCAAAGTTTTTAGCAGTCAGATCCTCAGTTAAGCTACTCCAATCAACAAAGCCCTAAGTAAAGAAGCATTGTTGATTAACCTCTACTGAGCAGTGGTTTGAGTAACTTGTTGTGCAGGTTGCATTTGAACCTGAGGAGCTGGTGCTTGAACATATTGAATTTTAGGAACATTGGTTTGAACATATTGAAGTGGAACAGTGGTAGCAGGGTGTGCAAAATGAGCAGTGTTTTGCATATGAGGAGCAGGGGTAAATTAGGAATAATGGACAGTGTTTTGAGGTCTAGGGTTAGGATGTGCGACAATTGGTCCAGTTGATTGAGACCTACATTCTCTAGCAAAGTGTCCTAGCCTATTACACTTATAACACTTAATTTTTTATTCATCCAGCCCAACTTTTGTCCTCCCATGCAACCCTGGGAACTTCCTACCAGTTCTCTTGTAATACTTGTTAGCCCTGACACTTAACATAGCCAACTGGTGCAAAATGTCCATCTCTTCCAAATCTAAAGGATCAAAATGTTGAAGGTCACTCATCTCAAAGCATAAGTTGTCAGAATTTTGACTTTCCCCATTAGCAATAAATACATAATTGGGTGTGTAAGGGTCAGAATTGAAACCAAAAGTTATATCAATGAAATGATCATAACTCTGATCCTTACTTCTGCCAGTTACTTCTTCTTGGCCAAAGAGAGTTGTACTACCAAATGTATAGTCATCAGTCACTTTGCCAGACTCTTGTAGCTTCTTTTTCTGGTTCAGCTCTCTCTCATAAGTGAGGAGCCTACCATGAAGCTGAGTAAGACTCATTTCTTTGAATACAACTGAATTTCTAGTTACAAAAGCTATAATGTCCTACTTTTCTGGTAATGAGCTAAGAAAACGACTATTTAGAGTCGAATTTGCAAGTGTAACATTCACTAGTTTAAGTTCATTAATGAGACAGCTAAATCTTTCAAACTATCGGGTTAGTGACTCTCCTTTGACATGACAAAACGTTTCATATTGCTGATTTAGAACCTTTCTGTTGTTTTCAATCACTTCCTTAGTCCTACCGAATTGCTCTTTCAAAGCATCCCATAATTCCTTTGCACTGTTGCAATGCAACAAGCCAGCATAGATATCGTTTGGCAATGCAGAGGCCACGATGCTAAATGCCTTTGCCTCTAGCTCGGTTATTTGGAAATCTTGCTCAGAATAATTTTTGAGATTCTTTGGTACTTGGACTTTAGGGTCCTCTGTACTAGGTATCATTGGAAAATGAGGTCCAAAGATGACCGACTTCCAGCAACCGGTGTTTTGCTGAGCAAGGACATGACCCATCCGTCTTTGCTAGATATTATACTCAGATCTGACAAGAATCGGTGGTTTAAACATGGTGCCGGTGTTATGAGGATCTTGTGAAGTGTGTGACATTCTGATTGTTTACAAACAGTATTTGTTTAAAAAGTTTTAGAATGTAATTAAACTCTGTTTTTCAATAAAAACGAACAAATTGAATTAGCAGTGAGAGCTGATCTATTTAATCAAATTGATGGTTAAATCAAATTCGATTAACCAAGCTCTGATACCAATTGTTAGGATGTGAGTTTGAAACGGTTTACGAAAGTTCTAAAAATGGTAAATGAAAGAAGATAAATAAGATGAACTTGTAGCGGAATAAATGAACTTTAATTCATAACAGTTGAGAGATTGTTTTCATGGTCATGCTTTCATAATTATGATTACTTGCATATGACTCACAATCCCCCCCTCAACCTAAGATCGCTGATTTGTTCGTACAGAATGTAAGGAAGATATGTTAGATTGATAATCGATGAAAGTGATCAAATAGAACAGTACACGCACTATTCTATTTATACTAAAATCCTAACCATTGAGCATCTTACTATGATGTCAGCATGAAGGTGACACTTAACAAAAATAACAAACTAATAACATCGCTAAGCTAACCACTGCTATACACTAAACATTACAAGGACTGATAGAAAACACTGATGATACATCCTCTATTGGTCTTCAACAGAGCCTTGCCTTGACAGACCTTTAGCTTTGATCTTCAGTAGAGCTTTGTCTTGGCAGACCTTTTAGCTTTAGTCTTCAGCAAAGCTTTGCCTTTGCAGACCCTAAGCTTTAGACTTTAGTAGAGTTTTGTCTTCAACAGAGTTTAGCTATGGCAGACCTTGGACATTTAGTCTTCAGCAGAGCTTGACTTGGGAAGATGTCACATTATTATTTGGATTAGAGGTTGTAGTATATTTTGGCTTTTTATCATCTGCTCTTTTGTAGGGTTCAATTCCAACAATTTTGATTACGTTTTGTTTCGGATTGAGTGTTAGTTGATTTTAGCAGGAAATTTGATCAGATTTGGATCAGATATGCGTTTACTGGACTGGCTTCAGCTGATTTTAGGCATTCCGGAGAACATCTGGGGACTCCTTACGGACTGTAAGGGATAAGAACAAGGCCCTCTGGCACACAGAAAGTTTGTTTGTTGATAGTTATACCCCAGAACTTGTATTTTCGGCTTTTTGATAGCTTTAACCCTTTAACTTACTATTTAGGTTATGAGTAGTGCATTAAGGGATGTGTAACTTAGATTTTTCTTGGTAATGTCGTTGAGTTAAAACCACGTAGGATAAAGAAATAAGTAAATATGGAATCAAATTTCAAAAGCTGAGAAATATTTTAATCTTGGAATTTTTGCTATGGTTACAATTTTGCAATGAATTTTGATAAGGTTTCGTTTCAGACTGAGTGTTAGTTGATTGTAGCAGGAAATCTGATCAGATTTGGATCAAATATGCATTTATTGGACTATGATTAAGCTGATTTTAGGCATTTCAGAGAACGTCTTGGACCCCTTATGGACCTTAAGGGATAAGGCCTTGCGGTCTACAAGGCCCTCTAGCACACATAAAGTTTGTTTGTTGATAGTTTTACCCCTGTACTTGTATTTTCTATTTTTTTAACAGTTTAACCATTTAAACATACTCTTTAGGTTATGAGCAGGGTATCAACAGATGTGTAACTTAGATTTTTTAATGTCGTAAAGTTAAAACCACATAGGATAAAGAACTAAGTAAATATGGAATAAAATTTGAAAAGTGGAGAAAGAATTTATTCTTTGAGATTTTGCAATGGTTACAGTTTTGCAATGGATTTTGATAAGGTTTTGTTTCAGATTGAGTGTTAGTTGATTTTAGCAGGAAATCTGATCATATTTGGATCAAATATGCACTTATTGGCCAATATTCAGCTGATTTTAGGCATTACGGAGAACGTCTAGGGACCCCTTATGGATAGTACAGGATAAGGCCTTTCGGATCACAAGGCCCTCTGGTACGCAGAAAGTTTGTTTGTTGATAGTTTTACCCCTGAAGTTGCATTTTTGGCTTTTTGACAGTTTTAACCCTTTTAAGTTACATATGCGTTTATTGGACTATGTTCAGCTGATTTTAGGCACTTCGAAGAACGTCTAGGGACCCCTTACGGACCATAAGGGATAAGGCCTTGCGTTCCACAAGGCCCTCTGACACGCAGAAAGTTTGTTGTTGATAGTTTTACCCTGGAACTTGTATTTTCGGCTTTTTGATAGCTTAACCCTTTAACTTACTATTTAGGTTATGGGTAGGGCATCAAGGGATGTGTAACATAGATTTTTCTTGGTAATGTCGTTGAGTTAAAACCACATAGGATAAAGAAATAAGTAAATATGGAATCAAATTTCAAAAGCGGAGAAATATTTTAATCTTGGAACTTTTGCTATGGTTACAATTTTGCAATGAATTTTGATAAAGTTTCGTTTCAGATTGAGTTTTAGTTGAGTGTTGCAGGAAATCTGATCAGATTTGGATCAATATGCATTTATTGGACTATGATTCAGCTGATTTTAGGCATTTCGGAGAACGTCTGGGACCCCTTACGGACCGTAAGGGATAAGGCCTTGCGGTCTACAAGGCCCTCTAGCACACATAAAGTTTGTTTGTTGATAGTTTTACCCCTGAACTTGTATTTTCTATTTTATTGACAGTTTTAACCCTTTTAACATACTCTTTAGGTTATGAGCAGGGTATCAACAGATGCGTAACTTAGATTTTTCTTGGTAATGTCGTTGAATTAAAACCACATAGGATAAAGAAATAAGTAAATATGGAATCAAATTTGAAAAGTGGAGAAAGATTTTAATCTTTGAGATTTTGCAATGGTTACAGTTTTGCAATGGATTTTGATAAGGTTTTGTTTCAGATTGAGTGTTAGTTGATTTTAGTAGGAAATCTGATCATATTTGGATCAAATATGCACTTATTGGCCAATATTCAGCTGATTTTAGGCATTACGGAGAACGTCTACGGGCCCTTACAGATAGTAAGGGATAAGGCCTTTCAGTCCACAAGGCCCTCTGGTACGCAGAAAGTTTGTTTGTTGATAGTTTTACCCCTGAAGTTGCATTTTTGGCTTTTTGACAGTTTTAACCCTTTTAAGTTACATATGCGTTTATTGGACTATGTTCAGCTGATTTTAGGCACTTCGAAGAACGTCTAGGGACCCCTTATGGACCGTAAGGGATAAGGCCTTGCGTTCCACAAGGCCCTCTGACACGCAAAAAGTTTGTTGTTGATAGTTTTACCCTGGAACTTGTATTTTCGGTTTTTTGATAGCTTTAACCTTTTAAATTACTATTTAGGTTATGGGTAGTGCATTAAGGGTGTGTAACTTAGATTTTTCTTGGTAATGTCGTTGAGTTAAAACAACGTAGGATAAAGAAATAAGTAAATACGGAATCAAATTTCAAAAGCGGAGAAATATTTTAATCTTGGAATTTTTGCTATGGTTACAATATTGCAATGAATTTTGATAAGGATTCGTTTCAGATTGAGTGTTAGTTGATTGTAGCAGGAAATCTAATCAGATTTGGATCAAATATGCATTTATTGGACTATGATTCAGCTGATTTTAGGCATTTTGGAGAACGTCTGGGACCCCTTACGAACCGTAAGGGATAAGGCCTTGCGGTCTACAAGGCCCTCTAGCACACATAAAGTTTGTTTGTTGATAGTTTTACCCCTGAACTTGTATTTTCTATTTTTTGACTGTTTTAACCCTTTTAACATACTCTTTAGGTTATGAGCAGGGTATCAACAGATGTGTAACTTAGATTTTTCTTGGTAATGTCATTGAGTTAAAACCACATAGGATAAAGAAATAAGAATATATGGAATCAAATTTGAAAAGTGGAGAAAGATTTTATTGTTTGACTTTTTGCAATGGTTACAGTTTGCAATGGATTTTGATAAGGTTTTGTTTCGGATCGAGTGTTAGTTGATTTTAGTAGGAAATCTGATCATATTTGGATCAAATATGCGCTTATTGGCCAATATTCAGCTGATTTTAGGGATTTCAGAGAACGTCTAGGGACCCCTTACGGATAGTAAGGGATAAGGCCTTTCGGTCCACAAGGCCCTCTGGTATGAAGAAAGTTTGTTTGTTGATAGTTTTACCCTTGAACTTGCGATTTTGGCTTTTTGTCAGTTTTAACCCTTTTAAGTTAAATATACGTTTATTGGACTATGTTCATCTGATTTTAGGCACTTCAAAGAACGTCTAGGGACCCCTTACGGACCGTAAGGGATAAGGCCTTGCGGTCCACAAGGGCCTTTGACATGCAGAAAGTTTGTTTGTTGATAGTTTTACCCCGGAACTTGTATTTCGGCTTTTTGATAGCTTTAACCTTTTAACTTACTATTTAGGTTATGGGTAGTGCATTAAGGGATGTGTAACTTAGATTTTTCTTGGTAATGTCGTTGAGTTAAAACCACGTAGGATAAAGAAATAAGTAAATATGGAATCAAATTTCAAAAGCGGAGAAATATTTTAATCTTGGAATTTTTGCTATGGTTACAATTTTGCACTGAATTTTGATAAGGTTTCGTTTCAGATTGAGTGTTAGTTGATTGTAGCAGGAAATCTAATCAGATTTGGATCAAATATGCATTTATTGGACTATGATTCAGCTGATTTTAGGCATTTCAGAGAACGACTGGGACCCCTTACGGACCGTAAGGGATAAGGCCTTGCGGTCTACAAGGCCCTCTAGCACACATAAAGTTTGTTTGTTGATAGTTTTACCCCTGAACTTGTATTTTCAATTTTTTTGACAGTTTTAACCCTTTTAACATACTCTTTAGGTTATGAGCAGGGTATCAACAGATGCGTAACTTAGATTTTTCTTGGTAATGTCGTTGAGTTAAAACCACATAGGATAAAGAAATAAGTAAATATGGAATCAAATTTGAAAAGTGGAGAAAGATTTTAATCTTGTAGATTTTGCAATGGTTACAGTTTTACAATGGATTTTGATAAGGTTTTGTTTCAGATTGAGTGTTAGTTGATTTTAGCAGGAAATCTGATCATATTTGGATCAAATATGCACTTATTGGCCAATATTCAGCTGATTTTAGGCATTTCGGAGAACGTCTAGGGACCCCTTACGAATAGTAAGGGATAAGGCATTTCGGTCCACAAGGCCCTCTAGTACACAGAAAGTTTGTTTGTTGATAGTTTTACCCCTGAAATTGCATTTTTGGCTTTTTGACAGTTTTAACCCTTTTAAGTTACATATGCGTTTATTGGACTATGTTCAGCTGATTTTAGGCACTTCGAAGAACGTCTAGGGACCCCTTACGGACCATAAGGGATAAGGCCTTGCTGTCCACAAGGCCCTCTGACACGCAGAAAGTTTGTTTGTTGATAGTTTTACCCCGGAACTTGTATTTTCGGCTTTTTGATCGCTTTAACCCTTTAACTTACTATTTAGGTTATGGGTAGTGCATTAAGGATGTATAACTTAGATTTTTCGTGGTAATGTCGTTGAGTTAAAACCACGTAGGATAAAGAAATAAGTAAATATGGAATCAAATTTCAAAAGCGGAAAAATATTTTAATCTTTGGAATTTTTTCTATGGTTACAGTTTTGCAATGAATTTTGATAAGTTTTCGTTTCAGATTGAGTGTTAGTTGATTTTAGCAGGAAATCTAATCAGATTTGGATCAAATATGCATTTATTGGACTATAATTCAGCTGATTTTAGGAATTTCGGAGAATGTCTGGGACCCCTTATGGACCGTAAGGGATAAGGCCTTGCGGTCTACAAGGCCCTCTAGCACACATAAAGTTTGTTTGTTGATAGTTTTACCCCTGAACGTGTATTTTCTATTTTGTTGACAGTTTTAACCCTTTTAACATACTCTTTAGGTTATGAGCAGGGTATCAACAGATGCGTAACTTAGATTTTTCTTGGTAATGTCGTTGAATTAAAACCACATAGGATAAAGAAATAAGTAAATATGGAATCAAATTTGAAAAGTGGAGAAAATTTTTAATCTTTGAGATTTTGCAATGGTTACAGTTTTGCAATGGATTTTGATAAGCTTTTATTTCAGATTGAGTGAGTGTTAGTTGATTTTAGCAGGAAATCTGATCATATTTGGATCAAATATGCACTTATTGGCCAATATTCAGCTGATTTTAGGCATTTCGGAGAACGTCTAGGAGCCCCATACGGATAGTAAGGGATAAGGCCTTTCGGTCCACAAGGCCCTCTGGTACGCAGAAAGTTTATTTGTTGATAGTTTTACCCCTGAAGTTGCATTTTTGGCTTTTTGACAGTTTTAAACCCTTTTAAGTTACATATGCGTTTATTGGACTATGTTCACGCTGATTTTAGGCACTTTGAAGAACGTCTAGGGACCCCTTACAGACCGTAAGGGATAAGGCCTTGCGGTCCACAAGGCCCTCTGACGCGCAGAAAGTTTGTTTGTTGATAGTTTTACCCTGGAACTTGTATTTTCGGCTTTTTGATAGCTTTAACCTTTTAAATTACTATTTAGGTTATGGGTAGTGCATTAAGGGATGTGTAACTTAGATTTTTTCTGGTAATGTTGTTGAGTTAAAACCACGTAGGATAAAGAAATAAGTAAATATGGAATCAAATTTCAAAAGCGGAGAAAATATTTTAATCTTGGAATTTTTGCTATGGTTACAATTTTGCAATGAATTTTGATAAGGTTTCATTACAGATTGAGTGTTAGTTGATTGTAGCAGGAAATCTGATCAGATTTGGATCAAATATGCATTTATTGGACTATGATTCAGCTGATTTTAAGCATTTCGGAGAATGTCTGGGACCCCTTACGGACCGTAAGGGATTAGGCCTTGCAGTCTACAAGGACCTCTAGCACACATAAAGTTTGTTTGTGGATAGTTTTACCCCTGAACTTGTATTTTCTATTTTGTTGACAGTTTTAACCCTTTTAACATACTCTTTAGGTTATGAGCAGGGTATCAACAGATGCGTAACTTAGATTTTTCTTGGTAATGTCGTTGAGTTAAAACCACATAGGATAAAGAAATAAGTAAATATGGAATCAAATTTGAAAAGTGGAGAAAGATTTTAATCTTTGAGATTTTGCAATGGTTACAGTTTTGCAATGGATTTTGATAAGGTTTTGTTTCAGATTGAGTGTTAGTTGATTTTAGCAGGAAATCTGATCATATTTGGATCAAATATGCACTTATTGGCCAATATTCAGCTGATTTTAGGCATTTCGGAGAACGTCTAGGGACCCCTTACGGATAGTAAGGGATAAGGCCTTTCGGTCCACAAGGCCCTCTAGTACGCAGAAAGTTTGTTTGTTGATAGTTTTACCCCTGAACTTGCATTTTTGGCTTTTTGACAGTTTTAACCCTTTTAAGTTACATATACGTTTATTGGACTATGTTCAGCTGATTTTAGGCACTTCGAAGAACGTGTAGGGGACCCCTTACGGACCGTAAGGGATAAGGCCTTGCGGTCCACAAGGCCCTCTGACACGCATAAAGTTTGTTTGTTGATAGTTTTTCCCCAGAATTTGTATTTTCGGCCTTTTGACAACTTTAACCCTTTTAACTTACTATTTAGGTTATGAGCAGTGTATTAAGGGATGTGTAACTTAGATTTTTCTTGGTAATGTCGTTGAGTTAAAACCATGTAGGATAAAGAAATAAGTAAATATGGAATCAAATTTGAAAAGCAGAGAAAGATTTTAATCTTGGAATTTTTCTATGGTTACAGTTTTGCAATGTATTTTGATAAGGTTTTGTTTCGGATTGAGTGTTAGTTTATTTTAGAAGGAAATCTGATTAGATTTGGATCAGATATGCGTTTATTGGACTGTGTTTCAGCTGATTTTAGGCATTCTGCAGAATGTTTAGGTGTTTCGGAGAAATTTTAGCAGGAAAATCTGATCAGATTTAGATCAGATATGCATTTATTGGATTGTGTTTCAGCTGATTTTAGGCATTCGGGAGATCGTTTAGGTGTTCTGCGGAAATTTTAGAAAATAACTGTCAATTCAAGGTTTCTTAGAAGTTGTTACATTTTTCCAAAGTTTTCATTAAAGTCTCTCTATGTGTATCATGCATTGATTGAATATCCAGAAGGTTGTTCTATTCAGAATTACTTAAAACTATCTGGGTTATTCTATTCCGGACTTTTTTAAGTGTTTCGGAGATTGTTATCATTGAGGTTAAACTCTGTCTGGGTTATTGAGTGTTCTCTGAAAGTCTATATAATCCGGAAAATACTTTTTACGTCATGTTAGTGGTATGGGGTTCTTTAATTATTCTAGAGTTTAATTAGTTATTGAAAAGTACTGTAAGGTCCCCGAGTAGTGATAGTTTAGGACTTCTTTGGGTTCAGGAGTTTATTTCGGGTTTCTTGTTCATTTTCATAAAATTTTCTAAGTGTTGATAACTGTTTTTCACTTTCATACCTATTGTTCAAATTTGAGATTTCAAATTGCAAATAGTATGGCTAATGTGGTTCAAAACATCAAGCATAACAATGAAGTTGGTGGAAGCGACAAATCACCAATATTTCAGACAGAGATGGATTACCCTGAATGGAATGATCGTTTTGAATGTTACATCAAGTTTAAGCACATTAAGATGTGGATATGTATCAAGGAAGGATACATACTACCAACAAATAGTATAAACATTTTGAACTGCTTGGCGATGACCGATGATCAAAGGAAATTTTATGAAGTCGAAGAACTTGCTAATTCAATAATTACTATGGCTCTTCCACATTCAATCTTGCATACATTTGTAGGTCCACTTGGATGATCAAGAGTAACCTACTTCCATGTTTATATACACAAATACGAGTGCGGAATCCTCGTAAGAATGCAAACCAAAGCAAAGTAAGAGCACATGACAACCAAAGATTCAATATCTTGATTAACAGAAGAGAACTAATACAAACATATACTAATAGTGTTCATACAGACTCATGCAACACTCTGTCTCTCTCTCTAGTATAGCTCTAGTCTTTCTGGTCTCTCACTCAGATGTCTAGCTCTGTCCAACACCATACCGAGAAGTGCATGTCTGCTTATATAGTGGCCACACCTAGCAACAGTACGAATTATGTTGCTGGTCGTACGAAACACCAAAATACAAGAAGGATATTCTCCAAAGATGCTTGTTCGAACGAACTGGCTCGTACGAACATGTACTGGCTCGCATGAAACAAGCAGAATGCTTGTTTAGATGAACTTACTCGTACGAATGGTAGGACACTCGTACGGATGGTGAGTTGCCATACAAGCAACATCTTGCCCGTACGAAGCATCTCTCATTCGCACATAGATGTGTTCTTCGGAGAACGTGTCACAGACATGACGTACACAAGACTTAACAGTATGCACTCATGCAACTGTTTTACACAGACAAACTAATCGTCGTACTAAACCAAGATAGGATGATATCTTGATCTGGTCGACACGAACAAACTATACAGACAATGTAAATAAAGACCGTACAATTACAGACATAACTAAGAACAAGTGACAGACACAAAAGTGTATCAACAAACTCCCTCTTGGCTGTTGCTTGGTCTTCGGTCTTCTGTCTTCATATTGAATGGCCTGTTGTATCAACAAACTCCTCCTGAAGATCTGCTATCCATCGTTGATAGAGCATCAGGTCTTCAACATTTTCGAGAAACATCAAACCTTTCCTGTTTCCTCTTGAGTACCACTGGAGGTAACTGGATCGGTTACGATCTGCTGTGCATTAGACTCTACCACTGGAGTTCATGCAGAAACTTTTGGTTGTGAGGATGAGGTCGAAGCATCAGGATTGCCATGGTCTTCATTAACCTGATCATGTTTATGCTTGATCTCCTGCACTTTGCATCTATCATTCCATAGAATGTTCACTCGCTTTCTGCTCATTTCAAACACGTTTTTAATACCATTAAAGCCTTCAACCAGTGTAGCATTACGAGAATGATACCATTCTCTCAAGTCGTTATGCTTAGCAGTTAATGTTTCGACAGATTTTTGTACAATCGTACTACGTTCTTTCTGCCTATTTATCTCAATCCCTCGAGAGTTATCAGCTGCTCTCATCTGTTGTAGCTGAGTTGCTCTTTCAGCATCTACAGCCTTCAGTCGCTCATTTTCTTTTCTTAACTGCGCAATTTCAGAATCCTGTTTTCTAACAGTCTCTTTTAAAGAATTTATCTCCAACTGTTGTTTGACAACCGTGTTCCGATTTGAATATATAAACTCCGAATGCTTGTTAATCTGGATTGCCGTAGCTTGCAACTGAGAGAACAGAAAATCCACTTTCTCATCCTTTTCCATTTCAGAGAACAAACGACTGCTTCATTTTGTATTTTGTTGATGTGATGTAGACTAGGATTGTTGAGCTGAAGAAGTAGTAGGTTGCGATTGAACTGGAATATCTTCAGCCGAAGGTGTTTCAGCTGCTGTGGTATTTGGCGGTTGTGGTTCAGAAGTTAAAGTGGGTTCCGTCATTAAAGGCTCAGTCTCCTCTGATGTAAAAGTAGGTTGGACCTCTGCAACTAGCTCACTTGCACCATCATTACCAACATTATCACCGTCATTATCATTACCCTTTCCCTTTCTATGACCAAATTTATCTTCGATCATCTTTTTCAAGGTTGGTTCTTCATTATCTGAATCACTGTCATCATGGCGCCACATGTCGTTTTCTGGTGCAATGTGTTGATCATTTTCCAGAAAACGATCAATTTACGAGGAGGTGTGCTTTCCTTGTAACGTTTTGCTGCTACACCTCTAAAGATCTTCAACGAATGTTCCATCATAACTTCTTCTTTTAGAACATCATTGTAGTTCTTTGGAAGATTCAGATTTTGCACATTTAAGATCATCTGGAGAAAACGAGGATACATCCAAAACTCATTTCCACCATATCCAGTTCTTCTCAGGTTTTCCTTCATGTTTGCAAAAATATACTTTGAAACACTAAACGATTTATTTAATGTCAAAACAATCATCATTTCAACCAAGTCGTTATTTTCCATGTCATAACCACTTCGTCTGTTGCTCAAACACTAAATTAGAACATGTAGAAAGAACTTGTATCGGAGTGGCAACCATGCTTTGTTTAGTTGTCCCATGAGGAAATCTCCAACACGTTTCATTCTAAGCAAACATCCAGTTGACACTTCAACGGTACTGAGAACGGAGCTTCAGGATCATCACCAAGCTGTAATACTGAGTTAATGGTTCTAACAAAGACATCTACGTTCAAGTCATTTACTTTTCCGCAGATAAGTTCCTGCCCATTTACTTCAACAACTTTAGCTGAATCCCAAAATTCCTTGATCAACGTCTTGTATACTGTAGTCTTGTGCACGAAAGCATAATGTATCCTTGAGTTGCGCAAAAACTTGATTATATCGTTGTACTCAGCAAATTTGGCTTCTGGATCCAAGTAGGCTTATGTCTTGGTTCAGACATAATTTTCACTTCTGACTTGTCAGTCCTCTTTGTTGCGGGTTTTCTTTTATGTTTCTTTCGTTCCATTCTGTACACATAAGACAAATAGGATAAGAACACAAATTCATTAGGGAATATACACAAAAAGTTTTATTCCAAACTTTCTGTATGTATGTATTCCCTAAACAAAGAACTACTGACACATACGAATAACAATTTATTCGTACGAAGAACAACTCATTTTTACGAACTCTGGATTTAGTCAAACAACTGATTCACTCGTATGAGTAACTGGCTCGTATGAGCGATATGTTACTCGTGCGAGTGATGTTTCACTAGTACGACCTTCAAAAGAAAATATTTGTTTTTCATTTAAAAGATTCTTCTCTTAATGTTTGTTGTTCTTGTCAGTCAAAGTCACATGGTCAGATAATGTTTAAGTTATTCATCTTCAAAGTATGTCAAACATTTTCAAGTATACCTTAAAGGGATCAAAGACAACTTGAAGGTAGGTGTAAGTATGATTTGAGCAAGGTGAAAGTAAAGTTCTACCAAAGAACTTCATCACCTTTTATACCACATCATGATACTCGTGCTAATTACCATAGCTTCGTACGAAGAACTCCAATTGTACAAGATCCAATTGTCATTCGTATGAAGCACAATGGCTCGTACGAATGATCTCTGATTCATATGAATCCAGGTTTTTCAAGACTAGACTTTCAGTTCTTCGAGGACCTTAGGTTTTTCGCTGTTCTGTTTACGTCTTTGCACATATCCACACTAATCACAAGTTAAGTTACGAAAAGTGCTTGTTAAATAGATTTTGTTCTTTTGAGAAGAGTTTACCCATTGTAAGAAAGTACTTTTATGAAGTTATGATATCAAAGCGAATGGTTTTTAGGGCGTATCTTGGTAGAAAACCTTTTGAGTCTCAACTTTGGCTAATTCAAAAAGAACTTAATTTAACAACAGAGTAAACTAAAGTAAATAACTACTAACAGATAAGAGTAAACTACTATATTTACCAGGAAATATTTTTTAGAGTTTCAAGGTAACAGAATCATACCAGCTTTTAATTTTGCCAAAAACGAGTTTTGTTTAAAACATCAAATTAAATAGATAAGTATTCTACATTATCGATATTGTTGTCCATGTAAGCTCAACTTATCAAATCTATCATGATTAGGAGATATGATAAGGTATGAATTATACTTACTAGCCGGTGTTCAACCACTTCACGACACATTCCCATATCAAGATATGCACGAGAGAAAATGTTACCGGTGAGTATACTGCTTATCATCTGTTTTGACGTATATGATGTGAGATACTCACTTATTTTGATTGAAAACAAGCCCTATGTGATTAAATCACTTATTGATGAGGAACTTGATTTTCAGATGCATGCAGGGCACAAGAGTAAGTCCGTGAACAGGTTAGTACTATCGTACCGACAAAGAGACGAACTTAGCTCCCTCATAAAGTTGTGATATTTTATCACTTATTTTGGGTGGATGTGATATTTTTATCACTTATTGATGGTCGTATGCAATATTTACACGTATGTATGGTATCATGGAAGTTCTAGACTTGCGTCACCGATATTTTTTGGCAAAAGATTCAACCATGATACCCAGATGATAAGTCAACATAAAGACCGTATATCTCAAAAACCTCGTCATACTATCAAACGAAATTTCGGCACCAAGACCATATGCCAATGAATGGTTCCCACCTGGCTTGTAGTCCGTTATGTTTATATCAACATGCACATTTTAATCTGATTGTGAGCCTACCGATACATCATTAGTAAAGCTACTTATCAATTTTCATTTTATGTTTTGGACTGTTTTTGACAGATCACCCGTGTTATCATCATCTTCACTTATTTATCGAAGAAACTCATTTTTTATTTTTGATTTTTCTATTGTTTTTGTATTTTTCTAAATTTTTCTCCCCCTTAAATAAAGAAAGTAATAAAAACTTAACTAAATAAAAAAATATTTTTGTATTTTTGTATTTTCTCATGTTTTTGTATTTTCTCATGTTTTTGTATTTTCTTGAATATCCGAAATATACTCAGCCTCACAGGTTGACGTAGCTACACAAATCTGCTTTTTGCACTGCCACTTGACTAGGCGATTTCCCAAGAACTAACATCTTGCTGATGTTGACTTTGCATCGATTTTGCAGCCACCATGATTAGAATCACTGAATGCTGTCAAATCAAAGTTATCATCCTTAGGGTACCAGAGACTAGTGTCCGGGCGACCCTTAAATAACAAAAGATTCTTTTCACAGCCATCAAATGAGAATCCTTCGGACTAGATTGGTAACAAGCTAGAAGACATGTCGGGTACATTATATCGGGTCTTGAAGCAGTAAGATACATGAGAGATCCGATCATAGCACGATAAAGAGACGGTTCCACATGTTCGCCCATTCCGTCAGGTGTAATCACATGATTCTGAGCTAATGGAGTTCCCAAGGGCTTTGAGTCTTCCATTTGAAATCGTTTGAGAATGCCCCCAACGTTTCATACGAAGTCTGTGGAGCTTGATGTAGACCATATGACGCCTTATTTAGAAGCCAAACCTTGTAAGGATGGATTGGATCTTCAAAACCAGACGGTGGCTCAAAATATACTTCTTCTTCACCCACACCATGAAGAAATGCACTTTTCACATCCATTTGATAAACTCTAAATTTCTTGTAGGACGCATAAGCCAAGAAAATTCTTATGGCCTTAAGACGAGCTACTGTTGCATAAACTTCATTGTAATTAATGCCTTCTAACTGATTAAAGCCCTGTACGATCAATCTTGCTTTGTTTCTCACACAAAACCTCGGTCATCCTTCTTACATTTGTAAACCCATCTTGTACCAATCTTCTTGCAGTTGTCAGGCCTGTCAACCAATTTCCACACGCCTAACTTCTGAAACTGCTGAAGTTCTTCTTGCATTGCTTCAACCCATGAGTCTTCTTTGATTGCCTCCTCCCAAGATTTTGGCTCAACTTGGCAAACATAGCAGGTAAAAGACCAATCATTCTGTTCCTCAGATTCCCTAATAACCGAATACAAACCAGCATTTTGATTATTCCTGAGCTGATTACGTGTCTGCACACCACTTTGGACATCTCCTATAATATTCTGCTGAGGATGGTATTATGGATTCGAGTTTCAGAAACATCAGGAACTCGAGAATTTATACCTAAATTGTTGATATTCAGATCAACAACTAATTCGTTTGCTGGATTTGACGAAGATGTAGACGCATGACCTTCAGTCATCCCTAGATTCTGAATATTTGAAGTGACATCTGAATTCCAGGAACCAGAGCAGAAGTAGCTTCATTAGCATCATGGAACTCATCATCTTCTGACGAAACATTATAATCAGCAGCATCTTCGAATTCCTCATTTTGAACAAGATTGTTAACCGAAGTAGACACTTAAGGGTTAACAATAATTGGTCGAGCTAATGATGAGTCAATTGCAGTATCACTTTCAAGTAACATTTGAGCAGCTGCAGAAGCATCATCAAAAGTTGGCAGATTAAAGGAGTTAAACAGCCCATCGTAGTCAAATATCCAAGGAGCACCCGGAGCTCTTACTGATTCAGTGTATCTTTGAACCATAACTTCACCCCATTCTTCAATCTTCTTTGTTGACAAATTCCACACTCTGAAAATAGGGTTAACATATCCAAGAAAGAAACCTTCGATAGCCTTCGGACCAAATTTTCCATGTGGATCAATCATAGTGGATGGAGCTCCAAAAGGTTCTAAGAAAGAAACATCCGGTTTCCTTTTATGTAATAACTCGAAACATGTCTTCCCGTGCCTCTTCACCATAAGAACTCTATTCATTGTATTACATGCAGTAGCCACAACTTCTTCCCAAAATTGAACAGGAAGTTCTGATTCTACTAGCATAGTTCTTGCTGTTTCAATTAGAGTTCTATGTTTCCTCTCAGCGACACCATTTTGATGTGGAGTGTATCGAGAATTTTACTCATGCAGAATGCTTTTAGAAGAGTAGAACTCGTCCATAACTTGATTCTTAAATTCGGTGCACTTGTCGCTTCTGATTCTCCTTATCTTCAAATTGTACAAATTTTCAAGCAGTGTCAAGAGATTCTTGAGGATTTCAGGAAATTCACTCTTGTGTGCCAACATATTCACCCATGAAAATCTTGAGTAGTTGTCAGTAACTACTAAATAATATGAATCACCAAAAGTAGTCTTGTGTTTCATAGGTCCAAAGAGGTCCATATGAAGACGTTCCAGAGGCATATTCACCGTGTTAATCTTTTTCATATGATGAGATTTTCTCGCTTGCTTTCCCTTTTGGCACGACACACAGACGTCCTGTAGATGAAAATTCTTCACTGGCCCACCATTCACAAGATTGTTTTTCACCAAATAGTTCATTTTCCTCAAGTGAATGTCCCGTTCGTCTGTGCCATGAGATTGATTCCTTGTCGGTGGCTTTTGAGACAAAACATGTAACTTGTGCAGACGTGGTAATGGCTTGGCTCATGTCAAGAATATACAAGTCTTTATTCTTGGAGCCGACAGGAGGATCCATTCCTTGGGAATCTTGAAACCAGGTTTCAGCACATAACATCCGACATCATCAAAATGAACCGTGAACTTCTTGTCGCAGATTTGAGAAACACTAAGAAGATTGTGATCAATTTGACGAACATAATTGTTCTTATCAAAGCTCACAACACCATTGGATACCATTCCTTCTCCAGTGATGTATCCGCCATTGTCTCCAGCAAAAGCAACATAGCCTCTTCGAATGCTTTTCACATCATAAAGGAGCCTTAGGTCGCCTTTCATGTGCCTTGATGCTCCACTGTCAACAATCCAATGACTATTCACAGTTCCTCCTAGAACACCCTGCACATTTCAAAACCCAATCAGTTTGAGATGGGACCCAAGCCTTAGTGGTCTTGGGTCGACCCTTATCATCAAGAAATGTGATTTCTATTTCTTGATGATTTGGAAATTCTGTGTCTCCTCTTGAACCATCACCGGTCTTAGGTTTCCAAGATTTTTGAAATTTTACCAGAATGACTATTATTTACATTTTTAACACCTTCTGGTTTTATTAAATTTGAAGAACTTGGTTTCCTTTCTGAAGAATTCGGTTTTAATGCTTTTTCAATTATTTTTACTTGTTCACGTCTCTGTTTTTTTCTTCTTGTTCTTTAACAATACGTTTGTCTTGTTTTGGGGAAATAGATCGCCGTTGGCAAGTTGGTTCAGGAGGGGCTTTCTCAACAAATCTAGGTTTTGCTGGGTTTGTACAATTCTTTATTATGTGGCCAAATTCTCCACATTTTAAACAAGTTCTCCTTTCAACAAATTTAGGAGATCCTGTTCTATGACTTGATGTTGAACTTGTGGGTCTTGAGGTACTTGGTTCATTTTCACACCCATTTGTATGTTGAGTGTAACTGTTTTCACTGTTTGGCTTTAAAATCTTGACTTTGTTTACAAAATCTATATTAGACATGCCTTCAAAAGTCTCGACTTTATCAGTACCAGTAGAACTCACAAATTTAACATTCTTAAACTTCTTCTTGTAGCGAGTGCCTTTTGTTTCAACCTTCGGTTGTGGTACCTTAGGGTTTCAACTCACTTCTCTCGGTGTTTTTCTTTTGAACTTGATAATGGTTGTGATTTGATTGGGTTTTTCTTTTCCAAAAATTTGGTTGTTGAATTTTCAAAAACTTGATCAATAGAGGTTGGATTTACAATTTTGATCAGAAAGTCTTTGTTAGAATAGATTTTCTTGTCTCTAACCAAAGTATACAACACATTATCATTTTCATCTGTATACATATTTGTCTTGACAGATTTCCCAACCAAGTATACAACACATTATCATTTTCATCTGTAGACACATTTGCCTTGACAGATTTCATAGGATCATTCTCTCGATTTTCAACAATTTTCACACTGGGTGTAGCAGACATTTCTATCCCTTTTTCTTCATCAAGAGATTGATCCTGATCATTTTTCTCAGACTCATCTGAAGAATCATCCTCCTCTATAGTAGAGGGGTTTTGATCAACAACTGATGATGAGTTCTCGGATTTTCTTGATTCAACTGAGGAATTTTCTAGCTTGAACCCCAATCCTGCTGCAAACTCTTCAGGATTAAGAGGTACAGAGGTTCAAAGCGTGACATTTCCTCCTCATCAGGCAATTTGGTATAGTTGTCTTTCAACGGGGGTGGAAACGACTTATACCCAATGCATTTGACATCTCCTTTTAGCTTTTGAACGTCAATGATATGATCAAGCACATATCGGGAGTTAGAGTAACTCTCCAATTTTAGCTTGATCGCATCATGCTCGCATTTGGTGATGGGTAACTCTTTCTTTGTTTCTTCAAGGATATTAATGTAGTTATTAATTCCTGTTTGCTTATTCAAAACTGTCTTTGTTAATTCCAAAACACTTTTCTTAACGGTTTCTATTATAGATTTGAATTCTTTTTTGTTTCGAGTTAAAGCCAAGTTTGCCTTTTTGTATTTTGACAGTTCAACAACTAGGTTTTGATTGTGACTATTTATTGTTTCAAGTTTTGTTTTTAATTCAACACAGTCATTGCAAACTTTAGGAGAGTTGGAATTTACCTGACGTATCAAACCGACAACATTCACCATGAAGGAAGTATGATGAGGGAAGGATGCACTATTTGAAAAGAATTTTTATGTTTCCTTCGATGCAGCTTCTGCTTTCATCATCAAACCCGCCTTTTGACCTTTCAGCTTTTCTGCTTCTTTGAGCAACTTTCTGACCTTAGCATCACTTCCTTCTCTAATATCTGAATTAGATCCATAACCACCTGAACTTGGGCACTCTTCATCAGAACCACCATTATACCCAGAAGTATCATCATCATCATCATCATCATCATCAGAACTATCAATGCTGTGAACATGTTTGATTCGATTGATGATCTTGGCAAAACATGTAATTCCTCCGTGATTCTCATTTCCCAATTGTACTGACCAATCGCATCCTTCATCTGCCTGAACGACTAAAGCTCTGTTTGTGTTGTTTGAAGGTCCTGACTGGTTGGTGTTGTTTAGGTTGTTAACAGCTACTATTTTTTTATCATTGTTAACTTGAGTTGTATTGGATGGTTGTGATTGATTTCGGAAGGGGTTGTGATTTCCTTGTTTGCTGGGTCTCGTGCACTCACGCTTAAAGTGACCTATTTCACCACAGTTGAAGCAAGTAACAACATTTTTATCAAAACCATATTTTGTATCTTTCTTGCTCTCCAAACTGGTTCTTCTAATTCTGTTCATGTAATCCTTAGCTCTTCTTACCGCACTTGCAAACGCCCACTTGATATCCATCAGCTCCATCTCATCTCGGTCTATTTGTTGGTAGTCTTCATTAGTCAAATTGATGTTTCCTATTTGACCAACGACTAATCCACAATAAGCACTAACCATTGTGTTTAGAAGTTCCATATGTTCCTGAGCAACTTCTACACTGACTTTGGAAAGATGTGACGTGTTAAGTCTAACTGTGTTGGGGTTTGCAGGTTGAAAGTTGTTACCATAGAAAGCTTGTTGAGGAGCTTGCTGTGGAACTTGAGGTGCAAGATCTCGTGGTTGTGGTAGAAAGGATTTCGGATCAAATACTTGTCTATAGGCTTGAGTACTTGAGCTTGCAGACTGATTTGTTTGAACAGGTTGTGGTAGAAAGGGATTAACATTGGACACAAACGCGGTTTGAAGCTTTGGTTGCTGACTTGCACTAATACCAGTATTTGTGCCTTTCGACTTTCCTCTTCGTTCTTGTTCTCCAGTTTCTGCACAAATTCATAAATAATGATTGCATCCAAAACACCTGTATGCTTTAATAAGTTAATAAATTGACCCCATTTTGGTGGTAATGCGTCAGCAAAGCGCTTCACAATTTCTTGTGGAGATGCTAACACTTTGTACGATTACATTTCGGTAAGCAGATGGTAGAAATGTGTGGTCATATCATTCAGTGTTTCATTCTCCATGACCATGAAACCTTAAAACTCCTTCTTCAACAGATCTTGTCGAAGTTTTCTGGTTACAGCATTACCTCCTCATCTTGCTTCCATTGTATCCCACAGATTTTTGGTGGTGGTACAGTACACAAACTGATGATAAATGTCTTTATGAAGTGCTTGTGTAAGAATAGCAAAGCCTTTTTCTCTAGATCGTAAGCCTTTTTTTCGCTTTCATCTAGGTTGGCTAAGGAGGTTGGATTCGATCTTGCTTCTTCGAGAGATTCCTTGTAGGGTGTAGTAAAACATGTCCATAATTCTGTGTTCTGACAGAGAACATATGTGTGAAAACGACTTTTCCACGAAGGATAATCGTTCATATGGTTTAATTTAGGTGGATGGTTATTACTCCTGGTTTAACTCTCACTCATAAGAGAGTCTGAATGCTCTGGTTCTGATTTGCGACACACGCCCATTGATTTGCGTGGCTGTATGTTGAGGCATTAATGATTTAACCCATGAGGTTTCGGAGCTTTGCGAAGAGTCTTGATTTGTACTTGAGCTACTACTCCAATCCCACAGATTAGTACTCATTATATTTTCTTGATTATGAAAATTAAAAGGTTTAAAGTTTAATTTTTGAAAATAACAGTCTCCTTTTAAAAATCACAAAGTTTGAAAAACTGAAACACGAAAAACATATTAGGTTGTTCATCGTACGAACCAATGTTTCGTTCGAGTGGTTGTCCTTCGTACGAACCAGGTGTTCCGTATGGGGACACTCTTTCGTGTGAACAACTTAGTCTTTCGTGCGAACAAGATTCTTCGTGCGGATGACTGGTCTTTCGCACGAACAGTCTAGTTCTTTGTGCGGATAAGATATTCGCATAGATGTTTTTGCAGAGGAATCTTTTTGCAGGGCTGGTTGGTGAAAATTTTCCTTTTCTTGCACAGACTGGTTTTCGAAAGTGGTCTGTTGTCTACACAATTTTGGTTAAAAAGACAAGCATTCCATATCAGCTTTTTCAGTTACAACAGTCAAGTCCAGAATGTCAGAGATTTGGTCAACCCTACAACAATATTTCGGTGAGTTTCTCTTGCAAATGTGTTCAACTTGAATAGAAGAAAATTTTAAGAAAAACCAGATTTTAACATGTCTCCATGTGTTCTAACAAGGTTTTTATGTAAATTTTCTGGATACAACAAGTTTTAACTAAGTTTTAAGTTTGTTATCTTTTAAAAAACTTAAGTTTCCTGCTGAAAGTTCAAGAACACTTTAAGAAACCCTCACAACTAGCTCAGACACAACACTAAGCTTGGTTTTAAACAAGGAAGAGAGCTTCGAAGCTCTGATACCACTTGTAGGTCCACCTGAAGGATCAAGATTAACCTACTTCCCTGTTTATATAACACAAATACGAGTGCAGACTCCTCGTAAGAATGCAAACCAAAGCAAAGTAAGAACACAAGATAACCAAATATTCAATATCTTGATTAACAGAAGAGAACTAGTACAAACATATACAAACAGTGTTCATACAGACTCATGCAACACTCTTTGTGCTCTTGTCTCTCTCTCTAGTATAGCTCTAGTCTCTATGGTCTCTCACACAGATGTCTAGCTCTGTCCAACACCAACCTGAGAAGTGCATGTCCGCTTATATAGTGTCCACACCTAGAAATAGTACGAACTATGTTGCTGGTCATACGAAACACCAAAATACACGAAGGATATTCTCAAAAGATGCTCGTACGAACATATACTGGCTCGTACGAAACTAGCAGAATGATTGTTTAGATGAACTTACTCGTACGAATGGTGAAATGCTCGTACGAGCAACATCTTGCTCGTACGAAGCATCTCTCGTTCACACATAGATGTCTTCTTCGGAGAATGTGTCACATACATGACGTACACAAGACTCAACAGTATGTACTCATGCAACAGTTTTACACAGACAAACTAATCGTCATACTAAACCAAGATAGGAGGATATCTTGATTTGGTCGACACGACCAAACTATACAGACACTGTAAATAAAGACCGTACAATTACAAACGTAACTAAGAAGAAATGACAGACACAAAAGTGTATCAACAACATTTAGGGCTAAATAAACTTCAAAGAATTTGTGGGATTTCATGGTTGAAATGTTTGAAGACAATGATATGTATAAGAAGTGAAGAGTTGATCTATTGAAAATGCAATTTGTCGTGTTCAAAGCCATGAAAACTAAATATTTGATGAGAGAATCAACCGATATTATCATTTACTTAGTGAAATGGAGAGAAGTTAGATTCAAGAATATTCTGAATTAGGCAAAATAGAGAAGATTCTGAATAGTCTGTCGGAGGAATGGAGCATGTACACTATACTGATAAAACTGAGATATCTTACTTAGCATTGGAGTAGGTTATTTAAAAATTGAAAAGTTATTCTTGGAATTTGTAGGATCAAGCCAAGAAGTTTGATCATGTTCAAGATCTGTTCTTATGTAAGGCAAACTAATCGGATTTGAAAAATAGAGTTGGTGTTGCATTATCTCGGGTACTAGTCATATGGATGAATGTTCTATTCTCGGGTACTAAGTTCTAGTGGTTATCATGCAAGCTTTTCACAATATCAGAATGCAAATGTGAATGTACCAACATTAGATCCTTATAGTTTAAAGCTAATTGAGGAGAATTGGGCATTGCCTTATTTATGACTGCTTATGAGAATTTAGCTATGGGAAAGTTGGTGGAAATTTCAAGCCTTGATGAAGATTTTGATCAAATTGATCAAGATGAACTAGATATTCAAATGAACATGATTTTATTAGTAAGAAGGGCTAAGACGTTTTGATGGAAAAAATGAAAGAATTTTTGTTGGTGCATAATGTCTATTGCCTAGGTCTGGGATATGTTGTTTATGTATATAGGGCTTAGAATGTCAAACATTGTATGTTAATATATGTTTTATTGGTTTTGTTCTTGACTTGTACAAGTGTATCTAGTGACTCGTATGAGTGAAACTTTGTCACTCGTACGAGGCATCACTCGCACGAGTCACACACACACTCTCCTCCTGTGAGTCATGTCGACCTATAAATAGAGGAGCCTGAGTGTTGTGTTAGATATCTGTTGGTTGATGTACGGTGAAACCCTATCAAACTGTTTACTCGCTCTGTAACTGTTCACGTTTATCAATACAATTCAAGGCGTTTAAGTAGTATATCTTTCTTGTTTGTTTGTCCAACTCGCTAACAATGAATTCCGCCTCTGTTAGCTGAGTTTGATCAGTCCGGTGCTCATAAAAGGAGAGCTGATCCCCTCTCACAAGTTGTATCAGAGCCTTGAGGTTTGATCTGACGACAAACATCAAGTTTCTATATACTTCCAACAGTTTCAGATCCAGATTCAACCATTGGAGTTTTCTACATCTACACTTTCTCATACATATCTTAGATTTGGACGAATTCATGGACAAAATTGACTAGGATTTTAGTGTATCACGTAAAAATCAATTCTAATCCAATCTTTGAAAATCTCAGATCTAAAATTGAACTAATTCATGTCAAAATTTGTAAAAATCATCCGTTTGGTGACCTGAGTTGTTTCATACAAGTAGAGAGACAACTCGTACGAACGGCCTTTCGTACAAATTTAAGTCATTCGTATGAACGAGTAAACGAAGTTTCCTAAAATTTACAAGTTAAAAACAACTCATTCGCACGAAGGAGTGATTCGCACGAACTAGTCATTCGCACGAGTAATCTTTTTCAGTCGTACGAACATCTCGCTCGCACGAAGCCTTGAATGGCACGAGTTTCTCACTCGCACGAATCAACTGATTCGCATGAGCAACTTTGTCAGTCGCACGAAGAACATTTTTAAGAACTTTTTCTTAAATTTGGTATCTTTTGTCATTTTAATCAGTTTTTTGAAAGTGTGCTTCTGAAATTGTTTTGCAGAAAAAATGGAAGAAGAGTTTTACAATGCATTTGCTGCTTTAGCGGTCACAACTACTGCAGCTCAGAATATGAATCTTGAGAACGAGATGGCACGATGACAAAGCCTCCAAAGCTGATGAACCTTGAAGACTTTGATAGTTGGAGTGAAAGATTCATGAATTGCGAATCATTTCACCTGCTGGTTCGCCTTTGAATCGAAATATTAAGCTCCGATTGGAAAATATGGTCTTGAAAAAATGTTAGCTCAACTCTCGAATTTCAAAAGGGAGAAGTTCATTAACGAGAATAAGATGATGAACATTTTACAGTAAGCCATCAAGGAAGACATCTTGGCGCTCCTACAACATGATGATGCACAATCGTTATGGAATGCTCTACAGTTGAAATTCCAAGGAAGCGCACAGTCGTGAAAAGGGAAGAGAGCGTTATTAAGTAAAGAATTCGATATCTTTACTTTGATCAAGGGAGAGACGCTAAAACAATTGATTGAATGATACTGTCACTTGGTTGTGCAAATGAAGCACATGGGAATAGTGAAGACGAATGAAGAATTAGTCGATAAGCTGGCAGATTCCTTACCTCAAGGAGAATGTCTACTTACTTGACTATTCTAAAGAATGGCACAGAGTATGGTAATTTCTCATTACCAAGATTTATTGAGAGATTGGAAGGACACGAACTCGAGATGCAAAAAATGGCGAAAAATAAAGGTGTCCAAATGCAACAAGACGTAAATGTGTATTACAAGGGTAGTTCTGCTTCACATATACAGTCTCCAAAAATCCAAACTGCCTTCAGCGCTTTCAACACACCAAGCCCACCGCAAAGCAACATAGGTCATTATACAGTCTCCAAAAATCCAAACTGCCTTCGCATTACAAGGGTATTGCTGTTGATTTCCAAAATGCACAAAACTTCGACGAGAAAACCGCAAAGCAACATAGGTCATCATTATCCTCGGTACTCGAATCATACGACGGTTTAGTAGTAGGGAAGATCGGGAATTCGAAGATGACGAGAGAGGATTATGATCAGATTGATCCGGTCGAGATGGAATTGATTGACATCAAATGGTGTATGGCTTCTATCATCAGAATAGCGCAACGTTTCATGGAGATTACCGGAAAAGACAACTTGGATGGACTTGATAGGAAACTTGGCTTCGATAAATCAAAAGTTACATGCTTCAAATGTTGAGAATAGGGGCATTTCAAACGAGAATGTCCAAATAGAAAAGCTTAGGGCAATTAGAATCCGTTTGCTGATGACTATTACAAGAAAGCCATTTATCATCGTCCTCAACCCAAAACAAGATTGGTGCAAATCGAAGATGGACCGCCAAACTCCAATGACAAAGGTCTTGTCGTTACTCAGGAGGATGAAGGCTTCAACTGGAACAAGTACATCACAAAGAACGAAAGTTTGGCTTTGGTCGCAGAAATCATTGAAGAACCTGAAGAAATATGCAGAGGCATCTTTTGACGAAGCTCCTGAAGAATATTATCACACATAGTTAGAAGAAGAGGAATTGTTAAATAGTGCTTTTAAACATTTCCTGCCTAATGATACTTTGAAAACTTTTGTAGGTTATTTTGAGCTAAGCAATCGATCGTCGTGTGAAGAAAAGAAGAAGCCAGAAGTTGAAGAAAAGAGAGTTGATGAGACGGTGGAAAAGTTGACTGACAAGACCAACAAAGCTTGTATAACAAATGTGAATGTGGTAAACGTGTCGGAAAATGAATTTGTGAAAGAAAAATCATGCTTCAAATGCACCGAGCCATGCAGTGAATGTGCTATAAAAGAAACACGATACAATGAGCTAAAATGTCTAACAGATAATTTGTCATATGATTATAAATCAACTAAAGAAGCTTACGACAAATTAAGCAAATCTGTTAAACAATTTGAAATGGTGATCAGAGAGAATGACGGAACACTTTCTATGCTAAGGCGAGTGTAATGGACAAACAAATGGCTATTAATATTCATTTAAACACAATCGCCCAGCTAAAAAGTGAACTTGAGAAAATGCAAATAGAAACTGAATGGGTTAACAAATTGTTAATCAGTTATTCTACAAGTTCATACGTCATTGATCACATTCTTCCAAAGATCGAAAGCAAAGAAGAAACTAAAAAAAATGAAAACAAAAGTGCAAGTACGATCGTGTTCCACCACCCACATGGTATAGCTTGTAAAAAACAATCAGAGGTGGAAAAGGCGCTAAATTTAAAACTAAAAACTGAAAACAAACGAGCTGCCTACAAACATTGATGTAACTTACACAAAATCTGAAAATGAATGTGATTCTGATGTGGTTAAAACCGTGGTTGGAAATGTTCTAACGAGTGAGTCTGAGAAATCCAATTTGAATGATGATTCATCGGAAAATAGTTTAAACACTGATCCAAATGTCATTGTATACAAAATGCACGGATCTGATAAACTATATTCTGATGAGGATTTCCCGATTCAAAATGTCAATCTGGATCGTATTGAAAAGTTGTTGAAGCTTGTTGAGGTGAGCAATTCTGATTTAGAAAAACACGACATTTTACTCTAAATCAAAATGTGTTAACAAACCCTATCATCAAAGAAACAGAGATTATCCTGAAAACAGGAGGCTGGGTTGGGTTTTCAAAAGAAAAGAACAAACAACAAATTCCAAAAGTTGAACTTTACAAAGAAAATCAATTTTGTTTATGGAACAACTACCGAAAGAGAATAAGAGATCATTGGTAAACAATCCAATGATGAGTTCAAGAAAGAAAAAGAGAGTAGAAAACAAGTTTTGGATTCCTTTGTTCGTAAAGACAGCAGGACGTGTTACAAGTATAAAAGTGTTGGGCATATTGCAATACATTGTTCCCAAAGAAATCCAAAACCTGTTTCCAACTCCAACATATATACCAAAGATGTGAAACAAAATGCACCCATTGTTGTACCAAAACATATTTTGAAAAGAAACAATGAATCTCACAAAAATGTAAAATCAACGAGTCAACTAAATTCTAAATTTGAAATTGGTGAAACTTCCACCAAGAATCGTCAAAAGGATTCAAAGTTTTATTGTAAAAGGGCCAATTTGAAAACACAAACTTGGGTAGGAAAAGTCAAAACATCTAAGGTAGAACTTAAAACATCTGTTCCAGCCAAAACAGAGGTCAAACAGAATATCAAAGTCAAAGTTGGTCCAAAGTTTAATATTCCAAATCCACCCAAGACCAAGCAGGCTTGGGTTTTCTGTTTAAATAATTTCTTCCTCATGTGTGCAGGGGCTCCCAAGATTGATCATGTCAAAATGGATTATGGATAGTGGAGCTTCACGACACATGACTAGGATGCTTGCGTTGTTGCACGACGTCAAAGCTATCCGAGGATGTACATTGGTTTTGCTGGAACTTAGGGTGGAAGAATTATAGGAGAAGGTATTCTTACGAATGGAGTGGTTTCTTTTGACAAGGTGAACTACATTGTGGAACTGGAGAACAATCTATTGAGTATTTCGCAAATTTGTGATAAAAAATTCACAACACACTTCGACGACAAAGAATACTTAATCTCAATCCGGGATTCAAAATTCCTGACGAGTGGATTCTCATGCGCGCTCCAAGAGAAAATGAACTTTATGTTCTAGACATGAGCGTCGCATCCACTACATCTTAGAAGGTTCAGTGCTTTGTTTCTAAAGCAACCGAGAAGGAGTCAATCTTATGACATCGGAAGATGGGGCACATATACTTGAGAAAGATGAATTATTTGGTGCACAACGACCTAGTGGAGGGTGTTAAGTTGAAGAATTTTCAGTTATCTGATGATTGTCTGAGCTGTAAGAAGGGGAAACAACATAAGAAATCACACCCAATAAAGCTTCTAAATTCTATCAAGCTACCACTAAAAAGGCTTCATATGGATCTTTTTGGGCCAGTAAACATCAAAAGCATTTCTGGAGATCTATATTGCCTGGTCGTAACAGATGATTTCTCAAGATTCTCAAGGGTTTTCTTTCTGGAGAGCAAAGATGAAACGTTTGAAAGTTTAATGATTCTCTTAAGGAAGCTTGAAAACCTATATCACTTGACTATCAAGAGAATCCGCAGTGATAATGGTACCGAGTTCAAGAACAAAAGGATGCTCAAATTCTGCAACAAAAAGGGGATTCTTCACAAATTCAGCGCTCCCTATACTCCTCAACAAAATAGAGTTGCTGAACGTAAGAATTGCACACTGATCGAGACTGCCAGAACCATGCTCGCTGATTCAAAACTTCCAATTAGTTTCTAGAGCAAAGCAGTCGCATCTGCGTGTTACACCCTCAATCGTGTGTTGACAGTCAAGGCTCACAACAAGACCTGTTTTGAGCTTCTAAACCAACGGAAGCCGAACCTTGCATTTTTGGAGCCTTTTGGATCGCCGTGTACTGTTTCGACCCGAACGGTAAATTTGGAGCCAAATCGTTGGAAGGATTTTTCGTCGGTTTCGCTAGTCCACAAAAGTGAGTCTTCTTGGAGAGTCTGGATCAGGTTATTTTTGCACAGCATGTTGATTGTCAACGGTATACTACGCCAACGCAGAAACCTGGGGATCCATGGCTGTTCAACTACGAAGGTTTGTGAAATTCATTTGACCTATCGGAAATGCCATCTGAAGAACTTTTTATGCTCTTTCAACAGCATCAAATCTCGAATCAAGAGCAAGTTTCTAGACCGTTGGTGATTTCCTCGTCACTTCCTGTCTCCAACACTTCTGATGTAGGTCCGAGCACTACTCTTCAAGAATCTGTATCTGTACCTATCTTGAACACTGCTGAATCATCTACCCAACAACCGATTAATGCCGACTCTGATCGTGAACCAACTTTTGATGATGGAGGATCTAGTTCCAATAAAGGATCTGAGCATATTGAAAGCTTTCTGAATACTCAGGCAGATCAATCCAATGTCAGAAATGAAGCTACATGTTCTGCAACGGTTGTTGATGAAGTGACCACAATTTTGCAAAGTCAAGTGGATGTTCTGAGTGAAGTAATGCCAAGAACACTTCCTTATCATCCATCAGAGAATATCATCGGCAACTTACAAACCGGAGTGAAAACTCGCAATTAGATCAACAAAGATCTAAGCTTTTTTTATACCAGTATTGCTCCATTGCAAACCAGACTTTCTTACAACTGTTTTGTTTCACAGGTTGAACCAGGAAACTAGAGAGACGCGTTGAAAGAAAAAGCTGGGTGGAGGCAATGCAGGAAGAGTTGCTTCAATTTTAGAAAATTTGTGTCTAGAAGCTTGTTGACCTACCAGATCATCATAAAAAGATCAACACTCGATGGGTCTTCAAGTGCAAGCGAGATGACAGAGGTATAGTGGTCAGAAACAAAGCTCGGCTCGTGGTCCAGGGCTTTCACCAGCAAGAAGGGATAGACTACACTGAAGTCTACGCCCAAGTCGCTCGTCTCGAAGCTATTCACATATTCTTGGCCTTTGCTTCTTGGAAAGGATTCAAGGTGTACCAATTGGATGTTAAATCTGCTTTTCTTTATGGAAAAGTCAAAGAGGAGGTGTATGTCGGCCAACCACCTGGGTTTGTCGATCCAATACACAAGGATAAGTCTACCTTCTGAACAAAGCTTTATATGGTCTTCACCAAGCCCCGAGAGCTTGGTATGAAACGCTTTCAAGACATCTTCTAGACAACGGCTTTCTCAGAGGAATTGTATACTGTACCCTCCTCACAAAGGTAGTAGATGGTCATCTGATTTTGGTACAGATATATTTGGATGCTATTATCTTTGGATCGAAAAATGATAAGTTGTGCAAAGACTTCGAAGAAGTCATGTAGAAGAAACTCGAAATGAGTGCTATGGGGAGATGAAGTTCTTTTTAGGACTTCAAGTTGAGCAATTGCCTGATGGTATCTTCATTCATCAGACGAAGTATGTTCATGACGTGTTAGAGAAATTTGACATGGTAGGAACTACACCAGCATCAACTCCATTAGCATCGAATCATGGCATTTGTCTAGACGCTCATGGATTCAAAGTTGATGAAACATTATATCGCTCCATGATCGGATCCTTGATGTATCTTACAACTTCGCGACCAGATATCATGTATCCAACATGCCTATGCGTCTGTTATCAGTCCAATCCAAGAGATTCGCGCTTGTTAGCTATCAAACGAATCATGCGATACTTGAAAGGATTTCCAAGCACCCGCTTGTGGTATCCTAGATATGACGACTTCAATCTTGCGGGTTACTCGGATTCTGATTTTGGCTGCTGCAAGCTTAATGCCAAAATCTACTACAGCTGGTTGCCAGTTATTTAGAACTCGTTTGGTAACATGGCAATGCAAGAAACAGACAGTGGTTGCTCTCTCTACATGTGAAGCTGAATACGTTTCAGCATCCAGTTGTTGTGCCCACATAATCTGGATACAACAGCATATGAGAGACTACGGACTACAAGTTCTTGATACGCCAATTTATGTAGATAACAAGGCGGCTATTGATATCACTAAAAATCCTGTTCAACACTCCCGCACTAAACATATAGAAATTCGACACCACTTTATCCGTGATTGCTAAGAGAAAAAGTTGGTTAGAACTAAAAAATCCACACTGATGACCAAAAGGCAGATTTTTACACCAAAGCATTTGATCGTTCAAGATTTAAAAAATCTGTCAAAATTAAATGGTTTAAGAAATCTGGCATTAGGGGATATTCATGTGGTTGAATTTGAGGATGACGAGGACTTGACGTGATTCTCTTCGGTATAACATGTTTTTTTTCTGTAAATATACTTTCTTAAAAACACTAAAATTCAAATATATGTTTTTTATTTTAGGGGGAGAAAAGTTTAGGAAAACACAAAAACATGTAAAAAGTCAAAAAGAGTTTTTGTGAAAAGGGGTAATCATATTACATCAGCTGACAATCACAGTGTGCTAAAGATATGGAATGTTTAAACAAGTAATTAAATATGTCTTACTAAGGATGTGCCAATAGACTTCACTCGGTCACTAAATTGTTATTCAAGATATAAACCTAAAAGAAAAACTGAGTAACTTGTGGGTCGACATCTCTCGGATATGTGGACTTAGTACTCTGAAATTTCGTTTGAGAGAATGCCAGATTCTGTGATAGTAGGTCTTTATATTTAATCGATATCTGGGGTATTATATGAGTTCTTTTGATTTTACGTTGGCAATGGCCTAGAACTTGTATAATACTTTACGCGTTATTCATCTACATAAGCTGCACAAAAAAATGAGTATGTCATAAACATTTACGACATCTGCAGTTCAAAAGATTCCTTTATGGAACACCACCTAAAGTCGAGCCTTCATCTCTTTGTCTGTATGGAAATACTAACCTGAGCTCTCAAGGTTTCGCAATTCACCCCATTTACAAATATCGGTTAGATATATTCACCTGTGAAATGATATTCTGGGATTCTCGATGCGGGAGTATATTCCGAGATGGAAAACACAGTTACTTCAAGTTCCTTAATATTACCTAACATATCTTGAAACAATTGAGAAACGTGTAGAAGTTTAAGTGGATAAGTATTGACAATCTAAGTAAATTTGTTTAAGAACTTAAAGTTACTACCAAGATCAACGGTACTTGTGATTTGTCTAAATACTTGACATGATCCTCAAAACACAAAAATCACAAAAAAATTATATATGTAAATACATCTTTACTTGTTCTTTCTTTTCAGAAATATCCAAAAAAGATTTTCAGTTTACTTTTAGCAATTTATCTTAGATTTTAGTCTACCGATGATGAAAACACCGTTAGTCCAAGTCAATGCGACAATTGCTGGAGGAAAGTTGAAGTTCAAGGGTTGGGAGCTAATCAGAAAAGAAAAGAATTTCCTGAACGTCAACAAAGTTCATTAATTTGAAACTTTACATTTTTAAAATAAATCTGTTTTGGTTAAAATGGTCAACCAAGTCATTAACTTGGACTTGGTAGGCAAATCGGATAACTAGGGTCATTAACTTAGACTTGGTTAACTGAGTGGGTTATAAAAACAGATAAAATTTCATGAAAATCAAAAAAATATTTCAAAGTGCATAGAACTGACTCGTACGAGCGACACTGACTCATACGAGTGACAAAAAAGTCTCCATTCTCATGAGGTCATCACTCGTACGAGTGATCCTTGAATGAGTATAAAAGGAATGCTCATTCGCACGCGTCATACTATTGGCTCGGTGCGATTGAGAGCATACTTTGTGCGAACCAATTCTTTTCACTATATTTTCTTGATCTACATTTTGTATCTAGACTTTGGGGAGGTTGATTTGCACACCTCTTCCAATGGGCAAGGTGCTAATGCTTGTTTTAAGCCGTTATAATGCCAAAATTGGACCAAAAGGACATAAAACATAGATTTAGGTTAATCGGACCGGTAAAATATAAAATTGAACTCAAAAACGTTAAAATCGGCCCTGATAACCTATAAATCAACCTTCAATTTGTTAAAATTTACGCATTTTAAGTTCGGTTTGATAAGGTGTTATTTCATGCGGTTTGTAACTCATATGAATCATCACTCGTACGAGCAAGGATTTCAAATATCTGATTATCATTTTCACTCGTACGAGTGATCATTCGTACGAGTAGATCCTTTAATGTCTATAACTTGATGACTCGTATGAAGCATCACTCGTACGAGGAAGTTCTGGTCAAAACTCTTAAAATTTGTTAAGTATACTTTACATTTATACGAAGTAGTGGCTCGTACGATTGAGGTTTTAACTCAGACTTATATTTTGTGTAAGTATATGACTCGTACGAATGGTTACTCGTACGAGTGAATAAAAGTTGAAATCTTTAAAATTTTCTAAGTGTTGAAATGTCTATGCTTGCAGATCAAGAAGTCTCCGTTTTTGCCGTTCCACAATATTTGTCGTCTTCTGGACGAGACTATCCCGGAAATTGCAGCGTATAGAGAGGTTCTGGATTTTCTTGGCTGACTTCCTATCACCAAAGCTCTCACTGACCGTCATACCACATATCGTTCTCATGTAGAATATTTTTGGAATGCTGTTGAGTTTGATGAAGAAGAAAACGCGATTATGTCTGTAATAAGAATCAACAATGAAGATATTCAAGTAAAGATTACTGAAGACTTGATCAGAATGGTGCTAGAATTCAATGATCATGAAGAGACACTACTGGTTTTCTAGAGTATATGGTTAAACGGTGCTTCTACAGGATGGGTTATGCCGGGTTTGTTAATGCAGCTCCATTCAAGAAGGCTAACCTCAGTGCTCCATTTTGATATATAGCACACTTCGTTATACATGCTCTCAGTCATCGAAAGGGTGGATTTGACGATTTGATTGATTATCAGATGTGCATTATTACAGCACTCATTTTAAACTTGCCCTACAATTACTCGAGGCTGATCGTTTCCCAAATGGTCCAAAATATTCAACGATAGAAGTTCTTGCAATATCCTTGTTTTTTTCAGATGTTGATTGACCACTTGCATCCAAATTTGAAGAAAAAGAAAGATGATGTGTTAAAGCTGGAACATATGGATGTCTCAACTTTGAAGAAGATGAATCTGCATCTCAAAGCCTTCCCAAATGCAAAACCTGTCTTTGGAGCTATCGTTGATAAAGGGGAAGTGGAGGAAATAGGATAGTGGAGACGAAGATGAAGAGCTGGAAGCGTTAGAAGGTTTCATTGCTAAGAGAAGCATGTGGTTCTCGAAAGAAGATAGAAGGGGGGGGGGGAGTAAGGGGATGAAAAGAAAGCAAACGTCCACATCTTCCTCCAATGCCCATCAAAAGAAGCAAAAAGCATCTGAAAGCACAAGATTGGTCGATGAATCAGACCCAGAAGAGAATGTTGAAACTTCTGCTGCTGAGATAAAAAAGGAAGCGTTTAGAGTTCGAGAAGGAGTGGTTGAAGAAGCATCCTCTTCGAGTATTGATTTAGAAGATAGGACTACTGGTGAGAGAGAAAGAGTTAAAGAAAGAGAACGTGAATGTCTGGCTGAACTTCAAAGAAAAGTAGAAGAGAAGAAAAGAAAAGTGTCAGGGGAGGATGATACGACGTATGTACCTTCAGGTTCGGATAGCGATACTCTTGTTCGCTAAACTTCCAAGAAATCTTCTGGACATCTCAAAAGGCCAGCAATTAGAAACACTAATTCTCCAAAAGACAAATCCAAAAGAAAAGTGCGAAAAAGATTGTTGAAGAAGTGAATGTTGAGCCAACTTCACAGCCATCACCATTACCACCTCCTCAACCGACTCCACAACCACCTCCATCTCCACCACCTCAGCCACCACCACAGCAACAACACAACCCTCTCCATCTCAACCCCAGTTATTTCTTGGCAGACATGTTCAACGATGCGCACATTGAAGAATTAGAAAAACAAGTAATGTTGAACAATGTCGGAATTGCTGAGCTTCAAGAGCAACTCAATGGGCTGAATACAGAAAAACAACAGTTAGAAGCTATTTTGGAAAGTATCGTATAAGAGAATGAGCGTTTGAGAAATCGAATGGCAGAATATGATGAAGAATGTCTCAGAAATCAGCGAAATATGAGCTTATTCGAGAATATTCTCACAAAGAAACTTGGAATCAATATAGCTACCGAAATTGATGAGATAGAGAAAGCCGAGGCCAGATAAAGGGTTGCCGAGCGGGAGTGCATTGCTAAAGAATTATAAGATGCTCATGGCAAGGGAAAGGGTTGGTGAGGATCCCGTGAGACTATTATAACTGAGCTAGAAGCTGAATCTAAGCTAGTATCTTCTGAGGTGGTAGTGCATACTGTTTCGAAGAAGTTTGTGTTGGTTGGTAAGCCTAAGGATGTTGAAATTGACACATTGAATCTTTCAGCTAAGCATCGTGAATGGCTCAATAAGGGATTGAAGCTGAGATAGATGAATTTGATGATATATTTTCTGATAAGTCTGATGATGATAGTGATGGTGGTGATGATGACTTGGGTGGTTTAGGTGTCCTTGTAATAGAATCTATTTGAATGATGATGTCGATTTTTCTATGTACTTGGATGATTATGTGAATCAAGTGAACGAAGGTAGAGATCAGGGAAAGTTTGATAGCTCTAAGGATGCTAAGCAGGCAGGAATCTTCATGGTGACCGAAATGTCTACTGTTCCTGTCGTGCGAAAACCAAAGATACTATATTTAGAGCATGATGTTGAAGAAGGGGAGTTTATCCATTGCTACACAAAGGAAGAGATCGCTCAAATGTTAGGCATGAACAACGAGGATTTTGTGTTTGATTTTGAAGAAGAGCTTAATGATATCAGTGCTTTCGAGCGTGTAGCTTATGTCTTCGAACATGTTGCTGATGATCATGATTATGATAAAGTTGTCGTGGAGAATGATTCTGATGACGATAATACAGATATTGCTGATAAGGGTACATATGACTCCCCAACTTTTAGCGATTTTTTTTGCAGCTGAAAATGATGATCTTTTTAAGCAAAAAGTAGAAGAGGCTGTTAAACAGAGAATCGTTCCTCAATAGTTATCTAAGAAGAAATTGCTGAAATGAGGAAGCAGTGGTTTAAAGAAGTACCGGCTAAACGAAAATTCAAAAGTCCCTTAGCATTTTTTACGCGTGATGCTAGAATTTCTTTGGGAGATATTTTAAGGTTGGGATGGATCAAAGAGCTGAATGTTTATGCGATTAAACGGGAATATGGAATCTAGTACTTTCGATACTTGAGCGACAAAAAGACCCTGCCGTTCTGGGATATCAAAGAGCTTGTTCAAACCAAGATGATTAATTTGAATATGAGATTTCATGACCAACGGCTGTGGAAACTAATCAAGCTTGAAGCTACGCATTATTTTATTCACTTGAAGCCACATATCCTGAAAAGAATAACGAAGATCAATCCAGTAACGAAAGAGAAGGATGTTACGTTGATTATAAAGAGGCCACGAGTGATGAAAAATATGCCTCTCATAAAGATGGAACAAGATTTCTACAAGATCTTCAAATGGTGGCACTACGATTCTAGTACGGGAGAAGCTGTTATATGTGTCCATCCAGATGATGATTCTTGGAAGATTATCGAGGAATTATCCGAAGCCGTCATAGCACACAAACGTATATATGGTCTATGGTGTAGCATCCAAGTACTACACCTAATGTGGCTATTCAATTGTTCAAAGAAGATATTGAATGCTTGTTCTACAGCAAGATTAGTTTGAAGAGAAAGACAAAGAGCAAGCTCTCCAGATCCAGAAGATTGTTAATGTCTGTTATGCTAACGATGTACATTCACGAACAACATGGAACACTTCTTAGAGAAAGCTGTAGGAGATCAAGCAAAGAAAGAAAGATAAGAAAGAAGAAAGAATTGCTGAGCGAGCAAGAATTGCGTCGCTAAGGAGATTTCGGTTTGGCAATACAGTTAACCGGCCTCCTCCTATAGATCAAATGCTGATATCTTCTAAGGAGCATCGCAAGCCTCCGAAACGTCTCTTTGGTCGTTAATTGTCAAATCCTTGAAGAAATTTTTGAAGACTATTCAAGACTGCGACAACATCCAAGGGAGAGTTTGTTGGTGCATAATGTCTATTGCCTACGTCTATGATATGTTGTTTATGTATATAGGGCTTAGGATGTCGAACATTGTATGTTAGTATATGTTTTATTGGTTTTGTTCTTGACTCGTACGAGTGAGTCTAGTGACTCGTATGAGTGACACTCTGTCATTCGTACGAGGCATCACTCGCACGAGTCACACACACACTCTCCTCCTGTGCGAGTCAAGTCGACCTATAAATAGAGGAGCCTGAGTGTTGTGTTAGATATTTGTTGGTTGATGTACGGTGAACCCTGTCAAACTGTTTACTAGCTCTGTAACTGTTCACCTTTAACAATACAATTCAAGGCGTTTAAGCAGTATATCTTTCTTGTTTGTTTGTCCAACTCGCTAACAATGAATTCCGCCTCTGTTAGCTGAGTCACATCAGTCTGGTGCTCATAAGAAGAGAGTTGATCCCCTCTCATAAGTTTATTGGTGATACAACAATGACTGAATGGGAATACATAAGACAAAAGGTAAATGTTACCACTATGGCATTTACAATCAGTTGCTAGTTATTGTTGGTAGCCATAGATGGACAGACCTAATCAAGAGAATGTTACATTACGGGAAGTCAAGCTGCTACTTCAAACACTATAACTGCTAGTACTACTATTGTTACTCCAAAGGAAGAACAAAAGGAAGAACTTTTGATATTTGTAGTGGATTTGGAGGGAACAATTTAGCTACGAAACATGATACTCGTTAGACACACTTTTTCGACGTCAAAATCATCTAAATTTTTTATCTAGGAGGATGTTAATCATTCTGAAGGTTCTTATAAGAATTATGTAAAACCTCATGAATATAATTGATTTTTTAATTATCAAAATATTTCAACCCCTAGATTTCAAAATTAAAGACCACATTTTGGTAATCAACAACGAAACTTCTCAAAAGAAAATGAATTTCCAAGATTTGAAACAAACTTTTTATCACAACTTCATGGTCAAAGTTCAAGAAATCAAAACTTTAGAAATCGTGGTGCTAAAAATTCAATTTCAATAACTGGTCTTCTACACCGTAAAATCCTTGATTTACGGGAAATCATTCAAACTATTCCAAAAATGGAAATGTACAAAATGTTAGTGAAAATGGTTATTTGAAAGAATTTCATTTGTTGATGAAAACGGACGACCCAAGACCATCTTCCTTTGGGTCCCCGACTCTAAATAATTTCCTGCAAGTGGATGCTGGAATAGCTTAAGAGGGCCATCTATATTTGGTATATCGATAGTGAAAGTTCAAGGCACATGACGGGGAATAGGGAGTTGTTGTCTGACATGAAGCAAATTAAAGGTGGTTATGTAAATTTTGCTGGAGAAAAAGGTGGTTACATTACCGGAGAAGGAACAATGATGAATAGAAAAATAACGTTGTATAAAGTTAATTATGTCGTTGAGGTGAAGCATAATTTAGTGTCGGTGTGTCAAGGTTACGATAATAAATGCACGATGCATTTTACTGGTAAGGCATTTTTTGTGTTGAAACTAGGATTCATTGTTCCAGATGATTGAGTTGTAATGAGAGCTCCTAGGGTGAATGATACTAATGTAATGGATATGTATCCATTAATAAGTACAAACGGAGTGGCTACCTGTTTGCTTTTAAAGGCAACTGAAGCTAATTTTCTTATTTGTGGCATCGTCGAATGGGCTATGTGCATCTTAGGAAAGTGAATCAGCTGATTAAAAATAATTTAGTCCTAGGTATCCCATCAAGAAGTTTTAGCATGCATAACATATGTATTTCATGTCAAAATTGTAAAATTAGACGAAAATCACCTAAACCGAAAAAGAAAAATTCCATTAAAACACCACTTGAATTGCTACATATGGATCTTTTTGGTCTAGTCACTTGAATTCCTACATATGGATCTTTTTGGTCTAGTCACTTGAATTCCTACATATGGATCTTTTTGGTCCAATAGATGTTGCTAGCATTGGTGGGATGTTTTATTGTCTAGTTATCACTGATGACTATACTCGATTACTCTTGCGTGTTCTTTCTAGTAACAAAAGAGCTAACTTTTGGGATTTTGTGGGATTATTTCGTCAACTAGAAAAGATGTACACATTACCAATCAAGAAAAATCGCATTGCTAATGGGACATAATTTTAAAATCAAAGGGTTGATGAACTTTGTTGGGAAGTGTAAGGTCACCTAAACCTAGGATCTCACTCAAGAACCCAATCACAAGATGTGAGGAATCCACCTACTGATCACCACTGTAGGTATATATGATCAAGAACAAGTAGACTGAGATAGATTTGAGAATAGACAGAGTTATTTTCAAATGAAGATGATGAATGACGTCACACACACAGTAGCCACCAGAGAAAAAACACAAGGATTAGGGTTTTCTTGGCACATAAACTTTCAACAAAAAACTGCTATCTTGTCATATTCCATTAAGGGTTTATGTAAAAGACATATCCAGACACACATGTCCGGATGAGATATAGGCCCAAAGCCCAATATATCAAAACTCGGACTGAGCTACACAACTCAAGTCTGGATACTAACTAAAAGAAAACTCGAACAAGGGAACTACATACCCTTGTCCGAATTTACACAAACTAACATAAACTTGGACAAAACAGAATACATGAATCTAGACTTAGGATAAACCTTAATCTGGATATGTATAAGTTCGGACATAAGATTCAAAATATTACAAGTTATAATAAAGACCCCTATGATAAGAAGATCTGCACTAATCACCTAAGTGCATTTACAAACTCTCCTTTGATAAGTGCGGGATCTTTAATGCTGAACTTGTAATCTTCATCCTTGCTTCGAGTACTCATTGCCTGCCCACACTTGGTTTTTCACGCAGAACGACACAACCTTGATGTATTGATTTGCTAACGGATGATCTTCTTCAAGGTAACGCAGAGACGACTATTATCGATTACTCTTGGGTATTTTTTCTAGTAACAAAAGACCAAACTTATGGAATTTTGAGGGTTTATTTCGTCATCTAGAAAAGATGTACACATTACCAATCAAGAAAAATCACAGCGCTAATGGGATGGAATTTTAAAATCAAAGGGTTAATGAACTTTGTTGGGAAGTGTAAGGTCACCTAAACCTAGGATCTCAATCAAGAACACAATCACAAGGTCTACGGAATCTACCTAGTGATCACCACTGTAGATATATACGATCACGAACAAGTAGAATAAAAAAGATCTGAGAATAGACAGAGTTTCTTAGATGAAGATGATGAATGACGTCACACACACAATAGCCGCAAGACAAAAACACACACTAATGATTAGGCTTTTCTTGGCACAGAAACTTTCCACAAAAAACTATTATCTTGTCATATTCCATTAAGGGTGTATGTACAAGACATATCTGGACACACATGTCTGGATGAGATACAGGCCTAAAGTCCAATACAACAAAACTCGGAATGCGCTACACAGCTCAAGTCTGGATACTAACTAACAAGAAAACTCAGACAAGGGAACTACATACCCTTGTCCGAAGTTACAATAAAGACCCCTAGGATAAGAAGATCAACACTTATCATGCAAGTGCATTAAACTCCCCTTATCAGTGCAGGATCTTCAATGCTGAACTTGTAATCTTCATCCTTGCTTCGAGTACTCATTGCCTGCCCATACTTGGTTTTTCACATAGACCTGTACGAACTTGATGTATTGATTTGCTAACAAACGATCTTCTTCAAGGTAATGTAGAGGCAGTCAACACAGCTTCTTCAGATGTTCCGTCTTCAGATTGAAGAGCTAGATTGGATCCAAAATACGAATAATACCCTCAGTCACTTTCTTTTCCGTTATGACTGCTTCACCAGTTTTCCCGTCAGCATACCAATAACTAATCCCCTGAATCTTATCGAGATCAAACTTACGCATGGGAATTTTACATAGGCATCTGACTGGAGGATACACCATCTTTAAAACCTGTTTGCTAGTGAACTTATCTTTGGACTTGACTGCTCGTCCAACTGTAGGTTTGAATTTCTTCCATTTACTCTTGCGACTTTCAGCTACCGGGATTAAACCTCTAATGCTGCCTATGTTGGTATGATTGTTTAGATCCAGCTGTGAAAGATGGTGAAGATCGCGAGCAAGTAAGGTCTGTAGCTACTTAACCTATGGCCTGAAATATTGAACCCCGTCCATATGTTTGATCATAACCAAACTATGTTGTTCGTCAAAATACCAACTCCATATCTGACCCGAGTATTCCCCTTTGGTGTTTATATGCCTCTTCTTTTGAGTCTGATCAGGAAGAGATTTGAACCATTTACTAGGCCCTAGATGGACCTCTTCAGGAGTTGGTATAGGATTTGAAATTTCGTTAGGAAGAGCGTCTCTAAAGACATAGTTTCTAAGATCATCCATATTCACATTCACTGATTCGTATTCAATACTCTTGCCCTTACCTGTTTCAACAAAGTCAAACTTGTCAACAAACTCATCTTCTGACCTCCAATCTTCCACTGTCCCTTCCACAACATCGCCTTCTTCCAAAATCAAATAGCAGCAGAGTCATTATCAGATCTGAAGATGAACCAGAATTAGCAGAAGTATGACCCTTGTCTTTCCCAAATTAAGCTCCCATACCAGACTCCCCCTCACCATAATAACAGTTGCAGCTTAAGAAGCTTTTGAGCTCCTTGGCTGCTCCCCTGCCTCGTGCCTTTAGGATCCTTTTCTTTATTCAAATCATCACGAAGTTTCTTATGTTCATCAATTTTCCATTGAGCTTGCACCTATAGAGCTGTATTCTCCCCCTGCGAAGTCAGGAGCTCTACAAGATCCGTAATAATCTGGTGTACCTGATCGGTAGCCTTGACTAGAGTATCATGCCTGGAAATAGAAGTGACATCCCGTTTAATAAGGATTCCCAACTGTATACCTTGGTTCTTTGACTATTTAAACAAATGAGTTATTGTTGATCCTTCATGGCATCTTTATTTTTAGATAATCAATTTTTAACTACTATTTTTTTGATCTGTGCCTGATGTTCTTTCATTACCTTTGCAACATCTATAAACTGAGTTCCAACAAACTTAGGAAAGTTCTGCATATCACTACTACTTGCTGGGCCTCGAGGTTTCGGAACAGAAGTCGGTGCAGATGGTCTAGGACCAGTAGGTCTTGGACCAGACGGTCGAGGAACACTATGCTTCTTCTGAATCAGAGGAATTGGACTAAATGCAACCTTACGCAAACACTTTGAGCCTTAGGTGCCCCGGTCTTTGTTGATGTTGGCTTCGTATTTTTAGATCCAGAAGTACTCTGAGCAGCTGGAGAACTCGGTAGCACAAAACTTTGAGAAGCACCTGGTGACATACCTAAAAGGAACAAGTTCTTGAAGTTGAAACAAAAACACCCAAAGGTTTTGAATCCAAGATCCTAACTCAAAGAAAGCATCAAAACATTCAAGCTATAATTATCATCAAACAATAAAGTTTTCTTCATTATTCAAGCAACATTCAAGCATGAACATTCAAACTATAAGAACACTAAGTTCAAGATTGCGAAAAAGCCCTAGATAAACAAATTGTTACCATAACTTGTGAAGATGAAGATGTTTAAAAGTAGAAAACATACTTATGAAGATATTATGTTAAGATGAAATGACAGAAACTTCAAGTAAGAACACAATAGATGAAATTTGGAGAAACAAGAGTTTTATTATTGGGTTCTATAAAAGAGTAGAGAGGGATGAAGTGAGTGAAAGAAGAAAATGAACAGTTGGGTTCTCTCTCTCTCTCTCTCTATATATATATATATATAGAGAGAGAGAGCCGAGCTCTGGATGAACCCTAGGTAAAGCCGGAACTCCTTATACAAGCCACAAACCCGGAGAAACCCTAGGTGAATCCGGAACTTGTTAAGTGCATCACAACCCTGAAGAATAGATCTGAGTCTCCGGAGAAAGGTTGAAAATGGAACAACTCTGAAAAGATAACTTCATAAATCCAGAGATTATAAATTAGCTTGTGAGTGACCTTGTACAAGTCTTTGTACCATCCACTAGCTATGATCCATTCATTTATAATGTCTTCAACTTCCTTTCTAAGCTTTTCCTTGTTTCTTCCTTTAGCCTTGAGTTGTTCCTACTTCTTATTCATGCGGCCTTTGATATAGTTAAGTGTTTGATTTGAGTACCTTAATATCTCATTTACTCGGAACAGAGCCTTTTATCCTTAAGATCCCTGAAAACAACATATAATTTAGGTTTTTCCAAAAATGACTCATGTTCTGGCTTCAGATTCAACTTCAGCTAAAACAGATGTGTCAGGAGGTTGTATTTGCAGTTTTTTTGCTATAAACAAATGTTATGCACAAATCAAAGTCTGCTAGAACTACCCTTGAGTACAGTTTTTGTCCGGCTTTTGTCAGAATGTGGATAGCCCTTCTGTTAATCTTTGTATCTCCCTTTTCTTTATCAAAAGTATGCTTCAGCTATGTTAAGTCCAAGGGATGAACTTCTTCTCCAAGATTAGCATCCACAACTATTGTTAATCTGTCATCTGATCTGATCAGAGCATATTTGTTTTGCTCATGAGTTCTCATTATCTTGCCCTTAGTGAACTGAGTGTCCACCTTGTGTACTTCAACCACTAGATTTGTGAGAGGTGGGTGAAGCTGGCCTTTCCTCTTTTCAGCTTTTCTTCCCTTATCCTTGTGCTCATTGGGCTTATAGCCTGTCGAGCTTATCTTCTTCATCATTCGAACAGTAATTTCTCAGATGATATTCAGGGAACATCATACGGTCTTGATCAATCTGTTGCACCAGAAATTCCTTTTCTTTTCCTTGTTCTGATTTCAACTCTTGATTTCTTTAAAGAAGTAGCAAAATCTTCCCACTTTCTCTTCTTTGCCTGGTTCAGCTGCTCACTAAAGATGGTTTCTCCAGAAGAGGTTATTTTTGGTTGGCCTCTTGATGAAGAACTACTTAGATTTGAGATTATCCCAGGAGTAGCTTTGAGTCTTTTAATTATTTATGACCTTGGCACATCAGGTGGAGGCCTCATTGGTGTTGGTCCAAATTGATTAAGAGACGTAGCTTCCTTCATTTTTTGTGTGTTGAGTGGCTTCTGGTTGTTTCTAGTGTGAGGTCTCTTTAAGAATGGAAGTTCTAAGTTCATGAACATCAATATTTGCCAACTTGGCAATATTTAACTGTAGCCTCTTTATAAGTGATTGTACATAACTTAGCATTTGAGCGTTCCTTCTTTCTACTTCATGTATCTTGTTGAACTCCTCTATATTCTGATTTTGATGTGTAGCCCACTCTCTCACCAGTTTATCTAGTGCATCAGTCAAGCTGTTGTTACTAGCTCTTAAGCTTTGAATTTCCTCTAAAATTTTTCTTGAGTTCATGGAATCTCTTGTCTCCACAACTTCAGTTACCTTTGTCTTGATTTCTTTATTCTCTTCAAACATTTTCCCAAATCTGCTGCAAGTTTGCTGTTGTCTGGTCCCTTTTCTGATTGTTGCAAGTTCTTTAGGGCTTCAGTGTTTTTTTCTATTTGCTTTCTGATGGACACAACTGATTCTGATAGAACTTTCATATCAGTCTTCTAGGTTCTTATTTCTTCTATCAGCACATCTAGCTTTGTTTCAACAGGGGATTTTTCTCCACATGCCTTGACAACATTGTCTAACATTTGTTCAAGTTGTTCTATTGAGATAATTGGGTTAGTGAGTGGAACAACAGATGTTCCTTCTTTCAATCCAGCAGAAGACACACTTGCTGCTGTTGTAAAGGGGCCAGGTTGGTCAAAAGACAAATCCTACACACCTTTACAAGATCTATGAAACTTACTCACATTATGGATTTCTTCACTTCCTTGAATCATTCTTGAGAATGATCCTTTGTGAATTGTTGAGAATGATCCTTACTCATTTTGCTCACCCAGGTTTCCTTTATCAGCAGCCTGATCTCCACATGTTGTCGTCTCAGTCTCCTCCTCATTAGCTGATTCAGAGACTGGACCTATTGAACTACTAACCTCTTTGTCTACTATTGTTGGTTTTCTAAGTTGTATGACATAATTTCCTCTAATAGATTCATCTAAATCAGAATCTGTTGAGTTTGCAACAGTAAATAAATCAGGATTAGTTTGATCACCTGACCTTACCACGTGTGAAGCCTCTGCATGAAAGCCCAGGATCCGGCGGTTCTAGATGGAAGTTGGGCATAATATCACTAATTCGGTAGAATATTATTAAGAAAGGAGTAGAAACAGAATCAGCGGAAGCTTCACTCATTCATATCGAAAGAGTATACATCTTGTCAAGTTGGCGAAATTCTGGAGAACTTTCGCTAGCGTTTCCCATCTGGGAACTCCAAAACTTACAAAACAATGAACACACGACACTATTTACAAACACGTTTTACCCTTGTGCGAAGTAAGGATATTACCTTCGTGCGAAGCAATGAATATTGTTTAGAAAGCTTGCTTTGTGACATGATCTACCCTAAGCTTGCTTCGTGCGAAGTAAGGAAATTACCCTCGTGCCAAGTAAGTGTGGATGACTAAGCTTTAAAGACTAATTGTGAGTGTATTTGAGCAATGAATATTGTTTAGAAAGCTTGCTTTGTGACATGATCTACCCTAAGATTTTGTGGTGTGCAATGGGTTTTCTTACTCCCACTTTTTTTTCTTTTTTTTTAATAATTTTTTAAGAGAATAAATACAAAAAATACTTAAGTCCAATTGTTGTGCTATTGACATGTATGAAGCACATTTTGAATGAGAAAGCTTAAATAATGAACCACATTATGAAACTCATATGATGATTATCAGATTTTCTGATTGATGAATATAATCAGTTTATGATGGATTATCAGAATTTCTGATAAAATTCTGAACATCTTCTAATGGTTTACAATTTTGGCAATCTTTTTGTGACAATACATTTTCTGAATTTTCTACATATTTTATATTGATGATGCCCAATTTGCTGATTAGAAAATTATGTCTTTTTTCATCGAGAGGTTTGTAAAAATGTCAGCAATTTGTTTTTCTGTTGGAACAAAATACATTTCAGTATTACCTTTTTCAACATGATCTTTTATGAAGTGGTATCTGACATCAATGTGTTTGGTTCTTGAGTGATGCACTGAATTTTCAGTTATAGCAATGGCACTATTGGAATCACACGATATTGGAATTTTGGTCAGATTTACACCATATTCCTTCAGCTTAGTTTGCATCCACATCACTTGTGAACAAGAGCTTGCTGCTGCTACATGTTCTGATTCAGCTGTTGATGTGGAAACACAAGTTTACTTCTTGCTTGCCCAACCGACTAGCTTTTCTCCCAACATTTGAGAAGCACTAGATGTACTTTTTCTGTCTATTTTGCATCCATCATAATTTGCATTTGTGTGTGCTATTAGTTCCAAATTTTTATCTTTAGGATACCATAGACCAAGATCTGTTGTGCCTTTCATATATTTAAAAACCCTATTTACAGCTTTCAAATGGGACTCTTTAGGATCACATTGGTATCTAGCCAGAAAACACGTGGAGAACTTTATGTTGGGTCTACTAGCTGTTAGATATAGTAATGATCCTATCATTCCCCTGTAGATTTTAATATCGACATTTTTGCCATCTAGATCAGAATCAAGTTTATTTCCGGTTGCCATGGGAGTTTTTGAAGTAGAGCAATTTTCAAGTGAATATTTCTTCAAAATTGTTCTGACTATTTTACCAAAAAGACATCAGATTTGACTAATTTTTATCAGCTTTTGATAAATGTTCTTAGTTTTAACAGATCTGATAGAATTCCCCCTTCCTTATCTATTCTTTAAACCTTTCAGGACTCATTACCCCTTTCCATAATTTTAACATAAAATATACTAAAATAGATAAATATGTACCATTAAAAAAGAAGGAAAACTTACGGAAAAGAGAAAAAAATAAACAAAAAAAATTCTAATTAATCTTCATTAAAGATAAATTGAGCAAAAATCCACAAATAGGTCATAGTTCTAGAATGGTTGGGGTTTGGTGTCAGACTGGCACTATGTATGTTTTCCTGAAGGATGACCTCAGCTCTTGGGTACCAGTTTGGAACTCCTTGCAAAGTCTAGTTGACGTGTGATCACCCTCATCAAGAAACAGGGATAGATAAAAAATGCTCTATGAGAGTTCAAGTTGCCCTTAAAATCTCTCATGAGATAATTAGAGAAGTTGTAGGGGCCTCTTGTACTACTACATGCACCACTTCCATCAACCTATATCAGAGCTCACTAAAGTTTGCATACTTTCTAGAGAAACATACTCCTAGCTGGGTGACCAAGAACTGCCATGGCTGAAGGAATCCGAATTTGCTGATCCCTCTTATGCGATTCTCTTTGTGGTATCCCATCTCCTTCAGAGTCTGATCCAGAGTTTGGCGGGTGAAGAAAGTGATGTTGTTGTTAAGCTACGAGCCTCTCTGATTGCCTCTTCTATCAGGACGATTTCCTTCCCCATCACTTCACTGTGAATCCACACTTTTGTTCCTTGGAAGATGGTTCGTACGTTCAGTCAAAACTCTTGCAGTAGAGTTGGATGGACCCAAATATATGCCGACAAGGCATATGCTAGGGACTTTGCATTAGTATGTTGAGAATGACTCCATAGCTTACCCATGCTGGTCCATCTAAGTTTCTTTGGAGCCTCATGTTGTGAGTTTTATACATTGGAAGTGGGAAAAGTGATGCACTCATTTCAACCATTGTTAGTGTTTTTACGAAAGATAGGTTTGTTAGGGTATCTGAACAAGAAGGAGGAGGATGATAATGACAGATGAGATGAGGCTAATCTTTCAAGTGGTGGTTGTATTTATAGGAGAAAGTGATAGTTTCCCCATAAATGGTTTTAACCAACTTAAGATTTTCTTCCTTTTTATCTTCCCATTCCTTTAATGCTCAAGATCCTCAATCAGAAGCAAAGAGAGTTATGTGAGAGGAGAGTCTTCTTCATTAAATGTCTAGGCGGCTATTTCTATCATTATCATGCCCAGGTGTCCCCTTCTTTCTCTCTAAGTGTGGATGACTAAGCTTTAAATACTAATTGCGGGTGTATTTGAGCAATGAATATTGTTTAGAAAGCTTGCTTTGTGACGTGATCCACCCTAAGATTCTGTGGTTTGCAATGGGTTTTCTTTCTCCCATTTTTTTCTTTTTAAATTTTTTTTTTAAGAGAATAAATACAAAAAAACTTATGTCCAATCGTTGTGCTATTGACGTGTATGAAGCGAATTTTGAATGAGAAAGCTTAAATTGTGAACTACATTATGAAACTCATCTGATGATTTCAGATATATATCTGATAGATTATCAGATTTTCTTGTTGATGAATATAATCAGCTTCTTCTGATGGATTATCAAAAAGTCTGATAAAATTCAGAACATCTTCTGATGGTTTACAATTTTGGCTATCTTTTTGTGACAATACATTTTATGAATTTTTTTTCATATTTTATATTGACCATGCTCAATTTGCTGATTAGAAAATTGTGTCTCTTATCATCAAGAGGTTTGTAAAAATGTCAGCAATTTGTTTTTCTGTTGGAACAAAGTACATTTCAATGTTACCATTTTACACATGATCTTTTATGAAGTGGTATCTTACATCAATGTGTTTGGTTCTTGAGTGATGCACTGGATTTTCAGTTATAGCAATAGCACTCTTGGAATCCCACAATATTGGAATTTGGTCAGATTTACTTCGTATTCCTTCAGCTTAGTTTGCATCCACATCACTTGTGTACAAGAGCTTGCTGCTGCCACATGTTCTGATTCGGCAGTTGATGTGGAAACACAAGTTTGCTTCTTGCTTGCCTAACCGACTAGCTTTTCTCCCAACATTTGAGAAGCACTAGATGTGCTTTTTCTGTCTATTTTGCATCTGTCATAATCTGCATTTGTGTATGCTATTAGTTCCAAATTTGTATCTTTCGGATACCATAGACCAAAATTTGTTGTGCCTTTCATATATTTAAAAACCCTCTTTACAGCTTTCGAATGGGACTCTTTAGGATCACATTGGTTTCTAGCCAGAAAACATGTGGAGAACATTATGTCGGGTCTACTAGCTGTTAGATATAATATTCATCCTATCATTCCCCTGCAGATTTTAATATCGACACTTTTTCCATCTAGATCAGAATCAAGTTTATTTCCGGTTGCCATGGGAGTTTTTGAAGTAGAGCAATTTTCAAGTGAATATTTCTTCAAAATTGTTTTGACATACTTGACATACTTTGATTGACTCAAAATATGCCATCACTTCTTTGTATTAAATTGTAAGCCTAAGAAAACGTTTAATCCACCCATCATGCTCATTTAAAAATGGCTGGTCATTAATTTCTCAATTTTTTTTTGCAAAAGTTTTCATTGGTTGATCCAAAAATAATGTCATCAACATAAATTTGAACAAACAAAGTGTGACCCTTATGTGTTTTCAAAAATATACTTGTGTTAATAGTACCTTTTTTGAAGCCTGAACTAATAAAGAAGTTTTAAAGAGTTTCATACCATGTTATTGGAGCTTGCTTCAACCCATACATCGCTTTGTATAGCTTATAAACATGTTTTGGGAATTTAGGGTCAAAAAAGCCTTCTGTTTGTTGCACAAACACTTCTTCCTCAATATTACCATTCAGAAATGCGGACTTTACATCCATTTGATAAACTTTGAAGTCTTCTGATGCATCATAAGCAAGGAATATTCTTACAGCTTCCAATCTAGCAACTGGTAATCATAATCTGTGCCTTCTTATTGACAAAACCTTTTACTACCAGTCTCGCCTTGTTCCTTGTTATTATACATTGTTCTTCAAATTTATTCCTAAATACCCGTTTTGTTCCAGTGATAGTTTGTTAGTTGGTTTGGGTACCAAATTGCATACTTGACTCTTTTCAAATTGGTCAAGCTCTTCTTGCATTGCTTGTACCTAATCGGAGTCATTAAGTGCTTCTTTGACAGTTTTTGGTTCTATCATGCTTAGAAACCAGCATATAGACATTCTGAGCTGTGGCTGATCTAGTCTTGACACCTTCTTCAGGATTCCCAATAACGTTTGATTGAGAGTGACATTTGATCCATCTATAATTGTTGTGTGAACTAGATGATTCTGATGGTTCTGAAGATTCCCCTTGATTAGTTACCACTGTTGGATTGAGTGGATTAGAATTCTGATGCTCAGATTCATTTTATGATAAATTTTCAGAATTGTAATCTTCTTGTGAATTTTCTGATGAGTGCACCAGATTTCCTATAGGGTTAGTATGTGACGGATGTTTGGTGATTCTTTATCTGTATGGTCTCATTCGAGAAGTTCTTTAGTTAGAATGTTAAGAAGATGACTAGTCTTCTGGCTTATCAAAAAAGTTTATTTCTTTTTTACAATTTCACAAGAAACTTCTGTTTCTGATAGTCATCAAATAACACATATAAACTTTCTCTTATTGTCCTAGTGTCTAAGATGAAAACTCAGTAAGCTTTTGAGGACAAAGAGTAACCAAGAAAGATGCCTTTTTCAGCTTTCCTGTCAAAATTTTCAAGACTTTCAAAATCATTAAATACAAAACATCTACAACCAAATGTGTGCAAAAATTTAATATTTGGGATTCTTCATTTATGACGTTGTAGTGTGTTTTCTGAAGTCTTTTGTTTATTATGGATATGTTTTGTGTGAAACATGGATTTGAAATTGCTTCTTTGCAAAAATAAGTGGGCAACTTGGTATAAGCTAGCATGGTTCTTGCTGCCTCTACCAAAGTTCTATTTCTTCATTCCACAACTCCAATTTATTTGTGGAGTTCTAGGAGCAGAAAAATCATGAGAAAGTCCTTTGCTCACAAGGAAAGTCTCGAGTTTTGAATTTTTAAAAATTTTGTTCCATTGTCTGATCTGATCCTTTTGACTGGTAATTTTAACAAATTTTCTATTTTTCTGATGAAATTTATGATCAGATCTGGGGTTTCGCTTTTCTTTCGTAAAAACTCAACCTAAGTGTACCTGGAGTAGTCGTCTACAATGACCAGAATGTATTTTTACAAGAAAAACTTGTTGTGCTTACAGGTCCACCAAGGTCCATATGCAAAAGTTCTAAACTTTATGTTATTGAAGAATCAGAAACTGCTTTATGTGAGCCTCTTTTGGATTTCCCTAATTCACAGGCTTCACATAACTTATCCTTCTTGGGTGATATGAATGGTAGACCTTTTACCAAAGCTTTGCTTGCCAGTTGGTTTAGATTTTTGAAATTTAAGTGGGAAAGTCTTTTATGCCACAACCAGCTACTACCTTTGTTGTCTTTTGAAACCAAGCACATTTGAGGGTGCTCTATTTCTTCTTTAAAATCAAAGTAATATATGGATTTTCTTATTCTTTTTCCACTTAAATAAATTTTGTTATCATCTTGACCAACTAATAAGCATTTTTCTCGTAAAAAGGTTACCTGAAAACCTCTGTCACAAAATTGACCACAACTTAGTAGATTATACTTCAAACCTTCTACATAAGCAACTTTCTCTATGGTTAATGATCCATACTTAATGCTTCCATAGCCCAACGTTCTTCACTTCACTCTATTTCCAAAATTGACTAATTTACCCAGCTTTGGAACAAAATTGCTGAGTAAGCTCTTATCCCCAGTCATGTGCTTGGAGCTTCCTGAGTCATAGTACTAGATCTGCTACACATGATGATCCTGAAATGGAAGAGTTAGAGAATTTTTGGTAGCCAGACTTGCTTGGGTATTTTTTCTGATGAAGATCTGATTAAGTTTTCTTCTTCGGATGAGGAATTTTCAACAGAAATTCTGTTACATGCTAAGCCATTAACAGATTGTTTGGTTTTTGTTTTGGAGATGGTGTTGAACTAGCTTCAGTATGTCAACACACATACAATTTTCTTTTTCAGATTTTTTCGATTCCTTTGTCTGTGATGGAAGATTTGCAGTTTTTTGGAATTTTGGATGAATCCTTTTTGAATTTTCTGAAAACTATGTTTTGATTCATACCTTTTTTTCCTTTGTTGTTAGTTTTTGCTGATAGAAAAGAGTTGTCAGAACTCATTCATTTCCAAGATTCAGTGTCAGATTCTGATGTTATTTTATCATATATTTGATATAATGCTTTGACAAAGGTGGTGGGATTTCTGATGTTTGTCTTTACATATCCCAGCCCTTCACCTTTATTCTTTGGTGTGGTTTCAATAAAGTTTATAAATCTATGGCTTGTTGAAACCCTGATATTTATTTCTTTGTCATGAATTCTTTTATATAAATCTTTTCTTTCCTTTTCATAGAAATCAATTTAGCACTTTTATTTAGGCTTTCCTCAAATAGTAATTGGTTTTCAAGTGTTACTTTATTCAATCTTTTTTGCAAATCATTAGATTTTTTGTTTTCTAATTTTTGTTTTTCTTACAAGTTCATAAAATCTAACATAAGCTTGTTTAAATTTGTTCAAGATCAAAATTATTCATACTTACCTTTGGTTCCGATCTTTCGGATTCTACATTAGAAAGCTTGGCCATGAGATAGAAATTTGCCATCTTTTCTTCATTAGAAGAATCACCAGTTAACCAGGTATCTATCCCTAGATCAGACTTACTTGTTGTTGCGTTTTAGCTTCTTCTAGCTTCTTCATAGTAAGTAACATCTTTCAGTTTTTTGGTTTTGCATTCTAATGCATAATGACCATTTTGCTTACATTTATAGCACACAACTTCTGCTTTAGTTTTGTCTCTTGACTTTCCTTGCATCCCCCTTTATCACTTTTCTGGAACTTATGGCTTCCACCTTTCAGCCTTTGCTCAAAAGTTTTAGTGAGCAATGCAATTGCCTCAGCAAATGTAGAAAAATCTGATGAGGTATCCGAATTTTCCGTATTTTGGCAATAAGATTGAGGATCATGGTTGGATGTTCTTTGAGAGTTTGAGATGAGAGCAATGGATCCACCTCTTTGGTTTGAGTTTTCATATATCTTTTCTTTTCTTGGGATAAGAATGCTATAGAGGTCGTGTAGACTCATATTTCCTGGCTCTAAAGTGGAGGCTAAAGTCATTGTGAGACTTATCCACTCTCTTGGTAGAGCATCTAGGAATTTCACATTCCTTTCATCATTTGACTTCTCAATACCAAATTTCTTTAGATCATTTAAAAGTTTTGCAAATATGTTATAGGTTCCACAAAGATTTTCATTTGGTAAACTTTTAAATCTCTCATAAGAAGAGACACACTTGTTCGTTTATTTCTCTTCATTCTTTCTCCTACTTCACAAAGATTGTCTTACTGATTGCATATCTCTTTAGCAGAAGCACATGCATCTACTTGAGAGAACGTGTCAGTTAGAAGTGACATAATCAAAAGTGATTTGGCCCTTTCATCAGCTTCCACCTTTTCCTTTCATTCTTGACTCTAGAAATTTTTAGCTTTTGGAGCCTAGGAGATAGGTATTTCAAGTGTTTGATTAGTTGCTGGTGAACCTTATATCTTAACCATGGGTATTGTGGGCCACACACAATGGATTGAAATAGAGCTCGATCATGTTCGTTAAGGAAATTTGTCACCCTGATTTTCCATAGGGGTACTCCTCTCTAACCAAGGTCGAAGGCTTTGACATAGACCCGTTGTTGAAAGCATTATTCCAAGTTTGAATGTTTGCCATATTTGGATAAAAGAAAAAATGAGTAGTTGATCGTTTGAAAATAGTTTATTCAATCTGCTCTGATACCAATTATTGGTCTCAGATAGAAAATGCTCTTTTAACTCAATATGGTGATTTCAACAGATATGAAAGTAGTGTACGGAAATTGAAATCGAACTTTCCAGAAACAACAACTACAGAATTTTCAAGTATATATAAGTTTCAAACAAAATGGTTTACAAAGTGATTGTAAGGTTATTGACTAGTACAAACGAATACTTGTATAATTCTGTGGTGAAAGGGTAATGGAGTTATTATATTTGTGTGTATTAAATGCTTGGCTTACCATGAATAAACATTAGTTTATTCATGCACTTGCTCTTCATCAAGTAGCTTGTTGGCATATTCATTGAATCCACTATGATCAACTTGCTACCCTTCAATTGTAGCAGAGCTCAAATTTGCAGACAAGTTGGCCCATTAGAATCTTTGAGAGCCATCTTACCAAAAAATCTGATGAACATATGATAACCAGATTTTACCAGATACCGATGATATTCACCGGAATTATCATTAGATTTATCAAAATGGTCTTTTCTGATTTGCTTCACTTGTATCTGATCCTTTTCTGATGCATGTAAAAAATATGTTGTTCTTTTCTTTTGTCTAGTTTCGTTACTTCTTTCTGTTTGATCTTCATGACTTTATATTCAACACTTGATCATATATTTTTTAATAACATTTTCTTCAATACTTACATAAAAGTTTCCTAAAAGCATTTTACTCATGGTTGAGCATGCCGATCATTCGAACCAGATCCTCGAATCTAGCCTGATCGACTATCTTAGTAAACAGGTCGGCAAGATTATCCAAAGTGTCTACCCTAACCACCTCGATTAAACCATTTTCAGGACAGTCGTGAAGGAAATGATGCCTAACGTCTATGTGCTTGGTGCGTGAATGGCTAACCAGATTATTTGTAATGAAAATGGTAGAGTTATTATCGACAAGAATTGGAGTTCGAGTAAAATTCAAACCGTAGTCTCTCATTTGTTGCTGAATCCGCAAGACCTGAGCACAACAGCTCGAAGCTACAATGTACCCGGCCTCGCACGTGGGTCCACAACAATTTGCTTTTTGCATTGCCAAGACACGAGACGATTTCCAAGCAGTTGTGCGTCGCCAGAGGTTGACTTTCTTTTAACTGGGCACCCTCCGAAATATACGTTATCAAACACTATCAAATACAGATCTCCTTCAGCTTACCATAATCCAAGTTTAGGTTTCCCTTTCAAGTATCTGTATATACGTTTGAAAACCTTCATATAAGGCTCCTTCGGAGTTAACTGGTACCTGGCACATAAACATACTAGAAAACATAATATTGGGACGCGGAGCTGTAAGATACAAAAGTGAACTTATCATAGCTTGATACAGAGTTGGATCCACTTTAGAATTTTCTCTTTATCGATCGTTAGCTTGTGATTTGTCGGCAATGGCGTGTCGTCATGTAAGCTGTCTTCTAATCCGAATCTCTTGAGAATCTCATAGACATACTTTGTTTGATGCGCGTACGTCCCTTCTTTCTCTTAACTCACCTGAAGACCAAGAAAGAACGACAACTCTCCCATCGCACTCATTTCAAACTTTGACTTCATCACTTTCTTGAACTCATGACACAATTCTTCATTTGAAGAACCAAAAATTATGTCATCAACGTAAATCTGCACAATCAGAAAGCCTCCCCCTTTCTTCAAAATGAATAATGTGGAGTCGATCGTACCACGCGAGAACCCATGCTCCAATAGATGCTTTGTCAGCGTCTCGTACTAGGCACGAGGATCCTGATGGAGACCATACAGAGCTTTGTCTAACAAATAGACTTTGTTATCAGACTCTAGAATTGCGAACCCTGGTGGTTGGGGCACATACACAGTTTCCTGCAACTTTCCGTGAAGGAACACGCTTTTTTACATCTAACTGATAGACTTTGAAACACATATGTGCAGCAAAGGCTAGAAACAAACGAATGGCTTCCAATCTTGCCACTAGTGCATAAACTTCTGTATAATCAATCCCTTCCTCTTGATTGAAGCCTTGAACAACCAACCATGCTTTATTTCTGATGACAACACCCTTATCGTCCTTCTTGCACTTGAAGACCCATTTCATGTTCATTGCATGTTGACCCTTCGGAAGATCGACCAAATTCCACACTTTTCACTTGTCGAATTGAGCTAACTCTTCTTGCATTGCCTCACATGAAGAATTATCCTTCAAAGCCATCTGATAATTCTTCGGCTCTATCTGAGAGATAAAAAATTCGTGTAAGCTAAGATTGTATATCTCTTTCTAGCTAAGATTGTATATCTCTTTCTGCTAGATTTCAGAAAATAAGCACCGAATCTCTGAAATGCTCCTTCGTGTTTAAACTATCGCATTTGGATTCCCAATAATATTATCGATAGGATGATAAATATTTGTTCTTGGAACTAGGATTCCCAGAGCTTGAAGATTGTTGCCCAAATTAGATTCAATCTCCCCCTCAGCACTTGCATTACTAGTAGCTTCAGAATTACTAGGGCCTGCTTCATTGGGGAACTGTACAGCAACAACACTGTATGCTATCAAAGGCTCAGCGACTGGAGCTTCTGATGTAACATTTGGGGTCATGTTTGTCAGAATACTTACTGTCCAGCTAGCATCCACTTCATCTTTATCTACCTGATGCGTGTAAACAACCTCCGAATCTTCTTCTGAAACATCAGGAAGATCAAATGAATCAAATAATTTCTCATAATCGTACCCATTTTAGGAGCAAATTCGGATGGTGGGCGATCGTAATTCAAAGGAGTAATATCATACACAACCTCCAAAGTTCGGTTTTAGTGTTATAAACGCGTTTGTTTGGAGTTCCATTGGTGTAACCCAGAAAGAAACCTATCTCTCCAAGTTCGCCCATCTTAGGAGTATGCTTGGTGGATTTGATAAAACACTTGATCCCAAAGGGTTGAAACCATGATAAGTTAGGTTTCTTGTTTTCAAGTAATTTATAGCAAGTTTTATCTTCTCTTTTGATAGTAAGCACATGGTTAAGCACATAACTTGTAGTGTTTACCACCTTGGCCCAGAAGAAAATTGGTAACTTAGATTCAGAAAGCATAGTTCGGGCTGCCTTCTTTTGAGGAACATAAGGAGCGCTGAACTGATGAAAAATTCCCATTTCTCGACATAACTCATCCATATTTTGATTTTTAAATTCAGGGCCGTTGTCACTTCGTATTTTCTTAATAGGGAGTGAATAATTTTTCTCAAGTTGTTTAAATAAATTTCTTAAAATCCCATAAGTTTGGTCCTTTGATTTTAAGAAAAATACCCACGAGTATCGTGAGAAATCGCCAATGACAACGAGGCAAAAATACATTCCACCAATGCTAGCAACATGGATTGGGCCGAAAAGATCCATGTGAAGCAATTCAAGTGGTTTTTAGATCAAGTTAAAAGTTTTCGGTTTGTGAGGCTTTCGTTTGATTTTTCCTTTTTCACACAATTCACACTTGTTGTGCATGTGAAAACTACGTAATGGAACCCCAAACACTAAGTTGTTTTTCACTAAGTGGTTCATTTTTCGCAGATGCACATGGCCCATTCTTTTATGCCAAAGGGAAGATTGATATCCAATCGCCTTTGAGAGCAAACAAGTCCCTGGAGCAGATGAGTTAACCAATGGGCGCATATCCATGCATATGTATTATTCACCCATGGAGCCCTCATTAGAATCCAATCCTCAGGAACAACAAATCATGGACGCAATACGAAGTAAGCTTTATCAGTGAACAACACCGTGTACTTGTTATCACAGATTTGAGATACCGACATCAAGTTATGTTTCAGTTCTTCAACATAGTTCACTTTGTGCAGCGTTATCTTTCCATTTATCACCGATCCTTCACTAGTGATATAACCACCTTTCTCGCCAGCAAAATTTACATAACCACCATGAATTTGTTTTAAATTATTCAATAACTCCTTATTTCCTATCATATGTCTGGAATAACCACTATCGATATACCCAATATAGATAGCCCTCTTTAGCTGCTCCTACACTCACCAACAAGGAAATCAGTTAGAATGTAGGACCCAAGCCATGATGGTCTTGGGTCATCCCATTTCGTCCACATAAGAAAACTCCTCGAGATAACCATTGCTACCAATTTGTCCTATATTTCCACTTTGGAAGTTGTTAGAGTGGTTCCAGCAAATCGAGGATTATACGGTTGACGATCTGTTGTTATATCCATAGTTTCCAAAACTTTGACTTCCATGGTTTTGATATCCGTAATTTTGACTTGTCTGAGTCTCAAAATTTCTACCAAAACTAGGACCACCATTATTTCTCTAGAATGATCTTGTTTGGTTATCCAAATGCGGTCTTTGATTGTGAAATCGGGGGGGGGGGGATGGCGCATTTCGGTCATTTACAAAACATTCCTGAGCATGAGGTCTAACATAATCATTATTAGATCCTCCAGAACGTTGAACATTCTCATGTGATTCGAAAATAACACGATTTTGGCGTCGGTGAGGTGTTGTCTCACGAGCATCATGTTTTGGAGACGAACTTTCCGATCCACGACTGGGGCAAATATCGAATGGTTCTTCACATTGATCCTGACATTGTTGTGATTTAGCATTTGATTTAAGAACAAGTTTTGTTTCTCGCTTAATCACCTTGTTTTTCTCAACCTTATGATTTTTAGAGTCTTTCTTTTCCCCATTAATTGTTTTATTTTGAGGTTTATCAACAAAATATTTCTTTTGATCAGGATCATTGGGGGATTTACCCTTGTCATTAGGATAGTCCGTGGCCAAATGTCCCTTCCCACGATACTTATAACATTTGCGAATTTTCGCAACATTCTTTGGATGTTGCTCTTGACAGGTCGAAGATGATGAAGCCTTAGTGGGATTTTTCAAAATTTGAGTGACAAACTAAGAGTTTGACCCATTTTCAATTTTCTCTACCTCTTGATTAAAATATTCCCTTTTACAAAATTCAGTCTTAGGGACATTTTTCAAATTCTTTCGAAGTTTGCCACAAGATTTTGTTTTTGATTTAGCATTTTGAACTTGATTAAAGATTTCTAGAACTTTATTGCTTATCAGGTTTTCAATGTTTTCAAAATTCATCTCACTTTTCTTAGTGGCTTCGCTTGTCTTTGACTATTCTGAGTCAGAAGCTACTTCGAGCTTAGATTCCGACTCACTTTGCGGTTCAAGAGTCAGAGGAGTCGTTGGCACAAAGTTTGCTAATTCAAGATCAATGCTTGCCATCGATGTATAGTTGTGGTTAGTCGGTGGATGCACTTCACTATAACCGATGCTAAACATTTCTTTCTCAATTTCATTCACACGTTGGCTTTTAATGTAGAATTCATCACTTTAAATGAATTACCAAACTTTTCCATTTTTCTTTGTAAATCTAAAATCATATTATCTTTTTCCAAGATAATTTTGTTCTTTACTAAAACACAATTCTGGTTCATTTCAATTTCAGATTTTAGCTGTTCATTTTTAAGGGTTGCTTGAGCTACACGTGTTTCAAATTCAGAGATATCATTTTTCTATGCTCTTATCTTAATTCGGTATTCCTTGTCCGAACAAGACAAATCTGCAATGAGTTCTTTGGATTTTTCAAGATCAGCAATCAAGTTTGTGTTATGAAGTGCGCATCTATCGATCTTAGCTACAAACTCTACGCATCTAGCACAACGCTTATGTACGGAAGTCGATTTTATGTCAATTACAGCCATGAATGCACAAGCTTCCTTTTCAATAGAACTTTCTACCAACTTTTGACCTTCTGCATCAGCAAATTCCTGCATTTCGGTCATTATAATTTTGAACTCAAAACATTCAATCCTTTTTTCATTATCTGAGATTTTTAGTCTTTCTATTTGTTCATCATTTAAGTTTTCTTCACTTTCAACAACTTTGTTCACTTCCAATTCTTCACCCATAACTTCAACTACAACAGCAAGTTCCTCCATACTAGCTTCTTCTATAATCTCTTCACCCACTTCTTCTTCGATAATTTCAGCCACAAAGGCTTGTGAAACAATAGCCCCCCAGATGTTTTCCAAGGACATCCCCAATTATAAGGCTCAGTAACTTCTTGTAGATGCTGAGCTACCAAGGCATTGTTTGCTGAAAGAGTAAGATTATCTGAAGCATTTGATCGAGAATTTGAAGTTGAAGCATTAGAAGAATTTGTATGAGCTCTTGAGTTATTTCCACTTTGGTAATTGCTTTCTCTGTTGGACCTTTCCATCTTAGGCTTTCTATAATCCCGTGCATACTAACCATAGATACTACAATTGTAGCACCTCACTATTGTCATATCGATGCCCATTCGAATCTTAGTTTGACCACCAATGAATTTCTTACCCGTTTTAATAAGAAACTTCTTTGCTCTTCAAACCAATAACACCATATTGGTTGAAGATCAAATCATTCTATTTCATCTTGATCTATTTGGTCAAAATCTTCGTCGAGACTCGATTGCTATACAAGCTTCCCAAGACAAAATTTTTCGTAAGCCGTCATGAAGGATGCCAAGAGACTCATGTTATCTTCTATTAGTTTTAAGCAATTTGAATCCAACTTTGTAATGTTAAAACTTGTTCCTTGAGATTTCTAACTTCCACCAGATGAATACATTCCTTGACTTGAATTAGCAATCCCACTCGAACCACTCGCATTATTGCTTACAAAGGCATGATGACTTTCAGGAGCTTAATTTTTTGAATATAGAGCAACACCTGCTCCACCAATACTTCCCTTTTCTACGTTTTTGAAGCTTTACATAGTTGAGGATCTTGAATCTTTTCAAAGTTAGAGGCTTGATCTTCCATGTTCCAAGCATATCCCTTCAGCTTCTGAACATCATCGTCCAACGAAAGCTCGTCATAGAGAACACCTTCTCTAATTAATGCAGTATACATATTCCATTCATCCGTCAGTGCTAGGTAAGTATCGATTGTTAAAGTTTTAATTAGGGTAGCTCCACATCCTTTTTCAATACACAACCAAATCATGATATCTTTCGCTCTCACATACCTCTCGAATCGTTCCTTCCATTCAAGGAAATCCAAGTCATTTATCAAAAGAGGAGGCTTGTCATTACTACCCACTTTAGCATTGTGTTTGATATTTTGAACCATTGTGGTCAGATTGCTTGCCATTTGAAAAGAATTTGAACGAAGCAGAAAGTTCACAGTGGGCTTAGACAGTAGGTTTTGGTTGAAAAATTTTCTAAGTCAAGGAAATCCGGAGAGATAAATTAACTAATAAACCACGGAGGGTGAAGTCCGAAGAGTGTCAGAGTGGTAAACCCGGATCAATCACCTAAAATAAACAAGAAACACGGACAAAAGGAAAAAATCAAACAATACAAACTCAGAAAATCACCTAATTTCCTAAACTCGGAACTAGTTTAAAACCTTTAACACAAATTAATAAAAAAATTGGAAAAAGATTAAAGTCAGACACGAAAATTCGGAGTGGATTAATATGGAAACTCGAAGGATTCCTAAACTTGGAACTAATCTAAAAGCTTTAACTCAAATTCGGAAAAGGATTAAAGTTCGGACACAAAAACTAAGAGTGGAGAATTTTGGAAAATTGGAAGGATTTAATGGGTATAACTCGGACCAGATCACAAGGTTATAATCCCGGATACCACAAATTCAGACAAAAACCAAATTCGGAGTTATGGAGATAGTAATCTAGACCAGTTAATCCAGAGATGAGGTAACCTGGTTCTGGATATCTCCCTAGTGTTACTTTACACTAGATCACCAATACTCCGGAAACACAAACAGTAAAACAAAACTCAGAGCAAATTTAAAAGGATCAAACAAGGAATCTTTTACTAACCTTCAAAAATACCCAGATGAAGATCTTTAAAAAAACTCTATAAAACCCAGATGAATATCTAACCTAAAAGCTTTAAACTAATCAAAATCCATCATCCAAAATAAGTAAACACAAGAATGAATGATGAAAACTCCTAAAAACACAGCAAACAACCACTAAGAGCCAATCAAAAAGTGATTTTCCTCAAACTAAACCTTCAAATGAAAAACACCTACAATAGTATGAGCACACTACTCTGATACCACTTGTAAGGTCACCTAAACATAGGATCTCACTCAAGAACACAATAGCAAGGTGTGTAGAATCCACCTAGTGATCACCACATTAGATATATATGATCATGAACAAGTAGAATAAGAAAGATCTGAGAATACACAGAGTATTCTTAGATGAAGATGATGAATGACGTCACACACATAGTGGCCACCAGACAAAAACACATACTAATGATTAGGGTTTTCTTGTCACACAAACCTTCCACAAAAGAAAATGCTATCTTGTCATATTTCATTAAGGGTTTATATACAAGACATATCTGGACACACATGTCCGGATGAGATATAGGCCCAAAGCCCAATACACCAAAACTAGGACTGAGCTACATAGCTCAACTCCGGATACTAACTAACAAGAAAACTCGGACAAGGGAACTACATACCCTTGTCTGAATTTACACAAATTAACATAAACGTGGACAAAACAGAACACGTGAATCCGGACGTAGGATAAACCCTAATCCGGATATATATAAGTTCCGACATAGGATTCAAAATGCTACAAGTTACAATAAAGACCCCTAGGATAAGAAGATCTACACTTATCACCCAAGTGCATTAATAGGAAGTGGAAATCGTTCATCAGTTTAGCACTCTGTATGTTCCACAACATAACGGAGTTGCTGAACGCAAAAACAGAACCCTTATTGAAGTTGTCCGGACCATGTTGTCCGAATCAAAATTGCCAATCATATGCTAGAAGCAGTTAACACATTATGCTACGTCCTTAATAGTGTTTTAACTATTAAAAAGCATAACAAAACTTGTTATGAGCTTCTTTGTTATGATAAATCGAATTTAGAAGGTTTCAAGCATTTTGGGATAAAATGTATTATACGTTGTACAAAAAATACTTCTAAATTTAGTGAAATCAGAGAAGAAGGTTTTCTTCTTTGATATGTTTCGGAATCACCAAATAAGCGAGTATACAACATTAAGAAACGGATGCTGGAGGTTGTCTTTGACAACTCCGTTAATCTTGATCCTCCACCATCTGAGTTCGGCACCAAAAGTGGTTACAAATATGATAAACTGTTTGAATCATTCAATCTCCTATTTTGACATATGAAAATTCAGAGAAGGTGTATACACACCTGATTAATCAAGAGGAGGTGGATGTTGGATGCCAAACTAGCATACCAACAAATGTTTCTCCGAATGTCAACTCATGGGGAGGATAAGTTACTAGTACGTCGAATAACAACAATGTAGTTCAAGTCCCCAAAAATGCAAATTCTGATGACTCTGAGGAAGAAGAGGTGATCTTTGTAGATGTGAGCAATGATATGTCCATTGTAAAGAACGATGAATCTTCAGAAGAAAATGCTGCGGGAGAGGTTCAATCTAATCTTAGAAATGAAATGACAACCCCGGTGATCCCACTGACGAGTACAAATGTTAATCATCTAGTTTATAATATTATTTGTGATCCTCATTCGGGAGTTCAAATGAGAAGTCCAACTTTGTCAGTAATGCAATGTTTGTTTACTGAAATCAAACAAAAAACTACTATAACAAGAGCTTGCATGAGTGCTTCATTTCCCAAGTAGTGCTGAAGAAGTATCATATGGCATTGAAAGATAATTAATGGTATGAGCTATGCTGGAAGAATTAGCTCAGTTTGATAAATTGAAGGTGAGGAATTTAGGATATCTTCCGAGAGATCATCATGCAATCAACACAAATGATGATAAAGTTATCATTGTTCATAGTAAAGCTCGCTTAGTTGTGCATGGTTTTGATCAGGAAGAGGGAATAGATTACACAGAGGTGTATGCTCCTGTAGCACAGCTTAAAGCAATTCCATTTTTCTATCTAACACATCTCATAAGCAAATCAAAGTCTATTAGTTAGATGTTAGACTACGTTTTGTATGGGAAGCTGCAAGAAACTGTGTATGTTTCTCAAGTGCTAGGGTTTGATGATACTCACTTTCTAAACAAGTTGTGTAAACTAGATAAGGCGTTGTATAGGTTACATCAAACTCCACGGGCTTGGAATGCAATGCTTTCCACACATTTGTTGGACAATGGATTTATTTGTGGCGCTATTGACTCCACACTATTCATATTGAAGAGGGGGGGGGGTTCGGATTGTTTAAATCTATAATGATGACTTTATTTTGGTTCTTCAAAGGAAGAGCTGTGTTAGGATTTTGAGTCGGTGATGAAATCAAAATTTGAAATGAGTGCAATGGGACAACAACATTTCTTTCTTAGATTGCTATTAAATCAAAGATGGCATCTTTGTCATCAAACACAGTCGGTTCATGATATCCTTAAGACATTCAAGATTGAGGATAGTTTACCCTATGATAAAACCGTTAGCAACAAATCATAAACTTGAAGCTATTAAAGAATAAGATGCCAAAGAGGAACCAACAATGTATAGGGCAATGATTGGTTCTTTGATGTACTTGACAGCCTCACAACTAGATATTATGTTTGAAGTGTGTTTGTGCACAAGATATCAATCAAATCCGAGAGAATCCCAACATAAAGTCGTCAAGAGAATCTTTACATACCTAAAAGGGAAATCAAAACTTGGGTTGTGAATTCCTGCTCAAGGTAGTTTGGATCTCATTGCATTTGCATTTTTTGATGCGGATTCAGAGAATGTATGGTGAATAGAAACTCAACCTCAGGAGGTGCTTAATTGTTAGAAAACAGACTGGTGTCATTGTAGTGCAAGAAGCAAGCAACTGTATCGCTTTCCACATGTGAAGCTGGGTATGTGGTAGTATCAAATTGTTGTTCTTAGGTTCTTTGGATACATCAACAGCTTTGCGACTATGGTCTGAATTTTATTCACACTCCAATTATGATTGATAATAGGTCAACTATTTCAGTAACTAACAATCTAGTAAAACACACATATACTAAACATATAGACGTTAGACATCATTTTATTTGTGATTGTGTGGAAACGAGGTTAACCGGAGTAGTTAACATTGATACACTAGACAATCTGGCTGATTTATTTACAAAGGCATTTGATCGGACTAGATTTGAGGATCTAGTACGAATGATCAGCATGATAAATCCTGAGTAGGATGTTCGTCAAAACTCCCATGGAAGTTTTGATTTTCTTTTTATCATGATCAAAAATTTAAAATCCAAAAAGATATTACTTAGTTATAGGATATTTTTAAAAAATCCAAAAACATCATAAAAGTGTAAAAATTTTGAAAAACATGTCGAGCAAAAAAAGAAATGATAGTACATCAACAGATTATCATAGAGTATATATCTAAAGTTTTTGTATGGTAAACAACTTCATTATATGATGCTATGATAGACTTTACACGTTGATTAAAACTGATTTTTTAGATTAGATTGAACATCGTATATTGTGATTAACGTCTCATGGATATATGGTCTTAGTACCATAGTTTCATTTAAGAGGTCCAGATCCCGAGATACTAGGCTTTTATACTCTTTGATATCTGGGATATTATACTTGTTTTTCTTAGAATGCGAAGGAATTAGACTAGAACTTGTATTATATTTTGCTAAGTGCTTTTATTGTTTCCAAACCCTTTAGGTACATTTCTTTTCTACCAAAAACTATCATCAACGGATGATATGTTTAAGAATTATTTCACCACCGTGTGCACAAATTCATAATTATGTTACCACCGGGTACATATATTCAAAACTGGTTTGAATGTAGAAAAAGATACAAGTGGTACATCACCTAAAGTTGAGCCTTCATCTCTTTGTCGGTGCGCTGGCACTAACCTGACCTCTGAGTTTCTCACAGTTTTAGCCGGATACATATATCAATGTAGTATATTCACATGTAAGATGAAATCTAGGCAATCTTGTTACGGAAGTATATTCTGGGATGGGGAACACATTTACGTCAAGTTTTTAATATATCTAGTTGCCATATCTCAAAAACTGTATAAAAATGTGATAAATTTTAAGTGGACACAATACCATTCATCATTTTGAATTGTTAATACCATATGTTTAAAATTGTTTTAGATGATACCAATTGTGTTTTAGTCTATGACATATACGTTTGTATGATCTTCTTACGCATGGTTTCTCAAAAAAAGATTTTTTTGTACATATTTGTTTATTGTTTTATTGTTGTTTTAACAAAAATACAAAAAGATTTTAAGTGTGTTTTGATATAAAGTTTCAAAAGTCATGTATTAAAGTGACTTGTTCTCTGGAGAACTAATCATGTTCCAGAGAATGTTTAGTTCCAGAGAACTAATCATGTGTTAACCTTGTTGTCTTGTTCTAGAGAATGTTTATTTTCTAAAGTGAATAAAGTTCCGGGTTATTTCTATTTCCAGAATGGTTGAGTTCCATGGAACTGATAGGGTATAAAAGGATGGTATTGTTTTTTTTCACACATCTCTTAAACTCTTTCATACATAAAATTTATCTAAATTTTAAATTCTATCGTTAATTTTGTCAAAATTTTTCCTCAAGGTTTAAAACTAAAAATGAAGGTATTTTTGGTTAAAAGGAACATAATCATCATCATTGTTTTGTGTCTTTGATGTTCTAAAGATGTTATTGACTAAGATCTAGAACTTAGGGTTTTAGTTTGAAATTGAATGATCATGTTGTGTATTGTTGAAATTGAACGTGTGTATTTGGATAACTTTTTTGAAAATTAGGGTTAAAATTTTGTTGAAATTTTTTGAAGAAGATCATTGATAAACTGATTTTGATCGAAAATGTTGACTTAGTCAAACTGGAACAGATGTTTGTTCGGATTTTGAATGTTCCGCAGTATAAGATGTTCCGAAGAATTAATTTGTTCCCAATTATACGTTATTCTGTAGAACTTCAACTAGTTGACTAGTCAATGAAATTCGAGAATATTTTTAACATGTTAACTATGTCAATGGATTTGGTTTATGGATATTCCAGAATACTTGATATTCTATGGATTTTTTCTTGAGTATTAGTATTGTCCGGAATATTTGTGTGTCCGGAATATATGATCAGGGTTCTTGTAATATGTGTTCATGCCTTAGGAAACTTTTTTTATTTTTCTAAGTGTGAATTCATTTTATAAAACCTACTAATGTTTTAAGTTTTTATTTAAATTTTGTTTTGTTTTCTCTACAGGAATGACTGCTAAACATTAAGGGTGTTCTTTCCCAAGCACAATCAGTTGGCTATTGTAGATGAAACTTCCCTAGACATTGATGATTATCGACAAATCTTGCAATTTTTAAGATGTTCAAAGATTATCTTTACTATTGCAACAAATCCGTATAGTAATCTCTCATTAAAATGATTTCTAGTCAATGACAATTCCAATTGAGAATGATGTTCGTGCTACGGTTGTTGGCCAAGAAATTAAAATTACTGAGGATGTTGTTCGTGAAGGTTTACTATTGGGAGCATTGGATCAAGGTGATATCAGATATGCTGGTTTGGTCAGAGAGCGAGAGTTTAGAGAATTTGGGTATGCTAGTAATTTTCTAGATAAGCAAATTTATAAGGGTATGTTACTTGGTCAATGGCATTACTTTTATCATGTCTTAATGCAATGCTTTACACCATGGAAATCGGGAATGGTTAGAATGGAGCATCATCTTTCTTTCTTCTACAATGATTTCACTCATGGTTAATCAGTCGTATAACTTTTCAAGGATGATTATTATGGCGATACAAATGCAATTGGAGTATAAAGCAGGAAATGTGAAGTTGCTTTGTCTATATCCAGGGTCCGTTATGCTGTTCTTCTAAAGATTAGTTTTGAACTTGCAAATTGATGTATTGGAGGCTTATAGATTAGATGTTATAAGTCAAAGAATTTTCAAGGATTGTAGAAGAGCTAATCGTTCACGACGTAATAGACTTCCGGTTGTTACAAACTTGCTAGGAGCTAGTGTTCAAATTGCGAAGGTGTAGTCCAAATATTTGAAGAAGGTGAAGATGATGAAGATGCTCCTAATGCACCATTTAATATTCAACAGGTGGTTGTTTAACCTCTGGTGGTTAATCCAAAACCTCAAGTAGAACCACAAGTTCAAGAACCTATTGTTGAAGAGCTTATGGTTGAAGAACCAATAAATGTACAGCAACCTCCATAACAACATAACCCAATGCGTGAAGCGGTTCAAGAACCAAAAAATGTTGAAGTACAAGAACCACATAATGATGAAAATTGTGGTACTTGGAGGTTAAGAATAAGTTGGTGATATGAATCTTGATGATGTTATCTTATTTGTTGATACTGAGTTAGCGACTACAAGTCTAGTGTTACTATTGTTAAGAGTAAAGAGACGAACGTTGTTGATGATGATGATGTGATGGTGAATAAGATTAAGTATAGACAATTGGTGAAGAAAGAAGAGTTGAGAAGCTAAATGAAGAAGAACAAGTTAAATTGGTATCTTTTAGAAGTAAGATTGCTTCCCTCAGTCCTTCTTCTCAGTGGGCAGTCAAGTTACATGAATGGGATGAGAAATTAAAAGATGTTGCTTCATCATCATCACCATCATTATCATCATCATCTTTCAGAGTCTTCGCATGATTACATTAGCCTTTTTGAGTTGAAGACTTATAAATGAAGAAGAATGGGTGAAGGTTCAAGCTCTGCACCAGAATCTCCTAGTGTTATAAGTTCTGGTTTACCTATTACAGCTACTGATATTCCAATCTCAAGTTCTAGCGGTGATGCTACGCCTTTTATGCATGTAAGTTCTCTAATGTTTGTGGCTCTTCGAGGCATTCCTTTTTCATCTGTTACTCATAGAATTCGTGATCCTTGGGGAAATCCACAACCTCTTTATGTTTTGTTGCTAAAACATAATGTTCCTAATGTTCCAAATGCTATTATTCCACCAAGAGTGTCTTTTTCAGAATTATTTCCATCTATGCCTCGACAACCTAGTTCTAGTAATTTGTTTGCTAGATCTCCTGGTTCCATTGTACACTTTCAAGATCCTCACCATTAGATGTTAAAACACGATTAGTGAGTCCTAGATTAAAAAGACCTGTGCACAGACCTGGTATTGAGTAAGCAGTTACACCAAGACCTAGAACTGAAAGACCTGTTGGTCTAAGGCCTAGTGTTCTAATAGGGTGGTCATAAGGTGCTGGTATGAGTGGTGTTATAGAGGAACTGAAGTATTCGTACAATATTGTTGGTGAAATTCACAAATTTATGGAAGATCAAACACGGGAGATATTTAGAAATTCTACTTTGATCAAAGAGTAGCAAATGACTATTGATGCACATCATATCATTATTCAACAGAATGAACCGAAGATTGCTGAATTGACTGCAACACTTGAAGTTAATCACAACAATCGAAAAATTTTGAGCATCATGATAAAGTCCACATTGAATGGCATAAGCGAATGATCTCACTAAATGACAAGATGCATAAACTTGTTAGTGAAATTGTGGAACTAATAGCTGCTTAGGGGGAGAATGAATCAACTACAATGCAAAGTTGATAGGTTAGAAAGTTATAAGATGATTTTAATCATGACAATGATCCTATAACATTGAAGTCTAGGGAGCAGCATAGTAGTTCACAAGTTACTAAGACTGTAATCAAGGCATCAACTGAGGGGAGTCAGAAGCTAGTTCAGGTGGTGGAGATAAAGGAACAACAGAAGCTGACACTGTAGTTGGGTGATAAAGGAAAAGGTGTGGTAGTGGAACAAGAATAACAAATTGATGCTTTGACTGGATTAGATGATAGTATGTTTGAAGATTCAGATAATGAAGAAGATCTAGAAGCAGAAATTACTTTGAGAAAGATGATTGGGAAGATAGAGAGATCGTTGAAGGTGTAGTTGAAGATTGGAAATCAAATGATGATATTGCTGAAATTGAAGTGAAAAAGAGCAAGAAGGAAGACATCTCAGGATGCAAAGATAGATATGAATCGTCTAGAGAGAAGATTTACACAGAAAATGAGGTTAAAGACATTCCTCATCCAGAAGATCTTCTAGAAGAAATGACTAACGAGTTTAAGAAATGGTTTAACGATCCAGCACAAGTGTTAACTCAAAAGAAAGAATATGTTAATACACGTGGTGAGTATACCAGTAAAATTATTTGTTGGGATTATGATACAAAACCTAAGCTAATCATGATAAACAGAACAGATGGTGTACAACATTTTAAATGTAGATCTATAAACTTTTTCCGGCTCGTGATCTACATCATTTGGCTAAGATTGATTTAAATAACAGAACATCTCTTGAGCATGTCAATGGGTTGATAAATAACCTTGTCAAGAAAAGTCATTAATGCAACTTGGAGGATCAAGATAAACCTGCTTCCTTGTTTATGCAACATACACACGAGCACAGAATCCAAGTGTATATGCAAACTAAACAAGAGCACAACCAATATAACAAGTGATATATCTTCAAATGTTCACTATATTGATTTGTAGAGAGACTCAGTACATAGACTCTTGAATAAACTTCTTATCTCTCTATACACTCTCTCTATGCTCTCCTGTGTTCCCCTGGTGTCTCACTCTAGTGTCCCAATGTCTGTTTATATAGTGCCAGCACCTAGCAATAGTACGAAGAATGTCACTGGTCGTACGAAGCACAAAGACACGAAGAACATTCAAAGATGGTTGCTCGTACGAACAACTTATGGCTCGTACAAATGAGTATGTCGTTCGTACGAACAAGTAATGTTCTTGTTAACAGGGTTACTCGTACGAGCATGCAATGACTCGTACAAACATATAGTGGCTCGTACGAGCAAGCAACTAGCTCGTATGGAGCACCTTTCACTGTACGAATAAGCTAAACGTCATACTAAATTAAGATTGGAGGATATCTTGATTTGGTCGACACGACCAAACTTTAAAGACTCAACAATCAGAGACCGTACAATTACTGACGTAACTAAGAACAAGCGACAGACACAAAAGTGTATCAACAACTCCACCTTGGATGTTCTTGGTCTCATTTCTGATGGCCTGCTTTGGACTATGAGCTTCCGGCGTGAATACCGAACTGAGTTAAACCGAACCAAATCGAGTTGCATCCACACAAATATGCATCAACAAACTCCCCCTTGGATGCTGCTCCTGATGGTTCGTTCTTCATGCTGTCAGATCTTCAGATGTCTTCACGCGTCATAGTCAGGAGGTGCATCAGCAAACTCCCCCTTGAATATATCTTTTGGTGTTGATAAGTGGTTAGCTATGAATTGATCTTTTTAATTCACAACTTGCATTTATGGGGTGTCTTTAATCCCTTAACTTGTTTTCTTCAAGCTCGTCCTCTTTGCCTTTAGCTTGCTTGAATATTACGTTTGCACACACAACAAAGCTAAACGCGTAATGAGAACAACTGTAGGGATTTAATCAATCCTTATAAAACTGTTATTTGGAAATTTCGTGATGGATTGATTTTATGTATAAGTAGCATATGAAACACATGAGACCAACTCTTATTCGACTACCAACTGGCAATACTTTAAGATTTTTAAGATTGTTCAATTTTAATCCATTAAACTTCAAAGCTTGTCAATTTTGACCATTTATGAAGATCCAGTTGTTTTCCAGCTTAGAAGCAGGATTTTAGATTGGATAGACTTGAGTTCCAACATCGGTCAATCAAAAATAAACTACAAGTAAAATCTTTTTGGCTTTTATAAAATTTATATTAAAACTCACCTAAAATCTTTTTGTTATTTTTAATTTTTTAAAAGTAAAGACGGAAAGCAATTAAACAAGTAAATATTTACAGATATTCCTTATGTGAATTTTGAGGGTTCGAGAATCATATTAGTATACGGTCATGTCAAAACACACTTGTTATTTGATTAGTTAGCATTTAGATAAGTATCCGATATCAATTATCGGTATTGTTGTCCACATAAGCTCAATTGATCAGATGTACTCGCGGTTGGGGGATACGATTAATGAATGGTTTATACTTACCGACCGGTGTTCATCCACTTCATGACACATTCTCGTATCAAGACATGCACGAGAGAAAATCGTACCAGTGAGTATACTGCTTATCATCTGTTTTGACGTATATGATGTGAGATACTCACTTATTTTGATTGAATACAAGCTCTATGTGATTAAATCACTTATTGATGAGGAACTTGATTTTCAGATGCATGCAGAGCACAGTAGTAAGTCTGTGAACAGGTTAGTACCATCGTACCGACAAAGAGACGAACTTAGCTCCCGCATAAAGTTTTGATATATTATCACTTATTCTTGGCTGAATGTGATATTTTTATCACTTATTGATGGTCGTATGCAGTATTTACATGTATGTATGGTATCATGGAAGTTCTAGACTTGCTTCACCGTTATTTTTCGCTAAAAGATTCAACCATGATACCCAGATGATAAGCAAGCATAAATACCGCATATCTTAGAACCTCGGCATACTATCAAACAAAATTTCGGTACCAAGACCATATACCAATGAATGGTTCCCACCTGGTCTTTAGTCGATAATGTTTATATCGCCCTGTGCACACTTTAAAATCGTTGCCAGCCTACCGATACATTGAATATAGAGCTACTAATGGTTCCCACCTGGTCTTCAGTCGATAATGTTTATATCGCCCTGTGCACACTTTAAAATGATTGTGAGCCTACCGATACATCGAATATAGAGCTACTTATCGTTTTTCATTTTAAGTTCAAAGAGGTTTTGAGAGACCACTAATTTACTATCATTTTCTCTTTTTCTTGCCAGGAAACTCATTTTTGTTTTTCTCATGTTTTTGCATTTTTCGGATTGGTCTTTACTCCCCCTACAATGCAAAAAGTAAATTTAAACCTTTAAATATATCTTTTTGGATTGTCCTCAAGAAACATGTTCACAAAAACGATTTCCCGATGTGGATTAACTCATGTTTTACCTCGATGCCGTTTACTAATATTAATTTTAATAAAAATGATTTTTCAAAATATTTGAGAAATGAGTTGTCACGTTGGTAATAGGTGTGGATCTCAACAACATTGATGAGTTTCATATTGAAACAATCATGTGTGAGGTGATATTCTAGATCAATGTGTTTGGTCTGGAGTGTTGTACGAGATTTTTTAGAAAATTCATAAAGCAGCTTAAATATTGACAGAGATAGGAGAGATTAGAAATTTAAAACTGTAATCCTGCAATTGCTACGTGCATTGCCAGGAATCTGTGTGCTCTCCCACTGGATATCCACCTAGTGTGGATTTCAAGGTCTATTTTCAGCTACTTCATATAACGGAGAAATCTCTTCACAGCAACAAGAACATAAATCTTCGGGTCTGACTGGTAAGAAGCAAGAGTGCATGTGGAGAAGCTTGTACATATCATCTTTAGATAGTCCATACATGGTGTTGTCGACATGTTTTTGCACCAGAAAAGGTCTTCGTCTTTCTCCTTGAGAAGTAGTGTTCGGTTGTTCAATCCACGCCAAGGCATCCACACACCTGGTTGGTTTGTTCAACCAGACACATTTTCTTCAATCACACCCATGGAGAAATGTACACTACACGATCATCTTGTAAGCTTTTAACTTCTTATGGAAATTATAAGACATGAATCTTCGATAATCTTTTGACGTGCTTCAGGCGCACACATTTCAATTGAATCTATCCTGTGGATCCGATCCAAGCCTTAAACAAACAAATTGTTGGTTGTTTTTCATCTTGTCGAAGTTATCAACTTCATTCACCAAACTTTCTTTACTCATCGGATATTATCTTTTCTTTCTCTCCAACAAAGGCAACAACTCCTGAATATAACGATGTTTTGGAGCCGCATGTTGCCGATCCTGTGCCTGGATGCTCCACTATCAACAATTCTATGATTACCAATATATCCTCCTGGAACATCCTGTACACTCATTAAAGATTAGTTGGAGATGGGGACCCAAGCCTTCATTGACTTGGGTCGTCCGACATCATCGAGAATTGGAACTCTGTTATTTCAATTATTCAGAATGGATTGTGCTCCCCCTGAAATAATTACTGGTTTTGGTTTCCAAATCTGTTTTTGTGTTTCAATTTTAACATCTGATTGTGTTTGGACAACCTTCAGTTTTAAAGCCTTTTCAACAGCCTTTTGTTGTTTCTTTCTCTGTTTCATTTCTTGTTGTTTAACAAGACGAGGGTCCTTTTCAACATCATCAATTTTTGTTTTTCCCTTCGTGAGATATGGAAAGTTTTTTACAATGTGTCCATACTTACCACACTCAAAGCATGATCTCCACTCAACAAACCTCAGAGTATTATAAATGTGGTAGCCTAATGATGAACTTCGTGATCTTGAGGTACGTGGTCCTACATTACAACAATTTGTGTTGTGTGTAGTTGTTCTGACTGTTTCTCTTTAAAATTTTAATTTGTTTAACAAAATCCGTATTGGATTTGTTTTCAAAAGAGTCAATTTTATCAGTCCTCTGGGATTTTACGAAGTTCACATTTTGAATTTTCTTCTTGTGCTGGCTCTGTTTGCTTTTTCCATTTCCTTGGTTAGCGTGATTTTGCTTTCGTTGATTGTTTTGAGGTTTCAATTTTTTATTTTCATATTTTTTTCTAACTTTGGTTTTTAGAAGAGGAGCACACTGAGTTACTACAACTCTTGGACTCTAATTACCCAAAAACTTACTAGTAGAATCCTCGAAAACTTTATCAAGCAAGGATTGATTGACTTTTTTGATGGGAAAATCTTTGTTTGAGTAAACTTTGTCGGAACCAATCAACGTATAAAGCAAGTTCATGCTTTCACAAGTTTCAACATGAGCTTCAGCAAGCTTGACATTGGCAGTCACACATGGTTTCGCTGGAGGATCACAGAGAATGTGATTTTCGTGAGATACATTTTCCTCTTTTGTTACCGCATCTGATTGCTTAGGTTTGTCCTCATCCTACTCGTCATCCGAACTATCATAATCCTCAATAATTGGAGGATTTTGATCATTTATAGACTTTGAGTCATTGATGTCATCCGATTGACCTTGACTTGAAGATGTGCCCTTAGTGAACCCTAGACCAGTTGTAAATTCATCAAGATCCAATGGAACGGTGGGTTCAAACTGTGGCATATCTTCATCATCTGGCATTTTGCTGTAATTGTGCCTAACCGGAGGGGAACAAGCTTGATAACCTATGCATTTCACATCACCTTTCTTCTTTTGAACATCAATGATGTGATCTAAAACATATCTTGAGTTGGAGTAACTGTCCAACTTGAGTTTGATTGGATCATGTTCACACTTTGCACAGGCTAACTCCTTTTTTGTTTCTTCAAGCATGTTAATATAATTGTTAATGGATGTTTGTTTTCTCAAGACATTCTTTGTTAATTCAGAAACATCCTTCTTTAAAGTTTCAATTATTGTTTTAAATTCTTTTTTTGTTTTTCTTAAGAGCTGTGTTTGCCTCAGTGCACTTTGTCAGATCTACAATCAAACTCTGATGATGCTTCTTTGTGAGATCAAATTTACCTTCAAATTCTAAGTATTTACCTTTTAAAGCTATACATTCAAAACACTTAGACGCAATAGGTTTATCGAAACTTACCTGACTGGATTAGCAATCTAAACGGGTCATGAATGTTGCATGAAGAGTGGAAGATCCAATTGATGAGAGATGCTTGGAAAACTCATCAGATGGTCCTTGAGTTTCATGCTCCAAATCTTCTTTGATGTTGTCTGTCGATTCAGTTTCAGTGATTACATCTTCTAATTCAACATTAACATCTTTAGATCGATCTTCACTCGAAATTGATTTTGCTTCATCTGAACTGCTGCTATCCCATGAGCTGTCATTATTTCTGGATGATTGTCCATTGTTATTAATTTTTGTAATTTCGGCATAGTATGCAGTTCCTCCTCCACCATTGTTTCCCAATTGAACAGACCAATGACAACGCTCATCTGCTTGAACTACTAATGCTCGGTTGGAATTGTTTGTAGGAACCATTGCTCTTTCGTTGTTAGTAACTTGCTTTCTGTTGAAAGGATATTGATTCCCTTGCTGTGGAGGCTTCGTGCATTCTCTTTTAAAATGCCCATTTTCTCTACAGTTGAAACAAGTAACTTTCCTTTTGTCAAAACCGTATGGAGTATCCTTATTGCTTTCCAGATTAGTTCTTTTTTTCTCCATAAAATATTTTGCCCTTCTCACTTCACTTGCAAACGCCCATTTGATATCAATTAACTCCATCTCCTCCTTATCGATTTGCGCATAGTCTTCACTGGTTAAATTGATGTTACCAATTTGTCCAGCTACTAATCCATAGTAGGAACTCACCAAAGTGTTTAGAAGCTCCATGTGTTCCCGGGCAACTTCCACACTTACCTTAGAAAGGTTTGATGTATCTAGTCTAACAGTGTTGGAATTTGTGGATTGAAAGTTTTTACCATAGAAAGCTTGTTGTTGAACTTGTGGTGTAATAACTTGTGGTTGAGGAAGATATGCTTTTGGATCAAATGTTTGTTCATATGCTTGAGCAGTTGAACTAATATCTTGAGGAAGAAAAAGAAAGACTTTTGGATCAAAAGTTTGTTCATAAATTTGAGCACTTGAACCAACAAACTGAACTGGTTTAACTTGTGGCAGAAAAGGATTCGCATTTGACATGAATGTTGTTTGAAGTTTTGGTTGTTGAATTGTACTTATACCTGTGTTAATGCCCCCAAAATACATCTCTGGGTTTTGCGGAACTGGAAATTGTTTTGCTTTGCGAATTTCTTCTTCATTTTTGTTATCAAGTTTCTAAACAAATTAGTAAATGCTGATCGCATCCAAACACCTGTATGTTTTAGCAATTCAATAAATTGACCCCATTTGGGTGGTAAGGCATCAGCAAAACGCAAACAATCTCCTGTTGTGATGCGTAAACCTTGTATGAGTACATCTCACTAAGCAAATGATAGAAACGAGTTGTCATATCATTCAATGTTTCACTTTCCATAAACAAAAACCCTTCAAACTCTTTCTTTAAAAGATTATGTCGAATTTTTCTCGTTACTGCATTTCCTTCTTACCTTGTTTTCAACGAGTCCCACAAGTTATTTGTAGTTGTACAATACATAAATTGATGATAAATATCTTTGTGAAGTGCTTGCGTAAGAATGGCATAGGCCTTCTTTTCAAGATCATCGGCCCTTTTATCATTCTCATCCAATTCGGCTAAAGAGGTTGAATTTGATACAACTTCTTTGAGAGATTCTTTGTACAAAGAAGTAAAACATGTCCACAACTCAGTATTTTGACCAAGAACATACGTATGAAAACGACTTTTCCATGAAGGATAATTGTTCATATGATTCAACTTTGGTGGACGGTTGTTACTTCCAATTTCACTCTCGCTAAGAAGTAGAGTTTGAACACTTTGATTTTGATTCGGAACAAAAGCCCATTGACCAGCGGTGATCGTTTGTGGAGGTATCAAAGATTTTACCCATGAGGTTGCGGAGCTAGATTGTAATGAATCTTGGCTTGTCCTTGAACTACACCCCCAATCCCAAGGATCTGTACCCATTTTGTTTGCTTGTTTATGAAAAACAACTTAGAATTTCAAAAATTAATCTTGAAATAAAAGTCTTTTGTTCACAATTTTAAAACCACAAAATTTTGAAAAACTGGGACACGAAAAACGAATCACAAACAATCTTGGTTCTTCGCACGAATTAGTGATTCGTACGAGTCACACTCTTCGTACGAACCAGTTTGTTCGTACAAACAAGAGTCTTTCATGCGGGCAACCTGTGCTTCGTGCGAACAAGGTCTTTCGTGCGAATGAATTAATCTTTCATACGGACAGTCTTGTTCTTCGTGTGGATGGATTAATTGCATGGATATTTTTTGCTTTAGTTTGGTTTTTCACAGAGAGGAATCTTTTTGTAGGGTTGGTTGGTGAAATTTCCTTTTCTAACACAGACTTGTTTCTGAGTTTGTTCGAAAGTGGTCAGTTGTCTACCCAATTTTGGTTTAAAAGACAAACATTCCAATATCATATTTTCAAGCAAAACAGTCAAGTCCAGAGATTTGGTCAACCCTACAAGAATATTCCGGTGAGTTTTCCGGCAGATGTTTCACCTGAAATTTAGTCTAACTAAACTTTGATAGAAAATTTTAAGAAAAAAAACCAATTTTCTGGATACAACAAGTTTTAACTAAGTTTTAAGTTGGTTATCTTTTAAAAACTTAAGTTTCCTGTTGAAAGTTCAAGAACACTTCAAGAATCCCTCACAACCAGCTCAGACACAACACTAAGCTTTGTTTTAAATAAGGAAGAGAGCCAAAGCCTTGATACCACTTGTAGGTCCACTTGGAGGATCAAGATAAACCTACTTCCTTGTTTATGCAACAAACACACGAGTGCGGAATCCAAGTGTATATGCAAACCAAGCAAGAGCACAACCAATATATCTTCAAATGTTCACTATATTGATTTGTAGAGAGACTCAGTACATAGACTCTTGAATAAACTGCTTATCTCTCTATACACTCTCTCTATGCTCTCCTGTGTTCCCCTAGTGTCTCACTCTAGCGTCCCACTTTACAGGAGGTGTATGTCTGTTTATATAGTGCCAACACCTAGCAACAATACAAAGAATGTCACGGTCGTATGACGCACTACAAAGACACGAAGAACATTCAGAGATGGTTGCTCGTACGAACAGCTTACGAACAAGCAATGTTCTTGTTAACAGGGTTACTCGTACGAGCATGCAATGACTCGTACGAACATATAATGGCTCGTACGAGCAAGAAACTAGCTCGTACGGAGCACCTTTCACTCGTACGAATAAGCTGAACGTCATACTAAATCAAGATAGGAGGATATCTTGATTTGGTCGACACGACCAAACTTTACAAACACAACAATCAAAGACCAAGAAAAAACGACAGACACAAAAGTGTATCAACAAATATTGATCAATCTTTTTACGAAGTTGGAGAATCTACTTGAAACATGGATCAAGCACATTAGAAGCAACAATGGCATGGAGTTCAAGAATCGGTTGTTAGATATGTATTGTCTTCGTAAGGGGATTGAACATCAATTCAGTGCTCCATACACACCACAACAGAATGGAGTGGTAGAACGGAAAAATAAGACTTTAATTGAAGCTGCTAGGACCATGCTTTCTGATTCTAAGCTTCATGTCCTCTTTTGGGCAGAGGCTCTGAATATGGCTTGCTATGTTCTTAATAGGGTTTTGACGGTTAAACGACATACGTGTTATGAATTTTTTGAGAAACCGTAAACCAAATTTTGAGGGGTTTGAACAATTTGGGCTACCATGCACGACAATTAGAAAAAAAAACCAAACAAAATTTGGTGAAGTCACTGACGAAGGATTTTTCCTAGGTTATGTCGACGGTGCACCAAACAAGAGAGTTTTTAACAAAACTATTGGTAAAAGTGAAATAATTTCTAATATTGAATTATCACATATTTGCCCAAATAGTCCAGCTAAGCTATATGATTACGATCTGCTCTTTGAATCTTTTAAAATTCTTGAGTTTTCCGATGCAGATGATTTAGAGGTAATTCACAGCTTGTCTAGAGATGGAGATGAAAGTTCTTTCGGTCTGAGTTCAAGTGTTCCAAGTGCGGATGTGCCATGACCTTCCTCAAATGCAATGCAAATGCAAATGCCGAAGTAGCGAGTCACAGTGAGTTTGAACCTCTTAAGGGGGAGGACTTTACTAATCCGTTTACTAATCAAAATGTTCAGGGAGATTGGATCAAATCTAGAGACTAACTTCGAAGTAGACGCCATTGCTACTACACGAGCAAATAGAGATCATCCAGTGGAGAATATTTTGGGTGATCCGAATGCAGGTGTTCAGACAAGGAGAAGTGTAACTGAAGGTTCATGTATTTATGTTACGATTGAAAAGACTGGTATGATCAACGAGTTCTTGTATAGTTGTTTTATTTCTCAAGAGGAGCCGAAGAATATTCATATGGCTTTAAAGGATAATTCATTGTAGTCTGGGAGTTAGTTGATTTACCAGAGGGAGAGAAAGATATTGGCACCAAGTGAGTGTTCAAGTGCAAGAAAAATGACTGAGGGATTGTGACCAGGAACAAGGCTTGGATAGTGGTGAAAAGTTTCAATCATCAAGAGGGGATTGACAATAATGAAGTGTTTGCACCAGTTGCAAGGTTGGAAGCAATTCGATTGTTTCTAGCATTTGCATCTTTCAAGGTTTATCAACTCGACGTGAAGAGTGCGTTTCTTTACGAGAAAGTTAAAGAACTTGTGTATGTCTCTCAACCAGATGGGTTTACTAATCCAGACTATCCAGATTGAGTGTATAGATTGGATAAGGCATTGTATGGATTACATCAAGCACCCAGGCATGGTATGAGATACTATCTTCTCATCTTTTGTCAAATGGTTTTGAAAGGGGTCAGATCGATGTACACTTTTCATTAAGAGAAAGAAGGAAGATTTTCTTCTTGTACAAGTATACGTGGATGATATCATCATGGTTCATCAAATGAGAGTATGTACCATGAGTTTGAAGAGGTGATGAAGAGTAAGTTTGAGATGAGTGCAATGGTGAGTTATCATTCTTCTTGGGGTTACAAGTTGAACAAAAGAAAGATGGGATTTGTATTCATCAGCCGTAGTATGTGTATGACATTTTGACTCTTTTCAAGATGGGGGATTGCGCAACTTTTAATACACTCATTTGTGAAAATCACAACATTGGTCAAGATGTTGAGAGTGTGGATGATGTTGATCCAACTCAATATACGACCATGATTGGATCATTGATGTATCTAACTGCTTCAAGACCAGACATTATGTTTGCCATATGTCTTTGTGCTAGATGTCAAGCAAATTCAAAGGAGTCACATATGGAGGCGGTGAAGTGTATTCTTTGTCACTTGAGGGAAAGCCTAAGTTTGGGTTATGGTACCCTGCTAATAGTGACTTGGAGTTTATTGCCTACACTAATTCAGATTTCGAAGGATGCAAATCAACCAGAAAATCTACCACATGTGGTTATTAGTTCTTAGGGGGAAGATTTGTGTCATGGCAGTGTAAGAAACAAGCATGCATGTCTAGGTCTTCGTGTGAAGCTGAATACATTGTTGTAGGAAGCTGTTGCTCTCAGGTTCTGTTGTTGGTGCATATTTGTGACAACAGCTTAATAGTTTAATAGTTTAGTCATTGGATTTTTTGTATTGGGCTTAGCATTTATGTTTAGCTTGTTTAGAGTTGTAATGGGCTTGGAGAATGTCCTAGCCCGGTCTAAAGCCTAGTATGCAGACATGTAGTATATATACATGTTGCGCATTAGGGTTTTGGGGATGACACAGAGAGGTTGGAAGAGCTATAGAGAGGAGTGTGAGAAATCTAAAGAGAGTGGCTGAGATATTTCTAGCGAGTCTTAAATTGATTGTAAACATCGTGTTGGATAATCAATAGAAGATAAATTGAAAGTGTGTGTTCATGTTATGGTTCTTGTTCGGTTTTCAGTGAAATCTGATCTAGGGGATTCCGTACTCTAGATTGGATAGACGATTTTGTGACGATCCATATGGATTAAAGGGACCAACAATTGATATTAGAGCATTCAGCTCTTGATTTTGCTCGGTTTCAAATCATAACGGCAGAAAACGTTGGGTGTTTGGAAGTTTTTGGAGGTTGGTTTGAAGTTTTGATGGCTGTTTTAGGGTTTCGGCTGCTATTCTAGGGTTTTGCAGCGATTTCGGATTAACAGCAAAGCATTTTGGATTGAAAGCTTGAATTTCAGATCAGAAACTTGCATTTCGGAACATCAGACTTGCAATTCGGATCATCAGAGTAGCATTTCGATTAGAACAGTCTATCTCGGATTAAGATAAGTCCATCTTGGATTGAATTTCGGATCTGAAAAGCCTATCTTGGATTTTATCTCGGATCAGAATAGTTTATTCCGGATTCCAACTTGGATCAGAATAGTACATTCCGGATTCCATCTGGGATCACTATTCCGAATCAGCATTTCCGACAAGCATCTCGGATCACTGTTCCGAGTTTTCATCTCGGATTGTTAATCCGAGTTACTGTTCCGGATTCAGTAGTGTTCCGAGTTCTATACAAAAAGGTGGAAAGTTAATCAGCGGTCGTAACCGGAGTTAAACGTTTTCGGACATAGAAGTTGATACGTAAACAATCTTAACAAACCGACTACACGGTTAGACTCGTGTGATTTTTAGGGCAAAAAAAGGCATGAAAATTCCTAAAATCACTATCGGACATTATACATCATTGGATTTGTATCGCCGAGACGAGTTTAACGGTACAATATGGTAAACACACTTTTCGGACAAATTTTTGAATGTTTTTAACGATATGGTTACGGTAAAACACAAAGAAGGACCAAGAGAGAAGTTAGATTTGGATTTTGACATAGGTATACCAAAATCCATTTAAGCTGATACTCTGTGTATTAAAGATGGTCAGATTGAACAATATGAATGAGGGTGTAAATAATTTCCCAAAGTTGAGAAATGCTGAACACTATGTAGACTGGAAGAAGAAGTTTGAGACATTTGTTCAAAGTGAAGATTCTAAGATATGGATTTGTATGATTGATGGGTACATTGCTCCCACACGTCGAGTTAATGGGAGAATTCTGGTACTGTCATATGAGAAGATAGAAGAATCTGAGAAACGTATGTATGAGGCTGAGAAGAAAGCTTTAGCAGCGATAAAGATGTCCATGCCAACTGATATGAAACACATTTTTAATAGGTATGGATCGTCTAGAGAGCTGTGGGAAGCTTTATGAAAACTTTATCAGAGCTCTTCAAGACAGAGTACATGCGAACAAGCATGTTTAGCTGAGACTGGAGTTGTGAAGATTAAAGAAACAACAGCTAACAAAGAAGAGAAAAAGGAAGTTGAGAAGGAGAAAATGGAAGTCAAGGAGGTAAATGCTACAGTGTGCATGGATGATACAGATGAGCTTACAGCAGAGGTACAGGTACAATTACAATCTGTAAGTCATACTTGTCATCATTGCACTGAACTAGAAGGTAAAGTTGACAAACTATTGGAGCAAAACAAAATTCTGTTAGCTGAATTAGAAAATCAGAAAGAGTCAAATGTTCTTTTGAGTAAAAGTGAGACAAATAGTTTAAATAAACTCAAATTAAATGAACAAGAAATCAACAGTTTGACAAGCAAAGTCAATGAATTATTACAGATCATTGAGTTGGCTCGTGAAACTGTGAAAGACAAGACTAACGAGCTTTCAGAAAAGCGCACAGAATTGGCTGGTGCACAAGCAAAATTGTTGAACTTCATGAAAAGTTAGAAAAATTTGGAAAATCCTCGTTAGTCAGGACTCTAATTCAGAAAGGTTTGAAAAGGAGTAGTGATAAAACGGGAGTGGGGTTTAGTAAAGCTTCATCTTCTGAGGATCAGGATTACTCCTTTTTACCAAATGAAAATGAGCTACAGATTTTGTGGTTACTACCTAGATGTAGTGGATCCGATAACAGTTGACATACCTAATAGTCCAGGTTCTTTGAAAGAATCGGTTAGGTCTAATAGTACACCTCATAAAGTGGATGAAAATACTGAAGACAAAACGGTCAAAACATTTAAAAAGGGATCTAACAGGAAGAAAATTTTTAAGAAAAGATCGTGTTTTAAACGTCACAACAAAGGACATGTGGCTAGTTGTTGTCCTTTTAAAAAGGGTAAGAAAGTGGAGACTGAGGTTGAGGTTAAGGATGGAAATCAGGTTGGGTCAAGTAAGAATGTTAAACCAAGTTCTCAGACAAATCAACCAAGATTTCAACCTAAATCTTCGACATCTAGAAGATCTGATAGTCCAAGAAAATTTTCTCCTAAATCAAGTCATGTTAATGGACAATCAAATTGTTTTACAAGGAAAAAATTTTGATATCAAAATCGATACAAGACTTCTAGTAATTGAATGTTTCAAAGGAGAAACGAATATAGGGGTTTTAGTAACTCAAATGTTCAAGATAATCCAAAAAAATTTTAAATTTCAGATTATGGTAATGGGAGAAGAAGGGTTTGAGATAATAATTTTCAAAGGTTGGCAAATCCGAGAGTTTATTGGAACTCTCCCGATCAAGGATCTCATGAAAATTATGAATCTTGTTCAACAACTTGGAAGACATCCAAGACACAAGTAGGGTGTGATGGATATTGGATGGAATTAAGTTATATTGACATTCATGGTCAACACAAAAACGGTAAGGTTTGGGTTCTCAAGTCTAACTAAGTTGTTGAGTGAGTGCAGGATGGCCAAGAAGGACTGTTGATGTGTTCAATTGTGGTTATTCCTGTAAAACATCTGAGGTGAATAGTAGGTTACCCATTGTAACAAATTATTTACTTCTGTGATAGAAAATGTTTACTAACAGTGAAAAACTTTTGGTCAGGTTGAAGTGGGAGTCTGTTTGTATTTAAATTTCTGTTTTTAAAACCTTACTCCATAAAACAAAAATTTAGGGGGAGAAATTTCCCTAAGCCAAAAAGAGTTTAATTAGTGCGTGAGTTTAGGGGAGTAAGTTGAAAAGTTTAAAGTTTTTAAAAAATATAAAACGAGTTTCACTGTGTGGAAAAGAAGAAATGAGAGTACATCAGCAGGTTAGACTATCACACTGAAATTAACATTAAATTGCTTAAGTGTGATAGCAGCTTCATCATATGATGTACCAGTAGGAAAAAAGCATGAAATAATCAATTTACCTTTGTGATATAAATATAACAAACTGTGTATGAGTGGGTAACATATCAGTGGCGTATGGTTTTATAACCTTAAATCTTGCGTTGATAAATTGCCAAAATATAAGGTTTTAGGTCTTTTTATCGTTATTTCTAACGCAAGTTATATTTGTTTCGTCAACCTATTTAGGGCGAATAACGACACTTATACTTCCCTAACAGCAGGTTAGCAAAGATCATACATCGCTGAAAGCATCAAGAATCAACAAGACTTAACCCAACATCATGCGAATATCAAAACCCTAATAAAGATACGAAAACATATATGATCATAACATCAATCAAGCATGAATTCTAGCCATTAGCACTACATGTAATCATCATATCATCAAAAGTATCAATCCAAGTAGAAAATGCAGCACTGATTACACAAGAATTTCAAACCGAATCAAACAAGAATGTATTCACTAACCTTGGAGAGAAACAACAGAGAGCTAGAGTGAGAAATAGAGTAGCGACGGAGAGGTTGGCGACATTGGGGTGGGTGTTTCTACTGCCATGAGTCGTGAGGGAGAAGAAAGTAGGGTGTTAGGGTTTAGACTGGTTGCATGTATCTCTCCTACACACGCACACATACGGTTATAGAAAAAAATCAAGGGGAGTTAGGCTAAATGTAGTGGTCCGCAGGTTATGGTAGTCGGTTGGGTATGTTTGGGCCGGCAAGAAAAAGGGGAAAGTGTGGGCTGCATATAATTAATGCAGAGTATGGGGTGTGGGCCGGGTGATTTGGGCGGATTATATAGTGAGAAGTAGTGGTCCGGGCCGCAACCAAACTACGGAGTTGATCAAGATTCGTGTGTGTGTGTGTATATATATATATATATATATATAAACAACGATACATACTAAGTAGAATAATACCAGATGTCATAATTATATTTTGCACATTTAATTTAATCATTAGATGTTAACACGTACGCAACGTAAAAACTAATCTACCGAAGTGAGCGGCTTACCTCTGAAGTACTGGTTGTCACATCATCCCCAAGTTGTAAGAAATTTCGTCCTGAAATTTGCAAATAGTCGCTGAAAAAGCTAGTGCCGTTTTCGTGAGGTGTCACACGACGTGCGTCATGAGCCATAACATTGTCGGATGTCACATCAACCTCATTAAATTTTATCTAAAAACAATATTTTCAAATTTCAAATGCCCACTCACCACCTGCGAAACTGCACCCGCAACAAAAAAAGAAAAATAAACACCCCCGTCAGAGGTGGGTCTCAACCCGCTCAAAGACTGTATGCAAGTCAAAGTACAGCAAAGTACACATGTGTACCATAAGCGGGTCATCACCCCCAAGGCACCATCCGCGGAAAAACAAAAAAAAACACACAATTAGTCTAGAATTTCACCCGCTCACTCGCAAGCACGGGAGACACTTAGGGGATTTGAAGGGATATGATCCTGGAAACCCCCCCCCCCCCCCCCCGCAAGCATAGGACTATAGCCATTTTTACAAAAAAAAACAACCAACTAGATTTTACAAGTCATCCGATGGCGCGACACAACGTCATCACGGAGGAGACACAAACTACAAGGTGAAAGTGACTTGCAGCCAATCACCGCTCTCTAGGCACTGTACTAAAAGATCCCAATGATGCTCTATCATGAGGGGACAAAAGGTAGAAGCTAAAGCGACATGTGGCCAATCACATGACGGCTATCCAACTATCCTTAAAATCCATTAACGGTTGTTGGAAAATGAGACATGAAGTTCAACCAGAAAGCGTCGTGTGGCCAATCAGGGTGTGCAGATATACTCCCACCCCTGCGTGCACTATCTGCCACAAACCACACTTCTCCAAAGTTTAAGGATGTTACATCCAACTCTCTATACTCATTATCTAAACTTGCTATCTTTCTCTTTAGAAAGAATAATACTTATTCTCACGCCAGAGGGTGGTTTCAAGAACAACCTCCCACCTCTTATTCTCCTAACGAGCTCACGGTGTTTGCTAGTTTTACAGAAGTACTACTTGGATTCGAGCTTGCGAGAATCAGAAGATATTACCCCCGGTTGAGCATTAGGTCTAATACCCTACAGTTTAGACTCGTGTTTCTTCAGGGTTATTGTTGTTCGTTAAAGAAGCCTATTTTCACAGAGTTGTTGACCACTACAAACAAATATGGAATTTTGTTGGATACCAAATTTAATAAAGATGTATACATTATTATGTTTGGAATTGACAACTCTTGTTATTAGTTTCGATGATTTGGATTTCATGGTTTTACCATCCTGCTAACGGTTTGGAACATGCCTTATAAGCAACATCATATTATTATTTTTCTTCATAATTTGTAATCGGCATTTATGCATATTTAGTAACAAATTGTTGAAATTGAACCGTTTTGGCCTCGGTAAAGTTACGAAAATTTTCCTATGGTGTCATTTTTAATAATCAGAGTCAAATTTTTAGATTTGAATCAAATCAGATCGAATTTAGGTTAAACAATTGAAACAAACTAATTGGACATGGGTTTATAATGGTTATTGGATTAACATTTAAAAAAACATGGTAATTAATTAACTAGGATTATCTTTAAACTATAAATTTTTATTATGTAAAACGTCTAGAAAAAAAATGATGTTGCCCGTAAGTAAACAATAGTGCCGCTTGAAATTTTCCTAATACATGTTACATATGATACGTTAATTTCAAAGGTGTCGGGTGACCTGTTCACCACAATGTGGCTCCGCCACTACCAACAAAACCAACCAGTGGTTTCTCATTTTCCAAAATAGTAGTTTGCGGTTTGGGTACGAACCAGACCAATGAAAAAGTGTTTTACAATAACTGTTGCTCTTGAATTGTTGACACCAATTTTGTCTTGGTTATTTATTTTTCTATCAGATTGGACATTCATTTTTCTGCAAAAATATAATGTAAATTCAGCAGCAGAAAGTGCAATTTATTGATTAAAAAAAGACAGCAGGTTGTTCCTACATGCTACACGAGATCATGTGTTCCATAACAAGAGAAAACATAGATACTAAGAAAAGATAAATGGACAAGTTCCAAGGGCTTTATTCTTATCAACACTTGAAAGCTTAGTTAAGGACTTGCTACATTGCATTGTAGTGGTATTGAGGTTTTGGTTGATTGTTATGGAGGTGAGAATGGTGGTTGTGGTTGTGATTGTGGTGGTGGTGATCCATCATGCCATGCCCGTTCTCCGGTGCTTTTGTTGAAGTCTCCGGCCATCCCTTAGATGGGTGGTTTCGTGTTATCTCAAGCAAGGACTCCCTAACATGGTCGGCTTGCACCATTTCACTATCTTTCCTCTGTTAAACCAAACACAAAAAGTTAGTATACTCTTAACTCTCACTTCGCATTTTGTATAATTTTCTACATTTTGTTTTGTGGGTCCTATTTAGTGATATGTAATGGGACGCATAAAATAAGATTGTACTTTGTTTTGTATGTCCTTGTCCTCGTCATTGAACAGGACCGACAAAATAAGATGAAATATAGAGATATCACCTCAACTTTGAAGACATTTAAAACCAAACATCTGAAGCTAGTAACATTGACATTAGTCACTTCGAGTCCTAGAGAGTTAAAGGCCTCCATTAACCTCACAAACCCGCCTGGTTTGTGCTCGCGAAAAACTTTCATGAAAAATTCATTTCCATCTAATGAAGCGACTTCCACTTGCGGCTACACAAACACGAATAGAGAAAACATGTTAAAGAATATCGTTAGTTGATTTCATAAATATTAACACAAGAGTTTTACCTCCATTTGTTGTCCTTTTTCACTAGCACCATCAACGTCTGGGTTATGTTTGGTGACTTCATTGTTACCAATGACTAAATAAGCTTCGGGTTGAGGCCCGCTAATGAACATCCCATGACCTTGGCTACATCTACGCTTTTGTTTACTTCCATTGCCATACATCACTTCTTGTTCAACAATGGTGCTCTCGTTATTCGTAGTATCATCGTCATCTGAGTTCTCTTCCAACTCATTTTGGAGATCTTCTACTTGCCTCTTTAACTCCATGACATACTCGATCGCGTCCTTGAGGATCGAAGCTCTATCTAACTACAAATTGGGAAATAAAGAGTAGGCATGGGTCATGTTAATTGGACTATTATTTAACATCAAAATCAAGCCCATTTTGGTTGAACTTGAAAAATGATGAAAATGACTAGTTTGAGCATACCTTTGTGATTTTGGGTACTAGAGAGCGAAGTGTGTAGAGTCGATCATTAAGCTTCTTTCGTCTTTTACGCTCCGCCATGAGGTTCTTGGATTGTGGTTTGCCATTACTACGACGACATTTTGGATCATCATCATCATCATCGTTTTGATCACTACAGTTAGAGACAGAGTCCGAACGGTTTATATCATTCCCTTGCTTCTTTGAAATATTCTCTAAAGGGTCCATGAGATGCCCCTTATTGTTGCTATCACTCATCATTTGCCCTTGTAACGCCATATCTATCTCGTGGTCAAACCCTCCATTCTCCTCCAAACTAGGATCAAAAGGGTCATCATGGTTCATCATCATTGGCTCCCTCATGCCTTCCAAGAACATGTTCTTCGCGCTTCTATTTTCGCCATAGTTAAAGTGTTGTAAGAAGTTCATTGGATACATATGGTTATCAGCGATATTGTGTGGTGACAGATTCAGGTTTTCCAAAATGGTCGTCGGGGAAATTGGAGGTTGGAAATTGTTACATGGATCCTTTTGATCATCCAACACTTGAGCTATGTAATCCTTTGATTCACCGTCTTCTAAACCATCCATGCTTACCGAGAAGCTTGATGCCACATTGTTGTTCGTGTTTAACATAGAATGTTGTTCGAGTGACTTGCTAAACACATCAGTCACAAAATCGACTATGCTTTGGTCTTTGGCTATCTGCAAACAAACAGAGCTATAATGAAAAAAACGTGGAAGTCCATAATGGTGATATATGAGTCATTGATACTTTGGTCATGCGAGAAACATTACTTGTTTTGATACGAAGAGTTCAACAAGCCCAATTGAAACAGGAATCAAAGCTTTCGTTCCTAGATTTTCCTGCGAAAAAGAATGGGTTATAATATTAAAGATTTTCCAAATAGTAAGATACAAATTTAAGATGGGTATATACCTCACAAAAAATTGCATCGGAGCTATTGGAAAAGTTGAGCCATCTTGGTTGGTTAGATATCATGGTTTGTCCATAAATTCTGTGTATTATAAAACGTTTGATTATATATACGGTGAAAGTGTAAAATACAATATTTCATAGCATGCGAGTGAACAAATCATCAACATTGATTTACATAATTAAATCATAAAATACACTAGTGTGTTTTCATTATCAAATCCTAGCCACTGATTTACACTTATGTATTAATAATCAAGGGATAGTATTAGTTCACACAGTTCATTATTAAAGAAGTTGTTCACAAATGAATCTAACCTATATATATATATATATATATATATATATATATATATATATATATATGTAGGGTAGGGATTCTAAGAGAAGTTCACCCTATTTGACAAACTTAAAAAGCATTTTGGACCACACACTTTCCTAAGATATTTGTGATATACACATATGTATATAGTACGTCTTGAACTATACATATGTGTATATTACGAAAAGTTTAGAAAAAATGTGTGGTCTAGAATGATTCTCAAGTTTCTTAGTTTGTCTAGTGCTTCTCATACAATTCTAAACACACATATATTTACATATATATATATATATGTATATATATATATACATATATATATATATATGTATATATATATATATATATATATATATATATAGGGGAGGGTTTTCTTGAGAACGCTAAATATTGCGAGAATCGTGAGAACGAATAAAAAAACCAATCAAAAATCGAATTTTTTAATAGAAACCTCATTGTAATTAAAATACAACATTAAAAAAAGAATTTATAATATCAAATAATTTAATTCTCCTTTTAAAATCACTATTACTAGATTTTTTATGCATGTGGTAAATATAACAAATTTAAACAACTTACACATGCATAATTTTTTTATTTAGGAATTAACATAAATTTAAATGTGTAAATTTAATTTCTGTTATTCTATTCGAATAATAATGATAAGTGTAAAAAAATTTGAATTTAAATTGTTTTCGACCAAGTGATTGTGGTTTTTTAATTCGTTCTCACGGTTATGGTGATATTTAGCGTTCTATTTAAACCTCACTTCTATATATATATATTATCATTATAATGTTTCTTTGAAATTTTTTTTAATCATGCATGTTATTCTATACAATAACAAAGTAAGTGTTAATGTTTTATTTGTCAATTTTATAGGGGATAACATTATTATTAATTTTTAATTAATATAGAATATATGTTTATAACCCCGAACTTTAACAGAATTAGGATTTAACCTTGTCGTTAATAACTCTTTTTTTTCTATAAATGATTTATGTTTATACCTCTAAACTTTAATGCATTTACCATAAAGAAGAGACAGAAGTGCACTAACAACTCTTTTTCTATAAATGATTTATGTTTCGATCCCCGAACTTTAATAAAGTTATTATATGACCTTTAAAGTTTAATAAGGTTAATATTTTTAACAAATATATGTTTTTTTATCTTTTATAAGTTTTATTCTTTTTATTTTACTTATTATTTATTTATTATTAATCTATTTCGCTTGGTGGCTTATTATTATAAAATTGTATATTATTATAAATATTGTATCATTACGTTCGATTTTGCTTTTAGTTGTGCCCGTGGTCGGTCAGGGGATCTAAATAGTATTTGCGACCTTTGTGTACGTTTTGCTAACATTCATATTTTCTGTTTTGATAATTTTAGTAATTAACTTTATCTCTTATCTTCTTCTCCTTATTATTATTAGTACAATATTTTATTATTGTGTTTGATTTGGCTGCTAGTTGTGCCTTTGGTCGGTCGGGGGATTGCTTAGTATCTGGGACCCTTTGTGTTTTGTCAAAATTCAAGTCTGTGTTGATAATATTTTGACTGCTGAAAGAAGGTGGACGAGTTTTAATTTAGTTTGCTTTATGGTCATTGTTTATGCTCTTCAAGAGGATTCTCAGAAGTGAAGTTGTGGCAATTCATTTTTTAATTTCATGAGTAAACATGCGGGTCTCTATATTAACTTTGGTGATATTAACACGGTTAGTTGCACTCCAAAAAGATTAGGTACCAATTTTAATCCGCCTACGTCTAGAGATCTTAATGATTTTATTTCTTCCCCTAGTCTTGTTGATATTCATATGGGCGGTTATAATTTACACAGGTATGTTCGAATTGTACTAAGATAGAAAAACTGGATCGCTTCCTTTTCTCCGGAGGTGTTTTGGATCAAGTTAAAGACTTCGAAGTTTTGGCTATAGATAAAAACATTTCTGATCACAGGCTGATTATGTTGAAACATGTTTCTGCGAACTTTGGTCACGTCCCCTTTAAACTCTTTAACTACTGGATGGATTTAAAAGGTTTTAATAACCTAATGGCAGATGTGTGGAAATCTGAGTTATGTAATTCGCATAACTTAAATTGCTTAGACAAGAGACAAAGAAGTGGAACGAGGCTAAAGAAAAGAAGATAAGTCTCCGATGATGAAAATTCATGCTAAATTGGCTTCCTTGGACAATCATGTTGATAATGGAATTGCTTCATCTAACAGTATGGAGATAAGGGGTATAACCTGATGGCTCAAATGAGAAACTTGAAAAGTATAAAGATTATGAAGCACTTCAAAAGGCGAAAATCAAGTGGTCAATTGAAGGTGATGAAAATTCTAGGTACTTTCATGGGATTGCAAATAAAAAGGGGATTTGGATTTAAATAACACAAACTTTTAACAATTGACCGATAACACTCCCAACTTTCGATTTGTACATCAGCACTCCCAACTTTCAACTTATTGGCCGATAACACTCCCTAACTAACTGAACCCTAACCCAGTTAGTTTTTGCTGACGTGCCATCTGATGTGGCCATTTTTGCTGACGTGGCATATGACATGGCAGTTGATGTGACATTTTATGACGTGGCAGCTGACGTAGCATTTTTTTTATGAAGTGGCAGTTGACATCAACTAACTGGGTTAGGATTCAGTTAGTTAGGGAGTGTTATCGAGCGATAAGTTGAAAGTTTGGAGTGCTGGTGTACAAATCGAAAGTTTGGAGTGCTATCGGTCAATTCATGAAAATTGAGTTGTTTAAATACAATATCGTAATAAAAAGAGAAGAGAATTTGTAACATTCGTACGGGTTTCAAAACCCGCTTCGTTTAATAATCAAGTATTCAGTTATAAGTTCGTTGCGTGTTTATTGTTCAGATTATTTTAAATAATACATAATTAATAAACATTTTAGATTTTTAAAAACCATAATTAATAAATAATAATAATAAGTAAATAAAAAATAAAATAGAGTCGCCGGATCTCGAACCCGGGTCTCCCGCATAGACACACACACACCACACCACTCCACCACACACATCATTTGTGTTATGTACTGAAAAAATAAGACTTATAGTAAAAACAGAAAATCAAAACCGGTAATCAGCGCGCCCAGAACTCGCAATCGCCGGAAAAACCGAAACTCCGCAAATGTTGCCATTTCTCTTGACTGAAACGCATAAACTGATTTCGACATCAGTTATAACCGTTGCCTGGCACTCAATTTCAGTCAAAACCGTTGGAAATCATTAACCGCGAATCTTGACCCCTAATTCGAACCCAATCGGCCGGTCCTCCTTATAAATACCCACTCAAACTCCTGGTAAACATTTCGCTCAGAACCGCACTCTCTTTCCGAAGCTTTATTCCTTCCAAAGCTCGTCGCCGGAGATCTTCACATTCGCCGGAATATCGTCGGAATCACTGATCAGAAAACCGCATTTGTTCTTCAGACGGTATAATTGTCTAAACCTTCTTGCTATCTCTTGATTGATAATCTAATTGCTCAAATCAATAATCAAAACTGTTGAATCAGTTCATTCAGCCGGAAATCGCAAATCAGGGTCGACGAAACTTGCCGGAAATCTGATGAAAACTCTCTGTTTTGGTATATCATATTCCTTAATCTTTATTTTCCTATTCCATTTCAATCGAGTATAAGTTTGTTGGTCGATTAAGCAAAACAGTCGGGTTCACTGTTATGTGTTTTCTTAGTGAAGAAGACGAAGACTAAATTGCATATTCATGTAATTAAAATCGGGTAACCGGGTTAGACACACAGTCCAGCGGTGGACTGTGTGCAAATATAAAACACACGTCCCGGGTTCGAATCACGCATGTTTCCGACTTTCTGAAATAAAACCAACATTTTTAAAACCTATTCAGATCAATTCACAGTATAGATATAAGAGGAATATAATCCAGTAGTTAAACAGATTAGACACACAGCCCAACTGGTTGGGCTGTGTGCACTCGAACCGAAGGTCCCGAGTTCGATTTTGGGTTTCTATAACCGGTTCGGCCATATTAAATCATTTTTAATAAAAACTAAATAAGGTTTAAGATTAGTTAGTATATATATATAATTAAAACAGAATATTTCGGATTAGACACGTAGCTCAGTTGGTAGAGCTGCGTGCACGTATACGAGAGGTCCCGAGTTCGAACCTCACACGCTGCCTGAATAACAAACTGTCCGACCGGTCAGACCCGGTCAGACCTGACAAGTCAACCCAAATTTTTCATTTTTGTTCCTTTTTATTCATTTAATTTAATTGAAAAATTATTTAAAAATACTTAAAAATAAGGTTTTTAAAGTTAAAAATTTGCATTAAACTCACAAAAATAAATCTAAAAATCTCATTAAAGAACACTAATTAAAAATAATAATCTCAAATAAAATTTTATTTATTTGATCGAATCATGTCGTTATTATTTAGGTTAGTTTTCCCTCGTCGGTTGTATCATAATATTCGTGCGCATTCATCGTCATCAAGAAACACATCCACTGTGAGTGAATCTCTACCAATTCCCCGTTTTAATCATGTTTTGTGGTGTATCATGTGTCGTACTATTCTTATATTTTATTTAAACACTTGTGCATACATCATATCCGTGATCAAATGTGTATTGATTGTTGTATGAATTATATGTAGATTGAATGTATCATTTCAGTGCATGCATTTCATTAGGCCCATCAGTTCCCCGTGGGATACGGGTTGAGCATCAGGAGCCTCATTAGATCGGCTCCGTTTGATTGAGCCTTGATCTCAAATACATCATCATTTCATGTCATATACTCATCCAAAGTGGTTTGTGATTGTTTACATATATGTTTGCTCACATGTGATTAATGCACGCATTTTCTTTATTAAATAAAACAAGAAATTAGTTAAAATGTTTTATCAAGGTTCACTCGCCAACTTTTGTTGACCCAAAATCTCCCCCGTTTTACACATGATACAGGTGATCCAGCTGAGACAGGAAACACTTAGGAAGGCCTAGAAGAATAAACAAGTTTATGCTTTGGAATAAATATATAGTTTCATTTTCCTTTGTAATTGTATGAATTTTGTTTTGGATATTTAAGTTTGTAATTTGAATTTAATAAATATGAAACATCTTAGTAAATATCATGAGCTTTGGTGATAACCCAATTATGCCCCGACTTTTATTCCGCTGCGGGTCGGGGTGTGACAGATTGGTATCAGAGCTTGTGACTATAGGGATATAGGATAGGTTATTAGACCCTTAGAGCCTCTACTATAGTTGATTAAATTTTAATTGTTTATGCGTTACATGCAAAATTCATGATGTTATATGTTTCATGTTTATTTTCACACTCAATGTTATGCAAGCACGCTCACAAATACATGTTATTATGCAATGCTCATCATAAATCATATCCTCATAACATATCATATCCATGAGAGCACACACCTCACGATTCCCATGATTTTTGCAATGGTTTTTGTATTTTTCAAATCACATCAAAGTGAGTTCTCATGACGGGCATGTAGTAACTGGAAGGGTACGAGTACCGGTAGTCGGAACGTCCTGTCTAGGCTTGGCATTCGTATAAATCCAAAATAAAGGACCAGTATGCCTACCTGGGGACTAACGATAAGAGTACGAAGGACCTATTAGGCCAAAGCATGCTATACCAAACGTCGTGTGAGGTAACCCCACTTTGAGTTGTCATTGTGTCTACACCTGGACACCCTCTTACATACATCTCGCAATCATATTTTACGATTTTCATTCGGGTGGTGCGAGTGTTAACCCGCCGACACCAATGTGAATCCTACCAAGCCCAATAGTCATGGGGGCCCACATGACTACACAGGCAATGGTATGGGGGACATTTGGAGGCCCAAACATGAGGAAACCCAAGACATCCTATGGATGTAGTTAAATTATTGTCAGTTATGTTGTTTTTCATTCTTTTTACGACACATGACACCTAGAAAATTCTTAAACTTACAATCTTCCTGTATATGTTCCTGTAGATGTCGGCTAGGCAACTACGTGGAGGTAGAAAGTCAGGAAAGTCAAGTGAACGCTTGGCCACACAAATTGCTAAATAAATGGCCGCAGTACTTCCTGACATCGTGCTTCAAGTTCAACAAGTTCTCACCGCTAATCCCATCAACCCTCCCAACCAAGAAGACCAGAGCGTCGCCAACCCTCCTTCCAAAACCCCCAAGTGCACCTACAAACACTTCAAATCTTGCGATCCCCCAAAGTATGAAGGGACCGAAGGTGTTACCGCCCTCCTTCACTGGTTTGAAGAAATGGAAAACACTTTCCTCAATTGCGATTGTCCCGAGGACCGTAAGGTACATTACGCTACTGGAAGACTGTTTGGGGTAGCCCTTACCTGGTGGAACACGGAAAAGGGTAAGCGAGGAGTTGAATATGCCATGGCCTTAACATGGGAAGAGTTAAGGGAACTCATGACAAGACGCTTCTGTCCAAGAAGCGAAATCAAAAAGCTGGAAGACGAATTCCACACACTGAAACAGAAGGAAGGAGACCACACTTCATTAATAAGAGATTTCTCGAGCTGAACCAGATGATCCCAAATTTGTTCACCCCTTTGTACCGCTTAGTTAAACACTACATTCGAGGCCTCCCCTCGAAAATTCAAGATTCGGTTTTAAGCACATCGCCTGCAACACTTGAAGCCGCAATGGAGTTAGCTACAGAACTCATTGAAAATCGCATTCGAAACGGCAAGTTCAAAGATGAAAAGAAGAAAGCACCCATTGAGACCCCAACTCCAAACCACCCAGTCTCATCCTCAAAGTTTGCTGGTAAGAGGAAGCGTAATGGCAAGAATTTTGCTGTCACTCAAACCAACCCTCCTATCACTGTTACACCAATCACCCAAGTTGCTCCTCCAGCTGCACCATTCAAAAAGCCATATACTGGCCCACACCCAAAATGCAACCGCTGTCAATACCATCACCCTCCCGAAAATCCCTGCCAACATTGCACAAGCTGTGGCCGTGTAGGTCACACCATCCAAACCTGCCGTACCCTTCAACGAATGAACCACAATCAACCTCAAACCCAAACCCAAAATCAAATAGTGGGTCAAGCCCAACAACCCTTACTTCTACCACCTGCACCACACGCAGCCCAATCTTACTACCAACCCAACTACCCCATGATGCAACCCATGCAAGCTTGTTTCAACTGTGGGGACCCAAACCACTTCAGGAACACATGTCCATGCCTAGTGAACATCATCCATGCCCAATCTCACGCAAACCCGGTAAACCAAGCTAACCAAGCTCCTCCACCTGCCAGAGGGAGAGCTTTCAATATCAATGCCAACCAAGCCAAGGCTGACAACAACGTGGACAACGGTACGTTTCTCATCAATGGTAGTTATGCATCCATATTATTCGATACTGGTGCGGATAAGAGCTTTGTGTCATTAGAATTTGAACCCCTCCTCGACCAACCTCGTGTTAATCTCATCGAATCTCTAACGGTGGAAGTTGCTGACGGAAAACCCGTTTCATTAAATTCTGTTATACGCAATTGTACTCTCACCCTAAACAATCACGATTTTCCAATTGACCTTATTCCTATGAAGTTGGGAAGTTTCGATGTTATAATCGGTATGGACTGGCTCAGCCAGCATCACGCTGAAGTGGTGTGCCACGAAAAGTTCATTCGCATTCCTCTTGCAGATGGTCAGACATTACGTATTTTTGGGGAAATCCCTTCAAAAGGACTCAAATTAATGTCCTGCCTTCAAGCCCGAAGATATCTCCGCAAGAACTATGTCGCATTCCTAACTCACGTCGTCAAAAAGGGAAACAATGAGAGGAAACTCGAAGATATCCCAGTTGTGAAAGAATTCCCATAAGTCTTTCCCGACGACATTTCAGGACTTCCTCCTTTGAGAGAAGTCGAATTTCGCATCGATCTTGTACCTGGCGCTACGCCAATCGCAAAATCTCCTTATAGGTTAGCCCCATCGGAAATGCAAGAGCTGGCCAGTCAACTGCAAGAGCTGAGTGACAAAGGATTCATACGTCCTAGCTCATCGCCTTGGGGTGCACCTGTTCTTTTTGTGAAGAAGAAAGATGGAACGTTTCGCATGTGCATTGATTATACAGAACTCAACAAGTTAACGGTTAAAAATCGCTATCCACTGCCTCGCTTTGATGACCTCCTAGACCAACTTCAAGGCGCCACCCGCTTTTCAAAAATCGACCTTCGTTCTGGTTATCACCAGCTCAGGGTGCACGAAGAAGATATCACAAAAACCGCCTTCCGGACTCGTTATGGTCATTACGAGTTCATGGTCATGCCTTTCGGTTTAACCAACGCCCCCGCTGTCTTCATGGATTTAATGAATAGGGTATGCAAACCCTACCTCGACCGTTTCGTCATAGTCTTCATCGACGACATCCTTATTTACTCCAAGTCTAAATCCGATCATGAGCGACACCTTCGACTCGTCCTTACACTCTTAAGGACTGAAAAGCTTTACGCTAAGTTCTCAAAATGCGGATTCTGGTTAGGAGAAGTACAATTCCTTGGACAAGTCGTCAATGACAAGGGAATTCATATCGATCCTTCAAAAATCAAGGCGGTGCAAGAATAGCAAGCGCCACGTACCCCTACCGAAGTTAGGTCATTTCTTGGTTTGGCTGGTTACTATCGACGCTTCATTGCCAATTTTTCCCGTATTGTTGTACCACTCACGGCCTTGACTCATAAAGGAAAACCCTTCATATGGGGACCTAAACAAGAGGAGGCCTTCCAAACTCTAAAGGAAAAACTTTGTGACGCACCTATCCTCACACTCCCTGAGGGTTGCGATGACTTTGTAGTATATTGCGACGCATCAGGGAAAGGGCTAGGCTGTGTATTGATGCAAAGAGGAAAAGTGATAGCCTATGCCTCTAGGCAACTCAAGGTTCACGAGAAGAATTACACCACCCACGACCTGGAACTTGGAGCAGTTGTGTTCACTCTCAAGATATGGAGACATTACCTCTACGGTACCAAGTGTGAAATATACACTGACCACAAGAGTCTCCAACATATCTTCAACCAGAAGGAGTGAATATGAGGCAACGAAGATGGGTCGAAATTCTCAACGACTACGACTGTGAAATTCGGTATCATCCTGGCAAGGCAAACGTGGTGGCCGATACGCTCAGTCGAAAAGGTTATGCGAACTCCATTCTCCTTCTATGTTCGCAAATCATAACCGACATCAAGGATCGAATCCGGGCAGCTCAACATGTTTCTGTAACAGAAAATGACGTACGCGATGAGCTGTCATGTGGAGATGAACTCAAAATCGAAACCAAATCCGACGGTATTCTATACTATTTAAACCGCATATGGATTCCTGATCGCGATGACCTTCGTGATTTCCTCATGAATGAGGCGCACAAAACACGATACTCTGTACACCCAGGAGCCGACAAGTGTATCAAGACCTACGATACACCTACTGGTGGCCTGGCATGAAAAAGGATATCGCTGTTTTTGTTTCCAAGTGCCTTACCTGTTCCAAAGTAAAAGCTGAACATCAAAGACTTTCAGGACTTCTAGTCCAACCCGAAATACCTGTATAGAAGTGGGAAAACATAACCATGGATTTCATTACCGGGTTACCTCGCACCTCCAGTGGGTATGACACCATATGGGTAATAATCGATCGTCTTACAAAGTCATCTCACTTCATTCCGATTCGCGAGGACTTCAAGAACGAGAAGTTAGCTCGTATCTACATCAGCGAGATCGTAAGCCGTCATGGTGTACCATTCAGCATCATTTCAGACCGTGATGGTCGTTTCACTTCACGAACATGGCGAGCCGTACAAACCGCTTTGGATACACGATTAGACCTCAGTACCGCTTTTCATCCTCAAACTGATGGTTAATCTGAACGCACCATCCAAACCCTTGAAGACATGCTGCGAGCATGTGGACTTCAAAGGGAACTGGGACGCTCATCTACCATTAGTGGAATTTTCGTACAACAATAGCTATCATACAAGTATCGGCATGGCTCATTTCGAAGCTTTATATGGACGTAAGTGCCGATCTCCAGTATGTTGGCATGAAATTGGGGAAGCGCAAATCACCGGACCAGAATTAATTCAAGAAACAATCGACAAGATCCTTCAAATTCGAAACAATCTTCTAGCGGCTCAAAGTCGTCAAAAGAGTTATGCTGACAAACGACGAAAGCCTTTGGAGTTTGACATTGGTGATCAAGTACTTTTAAAAGTATCACCGTGGAAAGGGAGTGGTTTGTTTTGGCCAGAAGGGCAAGCTAGCACCACGCTACGTAGGACCTTTCAAGATACTCGAAAGAGTAGGTCCTGTAGCATACAAGATTGACCTACCAGAAGAGCTCAACAGAATTCATCCCACATTCCACGTATCAAACTTGAAAAAGTGTCTTGCCGATGAAAACCTCCATATTCCTCTAGAAAACATTCAAGTCAATGAATCGATGCACTTCGTTGAAAGACCAGTAGAAATCATGGATTTCGGAGAGAAGCGTTTAAGGCGAAGTCGTATTCCGATTGTCAGGGTACGTTGGGTGTCAAAGCGAGGACCCGAGTTTACTTGGGAACGTGAAGACTCAATGCGCGAAAAATACCCGCATCTCTTTCCAGTTACTACTACTACTAAAATTTCGGGACGAAATTCCTAAAAGTAGGGGATACTGTAACATTCGTCGAAAAAAGGGTTTCAAAACCGCTTCGTTTAATAATCAAGTATTCAGTTAAAAGTTCGTTGCGTATTTATTGTTCAGATTATTTAAAAAAATACATAATTAATAAACATTTTAGAATTTAAAAACCATAATTAATAAATAATAATAATAAGTAACTAAAAAATAAAATAGAGTCGCCGGGTCTCGAACCCGGGTCTCCCGCAAAGACACACACACACCACACCACTACGCCACACACATCATTTGTGTTATGTACTGAAACAAATAAAACTTATAGTAAAAACCGAAAATCAAAACCGGTAATCAGCGCGCCCAGAACTCGTAATCGCCGGAAAAACCGAAACTCTGCAAATGTTGCCATTTCCCTTGACTGAAAAGCATAAAGTGATTTCGACATCAGTTATAACCGTTGCCTGGCACTCAATTTCAGTCAAAACCGTTGGAAATCATTAACCGCGAATCTTGACCCCTAATTCGAACCCAATCGGCCGGTCCTCCTTATAAATACCCACTCAAACTCCTGGTAAACATTTCGCTCAGAACCGCACTCTCTTTCCGAAGCTTTATTCCTTCCAAAGCTCGTCGCCGGAGATCTTCACATTCGCCGGAATATCGCCGGAATCACTGATCAGAAAACCGCATTTGTTCTTCAGACGGTATAATTGTCTAAACCTTCTTGCTATCTCTTGATTGATAATCTAATTGCTCAAATCAATAATCAAAACTGTTGAATCAGTTCATTCAGCCGGAAATCGCAAATCAGGGTCGACGAAACTTGCCGGAAATCTGAAGAAAACTCTCTGTTTTGGTATATCATGTTCCTTAATCTTTATTTTCCTATTCCATTTCAATCGAGTATAAGTTTGTTGGTCGATTAAGCAAAACAGTCGGGTTCACTGTTATGTGTTTTCTTAGTGAAGAAGACGAAGACTAAATTGTATATTCATGTAACTAAAATCGGGTAACCGGGTTAGACACACAGTCCAGCGGTGGACTGTGTGCAAATATAAAACACACGTCCCGGGTTCGAATCACGCATGTTTCCAACTTTCTGAAATAAAACCAACATTTTTAAAACCTATTCAGATCAATTCACAGTATAGATATAAGAGGAATATAATCCAGTAGTTAAACAGATTAGACACACAGCCCAACTGGTTGGGCTGTGTGCACTCGAACTGAAGGTCCCGAGTTCGATTTCGGGTTTCTATAACCGGTTCGGCCATATTAAATCATTTTTAATAAAAACTAAATAAGGTTAAAGATTAGTTAGTATATATATATAATTAAAACAGAATATTTCGGATTAGACACGTAGCTCAGTTGGTAGAGCTGCGTGCACGTATACGAGAGGTCCCGAGTTCGAACCTCACACGCTGCCTGAATAACAAACTGTCCGACCGGTCAGACCCGGTCAGACCTGACAAGTCAACCCAAATTTTTCATTTTTGTTCCTTTTTATTCATTTAATTTAATTGAAAAATTATTTAAAAATACTTAAAAATAAGGTTTTTAAAGTTAAAAATTTGCATTAAACTCACAAAAATAAATCTAAAAATCTCATTAAAGAACACTAATTAAAAATAATAATCTCAAATAAAATTTATTTATTTGATCGAATCATGTCGTTATTATTTAGGTTAGTTTTCCCTCGTCGGTTGTATCATAATATTCGTGCGCATTCATCGTCATTAAGAAACGCATCCACTGTGAGTGAATCTCTACCAATTCCCCGTTTTAATCATGTTTTGTGGCGTATCATGTGTCGTACTATTCTTATATTTTATTTAAACACTTGTGCATATATCATATCCGTGATCAAATATGTATTGATTGTTGTATGAATTATATGTAGATTGAATTTATCATTTCAGTGCACGCATTTCATTAGGCCCATCAGTTCCCCGTGGGATACGGGTTGAGTATCAGGAGCCTCATTAGATCGGCTCCGTTTGATTGAGCCTTGATCTCAAATACATCATCATTTCATGTCATATACTCATCCAAAGTGGTTTGTGATTGTTTACATATATGTTTGCTCACATGTGATTAATGCACGCATTTTCTTTATTAAATAAAACAGAAATTAGATGTTTTATCAAGGTTCACTCGCCAACTTTTGTTGACCCAAAATCTCCCCTTTTTTACATATGATACAGGTGATCCAGCTGAGACAGGAAACACTTAGGAAGGCCTAGAAGAATAAACAAGTTTATGCTTTGGAATAAATATATAGTTTCATTTCCTTTTGTAATTGTATGAATTTTGTTTTGGATATTTAAGTTTGTAATTTGAATTTAATAAATATGAAACATCTTGGTAAATATCATGAGCTTTGGTGATAACCCAATTATGTCCCGACTTTTATTCCGCTGCGGGTCGGGGTGTGACAGAATTGGGGATAACAGGGCTAAAAAAAAGGTGTTTACATTGCATATACATCTCGGATCAAACAAGTTTTTGTTATTTTCCATTTTAGTAATTTTAGAACTTTTAATGTTGCATTGTTTTTGGGTCATGGATTGCGGTTTGCAAAACTATCTCTGGAACAAGTTTGTATGATAGATTCTGATCCTTTGGTGATGGAGGTTAAGGAATTTGTTTGAGTTTGTGAAAAAATATTGGCAATTTATTCAATCAGATGTTATGGCGTTCGAGTTGGAGTTCTTTCCTTCTACAAAGATCCTAATTGGATGCAATGCCTCAAAACATTACTTTTATTATTATTATTAAGGTTATAACCCTCTTCTTGTCTCTAATTTCAAACCAATTAGTCTAATTAATATGTAATATAAAATTACTGCTAAATTATTAGCTAATCAGTATCCCGAGTTGTTGATTCGATGGTGAGTAATGAGCAATCCGCGTTTGTGAAAGGTCGTTTGATTCTTGATGAGCCTTTAATTTTGAATGAGGTTATTGAGTGGTATAGATAGCGGACAAAAATTGATGTTATTTAAACTTGATATCGCAAAAGCTTATGATTCGTTAGCGTGAATATTTCGTTTAATTGGCGAACAAAATTTGGGTATAAATGGATTTCTATGTCCAGAACGTTAATTTTTAGATATTGTAGTATGTCTTCGCAATTTAATATGGAATGAGGTGGCGTCAAGGAGACCCGCCGACTCATTTTCTTTTGATTGTAGCGAAGGAAGGTCTTCATAAAGTTATTGAAAAGTTGGTCAGTTCTAATTTATTTCGAGAAATTAATGTTGGGAAAGACAGGGTTATGCAGAGTTATGTTATCGCATTTTATGCTGATTATGTAGTAATTACGGGTGCGTAGTGGAAGTCTAACATGTCAAACATTCTTAGAGCCTTTAATTATTTCTATTTTGCGTCTGGTCCAAAGCTCAACTTAAATAAATCGTGTTTATTTGGTGTTGGGGTTGATAGTGATGAGGTTAAGTGGTTAGCTTCTTTTGCCCGGTGCAAAGCGAAAACTTTATTGGTTATTTATTTGGGTATTTCGATGGGGGATAAGATGGCACGTTCGAAGAATTGGGATCTAAATATTAATAAAGTCGATAATATATTTTGAAAATGGAAGGCAAACTTGTTATCCATTGGGGGAGGATCGAATTTGATCACTTCGGTTCTAGGTAATATTAGTGTTTATTACATATCTTTGTTCGTATGCTAGGTAATATTAGTGTTTATTACTTATATCATATCTAATTTTTAAGGGTTGGTAATGGAGATGGCTTGAAAATAAATTGAGTTGGATGGGATATTATTCTAGTTATAAAAGTAAAGGCGAGTTGGGTATTGATGGTCTTAAGTCGGTTAATTTGGCGCTTTTCTAAAATGGCGAAAGAGGTACTTCAATTTCCAAAACTCGATGTGTGTTAAGGCTATTAATTCAATTTATAGGCACAGTAAGAATGTTTTTGACAAAGGGAGGGTTGCTAAAGGAAATGGAGTTTGGATCAAGATTGTTAGCACGACTAATGACCTTATCGCGAAAGACATTATCCCTATTTCTGAATTGAGAAACATAGTGGGAAAAAGGGAATTCGACCTTCTCTTGGCGAGAGGTTTGGTTGGGAAATGAGACATTGGCGTCTAGATCTCTAAGGTTCTTTAACTTAGAAGTTCATAAATAGTGTTTGGTAAATGATTCAAGTGTGTGGTGTTGGTGAAGACAAACAAGAGATCGGGTGGAGAGCAACCAACTCGAAATTTTTAGGCCAGACTTGGGAAATTTCCAGTGATCTATCATCTTGATGAACAAATTTGGGATTTTGACATATTCATGCGCAACCTACATTATGAACTTTTTTTCTAATGTCTTACAATAGGAGTACAAAATCAATACATCTTTGAACAAAGGTGTTGGTGTACGCCTATGTGGCGTGGTGTAATAGCATGTCGGTGATAAATATGGTTTTCTAAGTTTTATTTTTGAAAGTTTTCCAATTGTGTTTATAGGAATTGCAATTCAACGTGCTTTCTCATTCAGTTTTCACATCCTTATATTGTAATCTCATATGTAGAGTAAGATAAACTAACAATAAAGGAGAATAATATGGAAATCTATTCCTATTTTACATATATAATCTAATATATATTATTATCTAAATGTATATATTATTATACCCCTATAGTCGAAGTGGGAGGACGGCGAATGCTAAGACTTGATCAGAAGTCGTCAAAGAGCACTCACGAGAGACCTTTAATGAAAATTTCCACTATCTGATAACAAGATGGAACATGAAAAAATCGAACATGCCCCCGCTGAACTTGTTCTCAAACAAAGTGTATGTCTAGTTCAGTGTGTTTCGTGCGTTGATGTTGAACGCGATTTCCCGAGAGGTAGATAGCACTTACATTGTCGTAGTAAATTAGTGTAGCATGAGCAATAGGGCGATGTAATTCCAATAAAATATTGCAAAGCCAACATATTTCAGCAACTACATTAGCGACACTACGGTACTCGAGTTATGTGCTTGTTCGAAAGATTGTTTTTGTTATTTCGAGGACCATGATATAAGGTTGTCACCGAAATAAACACAGTAGCCTGAATTTGAGTGCCGAGTATCGGGACAGTCTACCCAATCGGTGTTCATATAGGCCCGCAAGTGAGGGGCAGGTGTCAGTCTAAGAGTGAGACCTAAGGATGTTGTTCCTTGAAGGTACCTAATAATCCGTTTCATGATGTTCCAATGGGCAATGCGTAGAGCGTGCATGTGAATGCATACTTGTTGCACGTCATAGGATATATCAAGGCTCATGAATGTGAGGTATTAAAGTGCCTCGGCGAGGCTTCGGTAAAGGGAGGGGTTTTGGAATTCGGGTCCAGTTTAGCATTAATGTCAACCAATGTCACCAAAGGTTCGCACAATTTCATTCCCGATCGTTCAATGATATCATGAGTATAGGCTTTCTAAGAAGGAAACATGGGGTTACTTGTATGAGAAACCAAGATACCCAAGAAGTAGTTAAGCGGCAATAGATCTTTCATGGCAAACTCGGATGATAAATGAGACATGAGGGTTGTTCGAAGAGTATCAGATGAGTTGGTGACAAAGATGTCATCGAAGTAAATAAGTAGATATGTCGTGCCTTCACTATGATTATAAGTAAAAAGATAGTTGTCACAACAACTTTGTGTGAATTCCAATGTAATCACAAAGTCCGTGAATCATTGGTACCATGCCCTTGATGCCTATTTGAGTCTGTATAAGGACTTCTTGAGAAGGCAAACATGGTATGGGTAATCACAGCTTCGAAACCCATGGGCTGATATATGTACACACTTTCATAGAGATTTCCGTGCATGAAGGCAAGAGTGAGAAGAGTCTGAATGGTGTTCTTCTTAACTACCGGGCTAAAACTAAGACCATAATCTACGCCTACCTGTGGTTATGACCATCACATACCAAGCATGCTAAGCGCTCTAAAGTGCCATCAGACTTGTATTTATGTTTGAAGAGACACATACTACGAATAATGTTCATGCGTGGTAGGTCTGGATTAGGAGGTGAATGGAGTTAACTATCCCCCTACTACATCACACATACTACGAAAAATGTTCATGTGTGGTAGGTTTGGATATCCCATTCGTTGCACGTGTATGAATGGTACGAGGAGGTGGTTGGTCCAGATTAGGAGGAATTGTTGTTTTAGGATGTCCAGAATAAGTGAGGATGGGTGGAGATTGAACCGAGGATGAGTAGGCTGGTGGGGTTTGGTTCATGGGTGGAGGTGAATGGAGTTGGGCCGTGGATTGGATGGGATATGTTTGGCTCTTGGGTTGGTGGTTAGGCCATCAAGGAGATTGGGTTGTAAGGGAGAAGGATGTTGGGCTGGTGGAAGTGCAGGTGGGTTGAATGTGGGGCTAAAGGTAGGAGATCGTAGGAGTGTGATATAGTAGGGGGATAGTTGGCAAAAGGGAATATGGTATCGTCAAAGTAAAAATGGCAAGATATAATCATTTAGTGAGTTGTTAGATCAAGACATTTGTACCCTCGATGGTTAGAGGGGTACCCGAGAAGGACACAAGGTGTGGAACAAGAGTCGAGTTTGTGAATGGTGGTGGAGGGATAAGGAGGGTAACAAAGGCAACAAAAAACTCGTAGATAGTCATATGTCGGTGTGCGGTGGTAGAGTAATTGAGTAGGGTTGTGGTATTTGTGGTTTTTGCTTGGGAGAATATTGTGAATATAGGTGGCCATGTCGAGGGCATGGTGTCAATAATTGTTGGGTAATGAGGCTTGAGCGAGAAGGGTTCAAATGATATTGTTTATTGATCAAATTTTTCTTTCCACTTTCCCATTTTGAGACGAAGTGTAAGGACAAGAAAAACGAGATAACATGCCATTTTGTTTACAAAATTGTTGAAAACAATTATTAGCATATTCTTTTCGTTATCGCATTGGAATTGTTTTATTATTCTTTCAAATTTACTATGAATTAGGTTGTAGAATTGGCAAAAAATGGAATAAACTTGGGATTTCATGCTTAATGGATATGTCCATAAGAAGTCGGTGTGATCATCAAGATGTATTTACAATACCGGTGACCCTGGTGCTTAAAATTGGTGAAGTCCAAAGGTGACGATGAATAATATCAAATGATATATAAGTGCAACTAATTGAATCCATAAAAGGGAGTTTAACACTTTTCCCAAACACACAAGGTTGGCAAATGTTTTTGTTTATTTTTCCATAATCATTAAACGAAGAGTTTTTAAGAGAATGCAATATATTAGATCCTAGATGACCAAGCTGTTGATGCCACAGTTGATGAGGAAGAGCAACAAATGCTTTATGAGAGGTGATTTTGAGACTATGTGATGATTGGGGATAAAGATCACCGCTACTATTGCATCTGAGGATATACGTCCGAGTATTGAGGTCCTTCACAAGAAAAACGAAAGGGTCGAATTCAATAGAGATAAGATTGTTGGTTGTAAATTGGCGGGCAAAAATTAGATTTTTGATAAGATTTGGTACAGAGGACATTATTTAATTTGAGGGGTGGGTAAGGAGGTGGAAGGGTCTTATTGGCATGTCCAAGAACCGGAATGGTTGTACAATTACCGACAATTATGTTGCGAGAAATGTTATTATTAAAAAAGAAGTGAAGTTACCTTGCTCATTAGTCATATGGCCAGTTGCTCTGGTATCCATAACCCAAATTTCGGGTGTGTTGAGAGACATCGTGTAGAGAGCTTCAACGATGTCAGTTGGAGAGTATCCTGCAACAAAGGCTTGGTTGGGTTGTGGCCCAAGTATACCTTCTGAACTAGACTGGGTTAGAGCGGTGGGCCTAGAGGTAGTAGGATAGGGACAGGGTGGGCTAATAATCCACTGTTGCCAAGCAGATGGAGTGAATCCCTGTGTTGGACCGGCCCAAGTTTGGGGCTGGTTAGAAGCCCATGGCTCATGAGAGAAGCCATAGGGCTAGGTCAATTATCCTCTGCCACAGCGACCAGATCCACTCCTTTGTTCTTGCCACGCCATGACCACACCCGCCATTGCCGTGTTCTTGTTGTCTAGAATCATGACGAGCTGTAGATGAGTGGTCGGCCTTTGAATTGTTCATGTTAAGCGGAGTGTGAGCGGCTTGTGTAGCATGAAATGCCTTATTTTCCTTTCGAGATTCATCCATTAAAAGCTTGGAGCGGGCCACGTTAAAATCAGGCAACGGAGATGACTGTTGAAGGATAATTGCCATGCCATCAAACTATTCATTCAGGCTAGAAATCAATTGTTGTACCAGACGATCATTGTCAATTGGTGCGTCGACATTGGCTAATTGATCAGCAGGGATTTTTAGTTCTTGACAATATGCAAAGATGTTATGGAAGTTAGCTAGACGAGTTTGGCGAATTTCTCACCAAGGTAGATGGCTCAAGATATTTTGCTGTTTTGAAAAAGGGTTGCAAGAGCTGTCCAAGCATAAGGGGTAGTAGTGTTAGGTTTGAGTATGGTGTGTAGAAGGTCATTGGAGATGGTGCCATAGATCCATTGAAGGACAATGGCAATAATTCCAAGTGTCATCAGGCATGACGGTTTTGGTTTTGTCAACATCAGCGAAAGAGGTGGCTTGAGGGACAGGTTTGGGGAGGAGATGATCAAACACCTGATAAGCCTTGTAATGGATTGTAAACAGTTCTAACCAGGAGGTGTATTAACTAGATTCGAGATCAAGGGTGATTGGTATGAGATTCTTGATGTTTGAGACAACTACTGCAAGGTTTAGTTTAGAATCCATAGCAGGGAGGTAGGAAGAAAATGAAAGAAAAGTGAAAGGAGGTGGGGATGGTGGCTGCCAACTGAGGAAGGGCAGCAGAGTAGGGTCTGAGAGAATTAGGTGTTGTAGGTATTGTCTCGTGATACCATATAAGAAATTCAATTTAACTTGCTTTCTCATTCAGTATTCACATTCTTATATAATTACATTATAATCTCAAATGTAGAGATAAGATACACTAACAGTAAGGGAGAATAATCTGGAAATCTATTTGTATTTAACATATAGACTCTAAATATATATTATTATCTAAATATATACTATTAGAGTTGGTGTGTGTTCTCACTTATTATTGGTAACTAACAGGTTGTTTATGCGATGCGGTGGGAGTGATTGCGATACTTGTTTTTGTTAGTTTTTTTTATTCATATAATATTTATTATATACATTTCATTTTGATGTACATGGTTCGGTCGGTTCAGTTTTTATCCTCAACCGAAACCGAAACCAAAGTCATCGGTTAGTCTATTTTATTAACCAATTGGTTTTCGGTTAATCACTTTAATTTATTCAGTTAAATTGATGGTTTTTTGTTTGGTTTATTTAATTTCAGTGAATAGCTAAAAACCAGACTTGGACTAAAACTTTTATTTAAAAATATATGAAAATGAATGAAATGAAAGTATAAATATATGAAATGGAGATATAAAATATGAAATATATGAAGTGGAGGCATAAAAGCTATAAATATATGCAAATATGAATGATTCGGTTTGGTTCAACTACTTTTGGTTAAACGAGAGTACAAAAAATTGATAACCGGTTTTGGTTAATTCCATTTTCAGTTAATTCAGTTTTTGGTTGATTTGGGTTCAGTTTCGTTTGGTTTAGGTTAATGATTTAGTTATTGCTCACCGATAACCAATTTGGGTTAATAACCGATAGGTGCGCGCGTGACGCGACGGGAAACACAAACATTGCCACTGCGTGCATTGTTCGGTTGGTTAGATTATTATACTCAACCGAAATCGAAGTCATCAATTAGTCTATTTTATTAACCAATCCGTTTTTAGTTAACCGACTTGGTTTATTCAATTAGATTGACGGTTTTTTGTTTGATTCATTTAATTTCGGTTAATAGCCAAACCAAAATTTGACAAAAATTTTTGATTAGAAATACATGAAATTTAGGTATAAATATATGAAATGGATGTATAGGTACATAAATAGGGATATAAATATGCAATACATGAACTTATGCAATACATGAACTAAAGGCATAAAAGCTAGAAATATATAAAATATGAATGATTCGATTGAGTAGTTTTGGTTAAATGAGTTTAACAATCCGGGTTTCATGATATAACTTAAGTTTTAAATTAATTTTTAACTTTCTAAATATCATATTTTTTGTGTATTTACAACTAAGAGTCATTAGTTCTCTTGTAAATTGTCTAAAATGAAGAAATATAGATTTTATATTTTTAGTGTATATCCATTATTTTAATATAATTGAAACCCTCTAAGAGATTCCTAAAGCAACTGATTATGTAAGGAAGGAATTTGAAATGAAAAGTATTGCAAAGTTAAGTCTTTCCTTAAGTCGGAATACTTTAGGGATGAAATCCTTATACATCAAAAACCAAATAGAAAGAGTGATGAGTGGATAAATCACATTTAATGAGCACTTCGATGGTTTTGAGATCACTTTATATTATGAGACACCAATGTTGACCTTTAAAGTAGAAGGATAGATTCTTGACAAGTATATCTTCCCGTATCAGTTATATTTTCTGCTTTGCATACGAGGAGTTTATGAATTTGTTTTCGGTTACCTGAGTGAAGACTTCTCTGGAGGTTACTCATCCTAGTATTACTTCATCTCGAGCATACTAAACTATGGAGTTCTTACGAAATTCACAACTAATGCGCTCAAAACGCGTTGGTAATATTTGAGGTGAAGCATTCTTATGAATCTAACATCACCCATGTCTCGGCTGATATGAGATTTTCCTAGAGTGTTACAATCACCTCTCCCTAATGGACTCATCGTGCTCGATGAGGTTTGCTTGACCATGTCAAACATGGATGTGAGATTCGCTTAAGGTGTTTCCATAAACAGCCCTAGTGACTCATCATCCTCGACGAGGTTTGCCTCACCATCCGGAACAACACATGAGTAGCTCTGCTACCATTTGTAATTATGCTTTGCAAACAAGGACCTCACATATTTATCTTTGTTTACCTTGCTAAAGACTTCCTAGAAGGTCACCTATCATGCTACTACTTCTACATGAGGATGCTTAACTATTGAGTTCTCTTCTCATCCACTACCATTAAACACAAAAACACGTGGATGGTATTTAAGGTAGGACATTACTATAGCCCAATATCTTTCTTGTAGTGTGAGATTTGCCTCATCGTTGTAAATAGAACATTATAGGAGTGGTTAAGATACCATTGTCTACTTTGCTCAGTAGAAGCCCACATATTTGTTTTATTTGTCGCCATAGTGAATACATTCATGGAGGTCACCTATTCTAGTTCTACACCTACTTGAGCATGCTAATTGTTGAGTTCTGAAGAGACACAACGATTGCGCCCAAAACCGTTAGTTATATTGGAGGCGGATCATTCCTATCAATTGACATCTTTCTTGTCCACAACCGATATAGAATTTTCCTAGGGTGTTACGATATTCTTGTACATAAGTCTAGTATTTAAACGAGTGCGCCCAAAACACATTAGTTATAGTGGAGTCAAATCATTCCTTATGAACCAACATCTTTCCCGTCCACGACTAATGTAGAATTTGCCTAGGTTGTTACAATATTCTTGTCCATAAGTCTAATATTTAAATGTTATTAGAGTATTGAGTGTTTCGTATCTAAGGGTTATTAGAGTATGGTGTTTCTCGTTAGTTAGTATGTACATATTAACTATTATACAATTAGTAAACTTTGTGAATGGCGTCCAACTTTTTGATGTTTTTGTCTTTTATTGTTTTTGCCTTTTTTTTCTGTTTTTTATACTTTTAAACCTCAACTTTTAGAATTACCAGTTACAACCCCTTAACTTTTTAAAATTTTGTAATTGAGTTTTATGTGTTTATATTTATGTCGTGTTGGCGTAAATTCACGTTGATTTACGTTTTAACGTAAAGTTTTCCCGAAAATGAGTTGGATCAAATATAATATGTTCTTATGTTTATTATTATGTACGTTTTCAGTTGGTCTATGTTTTGATGTAAATTGAATTATTTTTTTTAAATGAGTTGGTCAAGTATAATACCTTTTCTTGCTCATTTTATCTACGTTTTCAACTGCTTTACGTTTTGACGTGAATAGAAACAACTCGGGTTAAATATAATACGTTTTCATTAGAAGGTATAAATTCGAGTCACTTTACATTTGGACACGCCATAACCCGTTGTAGCATTCTTTAACTTAAAACTACAATATTTTCTCACGTGTTTATTTTTATGCACGTGTCGTATAAATTCAAGTTGATTTACATTTCGACGTAAATTTTCATTAAAGTTATATTTATGGTTTAAATGAATGTAAACATGGGGTAGATATTCTTTTAAGCATATTTCTTTCGGTTGCTATATTGAATAAAAATAAATATCGACCGAAAACCTTAGTATAGCACGAATATTCTTACTAGTTTAAATATCAATTTCCTCAAACTTGTTAGCATACGTAACTGTGTCATACAAAAAGTCATTAGAATGAAACAATGAAATAGTTTTAAAGCTTTCAAGCTACACGTGTAAAGGGTTTTTATGTTCAAAACAAGTTTAGTAGGTTTTCGAAACGCTAGGTATATCAATAGGTTTATTAATTTTCTACAAATTTGTTCCAAGTAAGAATATGAAATATTTCTTTTACTACATCACTTTTAACTTTAACACTTAGGGGGCAGATCACTCAGACTTTGGACCTCGGGTATCCACTGCCCACAGCGGTGTTGCCACTGCCGATCTGGCGGATAGGGGTTAGGGTGGTATAAGCTAATAGTTTGTGTGAGGGTAGAAGATTTTATATATATATAGAGAGAAAGAGTATGGTGTAAAATAGTAGGGTCTATGTTTTAAGATAGTGGTACCACAAGATTGAGTAATTTAGGGTAGTGTATAAACTAAGTGACGTGACAAATAACGATTAAAAGAAGTTAGGGTCAGAATGTCAAGTGGCCCTTCCCCTTACGAATTATTTCACAAGATTGGATTATGTCTAACTCAAAGATTTTATGTGAAGTGGTCTCCAGAAGAATAAATATGCATTTTATTCTTTTTTTTTCTATGGGCATAGTTTCATTTCGATGGGTTTTCATGATAACGTTTTTAGTGAGGCCACATCCCAAATATTGAAAGAATTATACACTATCTTTTCTTCACTTGGTTATTTTTTTTTTGTCACACTAGGTTTTATCTAATAAAATTAACATGATCAAATTTATGGACATTCAATTCCAGGGAAGTGATGGAACGATGTCCATATACCCTAAGATATTGTTTAGACATATGTATGCTATATTACGAGATTATGCTTGTTGGAAAATTTATACAACTAAACATATCTCCTTGGTGAGATGAATAAGTTAGTATTATTTTTATTGCCTATACTGCTCTCAACAAAAAATAAAAAAATTAAACGTTGTGAAAAGTCTTTGTATATTCTTACACTACAACAAATATATATATATATAGGTAGAGATTCATGTGAGAAAATTTAAAAGTGTGAGAAGTATAAGAAATATTATGGAGGTGACATGTGTCCCTTTTTATTTTGTTAATTTAAGGGTATAAGTGTAATTTAACTAATAAAATCTAATTATGGAATAAATATATGTAACCGATTTTTGGCAGTTATTGTAAGGATTTTTGAATTTGAAATAACACCCTAACTCATAAAACACCACATCATATATATTGAAGGCATACATCTTATAAAGAACAGAAATATAACTCATAAAACACCCTAACTAATAAAAACTTCCTAACTCATAAAAACACCACAATATGTATATTGAAGGCATACATCTTATAAAGAACATAAATATAACAAAAATAACACCATAACTTATAAAACACCACAACAGTTATGTTGAAGGCACACATCTTATAAAGAACACCCTAACATTGAATATAACATAAATAACGCCCTAATATAACACCAGTCAACACTTTAATCAGAATCAAAACAGAAATAACACCCTAAATATATAAAAATAGAAATAACTCTACATAAGTATATATATATATATATATATATATGGTACTTATATTAAAAATAAAAAACACTCGTTATTATGGTGTAATTTTAAAAAAAAAGAGTTATGTATAAAAGTTATTGATATTTAAAAAAGAAGTGGGGAACTTTGTATGTGTATTAATGTTATTTCTTAATTTAAAAATATTAAATTTACCTTTATACCCTTAATCTAGAAAATTAGTTAGTTTATTATTCAACATTATTTATATAATTATCACAATAATCTAAACCATTAAATTAAATATTTAATGGTTTCTCATACTTTTAAATTTCTCACAATAACCTCACCCTATATATATATATATATATATTTTTTACCACGGTTATAAATGGTTGATGATTACATGTATAAACTTAAGATATATTGAAGTTCAAAATTTATAATTCACATTCCCGAGTATAGGAAAAAGTCGCACCGGTAAACATGTACTACGCATAAAATTTAGAGATTTATTTGTGACAAGCAATGTCTCCATGCTTACAATAAACATTTTTATATACCTTTATGTGTGGACAAGTTTGTGTTTTCACACAAATAAATTCAAATTATTTTTCTGCATTCACTGTACGAATGTGTTATAAGTTTTAACACTTACAAATATTTTGATTTTTCATGTTGTTTTCTTGCTTTGAACATGATGTAGTTAGTTAGTACTAGCAACAACATAATCTTTTTGGCCTTTTCCTAAACAAGTGTACAAGTAAAGGTGTGGACAAATATTTCTTTTTAGTGTTTATGACTTTTAAACTGTTTTCATTTGCCTTTTTTGCAGTTAATAAAATATAAATGTGTACGTAAATATATATGTAAGAAAGAAAAGAAGGTTAACCCGGAGTCAACAGGCATGGAAGATGGTAAAAGAGAAAGAAGGTGACAAGCATCGGTGGTCGGGTGATGAAATGCCACATCTTTGCATTGAAACAGCAGTTGTCGATCATGTTCTCCACCATTTCCGTTCATATGCCTTGCATTACTCCCAGAACAGCAGCAATCCACCCATTCAATCACCCTGTCATATCACATCATGAATAAAAAATTAACTAAAATCCCCATGAACAAACGAACCTTGTAATGCAATTTTTGAAGAGCTAAAATAACAGAAGTGAGAGAGAAGCACAGGCGATATAACAGTCTTTTATATCATATTCAAAGCAATCAATATATAACTATGTGTTTTTTTATGATTCTTAACATATTAATTCGTTTTGAAACGAACATGCCCGGTACCTTTGATCTTTACGCGGTTTCCAAAACACACAGTAATCCCAACTCTCTGGGCCTACTATTGATCTTAGCCTTTCCATCATCTCTTGCATCACCTCCATCTTCCACTATATCCAGAATAATACTCAATGTGAGAAAGGTTGATTGTGTAAGTTGGTCTATCCAGGACTATTTAAGCAAAAAAATAAAATAATAAAAAATAAAACCCTGAACTTTTTACAATATTGTAATCTATATGTTATTCACATACCAATACAAAACTGAAAAAGTTATAAAAAATACCTTATGTGCTTATTTACTTGCCTTTGTCAACTGAATTTATAAATCATAATATCGGCATTTATGTCCTATTAAAAAACCCTAATTTTTCAGTTTTGTTTTATACAACATTCATGTCATTTCTGTGTGTAGAAGCCAAGAATAGTACGAATCTTATGAATCTTCACTTGATAAATCACATATTTAAGTGGTTCATCTACTTCATTCAAACATTTCAAGGAACCATATATAAATAGTTTGTAAATGGAAAACGCTAAAGTTAACAATAAACTATATGAATCTTTGCATGTTAAAAAAGTATCAAGTGTTTTTATCTACTTCATTCATAAGTTTTCAAGATAACACACCAAATTTCGATCAAAATCAACTCATTACAATCATAAATTCCAGAAAATAACGTACCTACCACTTGCATAGCTTGTGTGATAGCTTTAATGTTGTTATGATCTTCTTTTGACTAGAACAAATGCAGAGAATTATAAGAAAATCTAAATGATGGAAAAAACGCGTACAACCACTAAAAGCCAGTTATATCTTCTTTTTTGACAGCAATGGTTAACAACTAGAGATACCTACCTCATGTTGTTCATTATCTTCACATATCTAATGATCTCAGGAACATTTGAAGCAAAAGAAGGATCGGAAATTAGGCGATCGAATGAGGATTTTTCGCTTTTTTAAAGATATATATGGATGAAAGTAGGGTTTCAATTATATATGGAGATTTTATTGTGGGTAGGTGAAGTGTAGCTGATGCATGAGAGAAAGATCAAGAAACTAAGTTCTTGTGTAATTGGAGAAATATGTGCTGTTAGGATGGGGGCAGCCCAAATTGCATGACCTAAGATGGCGTATAAATTACCTTAATTACTTTTTAATCTTTTTTTTTCTTTTTCGAATTGTTTGTATCAGCAATTAACTAGTACCTAGAGGCTGATAATCGAGATATTATATTTTGAGAAGCTAACAAACACACCCTTCTAATCGTGCTACTATATGGACTTAAAACCTTCACCTCAGTGGAAAGAAACACCTTTCCTTCGTACCTTAATACCCCTAAACTACTAAATGATAAACATAGAATAGCATCTTTAGTATTTTTATTTTTCAATTCAACTTCACCCTTTATATGTAAATAATATATATCTTCAAATAATTTAATTTTCATTTAATTTTATTTTCCTCAAATAACTTGTATTCTTTAAAATAACAAGCAAGTGTGTTTATTTTGTTCTCGACCTTGTGATATGATTCATATTGAAAATAAAGTTGTATGAATTTTTGGTATCGTAAACTATAGTGACGAATCAAACCGATATTCTTATCGAGTATTATTGGAATCAGTACTAGTATTCATTTTTTATGGTTTTCGGTCGATTTAAAACACGTGTCGATATCATTTTGGGTACATTATGTCTTTATTTCTTTTTTTGGTTTTTGATCACCACTTTATTTTTTTCTCTTTTGTTTACTATACCGGGTGTTGGTACCAAAACAAACCAAACTAACATAGACTTAACCAAATTCTTGTTGAACATATACACTAAAAAGCGTAGGTTAAAAATAGTATTTCTTATATATCTCTTATAACTTTTTTATTTTATTATATAATTATTATATATTTTGAATTTTAACCATATTTTCTTTTGGGTTATAATTTTTAAGACACAATGTTATAAAAATTTTCATGTATGCTTTTGCTATGTGTCTATTTATATGTATGTGTATTATATATATATATATATATATATATATGAGAAGGATCTGTTAGGAACCACTCTTTATTGGAAGAACCGCGAAAACCAATGTGATCATAACAAAAGTACCTAAAAAAACACACACAATTTTTATAATACATTATTTTAAAAAAATCGAGTAACAATTATCCATGCACATGTGCATATGCATCATTTTTTTGACAAATTCTGTAATACATTACCAATATTAGACAATTGCACTTTTATTTACATTACCATCCGTAATACACTACTTTTTACATTAACAATATTAGAAATACACATGTGCATCTATATGTATGAACATGATATAACGTGTTTTGTTAAACTACTTTTAATATAATCTCTCTTTCATCTACCATACCATCCATAATACACTATCATTACCTCTTACCATCTATAGTACACTACCATTACCTCCTACCATCCATTGTACAAAACCATTACCTTCTACCATCCATAATACAAAATCATTACCTCCTACCATCCATAATATAATACCATTACCAATATTTCACTATATTATATACTTTGTTACATGTACATCAACACCCTTTATACCATCCAAAACAACATATTACATCATAAAGTGACAAATATAACCAAACCATCAACCACTAAATATAACTAACAAAAAAAATGTATATGGGCCTACTTCATCATTCAAAATCACAAACTTTTTGTACCAAAACACGTTATATCATAGTTATACATAATGATGAACATGTGCATTTTTAATATTGGGAATATAAAAAGTAGTGTATTACGGATGGTAATGTAAATTAACGTGCAATTGTCTACTACTGGTAATGTATTATGGAATTTGTCCAAGAAATGATACATATGCATATGTGTATCGATAATTGTTACTCGAAAAATAAATTTTGGTAATGAAATATAGCGATTTTAAAAAATATTAAAAAAAATTGGTGTGTTTTTTAGATTTTAGGTACTTTTTTGTGTTCATACTGGTTCTAGCAATAATGGCGGTTCTCGCATGAACCCTACCCTATATATAATATATAGTTCACGTGAGAATCATGAGAATCAATGTGAACACAACCAAAATAAACTCAAAACAAACAATAAACCCCCACCCCACCACTACACAAAAACCTAAACACCCAGTTCCCACCCACACAACCAAAATAAACTCAAAATAAACAATCAACGTGGGTCAGTTCCGTTAAAAGAAGTTGTAAAAGAAATTAACCAAGTTCATCGTTGCCGATAACTAAATTAATTGCTTAAAATATACGAGGGACCTGTTTTGTATGAAACAGAAATATAAAGTATAGGGGCCTTATGGTCATTTTGTGAAAGTTATTAGGTGAAAGAAGTAAAAACGGGGCCATGGTCGGGTTTCGAACCCGGGCCACCGGGTAGAAGCACACAATTATTACCATTGCACCAGAATTGTTTTAGTGTTTGTTATCATGGATGATAGATTTATATCTTGATTTCAAATAACGAAATAAATAAAAAAAATGAAACGTCGGAGACCAGGGTCGAACCCGGGCCTTCACCGGGTTTCCATCTAACCCTCACACGCATAACCAGCTGCGCTACAGCCTGAATCATGTTAACGTTGGAATTGTAATCCCTTTTATCATGTTACTTAAAACGAATAAAAACACGATGACTAATCAAACTAAATGGGCGTCTATAATGTAGTGTGAAGACTTGCTTTAGCCTATAAGTGGACACTTACCCAAGAGTTGCTTTAGTCTATAACGAACTCTCAGTACTGGGTCTCTTTCTTCAACTCTTGTTGTTAGCTTCATATCAAGATCTTGATCAGCTTTGCTTGAAACCTCTTTGTCAAAAAGAATGCGAGAGGAGGAATCTCAGCAGCTCTTTCCTTCTTCAATCTTTGTTTTTCAAGCAAGCAAGTTCACATGTACTTCTTCAAATGTACTATCACTGTCAGATGATGACAGGCATCTGGTTCTTCTGACTCAGGTACACTTTGTTGTTGTGATGCTTCAAGCTTTGTTGGCAACTAACAACATCTCAATTTTCAGCCTGTTTCTTGATCAAAATCAAGATCTGCACAATTCTTAGAAATTTATAAGAAAACATTCTTATGCAACAGGAGAGTACCGCATGAACACTTGGTACATCCAAGTACTTGTACTCGGATCAAAATTCAAACTTTTATCTTTTGATGATTAGTCAAATCTTCAAGAACGTTAATAATTTTTAATAAAGCAAAGAAAGCACTCTATTTTTGGATTTTTGAATTTTTTGATTTTTATTTTTAAAAATAAGAATATAAACAGAAACGCAAATAAACGAAGAAACTAACTCAGTAGTTACAATTATACAATTGCAATAGGATCAAAATCGTTTTCAGGCGGACCAAGGAACACTTTTCAGTGCGAACTTATTTAGACTGGTCTAAGTGATTGATAATATGTTTGTCCACTTAAACTTTAATGCTCAATTTTCATTTTCAATTTCGTGATATGCTTAAGGTAGTATTATACTATAATACCTTGTGTCCCATACCATGACATACCCCCAAGATAAGGTAAGCACAACGATTCATCATAGCAGGTGAGTATACTGGGATCACCCTTTATCTTTTATAACGTCAGCTATTGGTGAACAGGTCGGTACATTCGTACAGCAGAGTGACCAATAATATCTGATGAGGGTTAGGCAAATACCTTATATGGTTAGTTTGACTTTTCAAGCATATGGAATTTTCTCGTGATGAGATTTCCTTTTTTACGGTTTTGGCCCTTCTATTTTGGCTCTTTTAAAGATATCCTGACTGTGCCTAGGTCTGCATATATCCAGATGTAACAGAAGGGCAGCCCTGATATCTCGAATGACTCATCAGCATAAAGACCTGAAACTTCAGACGTTGGCTATCTATCAACACAGGATTTGAGACCATGAAATCATACGCTGATGGTATGTTACCACAAGATACATAGTTCATTATGTTTATATCACTTAGTATCTTTTAATCACTTTGGGCGTTAAGCCTACCGACATATCACATTAGATCCTAGTCTTTTTAGCTACAACACCTTATATGTGTCAGCCACACCCTTTATCACGAATATTTATTTCATTTCCCATTTGATGCAAAAAGTCTATTTGGATTTTTCTGTTTTTCAAATGTTTTTGTATTTTTTTTCATTTTCTCCCCCTCAAACAATGCATATATACATATATCTCCCTCTTCCCCCCTAAATTTGTACATCACACTTTATGCACAAATTTACCTAATAAAGAAAATGTATGTACAAAGTTTTAAATGAAAGAAAAGGAAAAAGTTTTTGTTGTTTTTGCTTAACCGTTCCGTCATCAAATTAAAGACTAACCAATTTCAAAATTAAAGCACGGATTTAAGTATGTACCTTTTCGCTGATCTTTTTCTTACCTCATCTCCTCCAAAGGAAACATCGCACTCGTAAAAAAATTTGAACTTTTTGCAACAGTGAGATGTTATCAGATATGTCCCTGGAACAACCGCTATCAACATTCCAGAGATTATCAACAACTCCTCCTTGGTTGTTCCTGAAAAATAAGGTAGTAAGACAATGCGACCCAGTCCATCGCGGTCCTGGGTTTTCCTGAAGCATCAAAATAAGACACTTCCTTTAAACACAAGTCCCCTTTTGTTTCGAGGATTGGTGATGTTGCTGTTTTTTGTTTTGCTTTCCAAATCTGGTTTGGCGTTTCTAATTTCTTAGATGCCTTTTGAAAAGTAGTTTGCTTTTTAACCTTGTTATTTTTTAAGACTTTTGTAGGTTTCAAAGCTTGTACCTTTTTAGCTTTAGCAGCATTCCAATCCCCATCAGATGGTTTAACATTTGGATTCACATTCTTCATTGCCTTAGGTGATGACACCTTCATTGGCTTGGAATGATTGTTATCCTTTGGTGTGACCTTCTGATTTTGAGCATGATACGGAACATGGGGACTATTTGTGCAGTTCCGAGCAATGTGATCAGAAAAGCCGCAATTGAAGCACGTTCATCTCTTCACATATAAAGCATTATGGTCAGCTTGATTTGCTCTTACAAGGTTCAGTGCACACAAGGTAGTTGACTGTGTCAATGAGCGATCTTGGTTTGTCAGCTTGAGTTTGGGCTTGAGGTAGAGTTTGGGGTGCTGGGCTGCTGATTGCTACTTGCTGGGTTTGAGGTTTCTGTTCGGCCACTTCTTCAGGATGAGATTCCTTTGATTGTGTGTATAGCTCTTGATTTGAGTGTAAGTGTTCCCACAACCAAGATACAAAGGAGTCTTTGTCATCACCCAAAAAGGAATTCATCTCATTCCTTACTTCCTCTTTTCACCTACCACATTCAAGCAAGCACATCACATATCCACGGCAGGATCAACATTATAGTCTCCAATAAACTCATTCAACTTTTCCTTCACTTGATCCCACAAGTTCGGGTTTTGATTTTGTGCCTGGGGTGAAGTGCTGTTAATGGATGCTTGGATCAGTGGGCTAAAAACAATGTTCGGATTTGCATTCGATTTTGGATTACATACTGGGCTGAAAACTATGTTCGAGTACTGAGCTTGGGCTATAAACATCTTCGAATAATCGAAACCGTACCGGTAAAAACGTTAAAAATGTCCAAAAACTGTTTTTACTAAAATAGACCATTAGACTCGTCTTGAAATTACGAATCCAATAATATATAATGTCAAAGACCTTTTTTGGAATTTTCGTGCCTTTTTTTTGAAGTTTGTTTTCAAATAGTATCTCGAATTCGAATAGTATCTTGAACTCGAAACAGTAGACTCTAAATAGTATCTCGGAACAGTATCTTATCCGAGATGGTGATGGTCCGAGATGGTTTGAAGATGGAGACAAACTTCAACACTAACGACCCGAGATAGATTCGAGATGTATGTTCATAATTTGAGTCTTCAAGAGTTATATCCGAGTTGCAGTTCGAGATGGTTCGAGATGCAAGTCTTTGATCCGAGATAGTTCGAGTCTTCAAGATATTCAATCTGAGATGTGATTCTTAGATCCGAGATCTTCAAGAAGATAATCCGATATCGTCCGAGATGATCCGAGATGAAATAGAAACTCAACACCAGCTCTAAAACAATAGCAGGTATAATACGAACACACGTGATATTAGATCTGAGCCTGGAAACAGGTTCAAACAGGCTGTGATACCAATTGTAAGTCCCGAAAGTCCGGATCTAACAACGATATCAAACAATCACCAAGGATGGGCGGAATCCAAACTTGGTGATGATCCAAGAAAACCGAAAAGATGAAAGAACAATAAGAATCAACTTTAACACCTTGCATACGATTCTAGTACTTGAATAAGCAAAACCGTCTGGTACAAGATGGAGGCCCTCTAGAGAAATCCCAAAAGTCTAACCCAAGAAATGACATAAGCTTAGCTTATATACCTAGGGTAAGGGCATACCACTCATGGGCTTGCCTGGCCCACATGGCCTATGGCATGCCCAAATGACCTATAAAGGTATAAACCTATTACAACTAACCCCGTGAATCCCAGTTAGCTACCATAGACCGTTGCGTATATCTGACGCGTCAGTCTCACACTTATATGGATCCCGCAGTTCTAGACGGAAGTTTGGGCTTAATATCACTAATTTGGTAGAATGTTATTAAGAAAGGAGTAGAAACAGAATCAGCGGAAGCTTCATACATTCATACCCAAAGAGTGTACATTTTGTCAAGCTGGCGAAATTCTAGAGAAATTTTGCCACCCTCTAGGAACTCCAAAACTTACATCACAATGAACGGACAACATTATTTACAGACATGTTTTACCCTCGTGCGAAGTAAGGAAATAACCTTTGTATGAAGTGAGCTATCACTTTGTACGAAGTGACATATATGTACTTCCCACGTTCGTACTTGGGTCGTGTGTTCGTATCTAATCCATACGATATTCAACACATGCTCTATCTAGCCTATCCGTACAATGGTGGACACAAAATGCATCAACAATTTCCCCTTGGTCGTCACTCTCGAAGCTTTATCTTGATCTTGAAATATGAGAGCCGTGTTTGAATATTTTGCAACTTCAATCAAGGTATTTGTCGATGTCGTAGAACACGTCAACAAGTTCCCCCGTGATTGATGATTCGGATTTGCATTATCTACATTACATTCCCCCTGAAACAATTTCTCCAGTTCAGGTTCTTGTTTGCACGGTTTCCAACCTCCTCTGATTTGCTTAGTCGACAAATTTTCTTGAATAATCACTAACTTGAAATTAATCAATGCCGCTTCTCCGTTTCAACTTTGACCACATTCACGTTCGTTTTGGCGCACTCCTCCTATGCTCAATCCTCTGATCTTCAAAACCCAACCGTCAATTGATAGAAACTTCGAATTACCACAACGATAAACTTTAAATTCATGAATATCCGCAAAAATCTAAAGTCCTAATTTCCATAATCACATTTAAGCATACTCCTGAAAGATTGATTAGCAAATCGGTAATCTTCTCAATTAGCAAATCTTTATCGGAATCAAATCATTTGATAACATACAATAATCTTCTCTTCATCGTTCAAGATCAAACATGTAATCTTCGTCTCTCATAACAATCTCAAATGTATAGTCTATCTCATGAGCAATTGGTACACTTCTTTGTCCGAAAGATACATTATATCATCTTCTTTAGTCATGAATTGCAAGTATATAGCCTTCCTCGTTATCCTGGCACAATTGAAACCCAAAACATCCTCATTTCCTGGTTGTTAGTCCGGAAAACAGTTCATTTTCCTTGCAGACTTTAATTGGATACTTTGTACCACTAAGCAGTCGTGTGTGCAACCGGCTTGTACGAAGACTCAAGCATCAACATGACCACGACTATAGAATCCGATAAACAGCTCCTCCAAGACTCAGTTATGCAACCCTAGTTTTACAAAAAAGTAGACATCAACTTGATCTCATCACTAATGAACTCAGACTACACTTTGTTCTCGTACGAAAACTCCAAGACATATTGTGTCAACAAATAATCTATAAACGTAACCACCCGAATACTGTTGTAGCATCACGAATTTTAAAAATATCGGAATCTTAACAACATATACGTGAAAATTTTTATTCCCCCTCATTTTTTGCAAATTCTGACCAGACCAATTGTTTTCACTGAAATTCCCTCTCAAATCTGGAAAAATCAGTTTTCATCAAAAGCGGATTTTACGTTAAGGCCCATTAACCATCACTATACCAAATGAACATCATTCTACACAAGTATCTTTTATTACCCCATTATCTTCAACCAACTGTGATCGTATCATCAGATTTGTACTTTGAAGCTCTAGAAGGTGTCCCCGAACAACCCGAATTAGACGTTAGAATCTCAAAAAAATTGCAATCACAAAATTTTTCTAGACACTCGTCTCGTAAATACAATCAAAAAATGCCTTAGTACGTGGGTAACTACCTTCGAGCGAAGGTAATCTATCTTCAATCGAAGTGGTGCCTATCTTCATGCGAAGATAGTACCTTCATGCGAAGATAATCCATGATGAACATATTTTTTTGATCCATAATCTTTATTTCAGCGAATTTCAAGATGATTCTTGCATAGATCTGGTCGAAAATGATTTTATAACAATCCGATAAGTTCAATTTTACTTTTTATCCGTGGATTGTCCATTTATTTGATGTTTACATCTAAAACCTTCCTAAGTCCATAATTCATGAGCGTAGGTGAAAACCATAGCTTTGATACCAATTTAAAGTCCAGGATCCGGCGGTTCTAGACGGAAGTTTGGGCATAATATCACTAATTCGGTAGAATATTTTTAAGAAAGGAGTAGAAACAGAATCAGTGGAAGCTTCATTCATTCATATCGAAAGAGTATACATCTTATCAAGCTGGCGAAATTTAGCGTTTCCCCTCTAGAAACTCCAAAACTTACATCACAATGAACACATGACACTATTTATAGACACGCTTTATCCTCATGTGAAGTGAGGAAATTACCTTCCTGTGAAGGTAGCTTACCTTCGTACGAAGATAACAATTACCTTCGTACGAAGTGAGCTATCACTTCATACGAAGTGACATATATGTACCTCTCACGTTCATACTTGGATCGTGTGTTCATATCTAATCAATACGATATTCAACACACATTCTATCTAGCCTATTTGTACAGTGACTGACACAAACTGCATCAACAGGACTAAGTACTCACTGGTTGCGTAGATGTCTTTTCCATCATGTATGCAAAGCTCAAGTGTTTCCTAATTATGTCAGATAATTATATAGTTAGTGTGTATCGTGACTTAAATAGAAGAATGAATAGAATGAGCTTTATTAACCAAACGAGTGAAGGATCTTGTATAATATGGTTCATAATACCTTACATTCTGATTGGAAAGTGTCTACAGGTGTTTTAACCTTTACGACTTGTTAAAATGGTTTATGCCACTTTAACAGGTCGTATGCGTAAGTACGGGTCAAGATGGTCGAATGAGTCCTATGACGAGTCCGATATGTCAAAACATGTCTAAAAATGTTGTATGATTAGTTTATATGTCAAAACTATGCCTTATGTATGTTCAAAACTCATTATACACAAAAGGGTATTGTTACCATTTTAAAAGTATCTAAAGTTGACTCATCACTTAATCAACCAAACGACATGACCATAAGTTATGACCTCATAGGGTTTTCCCTATATTACTATGGTCATATAAATGGGCTTGATCGGATCCTAAGGTTGAACAAACGGGTCATATTCGAAAGTCAAAGCAGAAGTCAAACCGCTCGACTTTCGACAAAGAAATAATCACTAAACTATAAATGACGAGCTAGACATGTGAAAACATGTTTAATAATGTCATAAAAAACTGATTTGGTGTCAAAAATTTAGGTTTTTATACTTGAAAAAAGCACTTTTATTTGGTTTTACTTTTATTTAATAAAAGTTTGACTTGTCATTTCGCCTACTAACCATGATGATTAGAGGGTGTAATCACGGGGATTAACATCTTCATTATTACGATCACTTAGCAAAGTTCATTTTGAACTTTGATTTGACAAAAAAAGGCCAAAAGTAAAACCAAAAGTTAATTTGCTTGACTTTTGGCTCATAACTAACCAAATAATTGAAATAGACTAGGAGAAACACTTACTTGTGTTTGCAAGAATAATTAGAACTTTGGAATGGAGGCCTCAAATGAGAAACAAGATCCAATAGAATGATTTAGTAAGAAAGAAAAGACTTGTGTGAAGAGAGTCCAAGAACTCAAGGCTATTTATAGTGATGGAGGATTAAGGCGGTGTTGCTAAGTCTTTGATGAGGTGTTAATGTGTAGCATACTGTCCTAACAAGTGTCCAAATCCGATGGAATGTGGCAAAATTTGTGCTAGGTGTCAAAGACTAATGATAGGTGGCCAAACTTGGTGATTAAGGCAATTTTCTGCATCTGGGCACCCCTTACGGTCCATAAGGCACTTCTATGCCAAAAATTTAGCATTTTTTTATAGTTTTGGCCCCTTGACTTGTATTATCACTTCTTTGCCATTTTTAATTCTTCTAAATCATTGTTTAGGTTATGTAAAGGGTATAAAGGCATATCCGACTTGGATTAATGTTCCGGAAATGTCATGAATATCGTTTTGTTCGATCGTACGATTACGTACTTCGTAAATAAAATACAAAATTTTATTAAATCATGAAAACGATCAAAAGTGTACAATGGCTGAAATTTTGCAAATGTTAGACCCTCACCTACTCTGGGAAATTTTGTCCCGAAATTGAATCAGAGGAGACTCGTGAGAAAAGATGGGGTATTTCGCTTTCATTTATCCTCTCGTTCCCAGGTAAACTCTATGCCACCTTTGGATTCCTAGCGATCTTTAGTATAAAAGAGTTTACTCAAATCCACATGGAAATTGTATACAAGGTAAGCTAGCATGCAATACTAATTGTCAAACCCAAGTGTCTACAAGAATTAAGTGTCCCCCGTCACACAAAGTAACGAGACTATTTAAGAATACGAATAAGCTTAAGCTTAACAATACCCTGACGGGCGGTGTGCTACTCCTATAGCGCTATATATGTTAAATTCGGGCTAGCTAAGTTAATGACAAGAAGCATGTATGAATCTAGCATGACCCTAAGCATAACAATAAGCATGTATAACGGATCGAGTGTATAAAGTATGTTGTGTGTATTTGTGTATTTTGTAAGTTAACATGTGACAACCCAAATTGTGTAAAAGAAAAATGGGTCAAGTGTACTCATGGTTTTGCAAGCTTCCACTTGATAATCCGTGAATAGTTTTGAGGATGGAACACCGAGTTATCCTACATGAGGGAAACATAGGTTGGTAAGCATTCAGATGATAACGGAGGATTAGGAATTTTTAAATGTACTAAAGTATGTGTACGAGAAAATAATCACTTAGACTTAATACTCGTTTTCGACACTATAATACCCATTTGGATTGATGTGTTTTCATGGGTTAAGATACCCATTAGAATCGTAACGAGAAGTTAAGTACTTAGGTGATTTAACCTAGTACCATGACGGATAATCATTCGATCATCATCAAGGTTTTGGTTAGTGTGAGTGTGTGTGTATATATATTATAGTATACGTAATAAGTAGATCATATTTATCATGGAAGTTCATAGAAGTCATGCATGGAGGTAGGAGGATAACCTTCTTTTAACCTCTTTTGTATTGTTCACCAATGCACAAGTTGTCACAAGGACAAAAAGGATGGTCATGAATAAGTTAAAATGAAAATAAAGTTGTAAAATAATCAAAATCATCAAGTGAGGATAGCTAACGCTTCCAAGTAATCACACACTACCAACTCAAGTCTTGTTTCAAGAACAAGCTTGGAAGGATACAACACTTGTGGGTTAAAACCCTATTAAAACGGAAGTTTCTTACACTTGTGTTGGTGCATATTTGTGACAACAGATTAGATTTGGTCTTTGGATATCTTGTAATTAGTAAAATGATAAACGGTTAGCGGTTTAGTTTTGTAATAGTGAATTAGAAGTAATTGGGCTGAACTAGATACAAAAGGGAGCATGGTAGGCGAATTGGGCCTTAAACCCATTAGCAGTCCATGTAGGAAACCCTAGCCCATGAGCATAATCTATCTCTATATATAGGGAGGTTGTGATTAGGGTTAAGGTTGCTCAGTTAGTTGTTCAGTGATGAAAGAATTGCTTCAGAGAGTTTTAGAGAGAATCTTGAATTGGTTGTAAAACAATTGTATTTGATAATCAACAGAAGACAGTTTGAAGGAATTCTTTGTATTCGTGTTCGTGTTCTTGTGTTTTCTGTGCAATCTTATCTAGGGGATTCCGCACTCTAGATTAGATAGAGATTCTGTCAAGATCCATAAGGACTAGGGACCTACAATTGGTATCAGAGCATTTCGCTCTTGATTATTGCTCGGTTCAGAATCGTGACAACAGAAAAAATTGGATTTTTGGGTGTTTTGGAGGCTGTTCTTGAAGTTTGCGACGGCGGTTTTGACTGCTGTTTTAAGGTTTTTGCAGGTATTTCGGATTTTTTGTAGGTATTTTAGATTTTTTTTAGGTATTTCGGATTAACAGCAAGCAATTTGGATTGAAGAAAGGCATTCCGGATCAAAAAAGAAAAGTATTTTGGATTGTAGACTTGAATTTCGGATCAGAATCTGCAATTCGGATCTGGAAAACAGTGCAATTTGGATCAGAAAAGCCATTTCATATTCCATTTCGGATTCAAATTCGGATCAGAAGTGTATTCAGGATTTCATTAAAAACCATCGGATTCCATTCCGGATTTCCATTTCGGATCAGAATAGTGCATTCCGGATTTCATCTCGAATCACTATTCCAGATTCCAATTTCGAGTCAGAACATTGCATTTTGGATTTCATCTCAGATCACTATTCCGGATTCCCATTTCGGATTAGTAATTCGGATTACTGTTCCGGATTTTCATTGCGGATTGTCAATCAGAGTTACCATTCCGGATTCGACACTGTTCTGAGTTACTCATAAAAAGGTGGAAACTTAACCAGCTGACGTAACAAGAGTTAAACGTATTTGGACATAGAAATTGATCCGTAGACAATTTGGATGAACCGTTTGGACAAAAAAATCCAAAAATCATAATCGGACAATATACATCATTAGAATCGTATCGTCGAGACGAGTTTAACAGTATAATTTGGTAACCACTCATTTCGGACAAGTTTTAACATTTTTAACGAGCCGATTCGGTAAAAATGTCAAATATGTCTAACCTAAATGAGCTATTGCGAATGGAGCATGAGGCTGGCACAACAAATAAACCTCCAAAGATGCTGAAGGTGGAGAACTATCTTACTTGGAAGGATAGGTTTCAATCCTTTATTGAATATCAGGACACACGGATGTGGATCTGTATTCAAGATGGGTACACTAACCTAACGCATGATTTTGAGGGCAGACCACGTGTTACTGCTTACGTGAATATGTTTGAAGCTGAGAAGAGGATGTATGAGTCAGAGAAGAAAGTCTTATCTGCTATAAAGATGTCGTTACCTGATGGCATCAAACATACATTCAAGCATTATACAACATCGAAGAAAATGTGGGATGCCCTGGAGAAGAGGTATGAGGGCAATACTGATGTGAAGAAGAACAAAGTGGATCGGCTGAAGAAACAGTTTGCTGTGTTTAAAGGCATGAGGAGTGAGTCCCTTGAAGATATTATCACTAGATACTATCATCTGATGTCAGAAATAGACAACTATGACATAGAGGGATACACAGATTTGGAGATAAACGACAAGTTACTGGATGCTTTACCTTCAAAGTGAGATATTTACACGTTGATGATAAAGGGTGAAGTTGATTATGAAAAGAAAGACTTGGAAGAGGTTGTTGGGAAGTTGAGAGCTTATGAGCTCAATATGAAGAAGAAGGAGACTGGTTATGATCAGGTTCAAGATCCGGGCATTTATAAAGGTCTTACACCTTAATCTTCTAACAATGCTTCTAGCGACACTGCAACTGTGTTTCTCTCATGTGAAAATGAACAGACCGTGACAAATTCTGAGGGTGAAGTATGTTCTGTTGCTACTTCAGGAGGCTCGTCAGGGGCTAAGAGACAACAAACAAGTAACAGCAGTTCTAAGTCTATGCCTCTGAGTGTCAAAAGTGTTGCAGATCACCTGGCATTGCTTGCTTCTTTCGTTGCTTCCTACGAGAACGATATTCAGGGAAAAATATCTGATCCTGCTACGTTTGATGAAGATTATGATCAGATTGACCCTGATGACTTAGAGGAGATGGATTTGCAATGGCAGATGGCCATGATCTCTAGAAGGGTGAAGAGGTTCATGAACAGAACGGGCAGGAAGTTTGTTGGCATGAGTGTGGGCTTTGACAAGTCGAAAGTGAAGTGTTACCATTGTCACAACTATGGACATTTCGCTAGAGAGTGTCAAAGAGCAAAGTCTGAATCGCTTTCTAGTTCATCCTTTCAAGAATCTCCTAGTCATGGTTCAAGCAATAGGAATGTAACAAACAACACTGGATCAAAGGCCCTGATTTCTACTGCCAAAGAGGGTTCTTATGATTGGAGTGTTCATCTGGAGAGTGATAACAATGCCTCACAGGCGTTCATGGATGAGATAGCTCCAGTTGCTGAGGAAGAAGTGAAAGCTGATGCTGAGGGAGAGCAAGAAAAGGTAGCTGAGAAGGCTGATGGAGCACAGACTGCTACAGAGAAGAAGATGGCTGCTGATTTTGATGCTTTCATGGTTGATCTAAGCAAATCAACAGGCGAGGTATGTTCTAACTCTAGTAGTTATGTTTGTTTGAAATGTTGTGAACTGCAAAGTGAAGTTGACACATTAACACAACAAAACCAGATGAGCTCTCAAACCTAAAAGAATCAAACTTTTTCGTAAAACGAAATGAGTCATTATACTTGAAGAAAATTAAAGGTTATAAAGAAGAAATTAATATTCTAACCTGTAAGCTTAATGAAAAACTTCAAGTTATTGACTTAGCTCATGATACGATGAGTGAGAAAACAAAAGAGGTTTCTGAATAGTGCAAAGAGTTATCTAAAGTATAACTTAAAATTTGTGAGCTTGAAAAGAAATTAAATCAATTTAGAGATTCATCTTTTGTCATGAAACACATGATGAATGGCTTGAAGAAGAGTAATGACAAGACTTGTGTGGGCTTCAAAGGTTTGAATGAAGTTCCACCACCTCTTGGTCACGACTATTCTTTCTTGCCAGATGAAGAAGAGCTTACAGACTTTGTGTCCACTACACCTGGTAGTTCCACATCAGAGGATGGTGATGTGACTGAAAATGCCAAGAAGGATAATAATAGGGAACCAATTTTGAAAACAAAAAATACACACCCTAAGAATAAAAAAAAAATTGTTAAAAAGGTTGATTTTGTTAAGGGGAGTGACATGAATGAAGAAATCCCTGTTATTACCAAAGAGTCTAATGTGTAGTTTGCTAAGAACAAAAAACAAAGAAAAATCAGAAGTTAAGAAAACTAAACAAGATCCTTCTAAAGCATCATCATCATCATCATCATCGCCTGATGAATCTAAGCAAGAGGCTTCAATTAAGAGGTCGTTGGCTAGAAAACGTGTTTCAAATGTCATGAAAAAGGACATGTAGCTAACTGTTGTCCTAACAAAAAGAGTGAAGCACAGGTAAGTGAGAGGCGGAGATAAAAATCACCAGCAAAAAGTGGTGATGGTGAGAAGAAGGTTAACTCACCAAAAATATATGTTACCAAGCAACAGAGTGTTGCTGAGGGTGAAAAAGGAACTCACCAAGTTCCTCGCTTTCAAAGAAATCAACCAAGATTTCAGCCTGCATCTACATCTGGCAGATATGAAAGACCTAGAAGTAGTTCACCAAGAATGAATAACTTTAACGGTCCAAATAATTTCAGAAGTCAAGGTCAATATCAAAATCGTTACCAGAATGTTAGTAATCGAAATTTTTAACGAGGCTTTAGAAATTATCATTATCAAAATTCATGGAATCAAAATCATAATTTCCAAAGGTCGCAAAGTCCAAACTTGGTTAGGAAACCTCAGGACCACAAACCTAGTGGAAATCATAAACCATTTCCATCAACAGGTCTTAGATCCAAGACTCCTGTTAGGAGTGATGGATACTGTACGGATGTTCCTATGATTGATGAATCTGGAAGACCCAAGACCATTAAGGCTTGGGTCCCCCAATCTAACTAATTTTGTTGGATGGTGCAGGAGCTGCTACGGAGGATTATCAACTTGTGGTATGTTGATAGTGGCTACTCCAGGCACATGATGGGGGATGCGAGGCTGTTGACGGAGTTTGAGAATATAAATGGTGGGTATGTGAATTTTGTAGGTGCTAAAGGAGGGCACATTACCGGTCAAGGAAAAGTGACTAACGGTAAGATCACACTGGACAGAGTGAACTATATTGAGCAGCTGAAGCATAATCTGATGAGCGTGTCTCAAGTCTGCGACAAGGGTCACTCGGTCCACTTTACAAAGTCTGAAGCTTTGGTGTTGAAACCTGGTTTGGTGATATCGGATGACTAGATAGAGATGAGAGCACCAAGGAGAAATGACACTTATGTCATGGACATGGGTGCCAAGGACTCGTCTTCTGTGGTGGCGTGTTTACTATCAAAAGAATCTGAGGCTGAGTCATTGCTGTGGCCCACATCCACTATCGAAAAATGAACTATATTATTAAAAATGGTTTAGTGGAAGGGGTGCCAGTGCAGAGGTTTCATGTGGAAGATAAATGCCTTCCATGTCAAAAGGGAAAACAACATAAGAAACCTCACAAGTCTAAAACAGTAAATTCCATAGATGCCCCTTATGAATTACTTCATATGGATCTATTCGGTCCAGTAAACGTAAGGAGCATAGGTAAAAAGTACTATTGTTTAGTTGTCACCGATGATTACTCACGTTATTCATGGGTTTTCTTTTTAGGTACAAAAGATGAGACAGCGGAGATGCTGATTGATCTTTTTACAAAATTGGAAAATGTCCATGATGCACGGATCAAGAGGATAAGGAGTGATAATGGCACGGAGTTCAAGAACCAAGTTTGGGATCTCTATTGTCTTCGCAAGGGAATTGAACATCAATATTCTGCTCCTTATACACCTCAACAGAATGGAGTCGCTGAGCGGAAGAACAGGACGTTGATTGAAGCCGCAAGGACTATGCAATCTGATTCAAAGCTTCCAGTTCTTTTCTGGGGAGAAGCTGTGAACACAGCTTGTTATGTCCAAAACAAAGTTTTGACGGTTAAACGATTTAACAAAACATGTCACGAACTATTGTTTAACTGAAAACCAAACTTCAAAGGCTTTGAACCTTTTGGATTACCCTGCACCATTGTACGAAACAAAGATAAGCAAAAAATTCGGTGAGGTAGCTGATGAGGGTTAATTTCTAGGCTATATGCCTGGAACACCGAATAAAAGGGTTTTTAACCTAAAAACTGGTAAAATTGAGGCTGTGTTTAACATGGAAATCACTAGTTATACACCTCAACAATCAACGAGTGGTCCTCCTAGATTATATGATTATTACAGTGTTTTTAAATCATTTAAAATTCCTGATTCTTCCAATGCAGATGAGTCTCAGGTGATCCATACTGTGATCAGTGAAGATGGAGAATGTGACTTCATGCCTAGATCGAGTGTATCGATGACAGATGCTCCAGAAACTTCTTCCAGTTCAGCTCCAGAGGACTCCAGGGATAGTGAGTCTGAACCTATTCAGGGGGAGGATTTCACTAATCCGTTTGCTACTGCTACTATTCAGGGGTAGGTTGGATCTAATCTGGGAGATAATCTGGTTGTTGACACTATTGCTACCACACGAGTACACAGAGATCATCCATTTGAAATCATCATAGGTGATCCTGCTGCAGGTGTTCAGACTAGAAGAGGTGAGCTCGAAAGTTCCTGTTTGTTTACTTCGATTCAGAAGACTAGGTTGACTCATGAGTGTTTGTATAGTTGCTTCATTGACCAAGAGGAGCCGAAGAATGTTCATATGGCTCTAAAAGACAATTGTTGGGTAGAAGCTAAGCAAGAGGAGCTAGCTTAGTTCAAGAAGTTGAAAGTTTTGGAGCTAGTTGATCTACCTGAAGGAGAAAAGGAAATAGGCACTAAGTGAGTGTTTAAGCGCAAGAAAGACGATCGAGGGATCGTGATAAGGAATAAGGCTCAGTTGGTAGTGAAAGGTTTTAATCAGCAAGAGGGGATTGATTACAATGAAGTGTTTGCACCAGTAGCAAGGTTGGAGGCAATTCGTTTGTTCCTAGCTTTTGCTTCATTCAAGGGCTTCAAAGTTTACCAACTCGACGTGAAGAGTGCATTTCTTTACGGGAAAGTCCAAGAAGTGGTGTATGTCTCATAACCAGACGGGTTTACTGATCCAGACTATCCAGATCGAGTCTATCGACTTGATAAGGCATTGTATGGGTTGCATCAGGCACCTAGGGCATGGTATGAGACACTGTCAGCACATTTGTTAAAACATAGTTTCGAAAGAGGTCAGATTGACAGTACACTTTTCATCAAAAGGAAGAAGGAAGACTTTCTGCTGGTACAGGTATACGTTGATGACATCATCTTTGGGTCATCAGATGAGAACATGTGTCATGATTTCGAAGAGGTATTGAAGAGCAAGTTTAAGATGAGTGGGATGGGTGAATTATCCTACTTTTTGGGTTTACAAGTTGAACAAAAGAAGGATGGGATTTTTATTCATCAAACGAAGTATGTGTATGACATTTTGTCTCGTTTCAAGATGGAGGATTGCGCTACTTTCAATACACCTATCTGTGAGAATCACAATCTTAGTCCAGATCATGAGAGTGTGGAGGATGTTGATCCAACTCAATACATGGTAGTGATTGGTTCTCTGATGTACTTGACTGCTTCAAGACCCGACATCATGTTCGCGGTATGTCTTTGTGCCAGATATCAAGCGAATCCAAAGGAGTCCCACATGAAAGCGGTGAAGCGGATTCTTTGTTACTTGAAGGGGAAACCTAAACCTGGGTTATGGTATCCAGCTGGTAGTGATTTGAAGTTTGTTGCTTTTACTGATTCGGACTTTGGAGGATGCAAATCAACAAGGAAGTCTACCACAGGTGGTTGTCAGTTCTTAGGAGGGAGGCTCGTTTCATGGCAATGCAAGAAGCAGTCTTGCGTGTCTACCTCGACGTGTGAAGCTGAGTATATTGCTGCAGGTAGCTGTTGCTCTCAAGTTCTCTGGATCTAACAGCAGATGCGCGATTACAGTTTGAATTTCACTCGTACTCCTATTATGATAGACAATAATGCCACTATATCAATCACCAACAATCCCGTAAAACACAGTCGCACAAAACATATTGACATTCGTCATCATTTTATACGGGATTGTGCTGAAAAGAAATTAATTGAACTGCATCGAGTCGACACACTTGATAACCTTGCAGATCTTTACACAAAAGCATTTGACAGGGCTCGTTTGAACATTTAGTTGAACTCAACGGGATGAGGAATCCTGAATAACCATTTTTCCATGAAAATAGTTTGTAAATAATTTACTGCTTTTCAAAAATCAAAAACATAAAATAAATAGAAAATAAAAAATGAGTTCATTGTGTGAAAAAGATGAAATGATAGTACATCAACAAGTTAGACTGTCACACTGAAATTAAAAGAAACTTGCTTAAGTGTGATAGCAGCTTCATCATATGATGTACCAGTAGGTAAAAGGCATGAAATAATCAACTTACCTTTGTGATACAAACATAAAATGCAAGAAGCAGTCTTGCGTGTCTACCTCGACGTGTGAAGCTGAGTATATTGCTGCAGGTAGCTGTTAATCTCAGGTTCTCTGGATCCAACAGCAGATGCGTGATTACAGTTTGAATTTAACTCGTACTACTATTATGATAGACAATAATGCCACTATATCAATAACCAACAAACCCGTAAAACACAGTCACACAAAACATATTGACATTTGTCATCATTTTATACGGGATTGTGCTGAAAAGAAATTAATTGAACTGCATCAAGTCGACACACTTGATAACCTGGCAGATCTTTACACAAAAGCATTTGACAGGGCTTGTCTTGAACATTTAGTTGAACCCAACGGGATGAGGAATCCTGAATAACCATTTTTCCATGAAAATAGTTTGTAAATAATTTACTGCTTTTCAAAAATCAAAAACATAAAAAAATAGAAAATAAAAAATGAGTTCATTGTGTGAAAAAGATGAAATGATAGTACATCAACAAGTTAGACTGTCACACTGAAAATAAAAGAAACTTGCTTAAGTGTGATAGCAGCTTCATCGTATGATGTACCAATAGGCAAAAGGCATGAAATAATCAACTTACCTTTGTGATACAAACATAAAATAAACTGTGTATGAGTGGGAAACATATCAGTGGCGTATGGTTGTATAACCTTAAATCTTGCGTTGATAGATTGCTAAAATATGAGGTTTTAGGTCTTTATATCGTTATTTCATCCAGGGTATCAAGGTTGTCCTTCTGCTGCATCCAGATATATGCTGACCTAGGCACAACCTATATACCTTAAAAGAGCTAAAACACCAAATCCCAAATATTGAAGAAGCTCTCCTAGAGAGTCTTTCAAAAGTGCAAATTGCATTAATCGTACCAAAATTTGGTATTTGTCCTAGCCCTCGTTGGATATTGGTGTCTTTGTTGTACGGAAGTACTGACCTGATCGTTGTAATTCAAAAGGATGAATTTCGGTATACTCACCTACTACGATGAACTTTTGTGCATACCTTGATCGCGGGGGTATGTCCTGAAGTGGGACACACTAGTATATCAGTATAACTTATCTAAACAGATAATGAGGTAATGGAACTTGAAATGTTCATGTATTTTGTTTAAGTTGATAAACAATACTGGTAATCGTCTTGAACTGTTATTCATGGATATTGCATATAAAACTATCAAATAGTGTGAAAACAGTTTGATGTTGCTGATATGATCTTCTTACTGGTGATACTCACAAAAACAGAGTGTTTAATATTTCGTTATTTATTTGCTTTTAGAATATATAAAAATCCAAAAATATTTCATTTTCTTGTATATTTTTAATGTACGGGATATTGGTTGTTCATGGAGGAGTTGTTAACGATAGGGGGAGACGGTGTTAGAAGCTGAGTTCAAAATTTTTACGATCTTGCAGGCTATGTGTGCTTAAAAGTTTGAGTATGTATTTTGAGTTGAGAAGTGCTTAATCTGTGATACAGTTTTTCTATCTCTTGAATAATAATAATTTGTTTAACTTGTGTTGGAAAATTCTTATGGTTTCTCGAGATGTTTGTTTTATAGTATACAAATTGTAGCAGTGTGTTGCTGAGAAGTTTGGTGAAGAGGAGTTTGCTTGGATGCATGGCAGAACCTCCTTTCTATATTGCAGACAAAGAAAGTTGAAGAGTTTTGAAGATTGCAATGCAAGGACTAAATTGGATTTTACTCAAACGCTAATGATTTAGAAGATTTGGTGATTGGATACATTAGCTTAGGGGGAGTCTGTTGCTGACAGAAGCTATTAAAGGTGAAGCTATCCAAAGACCAACATTTTTCAAAGATGTTGAAGATTGCAAGAAGACTAAAGACTAAGTTGTTTTATGAAGCTATTGTCAAGGGGGAGTTTGTTGGTGCATATTTGTGACAACAGCTTAGATTTGGTCTTTGGATATCTTGTAATTAGTAAAATGATAAACGGTTAGCGGGTTTAGTTTTGTAATAGTGAATTAGAAGTAATTGGGCTGAACTAGATACAAAAGAGAGCATGGTAGGTGAATTGGGCCTTAAACCCATTAGCAGTCCATGTAGGAAACCCTAGCCCATGAGCATATCTATCTCTATATATAGGGAGGTTGTGATTAGGGTTAAGGTTGCTCAGTTAGTTGTTCAGTGCTGAAAGAATTGTTTCAGAGAGTTTTAGAGAGAGTCTTGAATTGGTTGTAAAACAATTGTGTTTGATAATCAATAAAAGACAATTTGAAGGAATTCTTTGTGTTCGTGTTCGTGTTCGTGTTCTTGTGTTTTCTGTGAAATCTGATCTAGGGGATTCCGCACTCTAGATTAGATAGACGATTCTGTCAAGATCCATAAGGACTAGGGGACCTACAACTTGGGGCCTCAAATATAGTGATGTTTCATGTTGGTTTTCCATGGAAAACCCATGGAAACACTCCTAGAGGTGTTCCAAGTGTTAAGAAGGAAGAAAGAGTAAAGAAGGGAGGTAAAGTTGAGTTACAACTCACTTGAAAGTCTTGAACTTCCTGGATTGAGAGGGAGATTTAGAGAGAGATGAATGTTTGAGGTGTGAAGTGAGTGTGGAAGGAGGTGGGTATGTATAGTTGAGGTTAGGGGGTGAGTTATGTGGGTGTAGTAAATGCAAGAAACACACATTTTCCCAACCATGAGCTTGAAACAACAATCTGCATATTATACCCTCTGGCAGGCCGTGAGAGAAGACAAGGGGGTGGTCGCTGGCCGTGAGGTGCATTATTCCAGAAACATCTTTGATTTTTGTCACTTTTAGTCCTTGAACTTGGTTTTTCCTTTATTTCATGCTATAACTTGATATTTTTGCATGTTTTTTAGTGTATAATATATGTAAGTATATTTTAGGTATCGAGTATGTATGAGTATTTGCACGTATAATAAGTATCGGTTTGTATGTAAACACGTATTTAACAATTGAATGCATGTAAGACAAGTATGTATCAAGTATGAATTTTTATTACGATCAAAGTCTCGGATTACAAGATCGGAAAAGAAATACGAATACGATACGAATACAAGTTTCCATAAATAGAATTACGAGTACACTTTCTAATTAAGGAAAGTACGAAAAAACGAGGCGTTACACGGGTTTCTTGACTACGCGGTCCATGATTCCACAGGTTTCTCGACAAAACGCATAGTGTCATCAATGTAGATTTCATCAAGATGGATGTTGAGGTTTTCATCGGCTCATCAATTTTTGAAGTTGGACATGTGGAAGGTTCGATGAATGTTCCCAAGTTCAGGAGGTAGTTCTAGTTTGTAGGCTACCTTTCCGATCTTTTCAATGATCTTAAAAGGTCCCATATAATGAGGATCTAGTTTACCTTTCTTCCCAAATCTAATCACACATTTTCAAGGGGATACCTTGAGAAGAACATGATCACTAATTTAGAACTCCAAAGGTTTGCGTCGTTTGTCAGCGTAACTCTTTTGACGACTTCTAGTTGTCAAAAGGTTATTGCGGATTTTCGTGATTTTGTCTGTTGTTTCTTGAATGAGTTCTGGTCCGGTGATTTGAGCTTCACCAATTTCATTCCAACAGACAAGTGAACGACACCTGCAACCATAAAGGGCTTTAAAAGAAGCCATGTTGATGCTCGAGTGATAACTGTTGTTGTAGGAGAATTCGAGCAAAGCTAGATGCGAATCCCAACTACCACCAATGTCAATCCCACAAGCTCTAAGCATACCCTCAGGTGTTTGGATTGTCCTTTCGGTTTGTCTATCAGTTTGAGGATGATAAGCGGTACTTAGATTTAATTTGGTTCCCATGGCAGATTGCATAGTCTTCCAAAAAAGAGAAGAGAAATGAGCATCACGATCTGATATGATGTTCAAAAGAACACCATAACGAGATACAATCTCATTAATGATCTTAGCAAGTTTGTTGCCAGAGAAATCTTCGCGAATCGGAAAAAAGTATGCTGACTTAGTTAGAAGGTCAATGATTACCAAAATGGCATCATAACCTCTAGATGTACGCGGTAATTTAGTGATGAGATCCATAGCGATGTTCTCCCACTTTCATACCAGAATTTCTGGTTGTTCAAGCAAACAGTAGGGACGTTGATGTTCCGCCTTGACTTTAAGGCAAGTAAGGCATCCGGATACATACAAGGCTTTGTCCTTCTTCATACCTGGCCACCAATACTGGGTACGAAGATCTATGTATATTTTGTCTTCACCAGGATGGATAGAGTAACGCGACTTGTGGGCTTCGTCCATCAATAAGGTACGAATATTATCTTGATTTGGAAATCATAAACAATTCAAGAAATAGAGTAACCCATCCTCTTTAGTTTTAAGCTGAAGCTCAAGATTAGGTGGCAGTTCATTACACATCATGCATTCGGTTACACAAGTATGTTAGGCTTAGATAATATGTGTTTGGATATCCGATTGGACATGAACACATTGAAGTATGACACATTCTTTGCGACTAAGTGTGTCGGCTATGACATTCGCCTTACCAGGATGGTAACGAATTTCGTAATCATATTCGTTCAGAAGTTCAACCCAACATTGTTGTCTCATGTTTAACTCCTTCTAATTGAATATATGTTGGAGACTTTTGTGGTTCGTGAAGACTACACATTTGGTACCGTAAAGGTACCATCTCCAAATTTTAAGAGCGAAAACAAGAGCACCTAAATCAAGATCATCAGTTGTGTAATTCTTGTCATGGATTTTTAGTTGTCTCGAAGCATCTATGACTTGGTATTTTTGCATAAGAACACAGCAAAGGCCTAGATTTGAGGCATCGCAATATACAATATAATTGTCATTGCAATCTGGTAAGGATAGAATAGGAGCATTGCAAAGCCTTTGTTTCAAAGTTTAGAAAGCTTCTTCTTGTTTGGGTCCCCACACAAAAGGATTATTCTTTCATTTAAAGAGGGAGTGGAACCGCAATGTTGGAGAAGTTTTCGATGAAACGACGGTAAGAACCAGCAAGACCAAGAAAAGAACGAACTTCGGTACGAGTACCGGTGTACTCCAATCCTTAATCGCAGTAATTTTGGCAGGATCTACATGTATTTTTTGAGCCAAAATTTACACTTGGAAAATTTGGCATAAAGTTGCTCCTTCTTTAGGAGTTCCATTGTTAAACGAAGATGGTGTTCGTTATCCGCTCGAGACTTTTAATAGATCAAGATGTAATCGATGTAAACAATGATGAACTTATCTAAATAAGGTTTACAAACCCTATTCATTAAGTCCATGAAAACGGTAGGAGCATTAGTCAAACCAAAAGGCATGACAATGAACTCGTAATAGTCGTATCGAGTGTGAAAGGCAGTTTTGGGAATATCTCCTTCGAGTACATGAAGTTGTTGATACCTTGAACGGAGGTCAATCTTTGAAAAACAAGTTGCACCTTGTAGTTGATTGAAAAGATTATCAATACGAGGTAGGGGATATCGATTTTTAATCCTGAGTTTGTTGAGCTCACGATTATCAATGCACATGCGAAAAGAGCTGTCCTTTTTTCACGAATAGCTCAGGAGCGCCCAAAGGTTAAAAACTCGGACGAATGAAACCTTTGTCTGTAATCTCTTGGAGTTATTTCGACAACTCTTGCATTTCAGATGGTGTTAGACGGTAAGTAGATTTGGCAATTGGGTTGGCACTAGGTATAAGATCGATGCGGAATTCCAATTGGCGTATTGGGGTAAGCAAGGTGATTCTTCCAGAAACACCTCCGAAAAATCCTAAACAATGGGATGTCTTGAATACTTTTACTCTTGCCTTTATCTTCTATGATATGTGCTAAGAAGGCTACATATTTCTTTCATAGGTACCTCTGTGCTTGGGTGCAAGTCATGAGTTTGAGTCCTTTAAAAGGTTTCTCTCCATGGACTTCTAAGATTTCGCTAGATGGGAGGGGTACGCGAACAATTTTAAACAGATAACTTCAACATGATGTCTAGTTAACCGATCCGTGACAACTATGAAATCAAAGCTTCCAAGTTGCATTAGTGTGTGGTTGATGGGAAAAAGATGATTATTGAGGTTTAGCTGACAATTACAATTGATGGAATCAAGTACAAGGGGTTCACCACTAGCTATTCTACGGCTAAAGGTTTTCCTAGCTTAGTTCGTGGTATGGATAGAAAATGTTCAAAAGCTAAGGATACAAAACTTCTATTGGCACCTGAGTAAAAAAGAATAGAAGCAGGCTGATTATTAACAAGGAACATACCGTTAACCATGTCATTGTCATCACAAGCTCCATTAGCATATATGTTAAATGCTCCTCCACGAGCTGGATTAGCATTAACAAGCTTTGGCCGATGATTTCGATAATGAGTAAGATCACCACAATTGTAGTAAGATCCAGATGAGTAATGAGGTCGAGTAAGATTTGCTTGGGGTTGAATACGATTGTGGACAACTTGGTTTGGGGCAAGAACAAAACGACAGACATTGGCCAAATGACCAAATCATCCACAAAGGGTACAACGGAGACATGGTAAATGATGTTGGTGATGACAGTTGCATCGGTTGCACAAGGGTGCAGTACTAGCATATAGTATCTTAGCTAGGGGTTGAGCTGGTTTGTTGGGAGCAACTTGATTGATTGGGGTAAAAATGGCAAAATTTTTTGAAGCCTTACGCTTCCTTGAATTTTTGGACGGTTCGGTATTTGTTTCTTTTGATTTCTTTAGGGTAGCCTTTACAGTTTGTTTCTTGCCGCTTTTGTGAGTGAGTTTTCCCTTCTTGACTTGGGAATTGGTTAGAGTTGCGGCTAGTTCGATAGCCTCCTTAATGGTAGTTGGCTTGCTACCAGTGACTATGTCTTGGATTTGATCAGGTAAACCCTCATTGTATATCTCTATGGAACGATCTAATGGTGTAACCGTAGTGGAAAAGAGTAAGCTTGACTCTTCGTATCGATTGGTATACGCTCGATATTCACCGCCATCTTGTTTGAGATTGTGGAATTCGTCTTCGAGAGCCTTTATCTCATTCCGAGGGTAGAACTCTTTCATCATAAGAGCTCTGAGTTCCTCCCAAGTTAGTACCATTGCTACATCCGCACCTCAATCGCTCATTATTCCGTTCCACCACGTGAGTGCTCTCTTTTGGAAAACACTCGAAGCAAACTCTACCTTACGGTCATTGGAACACTGACAATGGCAAAAGGTGCTATCAATGCTTTCAAACCATTGAAGGAGCCTAGTAGCTCCCTCAGACCCATAAAACTTGAGGGGCTTAGCCGAGTTGAACTATTTGTAATTACATGGGGTGGGTACATTGTTGTTGTTATTATTGCCTTGATTGAGTTAGGTCACAAGGTTTGGAAGTATCGCAGCCATTTGCTGGGCGTTCATAGTCACCATTTCAGCATTTTGGGTAGTGCCGCGACAAGGAGGATTTCTAAAAGAGAAGGAACCATGAGGGAAAACGAGTGAGATTGATATTGGATAATCAAAAAGAAATGCTGATATATCGACGAAGTACAAGGATTGTAATCATTTATCCATTACTTAAAACGAATAAACAACACAGTGACTAACCAAAGTAAATGGGTCTTTATAATGTATCGAATACATTCTTTAGCATATAAGTGGACACTCACCCCAAGAGTTCCCGAGTAAGAGTGACTGGTCTGATTAAGTGGATTTATACGAACACTCTAGCCTTAGACAGAAAACTCCGTGTACAGGCATCCACCCTTCCGATTTGCAGGGGCTCACATTTTAATACTTAAACTTTGATGAGATTTTGAAAACTTTTAAGGCTTAAAGGCCTAAAAAAATCATCTAAGGATAGATGATGATTTCTTGTAAAAGTTTTGGAAATTTTTTACTTTTAGGAATGATTTATGATTTTGTAGTGTTTTGTAATCACCTATGGATATGTTATGGTTTTGTATATTTGTTGTACTAGAAATCTAAACACGAGTTATCTCACGTTTGGGTCCTAAGAAGGTTATATCTAGGTCAAAAGCATTTCTAATAACCTAATTCCCTATAACCATTGCTCTGATACCAATCTATAACACCCCGACCGCGTATAACAACCCGCGGCGGAATCGTCGGGGAGTCAAGTTACAAATTATTTCAAACATATGGCATTTAAAGTTTTGTTTTATTAAATGAATAATTACATTGTCTGTGGGAATCGAAACAAAAGGCAACAACTATTTTATTTTAAGCAAGCTAAGGCCCGAATCCTAATCCTACGTGTAGCATACATGTATATCATCAAACATTTGTACCTAAAACATATGTGAATAAGACGATCAACAATGAATGCTGGTGAGTAACATAGGTTTTGTGGTCAAGACTCATGGTTGTGAATATTGAAATATGTCTAACGAACTTCAAGAGTTGATATTTTAAATAAATCTTTGTAGCCATGAATCTTTGACAAAAAAGTGTTTCTTTTGTAAAACCGCATGAGAAATCATTCGATTTAAAATAAAATAGTGTAATATTAACTTAGAAACCATTTATGACTTTGTATAAATCAACCAAATGTCATGTATTATATAAACCAACCAAATGATTTGTTTTGAATAAACCATCCAATTGACTTGTCTTGTATAAACCAAATGTTTTTTTGTAAACAAAATGTCTTGTTTTGTATATAAACCTATTTTCCTAATTTGTATAAAACAAGTCTGGTTTATCAATGAATACATTAAAGCCTTGTTGATTGCAGACAAACCCTTAAAAATAAAGGTTTATCAAATGAGTTACACAAATTCTATCATTCCCAGAGGAAACTTCCAAACAGACTTAGGAAGCGGGAATGGGGTTGTCAATCCTATAGTACCATAACATACTACCGGTTGGCTTGGCCATAGTTAATGAATGTATCATTGTCATGTTTAACGCACCATCAAGTTCTGTACGATGTAAAGCATGTTGTATATATAAATCATATGTAATACATTTTGTAAACTTTGAAAAGTATTAGTCACATATAAATCTCCAAAAACAATTTAAAAACTAAAAACTAGGGAACTATATACTCACGGGTTGCGTAGATGTCTTGTTCAATCATGTATGCAAAGCTCAAGTGTTTTCTAATTATGTCGGATAATTATATAGTTAGTGTGTATCATGACTTAAACAGAAGAATGGATTAAATGAGGTTTATTAATCAAACGAGTGAAGATCTTGTATAATATGGTTCATAATACATTAGATTCTGACTGGAAAGTCTCTATAGGTGTTTTCACCCATTACAACTTGTTAAAATGGTTTATGCCACTTTAATGGGTCGTATGCATAATTACGAGTCTAGATGGTTGAATGAGTTCTATGTGTTGGTGCATATTTGTGACAACAGCTTAGATTTGGTCTTTGGGTATCTTGTAATTAGTAAAATGATAAACGGTTAGCGGGTTTAGTTTTATAATAGTTAATTAAAAGTAATTGGGCTAAACTAGACACAAAACAGAACATGGAAGGAGAATTGGGCTTGAGACCCATTAGTAGTCCATGTAGGGAAACCCTAGCCCACTTGCATAACCTATCTTATATAGAGGGAGGTTTGCATTAGGGTTTGGGTTGCTGTTTCTGTTGCTGGTTCTGTTGATCGTGTTGCTGGTTTAGTTGCAAAGAGAGTCTTGAATTGACTGTAAGCACTTTGTGTTAGATAATCAATAGAAGAGAGTTTGAAGGTGATTATGTTCGTGTTTGTGTTCTTGTTTCTATGAAATCTGATCTAGGGGATTCTGGACTCTAGAGTAGATAGATGATTCTATGAAGATCCATAAGGACTAGGGGACCTACAATTGGTATCAGAGCATTCGGCTCTTGATTTGCTCGGTTCAGAATCGTAACAACAGAAAAAGTTGGGTTTTTGGACGTTTTGGAGGCTGTTGTGAAGTTTGTGACGGCTGTTCTAGGGTTTCGGCGGCTGTTTTAGGGTTTCTACAGTGATTTGGGATTAACAAGTATTTCGGATTGAGGAGAGGCATCTCAGACCAAAGTGAAGCATTTCAGATTGCAGACTTGAATTTCGGATCAGAAATCTGCATTTCGGATCATCAGACTTGCAATTCGGATCTGGGAAACTTGCATTTCGGATTAGAAAAGTGCAATTCGGATCAGAAAAGCCCATCTCGGATTCCATTTCGGATTGAATTTCGGATCAAAAGTGTATTTCGGATTCCATCTCAGATCAGAATCGTCTATTCCGAATTCCATCTCGGATCAGAATAGTCTAATTCCGGATTCCATTTCGGATCAGAATAGTGCATTCCGGATTTCATCTCGGATCACTATTCCCAATCACCATCTCGGATTAGAAATTTGGATTACTGTTCAGGATTCCTATCTCGGATTCACTATTCGAGTTACTGTTCTGGATTTTGTACTATTACGGGTTCTATACAAAAAGGTGGAAAGTTAACAAACTGACGTAACCGGAGTTAAACATTTTCGGACATAGAATTTGATCCACAAACAATGTTGACAAACCGGTTGCACGGTTAGGCTCGTGTGATTTCGGACAATATACATCACTAGAATCGTATCGCCGAGACAATTTTAACAGTATAATTTGGTAACCACTCATTTTGGACAAGTTTTAACGTTTTTTAACGAGCCGGTTCGGTAATAAATGTCTAATATATCTAACCTAAATGAACAGTTAAGAAAGAAGCACGAGGCTGGCACCACAAACAAACCTCCAAAAATGCTGAAAGTTGAAAATCATCTTACTTGGAAGGACTAGTTTCAATCATTCATTGTATCAGGACACACGGATGTGGATCTGTATTCAATATGGGTATGCTAACCCCAAGCATGACTTTGAGGGCAGACAACGAGTTACTGCTTATGTGAATATGTCTGAAGCTGAAAAAAGGATGTATGAGTCTGAGAAGAAAGCCTTAGCTTCTATAAAGATGTCATTACCTGATGGCATTAAACATACATTCAAGCGTATACTACGTCGAAGGAGATGTGGGATGCCCTAGAGAAGAAGTATGAGGGCAATACTGATGTGAAGAAGAACAAGGTTGATCTAATTAAGAAACAATTTGTTGTGTTTAAAGGCATGAGGAGTGAGTCCCTTGAAGATAATATCACGAGATACTATCATCTGATGTCAGAAATTGACAATTATGACATAGAGGGATACACGGATGTGGAAATAAACGACAAGTTGCTAGATGCTTTACCTGCAAAGTGGGATATCTATACTTTGATGATAAAGGGTGATGCTGATTATGAAATGAAAATTTAGAAGAGGTTGTTGGGAAATTGAGAGCTTATGAGCTCAATATGAAGAAGAAGGAAACGGGTTATCATCAGGTTCAAGATCCAGGGATTTATAAAGGGCTTACACCTTCATCTTCTGACAATGCTTCTAGTGATACTGCAATTGCGTTTCTCTCATGTGAGAATGAGTAAATCGTGACAAATGCTGAGGGTGAAGTATGTTTTGCTGCTGCTTCAGGAGGCTCGTCAGGGGCAAAGAGACAACAATCAAATAATAGTAACAACAGTCCTAAGTCTATGCCTCTGAGTGTCAAAAATGCTGCAGATCACCTAGTGTTGCTTGCTTCTTTTGTTGCTTCCTACGAGAACTACATTCAGGGAAGAATATCTGATCTTGCTACGTTTGATGTAGATTATGATTTGATCGACCCTAATGACCTAGAGGAGATGGATTTGCAATGGCAGATAGACATGATCTCTAGAAGAGTAAAAAGGTTCATAAAAAGAACGCGCAGGTAGTTCGTTGGAAAGAGTGTGGGCTTTGACAAGTCAAAAGTGAAGTGTTACAATTGTCAAAACTACGAACATTTTGCTAGAGAATGTTAACGACCAAAAACTGAATCTCGTTCTAACTCATCCTTTCAAGATTCTCCTGGTCATGGTTCAAGCAACAGGAATGCGTCAAACAACACTGGATCAAAGGCCCTGATTTCTACTTCTAGAGAGGGTTCTTATGATTGGAGTGTTCATCTCGAGGGTGATAATAATGCCTCACAGTCATTCATGGCTGAGATAGCTCCAGTTGCTGATGAAGAAGTGAAAGCTGATGCTGAGGGAGAGCAAGAGAAGGTAGCTGAAATAGCTGATGGAGAACAGAATGCTACAGAGAAGAAGATAGCTGCTGATTTTGCTGCTTTCATGGTTGATCTAAGCAAATCAACAGGCGAGGTATGTTCTAACTCTGGTAGTTCTGTTTGTTTAAAATTTTGTGAACTGCAAAGTGAGGTTGACACATTAACAAAACAAAACCAAAGTCTGGCTAATGAGCTCTCATACCTAAAAGAATCAAACTTTTTCGTAAAACGAAATGAGTCATTATACTTGAAGAAAATTAAAGGTTATGAAGAAGAAATCAATATTCTAACATGTAAGTTTAATGAAACTTCAAGTTATTGATTTAGCTCATGATACGAAGAGTGAGAAAACAAAAGAGGTTTCTGAAAAGTGCAAAGAGTTGTCTAAAGCACAGTTTAAAATTTGTGAACTTGAAAAGAGATTAAATCAATTCAGAGATTCATCTTTTGTTATGAAACACATGATGAATGGCCTGAAGAAGAGTAATGACAAGACATGTGTAGGATTCAAAGGTTTAAATGAAGTTCCACCACCTCTTGGTCACGACTATTCTTTCTTGCTAGATGAAGAAGAGCTTATAGACTTTGTGTCAACTACAACTGGTAGTTTCAAATCAGGTAATGTTGATGATTATCAGAATGCCAAGAAGGATAAAACAGAGACACTGTTTTGAAAATAAAGAATACACACCCTAAGAATCAAAAGCAAGTTTTTATTAAAAAGGTTGATTTGTTAAAGGGAGTGATATGAAAGAAGAGGTCACTGTTATTACAAAAAAAAAAACAAATGTGCAGTTTGTTAAAAATAAAAACAAATAAAAATTAGAAATTAAGCAAACTAAACAAGATCCTTCAAAGCATCATTATCATCATCGTCATCATCATCGACTGATGAATCTAAGGAAGGGACTTCAGTTATGAAGTATTCGGCTAGAAAATCGTGCTTCAAATGTCACGAAAAGGGACATGTAGCTAGCTGTTGTCCTAACAAAAAGAGTGAAGCACAGGTAAGTGAGAGACAGAGAGAAAAGTCACCAGCAAAAAGCGGTGATGGTGAGAAGAAGGTTAACTCACCAAAGATATCTGTTACAAGGCAACAGAGTGTTGCTGTTGGTGTAGATAAGGCTGAAAAAGGAACTCACCAAGTTCCTCATTTTCAAAGAAATCAACAAAGATTTCAGCCTGCATCTACATCAGGCAGATATGAGAGACCTAGAAGTAGTTCACCAAGAATGAATAACTTTAATGGTCAATCAAATAGTTTCAGAAGTCAAGGTCAATATAAAACTAGATACAAGAATGTTGGTAGTCGAAATTTTTATAACGATGGCTTTAGAAATTATCATCATCAAAATTCATGGAACCAAAATCATAATTTCCAAAGGTCGCAAAGTCCAAACATGTATAGGAAACCTCAGGACCAGAGACCTAGTGGAAATCAAAAACCATTTCCATCAACAGGTCTAAGATCCAAGACTCCTGTTAGGAGTGATGGATATTGGATGGATGTCCCCGTGGTTGATGAATTTGGAAGACCCAAGACCATTAAGGCTTGGGCCCCCCAAATCTAACTAAATTTTTTGGATTGTGCAGGAGCTGCAAAGGAGGATTATCAACTTGTGGTATGTTGATAGTGGCTGCTCCAGGCACATGACAGGGGATGCGAGGCTGTTGACAGAGTTTGAGAATATAGATGGTGGTTATGTGAATTTTGTAGGTGCTAAAGGAGGGCACATTACATGTCGAGGAAAAGTGACTAATGGGAATATCACATTGGAAAAAGTGAACTATGTTGAGTAGCTGAAGCACAATCAGATGAGCGTGTCTCAAGTCTGCGACAAGGGTCACTCGGTCCACTTTACAAAGTCTGAAGCTTTGGTGTTGAAACCTGGTTTGGTAATACCGGATGACTGGATAGTGATGAGAGCGCTAAGGAGAAATGACACTTATGTCATGGACATGGGTGCTAAGGATTCTTCAAATGTGGTGGCGTGTTTTGCTATCAAAAGCATCTGAGGCTGAGTAATTATTGTGGCACAGACGCATGGCCCACATCCACTACCGAAAAATGAATTATATTATTAAAAATGGTTTAGTGGAAGGGGTGCCAGTGCAGAGGTTTCACGTGGAAGATAAATGTCTTCATGTCAAAAGGGAAAACAATATAAGCAACCTTACAAGTCTAAAACAGAAAATTCCATAGATGCCCCTTATGAATTACTTCATATGGATCTATTCGGCCCAGTGAACGTAAGGAGCATAGGTGGAAAGTACTATTGTTTAGTTGTCACAGATGATTAATCACGATATTCATGGGTTTTCTTTTTAGGTACAAAAGACGAGACAATGGAGATGCTGATAGATCTTTTTACAAAACTGGGGAAAATGTCCATGATGCACGGATCAAGAGGATAAGGAGTGATAATGGCACGGAGTTCAAGAATCAGATTCTGGATCTCTATTTTCTTCGCAAAGGAATTGAACATCAATTTTCTGCTCCTTATACACCTCAACAGAATGGAGACGCTGAGAGGAAAAATAGGATGTTGATTGAAGCTGCAAGGACTATGCTATCTGATTCAAAGCTTCCAGTTCTTTTCTGGGGAGAAGCTGTGAACACAACTTGTTATGTCCTAAACAAAGTTTTGACGGTTAAACAGTTTAACAAAACATGTCACGAACTATTGTTTAACCGAAAACAAAACTTAAAAGGCTTAGAACCATTTAGATTACCCTGCGCCATTGGTTACTTTATAGGCTATATGCCTGGAACACCGAATAAAAGGGTTTTTAAACTAAAAACTGGTAAAATTGAGGTTGTGTTTAACATGGAAATCACTAGTTATTCACCTCAACAATCAACGAGTGGTCCTGCCATATTATATGATTATGACAGTGTTTTTAAATCATTTAATATTCTTGATTTTTCCAAAGCAGACGAGTCTCAAGTGATTCAGTCTGTGATAAGTGAAGATGACGAGTGTTACTTCATGCCTAGATCGAGTATATCAATGTCAGATGCTCCAGAAACTTCTTCCAGTGCAGCTCCAGGAAGACTCCAGTGATAGTGAGTCTGAACCTATTCAGGGGGAGGACTTCACTAATCCGTTTGCCAATTCTAACATTCAGGGGGAGGTTGGATCTAATCTGGGAGATAATCTGGTTGTTGACACCATTGCTACCACACGTGTAAATAGAGATCATCCAGTTGAAAACATCATTAGTGATGCTGCTGCAGGTGTTCAGACAAGAAGAGGTGTCATCAAAGGTTCCTATTTGTTTACTTCGATTCAGAAGACTGGGTTGATTCATGAATGTTTGTATAGCTGCTTTATTGCCCAAGAGGAGCCGAAGAATGTTCATATGGCTCTAAAAGACAATTGTTGGGTTGAATCTATGCAAGAGGAACTAGTTCAGTTCAAGAAATTAAAAGTTTGGGAGCTAGTTGACTTGCCGGTAGGAGAGAAGGAAATAGGCACTAAGTGGGTGTATGTCTCACAACCAGATGGCTTTACTGATCCAGATTATCCAGATAGAGTCTATCGACTTGATAAGGCATTGTATGGATTGCATCAGGCACCAAGGGCCTGGTATGAGACACTGTCAACACATTTGTTAAAACATGGTTTTGAAAGAGGTCAGATCGATAGTACACTTTTCATTAAAAGGAAGAAGGAAGACTTTCTGCTGGTACAGGTATACATTGATGACATCATTTTTGGGTCATCTGATGAGAACATGTGTCATGATTTCGAAGAGGTGATGAAGAGCAAGTTTGAGATGAGTGCGATGGGTGAATTATCCTACTTTTTGGGTTTACAAGTTGAATAGAAGAAGGATGGGATGTTTATACATCAGACGAAGTATGTGTATGACATTTTGTCTCGTTTCAAAATGGAGTATTGCGCTACTTTCAATACACCTATCTATGAGAATCACAATCTTGGTCCAGATCATGGGAGTGTGGAGGATGTTGATCCAACTCAATACAGGGCAATGATTGGTTCTCTGATGTACTTGACTGCTTCAAGACCAGACATCATGTTCGGTGTATGTCTTTGTGCCAGATATCAAGTGAATCCAAAAGAGTCTCACATGAAAGCAGTGAAGCGGATTCTTCGTTACTTGAAGGGGAAACCTAAACTTGGGTTATGGTATCCAGCTGCTAGTGATTTGAAGTTTGTTGCCTTCACTTATTCGGATTTGGAGGATGCAAATCTACAAGGAAGTCTACCACAGGTGGTTGTCAGTTCTTAGGAGGGAGGCTCGTGTCATGGCAATGCAAGAAGCAGTCTTGCGTGTCTACCTCGATGTGTGAAGCTGAATATATTGCTGTGGGTAGCTGTTGCTATCAGGTTCTTTGGATCCAACAGCAGATGCGTGATTACGATTTGAATTTCACTCGTACTCCTATTATGATAGACAATAATGCCACTATTCAATCACCAACAATCCCGTAAAACACAGTCGCACAAAACATATTGACATTCGTCATCATTTTATACGGGATTGTGTTGAAAAGAAATTAATTGAACTGCATCGAGTCGACACACTAGATAACCTCGCAGATCTTTACACAAAAGCTTTTGACAAGGCTCGTTTTGAACATTTAGTCGACTCAACGGGATGAGGAATCCTGAATAACCATTTTTTCATAAAAATAGTTTGTAAATAATTTACTGCTTTTCAAAAATAAAAAACATAAAAAAGTAGAAAATAAAAAATGAGTTCACTGTGTGAAAAAGATGAAATGATAGTACATCAACAAGTTAGACTGTCACACTGAAATTAAAAGAAACTTGCTTAAGTGTGATAGCAGCTTCATCATATGATGTACCAGTAGGCAGAAGGCATGAAATAATCAACTTACCTTTGTGATACAAACATAAAATAAACTGTGTATGAGTGGGGAACATATCAGTGGCGTATGGTTGCATAACCTTAAATCTTGTGTTGATAGATTGCCAAAATCTGAGGTTTTAGGTCTTTATATTGTTATTTCATCCAGGCTATCAAGGTTGTCCTTCTGCTGCATCCAGATATATGCTGACCTAGGCACAACCTATATATCTTAAAAGAGCTTAAATGCCAAATCCCAAAAATTGAAGAAGCTCTCCTAGAGAGTCATTCAAATATACAAATTGCAGTATCCGTACCAAAATTTGGTATTTGCCCTAACCCTCGTTGGATATTGATCTCTTTGATGTACGGAAGTGCTGACCTGATCACCAATTATCTAACGTTGTAATTCAAAAGGATGAATTTCGGTATACTCACCTACTACGATGAATTTTTATGCATACCTTGATCATGGGGGTATGTCCTGAAGTGGGACATACTAGTATATCAATATAACTTATCTAAACATATCTCTAGGTAATGGTACTTGAAATGTTCATGTATTTTGTTTATGTGGATAAAAAATACTAGTAATCGTCTTGAACTGCTTTTCATAAATATTGCATATAGAAAAATCGAATAGTGTGAAAACAGTTTGATGTTGCTGATATGATCTTCTTACCGGTGATTCTCACAAAAATAGAGTGTTTATTCTTTTGTTATTTATTTGCTTTCAGAAAATATAAAAATCCAAAAATATTTCGTTTTCTTGTATATTCTTAATGTACGGGATATTGGTTGTTCATGGAGGGGTTGTTACCGATAGGGGAGACGATGTGAAAAGCTGAGTTCAAAATTTTGAGATCTTGCAGGTTGTGTGTGCTTAAAAGATTTTGAGTTTATGGTTTGCGTTGAGAAGTGCTTAATCTGTGATACAGTTTTACTATCTCTTGAATAATAATAATTTGTTTAACTTGTGTTGAAAAATTCTTATGGTTTCTCGAGATGTTTGTTTTATAGTATACAGATTGTAGCAGTGTGTTGCAGAGGAGTTTGATTGGATGCATGGTAGAACCTCCTTTCTACATTGCAGACAAAGTTGAAGAGTTTTGAAGATTTCTATGCAAGGATTAAACTAGAGTTTACTCTAAAGCTAACGATTTAGAAGATGTGGTGATTGGATACATCAGATTAGGAGGAGTTTGTTGCTGACAGAAGCTATTAAAGATGAAGCTATCCAAAGACCAACGTTTTTCAAAGATGTTGAAGATTGCAAGAAGACTGAAGACTAAGTTATTTTATGAAGCTATTGTCAAGGGGGAGTTTGTTGGTGCATATTTATGATAACAACTTAGATTTGGTCTTTGGATATCTTGTAATTAGTAAAATGATAACCGGTTAGCAGGTTTAGTTTTGTAATAGTTAATTAGAAGTAATTGGGCTAAACTAGACACTAAACAGAACATGGTAGGCGAATTGGGCTTGAGACCCATTAGCAGTCCATGTAGGGAAACCCTAGCCCAGTTGCATAACCTATCTCTATATAAAGGGAGGTTTGCATTAGGGTTTGGGTTGCTGTTTCTTTTGCTGGTTCTGTTGATCGTGTTGCTGGTTTAGTTGCAAAGAGAGTCTTGAATTGATTGTAAGCACTTTGTGTTAGATAATCAATAGAAGACAGTTTGAAGGTGATTGTGTCTGTGTTCGTGTTCTTGTTTCTGTGAAATCTGATCTAGGGGATTCCGCACTCTAGATTAGATAGCTAATCCTGTGAAGATCCATAAGGACTAGGGGACCTACACTATGAAGAGTCCGATATGTCAAAACATGTTTAATAATGTTGTATGTTCAGTTTATATGTTAAAACTATGGCTTATGTAGGTTTAAAACTCATTTTACACAAAAGGGTATTTTTGACCATTTTAGAAGTATCTAAAGTTGAGTCGTCACTTAACCTATCAAACGACATGACCATAATGTATAACCTCATAGGGTTATTACTTATATTAATATGGTCATATAAATGGGCTTAGTCGGATCCTAAGGTTGACCAAACGGGCCAGATTCCAAAGTTGAAGCAGAAGTCAAACCGCTCGACTTTCGACTAAAGAATAAGCACTAAACTATAAATGACGAGGTATAATGTTAAAATATGTCTAATAATGTTATAAAAAACTGATTTGGAATCAAAACTTTAAGTTTTTATATTTGAAAATTCTTTCATCGTAAAATGCACTTTTATGTGTTTTTGAGTTTTAATTCATAAAAGTTTGACTCATCATTTCGCCTACCAAACGTGATGATCAAAGGGTGTAATCCTGAGCAATTAACACCTTCATTATTACGATCACGTAACAAAGTTCATTTTGAACTTTGACTTAAACAAAAAGGTCAGAACCGAAAGTCAAAGCAAAAGTCAATTTGCTTAACTTTTGACTCATAACTAGCAAAATAATTGAAATAGACTAGGAGAAACACTTACTATAGTGATGGAGGATTAAGGAGATGTTGCCAAGTGTTTGATTAGGTGTTAGAGTGTAGCTTAGTGTCCTAGCAAGTGTCCAAACCAGATGAAATGTGGCAAAATTCGTGCTAGGTGTCAAAGATTAATCATAGGTTGCTAAACTTGGTGATCAAGGCAATTTTTTCCATCTGGGCACCCTTACGGTCCCTAAGGCACTCTGACACCAAAAGTTTTGCATTGTTGACAGTTTTTTACTCTAGACTTGTATATCACTTGTTCGTCATTTTTAACCCTTCTAACACATTGTTTAGGTTATGTAAAGGGTTTAAAGGCATATGTGACTTGGATTATGTCCTGGATGTCGTGAATATCATTTTGTTCAATCATACGATTATGTACTTCGTAAATAAAATATAAAATTTTGTTAAATCACAAAAACGATCGAAAGTGTACAATGGTTTAAAATTTTCAAATGTTACGACATTATCTATTCGAATTGAAATTTATAGGAAACTAGGGTTCTTAGTTTTAAATATTTTTTTTTTGCTTTTGATTCTAGCCCCATTAATTACCAAAATTTACAGTAGCAGGATGTTTCTTACCATATTAGATTAGGTTTTGTCATTTTCAGAATATTTGCATATCCTTAGATTGAATCTTTAAGGAATAATATATATATATATATATAGAGAGAGAGAGAGGATCATTAGAAAACTACGTATGAATGAGAAAACTAAAAGCCTAACTAAAAAATCAGAAAAGTATACCAATATGTTTTAAATTTTTTTTAATATTAATGCACATGTGTTGTACAACTTATTTTTTTGAAAAAAAAAACGTTTCTTGTATATATTAATTTTAGCGATTTTTATTAAAAATAAAAAAAATTGATATGTTTTTTAGGCTTTTTTATTTAGTTTTTCAGTTTTATCATTTAAACTAGTTTTCTCATGATCCATCACACACACACAAACACACTCACATATATATATATATATATATATATATATATATATATAACCTCATGTTTAGGATCATGTTTTTAAACGTTAAATATATATGTAGAAAATAGAAATTTTCATGATTTGCTTATTGTTATTTAAAAAAATCTAAAGTAGATACATAATTAGTTAATCATTTAAATTGTTAAAATAAATAAAATGTAAAATTAGATTACTGGAAGTTGGTAAAGCATCATGATGTAATTTTGTTTAATTTAGTAAAATTTATATGGTTGGTTATAAAACAACACATGTAAGTAAATTATTTATTTTATGAATTTTTTTAGAAAATATTAATGAAAATTATGAAAGTTACTTTATTATAGTAAAATAATATTTTAAGATTAGTTTGGAAATATTTAACTACTTAAAACCCTAAATCCTAGAATTTATCTTATATATATATATATATATATATTTGCTATTTTTTTATTAGTATTTTATTTATATCATATACTTTAGGATAATATCTTTTCGTTGAGTTTTTCTTAAGTCTGAATGGTCAATTCAAGGAAATTAACGGAAAGCAACCCGTGAGTAATTTTTTCCATTTTCCCCTTTTAAATTTTATAAACTTTGAGGTGCATCACGTTATACAAATTCTTGATTTATACTACCTTTATCATGCTATGATCAACATGTTGTTTTGTGAATATTTTATTTTGCCCTCTTTTATTTTATATGCTATGTCTTGTCAGTCTATTACATGTTACTTTGTCATGTGGATCCACAGCTGACTAGGTTACTCACGATCATGGGTTGTAGCCTAGTATCGCCACCAGTATTAGACTCGTTCTTTGGGGCTTGGGTTTAATGCACGTCACAGTCTTGAGTCTTATATTTAGTTTGTTTCGTATTGTTAATTGACTGTGCATTCTTGTTTGGTGTATATGGATATGTTGACTATGTTGTTAATATGAGACAATCATCATACTAACCTTGAAAGACATGTTAAAACTATCGTCTTTCTAAAATAAATATAAAATTGTTTTTCTATAAAATGAGAAAATTTCTCACCAACATATTTTTGACCAAAAAAATATATTTTCTAACGTGATGTAGGTAATCAAGGTTGTTGATCAGGATACGAGGACACGTAGCATGAGCCTTTGGAAAATTCATTGAAATCTTATGTTATGTTTTATTTTTTATTAATGTATGAACATTTCTAGTTATGCTTTAATTTTTGAACAATGTATGAACATTTTTGTTATCATACGTTATGTGACAAATTAAATTGTTGTGCTTTAAATATTGAAACAGTGGTTAGTCATCATGAGCTATGCACAATCATCATGCCCCATATCAATCTGTCGCGGGTCGGGGAGTGACAGATATGTATCAGAGCCTTGACTATAGGGAACTAGGTTTAGTTTATTAGATCCTTAGACTTAAAGTATTGTTTAGTAGGTACCTTATGTGCTTGCTTTCTTGATTAATTCTCTTAGCTTGTGAAATTTTTCTTAAATCACACATATGCGCTTGTTCACATTTTCAAGAAAATATAAAACAATTGCACTTTTAAAAGTCAAGAGAAGATTCAAGAGAAGATTGTGAAGATTCACCAAAAACAAAACTCTATTTAAAGGAGTTTAACATTTGTTTTAGTGTTTCAAAACTTTGTTTAACCTTTGTTAATCATTGTTTGAGACAAAAAACCACAGATAGTGTTTAACTCCAAAAAGTCAAACAAATCCACTATTTCTCAAAAAATAAAAATAATTTACCATTGTTTTCATTCAAAATTATGTTTAACCCAACAGAGGTTTCAAACATTGTTGAGCTTATAATTGAAGGTTTACACATTTGTGTTACATTTGGGCTTATTAAAGGGTTTTGGGCTTCCTAGTGCCTCATGGGCCTAGGGTTGTAACTTGTGGGCTATGTAACTAGCATAAATACATGTATTAGGTCAAGGTTTTGGAGCTAGTGAGTCATTATTGAAAAACTTGTATCGGACACTATTCTGGTGTATGCAAGTTGTTTTGATTCAAGGATTGTTCTTCATTCTAATCTTTAATTCCGCAATCGATTAGTCTTACGATACCTGTTAGATCTGAATTACTGGACTTACAATTGGTATCAGAGCCTGCTGTATAATACATGCTCTAGGTATCGCAGATCGAAGAACTTTTCAGAATTGAAAATCGCTACTGTTCATCCCGGACTACTGTTCAAAGTTGAAGATTGCTGTTGTTTTCATCTCACGCTGCTACTGTTCCGAAGAACACGAAGAAGATTTAAGGGTTTCGGATTCGGCACTGTTGCGGATTCCGAAGAACACGAAGAAGTTTCAAGTATTTCGGATTGGGCACTATTGAAGATCCCGAAGAACACGAAGGAGATCATCCATCTCAGATTGATACCGGACTACTGTTCATCAATATTCTCAACAACCTTATACGGATGAATCATATTCTGGATAAGTTTTAGTGTTCAAATTGTTTGTGTTTATCTATTGCAGGAAATTCGGATTACTGTTGCATTCGGATAAGGACTCTTATCTCAGATAAGGACTTCACTCCGGTTCAAGTTCATTCCGGATCAAGTTCATTCCGGATCAATCTTCATTCTGGTTTAATCTTCATTTCGGATCAAGTTCACTCCGAATCAATCTTCATTCCGGATCAAGTTCATTCTGGATCAAGTTCATTCTTGATCAAGTTCATTCTGGATCAAGTTCTCAATTTCAGATCACTTCATTGCTTTTTGGATATTCATCTCAGAATTATTTTGGTTTCTTATCTCGGACTTGTCTATCTCGGACTCATTTGGATTTGCCTATCTCGGAACTGTCTATCTTGGACTCATTTCGGATTTGTCTATCTCGGAACTGTATATCTCGGACTCATCTCGAACTTGTTTATCTTGGACTCATTTTCGGATCACTGTTTACTATAAGAATTTCAAATTTACTTTAATTTACTTGGTAATTTTAATAAAGTTAACAACGATGAATAGTTATATGACTGCTCAAGATTTGACCAATGCCACCTTGGCTGCACTTCAATCACAGACTCTGGCCCTTCATCAAGAATTAGATCAAGTTATTGGCACTTCAACTAAGGTGCCTCGTCTGTTATGAGAGATGAATACTATGAGTGGAAGTTCAGATTTGAGCAGTACTGCAAGGCCAAAGAGCCTGGGGTTTGGAGATGCATTATGAACGGTCCACGAACAATCGTTTACAGTACCGCTAAAGATCCAGATACAAAGATTCAAAAACCAAGTCATTTGTGGACTCCCGAAGATGTAAAAATTATGAAAAAGATGAAAAGGCTTCAGCTGTGCTAACAATGACACTCAGACCTGACATTTCTATAGCTGCCAAAAATTGCAAGACATTTAAAGAAGTGTGGAGTGAATTGCAAAATCTTTATGAGGGGAAACACTGATGTGAAGGCAAGCAGAGTTAATAAGCTGAATCAACTATCCAGCTCGTTTAACCATATTTATGGGGAAACCATTGAGAAGTAGATCAGAAGATATGTGAAGCTCGTTTCTCAGATGATTTCAGCCGAAATCACTCTACCAACAGTGCCATGAACAGACAGCTGTTAAATTCGTTACCGAAGAGTTAGGATGCTGATGTTGGAATGATCAGGAAAACAAAAAATCTGAATGATGTCACTCTCAAAGAAATGATTGCAACTATTAAATCTTGTGAGATAGATAATAGGTAGAGAGACATCAATCATCAAAGTAGTCTGATGGCGGCTGGTATTATAGGGCAAAATGCAGCGACAATATCACAAAATCTTATTTACAGCCCTTTGCAAGGAAGTTCTTACACACCGGGTAGCTCAAACTTGGTGTACACTCCTCTCGCCTCACCATAGAAGACCCAGTATGTCTATGGTCTTCAGTCTCAGACTCCTACTATGATTTCTGCAGCGCAGGTTCAGACACAATATCATGCTCAGTATCCTAACATGGTGTATAGTCCCGCCATTCCTGCTACAGGTCAACAAGGCGGCATTCCTCAATCTGTTTCTCCTGCACTAGCCCTTGCTCAAGCTGTGTCCAATTCTTCCTTTCTTACTATATGAGGAAAAATTGGCCATAGCTGCCTCAATGATTAACAGTTTAAATGCCTTTTTATCAGGTGACCTAACTCTCCCATATATTCTTCCAACAAAAATAGATCAAATAATGGAGGAGGATTTGGACGAGATTGACGTGTCCTGGAATCTTGCAATGGCTGTTTACCGCGTCAACAAATTTCAAAAGAAGTACGGGAGGCAACCATTGTCAAATCTGAAGAGTGGGCTAACAAAAGATAAGCTCAGGTGTTATAGATGTCATGGGCCAGGACATTTTGCACGGGAATGCAAGAACCCGCCATCTAGATATGTCTCATCCAGAGTAGCAGACATACAGAGCAGTGACAGACAGCTCGTGCCAGTCTCTGCTTCAAAGTCTACTACAAGTCCCTCAAGAAGCTCTGGCGGGAAATCAACAGCTTTGGTGGCACAACAGCATGAAGGATTCAACTGGGCAGATGCTGCAGCTCAAATGGAGACTATGAATCTTTCCAAGAACAACAATCACTACATGATGACGCAGACAACTGAGACACCTGATCTTTCAGATACGGTAATCGCACTCTGTTCAGATAGTTGTCGTGTTAAATTATCACAAATGCGCGCCCATAATTCAACTCTTGTAGCTGAATATCAACAAGCTGAATCACAGAACATCGCCCTTAAAACATAAGAATAAGCTTCTTATGGAAAAGGTCGAAGCACAAAAACAAGACATAGTTAAGCTAAAGCTTGACTTGAACCAACAACAATGTTGGGTATACGACTATAAGCTAAAATTAGCTGAAAAGGACGTAGAACTTCAAGCAGCTTTAGCCAAGCTAAATTCCATGACAGGGAAGTTTCAAGAAAATGAAATAAATATTAAAAAAATTGAAACTTCCAGCAAGCTAGTCAAGGACTTGTGTGATCTACAACTTAATTATCGGAAAAATTATACAAAAGGCCTTGGGTACAATAGGGCTCCTCCACCATATAATCATAACTATACAAGAATGCTTGAATCTGAGGCTGAACTAGAAAATGCAGAAAATATGATGTATGGTAAACCATCAGATTATCTTTCAAAATCGTGGAAGCCCTATTACCCAAAGTTCTCTAAGCCAACTGAACTCAAGAGGGATGATGTTTTCTTTCCTTCCACACCATTTTCACATGAATCTGGTGACCATCCATCTTATAGTTCTGATGATTTAGAGAAAATGACGCCTAAGGACGAGGTAGCAACATCACCCACAGAATCAAAAAGTGAAAATTCTTCTGAAACTGAAACTAACTCAGGGAACGCCACTGACGTTTCTACCTCATGTGCAGAAGAAATATTAGTTGAGGATATTACAGATGGTGATCAAGAAGAATGTTCGAATTCCAATTCAGACAATTCAGCTGCTGATTATGATTTTTATAAACCTGCCAATTTGTTGCTAAATAATTTAAATTCTCAAACTGTGTTGGTTGTGTTGATAATGTAGATGGTTTTAATTCTGGTTTTTTCATCTAATGCTGATAATAAATGTGATAACTCTTGTGATGAAACATAAATTTTGCTACAGGTACAGCATCGGCATGTGATACGGTTTCCACAGTTCCTATTGAAGAGACTGGAATTTCTTCTCAGGAAGTACCATCTGTTGATGCTAATCCTAGGGTTGACAGTGAAGAAACCACCCAAACAACTGAACCTGTGAAGAATGCCACTGGCATAGTACGAGAAGAATCAGGCGAATCAACTTCTTCAAACACAGAATGATGGATTGATTCTGAAATGATAGAAAATGGGCCTTCTCTTCCTGTAGATTCTGATAAAAAACTTGAAACTGAATCTAAATCAGAATCTCAAACTTTTCAAAATTTAGAGATTCCTCCTGCCGATTCAGATAAAATTCTTGAAACTGAATCTAAATCGGAATCTCAAACTATTCAAAATTTAAAGATTCCTCCTGCTTTTAATGCTTCAAGCTCATCTTCTGCCAGTTCAGAAAAGGATGTCCTTGCTGAATCACCCGTCACTTCTACAGAATCTTCCACGCAAAATGATTTGAAAATTAATAAAAAGAAACGGAGAACATGTAGATCCAAAAAGAAGAAAACCTAACTGGCGTCTCATACAAATGAAAAGGCGATTGCTGAGTTAGTTCCTCATTATGAGAAAGTGACTCAGCAGCCCCAAACTAAATCTGTTAAGAAAGAAGCTGAATAGAAATCAGTTAAATTTGTGCCTAAGTCTACCAACTCCAAATTGACTAATTCAAATAATAAAACTTACAAGTGTGCTGATGGTTGTGCGCAGGCAACAGCAAAGACCAAACCCTTGCACCAGACGTTAGTACCAGAAAGCAAGAAACTGACAGACAAATTGCCTAGAATTTCCCAAGATGAACGGACTGTTTTCTTCCAGAAGAGGCAGACCTATTTCAACTATGGATTTCCCTGGCATATTGCGCGAAATTGTCAAAAAGCTTTTACACTTTTCAAAGCATTATTCTCAAAATATCAGAAAATTATGCCTAATCGTCTATATCAGGTTCGATTTGCTAAGGCCAAGCCTTCTGATAAAGACTGGAACATGGCCAAGAAACAAACTCACAAATCTCTAAGACCTGTAGGTTCTTTGAATCCTTCTAGCACTCCAAGGACTGTGTAGAAGTCTGACTCGCTAACCTGGAGGCCTAAGATCTTGACCAAGATTCAGTCTTCTGCTCCAAAATCAGACAAATCAAAAGCATCATCGACCTCATCATCAACTAATTTAATTTTCCATGAGGTTACTTATGTTGATGTACATGGCATGCCAAGATTGCCAATGGCCTGGGTTGCAGCTTCTAACTAAAACCTATTGAAATGTGCAGGAACAGCTCTGGCGAACTCTCGTCAGACTCTGGTATATCGACAGTGGCTATTCCAGGCACATGACTGGGGACATCTCGCAGTTGAATGACATTCAGTTTTTTGATGGAGGGTTTGTCTCCTTCGTAGGTGGTGAAACAGGAAAGATCCCTATGCGAGGAACAGTCAATGGAGCTCTCAGTTTCAAGAATATGAATTATGTTCCAGAGTTGAAGCATAGTCTCTTGAGTGTATCTCAGCTATGTGATAATCATTTGGATGTTCACTTTACCAAGAAAGGGTGTTATGTACTGAAACCAGGCCTCATCATTCCAGATGAATGGATTCTTCTCAAAGCGGCATGAAAAGGAAATGCATATGTCATCAACATGAACAAAGCCCCAACCGACAAGCTTACCTGCCTGTTCTTGTCGACTGCTGAGCACGATGCAATGTTATGGCACAGTCGACTTGGATATATCAACATGAAGAACTTAAATAGACTTGTAAAAGGTGGTTTAGTCGGAGATCTACTAGTTCATGCAGATTGAAAGTGTGAATCGTGTGCTCGTGGGAAACAATATCGACAGCCGCACAAGTCTAAACCTGCACCATCCATGTCAGAAGTCTTAGAATTTCTTCATATTGACCTTTTTGGCCCGACAAGTATTCTGAGCATTGGCGGGAAGGCATACTGTCTGGTTATCATTAACGACTACCTCGATTTACTTGGGTCTTTGACTTGGCACAAAAGAGTGAAACCGCTGAGTTAGTCAAACAATTCATCACACTTATGGAAAACCAGGCAGACACCACCGTGAAGGCTATTCATTGTGATAATGGAACAGAGTTTAAGAACGCTACCTTAAGTTCTTTCTACTCCTCCAAGGGTATTGATTGACAGTTCAGTGCAGCTAGAACTCCTCAACAAAATGGGGTTGTAGAATGAAGAAACCAAACACTAATTGAAGCTGCGCGTACTATGTTGATCGAATCCGAACTACCTCTCATTTTTTGGGCCAAAGCAGTCAATACCGCCTGTTATATTCAGAATCATGCCCTGATCAACAAAAGGCACATGAAAACGCCGTACAAAGTGGTTGAAGGTCGCAAACGTTCGGTCAAGCATTTCCCCAAGTTCGGATGCCCTTGTGTTCTTCTGCTCATGGATGCTAAGGAAAAATTTGAATCACGCGGTGATCCATGCATTTTCGTCAGATATTCTAAAAATATTTCCTATCTTGTCTATAACAAGATCAAGAAAATAGTTGTTGAAATCTACAATGTGGGTTAGCTGGAGGAGAATCCCAAGGACACACGCATTGGTCCTAACTGGCTCTATGATTATTCCTCTTTATTTAAATATGTTGATGTCCCTTCTAATGTGACTGCAGGTACAGACAAAACTTCTGACCTTCCAACGATGCCTATCTTAATTGAGGATGATGCCAATGCTGAACAGCTACAAGAGTCTTTTAAGCAGCTGAGTGTGGATCCACCTGGATTCAATGAAGCTATATCTACACCTTCACCAGTATCGCAGAATTAGGAAACGACTTCTGAACAAATCCCTCAGGATGGTTCTCCTAAAGTTGAGGCTCCAAACACAGAACCTCATGTGGCAAATGAAGGGCCTACACCTCTTGATGTCTTAGGCTCATCTCTGTTTCCTGAGCTTACACCACCAGAATGTTCTGTTGATTCATCAGTCAACACTCCCATTGGTGAAACTAATGAGGGGGGGGGGTCATCTTGAGTTGCTTCACTGAGCGTTACAAACTTGCAAAAAGATATCCTTATCCCTGCTACGCCGATACCACAACGTCTACAGTGCGATCATCCAATTGAAAGTGTTATTGGTCCTGTTACTGCTATAGTTCGAACTCGCAGTCAATCAGGGGACATCAATACTTGCCTCTACTCTTGCTTTATCTCACAAATTTAACCTAAAAGCGTTGATGTCACCCTACAGGAACCAGGCTGGGTTGACGCTATGCATGAAGAACTCAATCAGTTTGAGAAGCTTGGGGTATGGCAATTGGTGAAACTTCCTCAAGGAAAACGTGCTCTTGGAACTCGTTGGGTATTTCGCAATAAATAGGATGACACTGGGGTTATTGTTAGGAACAAAGCTCGACTGGTTGTTCAGGGTTTCCGTCAGATTGAAGGGTTAGACTATGATGAGGTTTATGCACCAGTAGCTCGATTAGAGGCTATACGTATTTCCTTGGCATATGCATCTTCAATGGACTTCACCGTCTATCAAATGGATGTCAAGACTGCTTTTCTCTACGGCACGATGAAAGAGGAGATATACGTAGCACAACCACCGGGTTTAACTGATCCTGACAAGCCAGATTATGAATACAAATTGGACAAAACTTTGTATGGATTACATCAAGCGCCTCGCGCGTGGTACGCAACTTTATAGAGCATTTGCTTGCTCATGGATATACTCGGGGAACCATTGATCCAACTTTGTTCATCAAATGTGTTGACAAGAACATCATTCTTGCTCAAATTTACGTCGATGATATTATTTTTGGTTCTACGGATGATGGTCTGTGTCGGGAATTTGAAGAGGTCATGAAGAAGAAATTTAAGATGAGCTCACTGGGGGAGATGACTATGTTTTTGGGACTTCAAGTTCGTCAAAGCCCATAAGGAATCTTGATCCATCAAGGAAAATATGTCAATGACGTTCTTGTAAAATTCAAGCTTACAGATTCAAAGCCTACGACTTCCCTATTGCTGAACGGCCTTTGTTAAATGAAGACGCTGAAGGAACGCCTGTCAATCCAACCATGTACCGGTCTATGATTGGCTCACTCATGTATGTCACTTCAAGTCGGCTAGATATCATGTTTGCCGTTTGCGAGTGTGCTCGATATCAGGCTACTCCTAAACTCTCTCATTTACTTGTTGTTAAAAGAATCCTTAGGTATCTCAAAGGGGCAACATCACTAGGCCTCTGGGATCCTAAATCTTCTGAATTTGAACTGTATGCTTTCTCTGACAGAAATCTTGGAGGTACAGACAAGGATATGCGCTCAACTTCAGCTGGATGCCAATTCTTGGAGATAGATTAATCTCTTGGCAATGCAAGAAGCAGCAGACAGTTTCGCTTTCTACAACGGAAGCAGAAAATGTCATAGCATCAGCTTGCTGCCCCCAGGTTCTATGGATGCAACACCAGCTTGTGGATTACGATTTCACTTATCTAAACAAAAAAATTTATTGTGATAATGATGCGGCTATCCAAATTGTCAAAACCCCGTTTTTCACTCCAAAACCAAGCACATAAATATCAAAGTTCATTTTATTCGTGATTGCTATGGAAAGGGTCTCGTAAAACTAGATCAAATCCACACCGATGCAAACGTGGCGGATTTCTTCACGAAACCCATTAGCAACGCGCATTTTCAAGTGCTTGTGGATCTTCTCAAAATGATCCGTTTTTCTAACTGAGCATTCTCTATCTTTTCTGTTTAGTTTGTTTTCTTTCTTTTATTTGTGTTTGTTTCGTAAATTTGTTCATGTGTATGCACAAATTTAGGGGGAGAAAATTTATAAAAATAAAGTTAGTTTCAAACAATGATTGGGAAATGAAATACTTTCTCGTGATAAAGGTTTTAACTAACACATGTAAGGTGTTGTAGCTGGAAAGACTTGAATCGAAGGTGATATGTTGATAGGTCTAGATCTCAACCGGATAGTGTAAGCCAAATGATATAAACATAAAGAACTATATATTTACTGGGTCACACACTATAGGTGTATAATTTCATGGTCTTAAATCCTGTGTTGATAGATAGCCAACGCCTGAGGTTTCGGGTCTTTATGCTGTTGAGTCATCCGGGGATATCTTGGCTGCCCTTCTGTTGCATCCAGATTATATGCAGACCTAGGCACAGTCAGGATTTCTTTAAAAGAGCCAAAATAGAAGGGCCAAAACCTTAAAAGGAAGGAACTCTCATTCTGAGAGTATTCCAGGAATTCAAACATACCACTTAAGGTATCTGTCTAACCCTCGTCAGATACTATTGGTCACTCTGTTGTACGAAAGTACTGACCTGTTCACCAATAGTCTGATGTTGTAAAAGATAAAGGATGATCTCAGTATACTCACCGGCTATGATGAATCATTGTGCTTACCTTGATTGCGGGGGTATGTCATGGTATGGGACACACGGGTATCATAGTATAATACTACCTTAAGCATATCATTAATCTAGAACTAGAAAGTTGAGCTTTAGGTTTAAATGGACAAGTATATTGGCAATTGCTTAGACCAGTCTGACCCAGCTCACACTGAAAAATGTTCCTTAGTCGACTTTAAAAACGATTTGATCCATAGCAAGGCTGTGTATGTGTTTTTGTTTAAATATTTTACTTGCTTTCGTAGTTGATAAAGAGTGGTTGGATGCTTGGTTAGTTAAATTGTTGATTTTTGGTTAGATGTTTCCTGTCAAGAGATATTGGACTGCTCTGCTAAGTTTTGAAATTGGGCCAATCCAATAGAATTTCTGAAAGTCTTAAAATTGAACAATATGGGATAATGGTAATACTGTTCCGGAATGGGCTTTCAAACCATTCCCGGATAGGCCCACTGATCATTCACTGTTCTGGATTGGACCTAACATAAGCCCAATCCGGATTTATGTTAATTCGGATGATGGATTCCGGATTGACTTGGGCCCAAAGGTTTTAGGCCCAAGCCCATTCCGGAATAGTTTATAAATGAATCAGAGTTACATTTCGGATCATTCACAAAAGTTTTCCGAAATTCTCTTTTCATCTCCGAATTCACTGTTCATCTTCCATTTCGGATTTCATCTTAAATTTCATCTGAATTAGGTATAAAATGCTTCTTAATTATGAAATTTGATGATAAACTTCAAATATTCATGCATTTCGGATAGCATTTCGGATTGATCTTCAAATTGGCTATTATTTCGGATTTTATTCCGGATGGATATTCAACCGAATTGAATGAACTCGGATCTCATCTCGGATGATGTCCATCCGGATTGATGAAAGGTTCATCCGGATTTTTGTTGAACTGTTTTGAATTCGGATTCCAATGTCTGAACCTTTGAGCTATCTTGAACCTTTTCAAATGATTGAACTTCTTAACTAGTTTGAACCTTTCTAAATAATTGAAGCTTTGAAATATGTTTGAACCGTCCGATTTTTGTTGACCCTTAACCCTGATGAGCTCTCTTAACTTCTATTAGTTAGCTTTGTTGAGATTGAGTTAACTTGGTTATTATTTCTGACAGAAATGGCGGAAGAAGCGTTTGATGCGGTTATGATGGTGGAGGAACAGTTTCACAACCAAGCATGATATTTATCAGATCCACCAGCAGAGTTTTTCTAGGAGTTTAGATCCATGATGGTTGGGTTAAATTAGTGCAAGATTGCATACACCCTTCGAGCCAACCCAGTTATATATCGAGATCTTGTGCACACTTTTTGGAAGAGAGCTAGATTCAATTTCAGAGGCGCTGATGGGAGGCCATACATCAGTTCACAGATTCAGGGAAAAGAGATTTTGGTGAATGAAGACTGTGTTCGAGAAGTATTGTAGTTTGCTGACGCTACAAGTGATCGACCTTGTATGCGAAGGAGAAAGTGTTGCCTGTTCTGACTGAGATGAGTTACGAGGGACTGTATCCGCCTTTGCTCAAGAAAATGTTTCCCGCTTACTGGAGATTGTTAGTGCTTGTGTTTATGCAATGTATTTCTGAGAACAAGGAAGGGTTTGATCAACCAAATCAAACCCAGACCTCAACGATTGTGTCTCTAGTTATGGATTGCAAATATAACTTCTCCGATTATATTTTCGAGAAAATGAAGAAGATATTGGAACAGTCGAAGAAGAGAATGTTTCTACTATATCCGCGGTTTTTAAAGTTGATTTTGGATGCTCGGTACCCTGATCTGACCAAGGATGCTTCTGATGCTAATATTTTAAACATGAAGCCAATGGGTCCTACCATTTTCGGAACTATGAAGAAAAACCGATCAACATAAAAAACTGTTTTCATTGGTCGTATACCTTTGAAGAAGTTCGGAAGGTTTGCTGAGGTGATTGGACAGGACATACCAGCACCTAGACCAGTTAATGCTATGGTGGTTGAGGAACATGATATACCGATGAAAGAGAAAAAGACTGAAGTTGAGGATCTGGTTACTGATGCTGATACAGATGAGGAAGAAGCTTTCTTGGACGATATTACAAATTTTAATGCTAATTTGACTCCAGTATTGCCAGAACTTACTACAGAGAATCTAGAAGCTCTTATTGCACACTTGAAAGAGATACAAGAGCGACAAGGTGATCCTCCTATTGTGATACCTCCTATTGATATTCCTGTTGGTATGGTAGATTCTGAAGAAGAGGTTGACAAAGAAGAAGTACCATTAATAAAGAGACGACGGACGGACGTTGTTAAAGAACCAAGTCATTCTGAAGTTCAGATTGGTAGTGTTGCTGAAGAATCTACTCCTATTACATCTTTTGTTACTGTGTCGTTGACGGATACTACGATGTTTGAATCTACTATTGCTGCTGAACCAACAGTTACTCACATTGCTACACATTCTACTGTTGTATCTGTTCTAGCGGGTTCTATATTGCGAATGATGGATTTTAGCGGTAGCTCAATGGGTGCCAGAGGATCTGGAGTAGGTGGTAGTGGTTTAGGTGGTGTTGAAGGTGATGATACGGAATATTCGAGGAGATCAGAGAAACGAGCATTTGAGTTCAGCGGGTTGGATAGCGATTACGAAGATGTAGATGTTGATGTTGTTGATTTGAAAAAGAGGGTGATCGTGCTTGAACAGGAAGTTGTACTTAAAGATGCCCAGATTGCTTCATTGCAGACACGCATAGACGTCAGGGACCAGACGATTGATCAGTTGCAAGGAGATGTTACTATGTTGATGACTTTGGTCTTTGATTTAAAGGCGAAGTTAGAGAACAAGTTTGGTCAAGAATTTTCTAATCCAACCGATGATCCAATGAATATTGAACAACGTCATAGAGCAGTCGAACAAAGAGCAACCGAACAAAGTGACACCGATAGAGTAGCTGCTGAACAGTTATCTTCTGATCGTCAAGCAGGGTTGGATGATTATCTACGTTATCCAAGGAAGAAGTACCCACCAGTTAGAAACGTTCAATGGCTCAAAAGAAAAATGTAGACATGAATCCCCTTGATGAGAACTTTCAATTGAACGATCCTTCCAACCAATCCGAGAGGTATGTCATGGAACTCGATTCAAGTTATTACAACAAAGTAGGAAACAAGTCGAGAGTACTCAGTTGGATGTATGATCATGTGAAGAAATGTGGCTTATCGTCAGGCAGGATGGTACTCGTGAATATTATTCGAAGGAATCTCAATTTGAAACATGGACAAAGGTTGCGTTAACTGATTTGTTGAGATCTCCTTACACTGACGACGATACTACAGAATGTGGTCCGGGTTGGAGGTTTTTCAAACGCTTGGAGCAAGAAGTGAAGACTGGGTTTAAGACGATGAAAACGGCTGAGCCATATCTATGAGCGGCTAAGGGGGTTCGTGATGCGAGAACTAGGAGGCAGTTTAAATCAGTGATGTGGCCCCTCACATATAAGGAACTTGTGATACCGATTGCTCCAACATTCTCCAAAGGTATTCTGAAGAACTTTAATTTTTGGATGTATGATCCTAAGGTTGGAAGTGTAGTGATCGTCAACAAGGAAAGGGCTTCCGAGTGAATGATGTGGTGGATTTAGTCAGTTTTCACGATGAAGATCTGCAAGTTCTTGCTGTAAATCAAATTCGAACAGCGGAATTATATGAAGTTTGTGCTAAAGATTGGACGGCTGTTGTCGCTGGAATAATTGCTGGGAGATTGGGAGTTGATGCTTTACCTAAAGACTAAAGGCCTAATGTTGTAAACCTAGGGGGAGATTTTTGGGCTTATAATTGAAGGTTACACATTAGTGTTACATTTGGGCTTATTAAAGGGTTTGGGCTTCCTAGTTCCTCATGGGCCTAGGGTTGTAACTTATGGGATATGTAACTAGTATAAATACATGTATTAGGTCAAGGTTTTGGAGCTAGTGAGTCATTATTGAAAAACTTGTATCAGACACTATTCTAGTGTATGCAAGTTGTTTTGATTCAAGGATTGTTCTTCATTCTAATCATTTCCGTAATCGATTAGTCTTACGATACCCGTTAAATCCGAATTACTGGACTTACAAACATGGGGTTCCATCCATCTGTTGACCAAAAATTAAATAGATGTACTCCTAATCTCTATTAATATTCAACAGAGGTTTCAAACAAACCTTTTGAAAATAGACCTTGTCTTCCTTCTTCAAAGGGTTTCCTTAAAGGAACCCACTCTCTAAACAAGCGCTTTGCAACGACAAATAGAAATTGGCCACGTAGCCCAAAAGGTAACCATTGGCCACGCTGGAAAATCCCCTTTACTAACAGAGTTTTCACTTCAACAAATTTTCATCAAAACCAAAGTATTTCAAAAGAGAAAAACTCGGAAAGCGCAATCAAAACTCATCGCTTACAATCAAAAGATTGTCTGATCAAAATAATATCAAAGATTTTTCAAGAATTTCACTATCATTTCACAACTACTTACCGTATCTTGTAAACCAAAGCAAGAACACGGATTTCCACTCCATCATTGATATCATCACATCCTCCAAATATCACTACATCCTCACAGTAAATGCCCCTATCCATCTATCCACACTTAGGGAATTTTGGGAAAATGCAAATGTTTGCTTCAAAACAAAAAGCCCTACACTATCATTTCCACCATCAATAATGAACATGTTGAGATAACTCCACTATCCATTTCCACAATGTTCAATCTACAGGATATGGCAGGTATGGAAACTATCTCTAAAAATGATCGGGATATGAAGCTCAATTGGTGGGAGCCATACTTTTTAAGCTAAAATTCCCACGAAGTTCTTTTCAATACACTCTTGGTTTGCATTTCTGCTAAGACCACAACTTTTAATGAAATTCTCTTAAAAACTCAATATATGGGGTATGCTATTCTTACAAATTCATATTATAAGCTATCCTAGAAACTTTTTATGAATTTGGTGGCAAACATAAAAGCAATCAAGAGGGGAATTGGCAACCCTTTTCTTATATATCCAAGATTGTTAAGCTCTTACCAAAAGGTTTTTTAAGACAAGGAAGTTTTGAACATGGTGAATCCTTAAAAGTAATAGTCTTTCAAATGAAACATTTATCTGCATGATGGCCAAAGGTCAAGAAAATATGGGTGAACAAAATGTTTTACAAAACAAACATCTATCGCTGAGCCCACCACTCCTTTTGACCATAGTGCATAACCTAGAAATGTGGAATACACACCAGAAATTTCCACAAAAACCACTTCCATTCCTATCCACAAATCCAATAAAAACAAAAAGAAGGTATCTCTGGGGGTTGAGATGCGAGAGGTATCTACTGTAGCACAAATGCAGCAAACATCTGTAGTTACTTCCTCACAATAGATGCAATAATCTGTTGGTGCATATTTGTGACAATAGCTTAGATTTGGTCTTTGGATATCTTGTAATTAGAAAAATGATAAATGGTTAGTGGGTTTAGTTTTGTAATAGTTAATTAGAAGTAATTGGGCTGAACTAGACACAAAGTAGTGCATGGTAGACGAATTGGGCCTTAAACCCATTAGCAGTCCATGTAGGAAACCCTAGCCCATGAGCATAACCTATCTCTATATATAGGGAGGTTTGCATTAGGGTTTAGGTTGCTGGTTCTATTGTTCAGTTGCAAAGAGAATTGCTTTAGAGAGTTTAGAGAGAGAGTCTTGAATTGGTTGTAAACACTTTGTGTTCAATAATTAGTAGAAGACAGTTTGATGGAATTCTTTGTGTTTGTGTTCGTGTTCTTATTGTTTTTCTGAAATCTGATCTAGGGGATTCCGCACTCTAGATTAGATAGACGATTCTGTCAAGATCCATAAGGACTAGGGGACAATTGGTATCAGAGCATTCGGCTCTTGATTATTGCTCGGTTCAGAATTGTGACAGTAGTAAAATTGAGTTTTTGGGCGTTTTTGGGGCATTTTGGAGGCTGTTTTGGAGTTTGTGACGACTGAATTAGGGTTTTGACGGCTTTTTTTAGGGTTTTTGCAAGTATTTCGGATTTTCTGCAGTGATTTCGGATTAACAGCAGTATTCCGGATTGAAGACTTGCATTCTGGATCAAAAGGCATAGTAATTCGGATTGAAGACTTGAATTTCAGACTAGAATCTGCATTTCGGATCTGGAAAACAGAGCAATTCGGATCAGAAAGGCCATTTTGGATTCCATTTCAGATTCAAATTCTGATCAGAAGTGTATTCCGGATTTCAGAAAAGCCATTTCGGATTCCATTTTGGATTTCCATTTCGGATCAGAGCAGTGCATTCCGTATTTCATCTCAGATCACTATTCTGGATTCCCATTTCGGATCAGAACAGTGCATTCTGGATTTCATCTCGGATCACTATTCCGGATCACTATCTCGGATTAGTAATTCGGATTACTATTCCGGATTTTCATTTTGGATTGTCAATCAGAGTTACCATTTCGGATTTTACATTGTTCCGGATTCTCTACAAAAAGGTGGAAAGTTAACCAGCTGACGTAACCAGAGTTAAACGTTTTCGGACATAGAATTTGATCCTTAGACAATTTTGATGAACCGATTGGACAGATAGACTCGTGTGTTTTTTAGGACAAAAAAAAGGCACGAAAATTCCAAAAATCATAATCGGACAATATACATCATTAGAATCGTATCGTCGAGACAAGTCAAAGGAGATGTGGGATGCCCTAGAGAAGAGGTATGAGGGCAATACAAATGTGAAGAAGAATAAGGTTGATCAGATAAAGAAACAGTTTGTTGTGTTCAAAGGAATGAGAAATGAATCCCTAGAAGATATTATCACGAGATATTGTCATCAGATGTCAAAAATAGATAATTATGACATAGAGGGATACACAGATGTTGAGATAAATGAAAGTTGCTGGATGCTTTACCTGCAAAGTGGAATATTTACACGTTGATGATAAAGGGTGAAGCTGATTATGAAAAGAAAGAACTGGAAGAGGTTGTTGGGAAATTGAGAGCTTATGAGCTCAATATGAAGAAGGAGACTGGATATGATCAAGTTCAAGATCCGGGGATTTATAAAGGTCTTACACCTTCATCTTCCAACAATGCTTCTAGTGATAGTGCAACTGCGTTTCTTTCATGTGAGAATGAGCAAATACTGACAAATGCTGAGGGTGAAGTATGTTTTGTTGCTACTTCAGGAGGCTCATCAGGGGCAAAGAGACAACAATCAAATAATAGCAGTTCTAAGTCTACGCCTCTGAGTGTCAAAAGTGCTGAAGAACACCTGGCATTGCTTGGTTCTTTCGTTGCTTCCTACAAGAACTATATTCAGGGAAAAATATCTGATCCTGCTACGTTTGATGAAAGATTATGGTCAAATCGACCCTGATAACTTAGAGGAGATGGATTTGCAATGGCAGATGGCCATGATCTCTAGAAGGGTGAAGAGGTTCATGAACAGAACGGGCAGGAAGTTCGTTGGCAAGAGTGTGGGCTTTGACAAGTCGAAAGTGAAGTGCTACAACTATCACAACTACGAACATTTCGCTAGAGAGTGTCAAAGAGCTAAGCCTGAATTTCGTTCTAGTTCATCCTTTCAAGATTCTCCTGGTCATGATTCAAGCAACAGGAATGCGTCAAACAACACTGGATCAAAGTCCCTGATTTGTACTGCTAGAGAGGGTTCTTATGATTGGAGTGTTCATCTAGAGAGTGATAACAATGCCTCACAGGCATTCATGGCTGAGATAGCTCCTGTTGCTGATGAAGAAGTGAAAGCTAATGCCGAGGGAGAGCAAGAGAAGGTAGCTGAAAAGGCTGATGGAGAACAAAATGCTACAGAGAAGAAGATGGATGCTGATTTTGATGGTTTCATGGCTGATCTAAGCAAGTCAACATGCGAGGTATGTTCTAACTCTAGTAGTTATGTTTGTTTGAAATGTTGAACTGCAAAGTGAGGTTGACACATTAACACAACAAAATCAAAGTCTGGCTAATGAGCTCTCAAACCTAAAAGAATCAAACTTTTTCATAAAAAGAAATGAGTCACTATACTTGAAGAAAATAAAAGGTTATGAAGAAGAAATTAATATTCTAACCTGTAAGCTTAATGAAAAACTTCAAGTTATTGACTTAGCTCATGATACGATGAGTGAGAAAACAAAAGAGGTTTCTGAAAAGTGCAAAGAGTTGTCTGAAGCACAACTTAAAATATGTGAACTTGAAAAGAAACTAGTCAATTCAGAGATTCATCTTTTGTCATGAAACACATGATGAATGGACTGAAGAAGAGTAATGACAAGACATGTGTGGGCTTCAAAGGTTTAAATGAAGTTCCACTACCTCTTGGTCTGGACTATTCTTTCTTGCCAGATGAAGAAGAGCTTACATACTTTGTGTCAACTACACCTGGTAGTTCCACATCAGAAAGTATTGATGGTTCTGAGAATGCCAATAAGGACAATAACAGGAAACCAGTTTTGAAAGCAAATAACACACACCCTAACAATCAAAAACATTTTTTTGTTAAAAAGGTTGATTTTGTTAAGGGAAGTGACATGAATGAAGAGGTCCCTGTTATTATTAAAGAGTCTAATGTGCAGTTTGCTAAAAATAAAAATAAAGAGAAATCAGAAGTTAAGCAAACTAAACAAGATCCTTCAAAAGCATCATCATCATCATCATCGCCTGATGAATCTAAGCAAGAGGCTTTAGTTAAGAAGTCTTCGGCTAGAAAATCGTGTTTCAAATGTCATGAAAACGGACATGTAGCCAGCTGCTGTCCTAACAAAAAGAGTGAAGCACAGGTAAGTGAGAAAAAGAGAGAAAAATCACCAGAGAAAGGTGGTGATGGTGAGAAGAAGGTTAACTCACGATATCTGCTACAAAGCAACAAAGTGTTGCTGTTGGTGTAGATAAGTCTGAAAAAGGAACTCCTCAAGTTCCTCGCTTACAAAGAAATCAACAAAGATTTCAGCCTGCATCTACATCAGGCAGATATGAAAGACCTAGAAGTAGTTCACCAAGAATGAATAACTTTAATGGTCCATCAAATAATTTCAGAAGTCAATGTCAATATCAAAATTGATACCAGAATGTTGGTAGTCGAAATTTTTATAACGATGGCTTTAGAAATTATCATCATCAAAATTCATGGAACCAAAATCATAATTTCCAAAGGTCGCACAGTCCAAACATGGTTAGGAAACCTCAGGACCACAGACCTAGTGGAAATAAAAAACCATTTCCATCACCAGGTCTAAGATCCAAGACTCATGTTAGGAGTGATGGATACTGGATGGATGTTCCTATGATTGATGAATCCGGAAGACCCATGACCATTAAGGCTTGGGTCCCCCAATCTAACTAATTTTATTGGGTGGTGCAAGAGCTGCTAAGGAGGATTATCAACTTGTGGTATGTTGATAGTGGCTACTCCAGGCACATGACCGAGGGATGCGAGGCTGTTGACAGAGTTTGAGAATATGGATGGTGGTTATGTGAATTTTGCAGGTGCTAAAGGAGGGCACATTACAGGTCGAGGAAAAGTAACTAACGGGAAGATCACACTGGACAAAGTGAACTATGTTGAGTAGCTGAAGCACAATCTAATGAGCGTGTCTCAAGTCTGCGACAAGGGTCACTCAGTCCACTTTACTAAGTCTGAAGCTTTGGTGTTGAAACCTGGTTTGGTGATATCGGATGACTGGATAGTGATAAGAGCGCCTAGGAGAAATGACACTTATGTCATGGACATGGGCGCTAAGGATTCTTCCACTGTGGTGGCATGTTTGCTATCAAAAGCATCTAAGGCTGAGTCATTGTTGTGGCACAGACGCATGGCCCACATCCACCATCGAAAATGAATTATATTATTAAAAATGGTTTAGTGGAAGGGTACCAGTGCAGAGGTTTCATGTGGAAGATAAAGGTCTTCCATGTCAAAAAGGAAAACAACATAAGAAACCTCACAAGTCTAAAACAGTAAATTCCATATATGCCCCTTATGAATTACTTCATATGGATCTATTCAGTCCAGTGAACGTAAGGAGTATAGGTGGAAAGTACTATTGTTTAGTTGTCACTGATGATTAATCACGATACTCATGGGTTTTCTTTTTAGGTACAAAAGATGAGACAGCGGAGATGCTGATAGATCTTTTTACAAAATTGGAAAATGTCCATGATGCACGGATCAAGAGGATAAGGAGTGATAATGGCACGGAGTTCAAGAATTAAATTCTGGATCTCTATTGTCTTTGCAAGGGAATTGAACATCAATATTCTGGTCCTTATACACCTCAAAAGAATAGAGTCGCTAAGAGGAACAACATGACGTTGATTGAAGCCACAAGGACTATGCTATCTGATTCAAAGCTTCCAGTTCTCTTCTGGGAGAAGCTGTGAACACAGCTTGTTATGTCCTGAACAAAGTTTTGACGGTTAAACGGTTTAAAAATGTCACAAGCTATTGTTTAATCGAAAACCAAACTTAAAAGGCTTTGAACCATTTGGATTACCCTGCACCATTGTGCGAAACAAATATAAGCAAAAATTTGGTGAGGTAGCTAATAAGGGTTACTTTATAGGCTATATGCCTGGAACACCGAATAAAAGGGTTTTTAATTTAAAAACTGGTAAAATTGAGGTTGTGTTTAACATGGAATCACTAGTTATTCACCTCAACAATCAACGAGTGGTCCTGCTATATTATATGATCATGACAGTGTTTTTTAATCATTTAATATTCCTGATTTTTCCGATGCAGATGAGTCTCAAGTGATCCATACTGGGATCAGTGAAGATGGTGAGTGTGACTTCATGCCTAGATCAAGTATATCGATGACAGATGCTTTGGAAACTTCTTCTAGTGCAACTCCAGTAATAGTGAGTCTAAACCTATTAAGGGGGAGGGGGGATTTCACTAATCCGTTTGCTACTGCTAATATTCAGGGGGAGGTTGGATCTAACCTGGGAGATAATCTGGTTGTTGACACCATTGCTACCACACGAGTACACAGAGATCATCCAGTTGAAAACATCATTGGTGATCTTGCTGCAGGTGTTCAGACAAGAAGAGGTGTGCTCAAAGGTTCTTGATTGTTTACTTCGATTCAGAAGACTGTGTTGATTCATGAGTGTTTATATAGTTGCTTTATTGCCCAAGGGGAGCCGAAAAATGTTCATATGGCTCTAAAAGACAATTTTTGGGTTGAAGCTATGCAAGAGGAACTAGCTCAGTTCAAGAAGTTGAAAGTTTGGGAGCTAGTTGATCTATCTGAAGGAGAAAACGAAATAGGCACTAAATGGGTATTCAAGTGCAAGAAAGACGACCGAGGGATCATGATATGGAATAAGGCTCGGTTGGTAGTGAAAGGGTTCAATCAGCAAGATGGGATTGATTACAATGAAGTGTTTGCACCAGTAGCAAGGTTGGAGGCAATTCGTTTGTTCCTAGCTTTTGCTTCATTCAAGGGCTTCAAAGTTTACCAACTCGACGTGAAGAGTGCATTTCTTTACGGGAAAGTCCAAGAAGTGGTGTATGTCTCACAACCAGACGGGTTTACTGATCCAAACTATCCAGATCGAGTCTATCGACTTGATAAGGCATTGTATGGACTACATCAGGCACCTAGGGCATGGTATGAGACACAGTCAGCACACTTGTTAAAACATGGTTTCGAAAGAGGTCATATTGTCAGTACATTGTTCATTAAAAGGAAGAAGGAAGACTTTCTGCTGGTACAGGTATACGTAGATGACATCATCTTTGGGTCATCTGATGAGAACATGTGTCATGATTTCGAAGAGGTGATGAAGAGCAAGTTTGAGATGAGTGTGATGGCTGAATTATCCAACTTTTTGGGTTTACAAGTTGAACAGAAGAAGGATGGGATGTTTATTCATCAGACAAAGTATGTGTATGAGATTTTGTCTCGTTTCAAGATGGAGGATTGTGCTACTTTCAATACACCTATCTGTGAGAATCACAATCTTGGTCCAGATCATGAGAGTGTGGAGGATGTTGATCCAACTCAATACAGGGCAATGATTGGTTCTCTGATGTACTTGACTGCTTCAAGACCCGCATCATGTTCGTAGTATGTCTTTGTGCCAGATATCAAGTGAATCCAAAGGAGTCCCACATGAAAGCGGTGAAGCGGATTCTTTGTTACTTGAAGGGGAAACCTAAACTTGGGTTATGGTATCCAACAGCTAGTGATCTGAAATTTGTTGCTTACATTGATTCGAACTTTAGAGGATGCAAATCTACAAGGAAGTCTACCACAGGTGGTTGTCAGTTCTTAGGAGGGAGGCTCGTGTCATGGCAATGCAAGAAGCAGTCTTGCGTGTCTACCTCGGCTTGTGAAGCTGAATATATTGTTGCGGGTAGCTGTTGCTCTCTGGTTCTCTGGATCCAACAGCAGATGCGCGATTACAGTTTGAATTTCACTCGTACTCCTATTATGATAGACAATAATGCCACTATTTCAATCACCAACAATCCCGTAAAACACTATCGCACAAAACATATTAACATTCGTCATCATTTTATACGGGATTGTGCTGAAAGAAATTAATTGAACTGCATCGAGTTGGCATACTAGATAACCTGGCAGATCTTTACACAAAAGCTTTTGACAGGGCTCGTTTTGAACCTTTAGTCGAACTCAACGGGATGAGGAATCCTGAATAACCATTTTTCCATAAAAGTAGGTTGTAAATACTTTACTGCTTTTCAAAAATAAAAAACATAATAAAAAAATGGAAATTAAAAATGAGTTTTTCACTGTGTGAAAAAAAAGAAATGATAGTACATCAGCAAGTTAGACTATCACACTGAAATTAAAAGAAAATTGCTTAAGTGTGATAGCAGCTTCATCATATGATGTACCAGTAGGCAAAATGCATGAAATAATCAAATTACCTTGGTGATACAAATATAATAAACTGTGTATGAGTGGGTCACATATCAGTGGCGTATGGTTTTACAACCTTAAACCTTGCGTTGATAGATTGCCAAAATCTGAGGATTTAGGTCTTTATATCGTTATTTCATCCGGGGTATCAAGGTTGTCCTTCTGCTGCATCCAAATATATGCTGACCTAGGCACAACCAGGATATCTTAAAAGAGCTCAAATGCCAAATCCCAAAAATTGAAGAAGCTCTCCTAGAGAGTCAATAAAATATGCAAATTGCATTATTCGTACCAAAACTTTGTATTTGTCTAACCCTCGTTGGATATTGGTCTCTTTGCTATACGAAAGTACTGACTTGACCACCAATTATCTAACATTGTAAATTCAAAAGGATGAATTTCAGTATACTCACCTACTACGATGAATTTTTGTGCATACCTTGATCGCGGGGGTATGTCCTGAAGTGGGACACATTAGTATATCAATAAAAATTATCGAAACAGATCACGAGGTAACGGTACTTGAAATGTTCATGTATTTTTGTTTAAGTGGATAAACAATACTGGTAATCATCTTGAACTGCTTCTCATGAATATTGTATAAAGAATTATCAAATAGTGTGAAAACAGTTTGATATTGCTGATATGATCTTCTTAACGGTGATACTCACAAAAATAGAGTGTTTATTATTTCGTACTTTATTTGCTTTCAGAAAATATAAAAATCCAAAAATATTTCATTTTCTTGTAAATTCTTATTGTACGAATATTGGTTGTTCATGGAGGAGTTGTTACCGATAAGAGGAGACGATGTGAGAAGTTGAGTTCAAAATTTTTAAGATTTTGCAGGTTCATGGTGTTTTTAAAAATTTTGAGTATATGGTTTGAGTTGAGAAGTGCTTAATCTGTGATACAGCTTGACTATCTCTTGAATAATAATAATTTGTTTAATTTGTGTTGAAAAATTCTTATGGTTTCTCGAGATGTTTGTTCTATAGTATACAGATTGTAGCAGTGTGTTGCTGAGAAGTTTGGTGAAGAGGAGTTTGCTTGGATGCATGGTAGAATCTCCTTTCTACATTGCAGACAAAGTTGAAGGGTTCTGAAGATTGCTATGCAAGGACTAAACTGGAGTTTTACTCAAATGCTAACGATTTAGAAGATTTAGTGATTGGATACATCAGCTTAGGGGGAGTCTGTTGCTGACATAAGCTATTAAAGCTGAAGCTATCTAAAGACCAACGTTTTTCAAAGATGTTAAAGATTGCAAGAAGACTGAAGACAAGTTATTTTATGAAGCTATTGTCAAGGGGAGTTTGTTAGTACATATTTGTGACAACAGCTTCGATTTGGTCTTTGGATATCTTGTAGTTAGTAAAATGATAAATGGTTAGTGGGTTTAGTTTTGTCATAGTTAATTAGAAGTAATTGGGCTGAACTAGACACAAAATAGTGCATGGTAGGCGAATTGGGCTTAAACCCATTAGCAGTCCATGTAGGAAACCCTAGCCCATGAGCATAACCTATCTCTATATATAGGGAGGTTTGCATTAGGGTTTAGGTTGCTGGTTCTATTGTTCAGTTGCAGAGTGAATTGCTTCAGAGAGTTTAGAGAGAGAGTCTTGAATTGGTTGTAAACACTTTGTGTTCGATAATCAATAGAAGACAGTTTGATGGAATTCTTTGTGTTTGTGTTCTTGTTCTTATTGTTTTTGTAAAATCTGATCTAGGGGATTCCGCACTCTATATTAGATAGACGATTCTGTCAAGATCCATAAGGACTAGGGGACCTACATAATCTCTACCTATCCAAACTCGTCACTCATCCTCACCAAAGGATAGTGTTTTAAGCATAGGGGAACCAAATCAAGAGAGAGAAGTGTTCACTTAAATATCTCTTCTCAAGCCCTCTCCCAGGGTTGCTTCCCTTTTCACTCCACCACCAACAAAAACAATTCCATCATCATCCCATAACCTGTTTGATGAAATTGATAACACCGATATGCATATACCTAGATCCTTTTAACAACAAGTTATAGAGAGTATACTTCAACAATTGACTAAGGCAAGCTCAGAAATCATTGCTATCCCACAAGTATAGGAGAGAACACCTCTTGTGTCTCAAGAGACACTTGCAGGTTTTTCAAGTGAAGAAGCTACTAAATTGTTGTGACACTTGGCAAAATACCGGTAATTCCGTACAACTTAAACAATTATTATGTTATTTATTTTCACACATTTGACTTGATTTATTTAATTAGGTCTCATAAGTCTAGGAATAAACAGATTCATATCATGTGAGGGTATCGAGTTCGCTGCATTACGAACAATAAAAACTATGTCCTAGACTAACTGGTAGTAATGCGAACACACTATTCATGCAAGACCAAGTCACGCTACAGCCAACATGACAAAAACGGGATATAAAATATATCCGCAACAAATATTACATAAAAACATTAGTTGGAAACAACATACAATTAATACTTTCCGGAAAAATTATGCAAACACTTAATTGTGTTATTGCAGACAAATTCAACAATTCTGCATAAGTGTTCAACATTCTGCAGAACACTTCAACAATATCTAAAACCCAAAAATAAGTGTTATTATCATAAACAACATATAGGGTATTGAAAACAACACAAAATCCCTATATATATTACCGTTTAAGCTACACAACTCATTTGGTAACTATCTGATAACAAAACTGGTACAAAAACTATGACCATAATAACAAATTTACTAGTCTAATGAACTGGTTAACCAAATTTTGGCATCAAAAATAATGATAGGATTGTTACATTTTAGAAAAAGAAGTTTATAAAAACATAAGATAAATTGTTAAAGTTTATAAACTTTTTACCATTAAATCCTAAATAGACAACAAACTAATCATCAAAAACTAACCAAAACACCCCCCCCCATAAAATCGGTTATGTGGGCCACTCCCCACTAAGCAACTTAAGGATGCCTAGTGTTATACATATGTAACCATATTATAACACTCCTTAACACTTCTCATTTCACCAACTCTTTCAACCTTCAAAATTCAACAACCATCTTCATCCTCATACCCAAAATCGGTCCATATGCCCTAACCATTACCTTTTTCAAAATCTTAAACACATAAAATGATATATACATGAGGATGGATGAAGATGTAAGGCATTTGTAGGGAATGAAGCACTAAGGAGCTTAAAACTTGGTTGTGGAAATTTATAATTTTCACATCTTCTTCATCATTTTCTTCATAAATGCAAAATAGTAAGCTTCAAGATCTTATATTTCCATTCTAGTTTTATGATTATACATCAAAATATAAAAGTTCATCTTGAAGCTTACTTAAAACACTACTTGAAACCATAAACAACTAGATAAACTAATGTTATTATGTATTATTTAGTTGTTCTTGATGTTGTGATTATGTACTAAACTTGATCTTGCATATTTATGTTTAAAATATAGATCTAGCAAGATCTATTAACATGAATAATATGAACTTGTAATCATGTTAAAAAAAATGTTTTCATGAAGCATTAAGGTATAGATTTATATAAAAATCATATTACAAAAGATAATCTTGAAAATATGTAAACAAAGTTTACATAAAATTTTATATAAACTAAAAATTAGCATGCGTGGAAGTTATTTTTAGAAAGAAGCAAGTTATTAAACAAGTTCATAATATTGTGTTAATATATAGTTTATGTTAATAATGAAAATATAGTTTCTGTTAATAATGAAAAATTGAAAGACTTGTGATGTTGAAAAGTGTTTAAAATTGTGTATATAAACATGGGAAAAGTCCATAGTTTAGGGGAAACTATGGAAAATTTTTTATAAAATTTAATCATGATTAAGGTAGGATTAACTAAGGATTATTTTGGTTAAAAATGTTGTAACAACCTTAATCATGATTAAAGTTTTTGGGTGAAAAGTTTAAATTAAAATTTATAAGTTTTTCTTAAACTAAAAGATGGAAATATATATATATATATATATATATAGGACAACAATATATAATTTAAGATTATCAAATTTTGTGTGTATATATTGTGTATTAAAATGTGTATTTAATTAATGTAGGAAATACATACTAAAATACATATTTACACAAAAATACAAAAACATATATAAAAATGACAAGTATGTAACAATATATCTTTACATATACACACATACCCATACTTGGTTAATTTAGACAAAACAAGTATTACAAAATGGACGAAGCAAAACGAAACGGACGAAACGAACGAAAAAGACAAAACGAACTAAACGTACGAAACAAACGAAATAGACATATAAACCGACACAAAAAAAAATATATATAAGAGTTTATATATAGTAAACTAACAAAAGTAAGTTATGTCAGAATAATAATAGTTTTATAAACTTAGCTTTTATAATATATATTGACAAGTCTTAAAATATATAGTATTTTTAAGAACATAATATATTCTCGAAAGTAAAGCGAATTGCTAGGTGAAAATATATAAGTATACGAAAATACTTACAAATATGAATCATACATTCTGAACACTTATTAAAAATACAAAATTACATACAAGTGTATAAGAACATTTTAACTTAGACTAGGCCCCTTTATATATTCTAATTTGGGCTAAGCCTATCCATACCCCTATATTGGGTTAGGCCCATTTACATATTTCATATAGGCTAAGCCCACTTATACATAACGAATGGGTTAGGCCCACTTATACAAAACAATTGTGCTAGGCCCACCTACACAATTCAATTAGGCTAGGCACACACAAAAAATTCAAATGGGTTAGGCCCATTACACTTATCAGTTGGGCTAGTCCCATTCAAAATAAAAGAATACAAAAATATATATGGAATATATATTAACAAACAAAGATTCAAAACAAATAAAAGTCTAACTAAAATTGAAGATGAGCAACTTGACAAAAACAAAACATAGGCCAAAGTGTCCAACACCACTCAAGTTAACAATTAACAACTCTAACCAGTCTAGACCTTCAAACAACACAAACAGAGCATTAGTTTTTCAAGCAGATGAAGGATGTGATTGGTCAGTTCAGTTGGGAAGCGAAAATCAAGGAGGAACTTCGTGTTATACCAAGGTAATCAATCAGATCAAACATGTTCACAGTATTGACTCTTCTGATGATGATGATAGTTCTGGGTATAATGGGAGTCCTGACGAGGAAAGCTCGTGTGTAGGTGGTTATGGATCTGATTCAGATGTTAGGGAAAGGATTGATACTGAGGTCAATGGGTTGCTGAAAGAAGCAGAGAAGTTGAAAAGTCAAAAGGCTAGTTTGATAAGGAAAGAAGAAGTTACATCAAAGGAAATGGAGAAACTCTTTGCCAACAATGCATCCTTTTCTCATCATACTCCTTTCATGGCTAATGTTGCAGGTTCAACAAGTCAGATAAAATCCGACTCTCCTAGAATATGTAATGATTGTGCTGACTTAAAAACAAAATTTGAAACAATTAACAGTCATAATCAAAGCCTAGTAGTTGAACTGTCAAATTGCAAAGAGGCATATCTGGCTTTAACCCGAAATGAAAAAGAATTCAAATCTGTAATTGAGACTCTTAAGAAAAGCGTATCTGAGTTAACGAAAACAATTTTGAACAAGCAAACAGGTATTAATAACTACATTAATATTCTTGAAGAAACAAAAAAGGAGTTAGCCATTGCCAAATGCGAGCATGATGAAATCAAGTTGAAATTGGAGAGTTATTCTAACTCCCGATATGTGCTTGATCACATCATTGATGTTCAAAAACTTAAGGGAGATGTCAAATGCATTGGGTATAAATCGTGTCCACCCCCATTGAAAGACAATTATAGCAAATTTCCTGATGAAGAGGAAATGCCACGCTTTGAACCATTTGTACCTCTTAATCCTGAAGAGTTTGCAGCAGGATTAGGATTTAAGCTGGAGAATTCCTTAATCAAGAAAAACAGAGAACTCAACATCAGTTGTTGATCAAAATCCATCTATATTAGAGGAAGATGGTTCATCAGATGATGAGTCAGACAAGATCGATCAAGATTAATCCTATCGAATTTGTCAAGACAACTGCGTCTACATTTGAAAATGATAATGTGTTGTATACGTTGATTAGTTATGAGAAAATATACTCAAACAAGGACTTTCTAATCAAAAATGTAAATCCAACTTCAATTTATCAAGTTTTTGAAAATTCAACAACCAAATTTTTTGGAAAAAAGAATCCAATCAAACCACAACAATTAATTGCTTCCAAAGGTAGACAACAAGAAAAGCAAGCTAAAAAACCTAAGGTATCATAACCAAAGGTAGGCACTCGCAAGAAGAAAAAGGGGAAGAATGTTAACTTTGTGGGCTCAACTGGTATTGATAAAATCGAGACTTTTGAAACAGGTCAAATATTGATTTTGTAAATTACAGATTTTAAAACGCAATAGTCAAAAAAATTACACTCAACACACAAATGGGTATGAAGATGGACCAAGTACCTCTAGGCCTACAAGTTCAACATCAAGTCATCAAATGGGATCTCCTATATTTTTTGAAAGGAGAACATGTTTTAAGTGTGGGGAGTTTGGCCACATAATCAAAAACTATACCAACCCAGCAAAACCCAAGTTTGTTGAAAAAGCCCCCCCTGAAACAAATTGCCAACGTTGATTTGTGTCACCTAAACAAGACAAACGTGTTGTTAAGGAACAAGAAGAAAAACAACAACGTAAACAAGTTAAAATAATTGAGAAGGCATTAAAACCGGATATTTTAGAAAAGAAACCAAGTTCTTCAAGATCGTTAAAACCAGAAATGTCTAAATGTGTAAATAATAGTCAATCTGGTATGCTTTCACAATCTTGGAAACCTAAAACCGGTAATGTTTCAGGGGGAGGCACAAAGTTTCCAAATCAGCAAGAAAAAGAAATCATATTTATTGATGATAAGGGTCGACCCAAGACCACTAAGGTTTGGGTCCCCATCTCAAACTAATCGGGTAATGCACTGTGCAGGGTGTTCCAGGAGGAACTGTGAATAGTCATTGGATTGTTGACAGTGGAGCATCACGACACATGACAAGCAACTTAAGTCTCCTTTATGATGTGAAAAGCATTAGGGGAGATTATGTTGCTTTTGCTAGAGATAAAGGTGGTTACATCACTGGAGAAAGAATGGTTTCCAATGGTGTTGTTAGTTTTGACAAGATCAATTACGTTCGTCAAATGATCACAATCTTCTGAGTGTTTCTCAAATTTGCGACAAGAAGTTCACTGTTCATTTTGATGATGCCAGTTGTTATGTACTGAAACCTGGTTTCAAGATTCCCAAAGAATGGATTATCCTGTCGGCTCTAAGAAAATAAACCCTATGAATATGCCTCTGGAATGTCTTATATGGACCTTTTTGGACCTATGAAACACAAAACTACCTTTGGCGATGCATATTGTTTAGTAGTTACTGATGACTATTCAAGATTTTCATGGGTGAATATGATGACACACAAGAGTGAAGTTCCTGAAATCCTAAAGAATCTCCTCACGCTACTTGAAAATTTGTACAATTTGAAGATAAGGAGAATCAGAAGCGACAATGGCACCGAATTCAAGAATCATTTTATGGATGAGTTCTGTTCTTCTAAGGGCATTTTACATGAATATAGTTCTCGATACACTCCACAATAAAATGGTGTCGCTGAGAGGAAAAATAGAACTCTTATCGAAACTGCAAGAACTATGTTAGTAGAATCAGAACTTCCTGTTCATTTTTGGGGGGAGGTTGTGGCTACTGCTTGCTATACAATGAATAGAGTTCTTACGATGAAACGGCATGGGAAAACATGTTTCGAATTGTTACATAAAAGGAAACCGGATGTGTCTTTCTTAGTACCTTTTGGAGCTCCATGCACTATGATTGATCTACATGGTAAATTAGGTCCAAAGGCCATCGAAGGTTTCTTTCTTGGATATGCTAATCCAAATTTCAGAGTGTGGAATTTATCAATGAAAAAGATTGAGGAATGAAGTGAAGTTAAGGTTCAAAGATACACTGAATCAGTAAGAGCTTCGGGTGCTCCTTGGATGTTTGACTATAATGCACTATTTGACTCCTTCAATCTGCCAACTTTTGATGATGCATCTGCAGCTCAAATGTTACTTGAAAGTGATACTATAGTTGACTCGTCATTAGTATGACCAATTATTGTTAACCCTCAAGTTTCTACTTTGGTTAATAATCTTGTTTAGAATGAGGAATTTGAAGATGCTGTTGATTATAATGTTTCGTCAGAGGATGATGAGTTCCATAATGCAAATGAAGCTTCTTCTACTCCGGTTCCTGGAATTTAAATGTCACATCAAATGTGCATAATCAAGGGACTACTAAAGGTCATGCTTCTACATCTTCGTCGATTCCAGCCATCGAATTAGCTATTGATTTGAATATCAACAATTTGGGTATAAATTCTCGAGTTCCTGATGTTCCTGAAACTCGAATTCATATTACCCATCCTCAGCAGAATATTATAGGAGATGTCCAGAGTGGAGTGCAGACACGTAATCAGCTAAGGAATAACCAGAATGTTGGTTTGTATACGGCTATTAGAGAATCTGGGGAACAAAATGATTGGTCTTTTGTCTGCTATGTTTGCCAAGTTGAACCAAAATCTTGGAAAGAGGCAATGAAAGAAGACTCATGGGTTGAAGCAATGCAAGAGGAACTTCAGCAGTTTCAGAAGTTGGGCGTGTGGAAATTGGTTGACAGGCCCGACAACTAAAAGAAGATTGGTACTAGATGGGTTTACAAGTGTAAGAAGGATGAGCGAGGTGTTGTTGTGAGAAACAAAGAAAGATTGTTTATCCAGGGCTTTAATCAGGTAGAAAGCATTGATTATAATGAGGTTTATCCATCGGTAGCACGTCTTGCGGCCATAAGAATTTTCTTGGCTTATGCGTCCTACAAGAAGTTTACAGTTTATCAAATGGATGTGAAAAGTCCATTTCTTCATAGTGTGGTTGAAGAAGAAGTATATGTTGAGCAACCGCCTGGTTTTGAAGATCCAATCCATCCTGACAAGGTTTGGCTTCTCAACAAGGCATTGTATGGTCTTCATCAAGCTCCAAGGGCTTGGTATGAAACGTTGTCTTCCTATCTTCTCAAGAATGGTTTTCGACGTGGATTGATCGACTGTACTTTCTTCATCAAAGAAAAGAATGAGGATTTATTGTTGGTACAAGTATATGTTGATGATATTATTTTTGGGTCTACAAACGAGAAAATGTGCAAAGAATTCGAGCAGGTGATGCAAGAGAAGTTCGAGATGAGCGTCATGGGAGAAATGACTTTCTTTTTAGGTTTGCAGGTTCATCAATCCAAGAAGGGACTTCATTCATCAAACCAATTATGTTGGACATATTCTCAAACGATTTCAAATGGAAGACTCGAAGCCTTTGGGAACTCCATTAGCTCAAAATCATGGGATCACTCCTGATGGAATGGGTGAACATGTGGAACCGTCTTTTTATTGTACTATGATCGGATCTCTTATGTATCTTACTGCTTCAAGACCCGATATAATGTACCCAACATGTCTTCTAGCTCGCTACCAGTCAAGTCCAAAACTTCTCATTTGATGGCTGTGAAAAGAATCTTTCGTTATTTGAAGGGTTGCCCGGACACTGATCTCTGGTACCCTAAGGATGATAAGTTTGATTTGACAGCATTTAGTGATTCTGATCATGGCGGCTGCAAGATCGACACCAAGTCTACATCAGCAGGATGTCAGTTCTTGGGAAATCGCCTAGTCATGTGGCAGTGCAAAAAGAAGACTTGTGTAGCTACTTCAACTCGTCAGGCTGAGTATATTTCAGCTTCTAGTTGCTGCTCTCATGTTTCATTGATCCAACAACAAATGCGCGACTATGGTTTTGAATTTCTAACTACTCCTATTTATGTTGATAACAAAGCTGCTTTATAGATCACTCGTAATCCTGTATAGCACTCAAAAACCAAACACATTGATATTAAGTATCATTTCATACGAGATTGTTTTGAAAAGAAACTTATCAATGTTGTTAAAATCCACACCGATCACCAACATGCCGACCTGTTTACAAAAGCTTTTGATAAATCACGTTTTGATTATCTTCCTTTGGTCAATGGCATCAAGGTGAAACCCGAGTAAATCATCCTTGGCTAATCCTTGGCTAAAAATACAAAAATATTTTTCATTTTCTTTTCTTTTTATATTTGAAGGGGAGAAAATTTCAAGAAAATACAAAAACATAAGAAAATGCAAAAATACAAAAATATGTCTTTTATTTAGTCTTTATTTATTTACTTTCTACATTTAAGGGGGAGAAAATTTTAGAAAAAAAACAAAAACAATAGAAAACCCAAAAATAAAAAATGAGTTTCCTGGAAAGATAAGAGAAGATGATGATACACCGATGATCTGTCAAAAACGGTCAAAAACATAAAACGAAAATTGATAAGTAACTTACTAATGATGTATCGGTAGGCTCACAATCAGATTAAAATGTGCAGGTTGATATAAACATAACGGACTGAAAGCCAGGTGGGAACCATTCATTGGCATATGGTCTTGGTACCGAAATTTCATTTGATAGTATGCCGAGAGTCTGAGATACGCGGTCTTTTTGCTTGGTTATCATTTGGGTATCATGGTTGAATCTTTTACCAAAAAATAATGGAGACGCAAGTCTAGAACTTCAATGATACCATACATACATGTAAATACTGCATATGACCATCAATAAGTGATAAAAATATCACATTCACCCAACAATAAGTGCTAATATATCACAGTTTTATGCGAGAGCGAAGTTCGTCTCTTTGTCTGTAATAGTACTAACCTGTTCACGGACTTACTCCTGTGCCCTGCATGCATTTGAGAATCAAGTTCCTCATCAATAAGTGATTTAATCACATAGGGCTTGTTTTCACTCAAAATAAGTGAGTATCTCACATCATATACGTCAAAACAGATGATAAGCAGTATACTCACCGGTAAGATTTACTCTCGATCATGTCTTGATACGGGAATGTGTCGTGAAGTGGTTGAACACCGGCTAGTAAGTATAATTCATACATTAACCATATCTTCTAATCATGATTACATCTGATAAGCTAAGCTTATGTGGATAACAATACCGATAATCGTAGTAGAATAATTATTTATTTAATTTGGTGTTTTAAACAAAAACTAGTTTTTGACAAGATTTAAAGCTTGTATGATTCTCTTACCTTGAAACTCAGAAAAAGATTACTAGTTCATGTACAGTTTGTTCTTATCTGTTAGTAGTTATTTTAGTTTATTCTGTTTTAAATTAAATTATTTTTGATTTAGCCAAAGTTGAAGCTCAAATGTTTTCCACCAAGATACGCCCTAAAAATCATTTGCTTTGATATCATAACTTCATAAAGTACTTTCTTACAATAGGGTAAACTCATTACAAAGAACAAAATCTATTTAATATGCACATTTTCTAACTTGTGATTTGTGTGGAAATGTGCAAAGATTTAAACAGGTCAACGAGAAACCTAAGGTCCACGAAGAACTGATGTTCTAGTTTGGAAGAACCTGGACTTGTATGAATCAGAGGTTCCTCGTACGAATGACAACTTTCCGTACGAATGAATCCATGATCACTCGTACGAATGTGTTATGAATGAGCTCTTCACTTGTTGTTCAAGACAGTCCTTCGTACGAACTGGGTGTTCTTCGTACGAACTAAGTGCTTTTCGTGCGAATTTAGTGTTTTTCGTGCAAGTATAAGAATGTGGTATAAAGATTGATGACGTTTCTTTGGTACAACTTTACTTTCACCTTTCTCACTTCATCTTTTCACCCTTTTTAAGTTGTTTCTGATATCTTTAAGGTATGTTTGACAATGTTGGTTTACCTTGAAGATGAGCGCTTTGAACATTACCGGACTGTATGACGTTGCCCAACACAAACAACAAACTTTAAGCGAAGAACCTGTTGATGAAAATGAGTTCTTCATGAATAATCTTCACTTAAAGTCCTTTGTATCGACAAGTTGACTTTGCTTCGTATGAGTGAATTATTACTCGCACGCGTAACCTGTCGTTCGTACGAGCCAGTTACTCATACGAATGAGTCACTTGTTTGATCGAGTCAGTTGTTGTTCGTACCAGTCAGTTTTTGTTTGTACGAATAAGTTGTTATTCGTATGAGTCGGTAGTTCTTCGTCTAGGGGATACATACGTACAGAAAGTTCTCAATAAAATTTTTTTGTGTATGTTCCCTAGTATATTTATGTTTTTCTTATTCTAGTTATCTTTGGTGTACAGGATGGCACAAAAAGAACATGAAAGAAAGCCCGCAACAAAGAGAACTGACAAGTCAGAAGTGGAAATTATGTCAGAGCCAAGACACAACATGGTTGCCTACTTAGATCCGAAAGATAAATTTACTGAGTACAACGGTATAATGAAGTTATTGCGCAACTCAAGGATACATTATGCTTTCACGCATAAAACTACAGTATACAAGACATTGATCAAGGAATTTTGAGATTCAGCTAAAGTTGATGAAGTGAATGGACAAGAACTTATCCACCGAAAAGTGAATGACTTAGACGTAGATATTTCTGTTGAAGTAATTAACTCAGCATTGCAGCTTGGCAAAAGCTCCATTCTCAGTTCCGTTGAAGTGTCAACGTGGATATTTGCTTCGAATGAGATGTGTTGGGATTTTCTTGTAGGACAACTAAACAAAGCATGGTTGCCACTCTGATACAAGTTCTTTCTACATGTTTTAATTCAGTGTTTAAGCAATAGACGAAGTGGTTATCACATGGCTAATAACGACTTAGTTGGGATTATGATAGCTTTGAGATTGAACAAACCTTTCAGTGTTTCAAAGTATATTTTTGCAAACATGAAGGAAAACCTGAGTAGAACCGGATTTGGTGGAAACAAGTTTTGGATGTATCCTTGTTTCTCTAGATGATCCTGAATATACAACATCTGAATCTTCTGAAGAACGACAACGATGTTCGAAAAGCTGATGTTATGATGGAACATTCATTGAAGATATTTAGAGGAGTAGCAGCAAAACGTTACAAGGAAAGCATACCTCCTCGTAAAAACCGCTGTTTTCTGGAAAATGATGAATATGATATACCAGAAAATGATAAGTGGCGCCATGAAGATAGTCAGTCAGATAATGAAGAACCAACTTTGAAAAAGATGATCGAAGATAAGTTTGGTCGTCAAAAGAGAAAAGGTGATGATAATGATAGTGATGATAATGGTGATGGTGGTGCAAGTGGTGTACGTACTACAGGTGGTGATTAGGGTAAACAACCGGATGAAGAATCGGATTTTGATGACAATCCGCTTGAACCTGAGTATAAACGTCATGTTGATGAGCATGGGGTTAGGCAGATTAGAAAGATTCCAACAGATCCAGATGCTGACTATGTTCCATCCGTGGCTGATACTGAACGAGCTCGTAAAAAGAAACATGCGGTTCGTAGAAAGAAATAGAGTAAGTCTATGGAAACCTCATCAGCTCAACCTGAAATCACACAACCTACAACCATGCAACAAGAAACCGTATGGGAACCAATTAAAGAAACTCAGTCTGCTTTCACATCGGAGGAGGTTGAAACTCTAATATCGAAACCCACTAAAACCTCTGAACCACAACCTACAGCTACCACAGCAGCTGAATACCTTTAGTTGAGACTACTCCAGTTCAACAACAACCCACTACTTCTTCAGTTCAACAATCCTCGTCCGCAATTCATCAACAAAGTACAAATGAAGCAGTCGGTTATTCTCTGAAATGGAACAGGATGAGAAAGTGGATTTTCTGTTCTCACAGCTACAAGCTGCAGCAACTCAGATTAACAAGCACTTGGAGTTTATGTATTCAAATCGGAGTACAGTTATTAAGCAACAGTTGGAGATAAATTCTTTGAAGCAAATTGTTGGAAAGCAGGCTACTGATATTGCACAGTTAAGAAAGGAGAATGAACGGTTGAGGGCTGCGGATACTGAAAGGGCAGCTCAGCTACAACAAATGCGAGCGGCTGATAACGCTCGTGGGATTGAATTGAATAAGCTGAAAGAACGTAGTGCGGCTGTACAACGATCTGCCAAAACATTAACTGCTAAACATGACGACATGAGAGAATGGTATCATTCTCGCAATTCTACATTTGTTGAAGGCTGTAATGGTATTAAAGACGTATTTGAAATGAGTAGAAAGCGGGTGAACATTATGTGGAATGAAAGATTCAAAGCACAGGAGATCCAACGTAAACGTGATCAAGATAGTAAAGATCTTGCTACAACTTCAGTGGTAGAGTCTAGTGCACAGCAGATCGTGACTAATCCAGTTGTCTTCGGTGATACTCAAGAGGAAACAGGACAGGTTTAATGATTCTAGAGAATGTTGAAAACTTTGATCCTCAGTCAACGGTGGTTGAAAGTGTTCAGTGAATGTGTGTGCAGCAGTCCATTAGAAATGAAGGCCGAAGACCAAGCAACAGCCAAGGGGGAGTTTGTTGATGCACTTTTGTGTCTGTCGCTTATTCTTAGTTATGTTAGTAATTGTACGGTCTTTGTTTATTGTGTCTGTACAGTTTGGTCGTGTCGACCAAATCAAGATTTTCTCCTATCTTGATTTAGTTCAACGTTTAGTTTGTCTGTGTTGTAAAATAGTTGCATGTGTGCATTCCGTTAAGTCTTGTGTACGACATGTCTGTTAGGAAGTTCTCCGAAGAACACTTATTCGTGCGAGTGAGCGATGTTTCGTACGAGCAAGTTGCTTGCTTGTATGAGCCATTATCTTGTTCGTACGAGTCAGTTACATGATCGTACGAGTGCCCTTTCAACAAGCATTTTGCTTATTCGTACGAACCAGCTTTTATCCGTATGAGCCACAGGTTATTCGTACGAGCAACCATTGCTGAATGTTCTTCGTGGCTTGTAGTGGTTCGTACGACCAGCAACATTCTTCGTGCTGTTGCTAGGTGTTGGTACTATATAAACAGACATGCACTTCTCAGTTCAGGGTGACACTAGAGAGAGACACTGAGGCACAAGAGAGGGAGCACAGAGAGAATATCCTGAGTCTGTATGAGCATTTTTGTATGTGTTTGTACTAGCTCTCTTCATTTAATCAAGATAGTGAATCTTTGGTTATCTTGTGTTTGTTACTTTGCGTTGGTTTGCATACTTACGTGGATTCCGCACTTGTATGTATGTTAGATAAACAAGGAAGTAGGTTATCTTGATCCTCCAAGTGGACCTACAAATGTATGAACATTTCTGTTTATTATAAGTTATGCTCGAATTTTTGAACAATGTATGAACATTTTTTTTATCATACGTTATGTGACAAATTAAATGGTTGTGCTTTAAATATTGAAACAATGGTTAGTCATCATGAGCTATGCACAATCATCATGCCCCGTATCAATCTGTTGCGGGTAGGGGAGTGACAGATATGTATCGGAACCTTGACTATAGAGAACTAGGTTTAGGTTATTAGACCCTTAGACTTAAACTATAGTTTAGTAGGTACCTTATGTGCTTGCTTACTTGATTAATTCTCTTAGCTTGTGAAAATTTTCTTAAATCACACATATGCGCATGTTCACATTTTCAAGAAAATAAAAAAACAATTGCAGTTTTAAAAGTCAAGAAAAGATTGTGAAGATTCACCAAAAACAAAACTCTGTTCAAAGGAGTTTAACATTTGTTCAGTGCTTCAACACTTTGTTTAACCTTTGTTAACCACTGTTTAAGACAAAAAAAACCACAGATAGTGTTTAACTACAAAAAATCAAACAGGTCCACTATTTCTCAAAAAATTAAAATAATTTACCACTTTTTTCATTCAAAATTATGTTTAACCCAACAGAGGTTTCAAACATGGGTTTCCATCCACCTGTTGACCAAAAATCAAATAGATGTACTCCTAATGTCTATTTATATTCAACAGAGGTTTCAACCAAACCTTTTGAAACTAAACCTTATCTTCCTTCTTCAAAGGGTTTCCTCAAAGGAACCCACTCTCTAAACAAGCGCTTTGCAACAACAAATAGAAATTGGCCACGTAGCCCAAAAGGTAACCGTTGGCCACGCTGGAAAATCCCCTTTACTAACAGAGTTTTCACTTCAGCAAATTTTCATTAAAACCAAAGCATTTCAAAAGAGAAAAACTCCGGAAAGCGCAATCAAAACTCAACGCTTACAATCAAAAGATTTTCTGATCAAAATAATATCAAATATTTTTCAAGAATTTCATAATCATTTCACAACTACTTACCGTATCTTGTAAACCAAAGCAAGAACACGGATTTCCACTCCATCATTGATATCATCACATCCTCCAAATATCACTACATCCTCAAAGTAAATTCCCCTATCCATCTATCCACACTCAGGGAATTTTGTGAAAATGCAAATGTTTTGCTTCGAAACAAAAAGCCCTACATTATCACTTCCACCATCAATAACGAACATGTTGAGATAACTCCACTATCCATTTCCACAATGTTCAATCTACAGGATATGGCAGGTATGGAAACAATCTCTAAAAATGATCGGGATATGAAGCTCAACTGGTGGGGGCCATACTTTTTAAGCCAAAATTTCCACCAGTAAGAAGTTCTTTTTCAATACACTCTTGGTTTGCATGTCTGCTAAGACCACAACTTTTAATAAAATTCTCTTAAAAACTCAATATCTGGGGTATGCTATTCTTACAAATTCATATTATAAGCTATCCTAGAGACTGTTTATGAATTTGGTGGAAAACATAAAAGCAATCAAGAGGGGAATTGGCAATCCTTTTCTTATATATCCAAGATTGTTAAGCTCTTACCAAAAAGTGTTTTAAGACAAGGAAGTTTTGAACATGGTGAATCCCTTAAAATTAATAGTCTTTCAAATGAAACATTTATCTGCATGATGGCCAAAGGTCAAGAAAATATGGGTGAACAAAATGTTTTACAATATCAAACATTTGTTGCTTAGCCCACTACTCCTTTTGACCATAGTGCATAACCTAAAAATGTGGAATACACACCAGAAATTTCCACAAAAACCACTTCCATTCTTATCCACAAATCAAAAACAAAAAGAAGGTATCTCTATGGGTTGAGATGCTAGAGGTATCTACTGTAGCACAAATACAGCAAACATCTGTAGTTACTTCCTCATAGTAGATTGCATCATCTCTACCTATCCAAGCTCGTCACTCATCCTCACTAAAGGATAGTGTTGTAAGCATAAGGGAACCAAATAAAGAGAGAGAAGATTCACTTAAATATCTCTTCTCAAGCCCTCTCCCAGGGATGCTTCCCTTTTCACTCAACCAACAAAAACAATTCCATCATCATCCCACAACCTATTTAATGCAATTGATAACACCGACTTGCATATACCTAGATCCTTTTAACAACAAGTTATAGAGAGTGTACTTCAACAAGTGACAAAGGCAAGCTCAGAAATCAATTCTATCCCACAAGTAGAGGAGACAACACCTCCTGTGTCTCAAGAGACACTTGCAGGTTTTTCAAGTGAGGCAACTACTAAATTGTTGTGACATTCGGCAAAATATTGGTAATTCCGTACAACTTAAACAATTATTGCGTTATTTATTTTCGCACATTTGACTTGATTTTAATTAATTAGGTCTCATAAGTCTAGGAATAAACAGATTCATATCATGTGAGGATATCGAGTCCGCTGCATTGCGAAACAATAAAAACTATGTTCTAGACTAACTGGTAGTAATGCAAACACACTATTCATGCAAGAACTAGTCGCGGTACAACCAACATGGCAAAAACTGTATATAAAATATGTCTGCAACAAATATTAAATAAAAACTTAGTTGGGAACAACATACAATTAATACTTTCCGAAAAATTACGTAAACACTTAGTTGTCTTGTTGTAGACAAATTCAACAATTCTGCATAAGTGTTCAACATTCCGCAAAATACTTCAACAATATCTAAAACCCAAAAATAAGTGTTATTATCGTAAAACACATATAGGATATTGAAAACAACACAAAATCCCTATATATATTACCGTTTAAGCTACGCAACTCATTCAGTAACTATCCGATAACAAAACTTGTACAAAAACTATGACCACAATAACAAATTTACTAGTCTAGTGAACTGGTTAACCAAATTTTGGCATCAAAAATAATGTTAAGATTGTTACATTTTAGAAAAAGAAGTTTATAAAAACATAAGACAAATTGTTAAAGTTTATAAACTTTTTACCATTAAATCCTAACTAGACAACTAACCAATCATCAAAAACTAACCAAAACAACCCCCCCCCCCCCATAAAATCAGTTATGTGGGCCACTTCCCACTAACCAAAACTTAAGGATGCCTAGTGTTATACATATGTATGCATATTATAACACTCCTTAACACTTCTTATTTCACCAACTCTATCAACCTTCAAAATTAAACAACCACCTTCATCCTCATACCCAAAATCGGTCCATATGCCCTAACCATTACCTTCCATTTTCAAAATCTTAAACACATAAAATCATACATGCATAAGATGGATTGAAGATCTAAGGCATTTGCAGGGAAGGAAGCATTTAGGAGCTTAAAACTTGGTTGTGGAAATTTATAATTTTCACATCTTCTTCATCATTTTCTTCATAAATTGTGCAAAATAGTAAGCTTCAAGATCTTATATTTCCAATCTAGTTTTATGATTATACATCAAAATATAAAAGTTCATCTTGAAGCTTACTTAGAACACTACTTGAAACCATAAACTACGAGATAAACTAACATTATTATATATTACTTATGTGTTCTTGATGTTGTTATTATATAGTAAACTTGATCTTGCATATTTATGTTTAAAATATAGATCTAGCAAGATCTATTAACATGAATAATATGAACTTGTAATCATGTTAAAAAAATGTTTTCATGAAGCATGTAAGTTGTAGATTTATATAAAAGTCATGTTACAAAAGATAGTCTTTAAAATATGTAAACAAAGTTTACATAAAATTTTATATTAACTAAAAATTAGCATGCAGGGAAGTTATTTTTTAGAAAGAAATAAGTTATTAAACAAGTTCATAATATTGTGTTCATATATAGTTTATGTTAATTGTGAAAAATTGAAAGATTTGTGATGTTGAAAAGTGTTTAAAATCATGTATATGAATATGAGAAAAGTCCATAATTTAGGGGAAACTATGAAGAAATTTTTACAAAATTTAATCATGATTAAGGTATGATTAACTAAGGATTATTTTGGTTAAAAATGTAGTAACAACCTTAATCATGACTATACAAAGTTTTTGAGTGAAAAGTTTAAGTTAAAATTTCTATGTTTTTCTTAAACTAAAAGATGGAAATATATATATATATATATATATATATATATATATATATATATATTTATAGGACAAAAATATATAATTTTACATTATCAAATCTTGTGTGTATATATTGTGTATTAAAATGTGTATTTAGTTAATGTAGGAAATACATACTAAAATACATATTTACACAAAAATACAAAAAAAATATATAAAAATGACAAGTATGTAACAATATATCTCTACATATACACGCATACCCATACTTGGTTAATTTAGACAAAACAAGTATTTTTGACGAAACAAACAAAACGGACGAAGCAAACAAAACGGACGAAACGAACGAAACGGACAAAACGAACGAAACGGACACAACAAACGAAATAGACATATAAACTGACACAAAAAAATATATATTAAGAGTTTATATATCGTAAACTAACAAAAGTAAGTTATGTAAAAATACTAATAGTTTTATAAACTTAGCTTTTATAAATATATTGACAAGTCTTAAAATATATAGTATTTTTAAGAACATAATATATTCTGGAAAGTAAAACGAATTACTAGGTGAAAATGTATAGTATACGAAAATACTTACAAATATGAAACGTACATTCTGAACACCTAGTAAAAATACAAAATTACATATAAGTGTATAAGAACATTTTAACTTGGGCTAGGCCCCTTTATATATTCTAATTTGGGCTAAGCCCATCCATACATTCTAAATTGGGTTAGGCCCATTTACATATTTCAAATAGACTAAGCCCACTTATACATACCAAATGGGTTAGGCCCACTTATACAAAACAATTGGGCTAGGCACACCTACAAAAGTTAATTGGGCTGGGCCCACACATACAATTCAAATGGGTTAGGCCCGTTACACTTATCATTTGGGCTAGGCCCATTCAAACTTAAAGAATACAAAAATATATATGGAATATATATATTAGCAAACAATAATTCAAAACAAATAAAATTCTAATTAAAATTGAAGATGAACGACTTGACAGAAACAAAACGTAGGCCTAAGTGTCTAACAAGACTAGAACACTTGTAGGTTACGTCACGAGGGCGAATCCAGACAGTATAGATTTGCACGGAGCACAAATTTGTGAGTTAATGTTTCCTCTTTTCTTTAAATGTTTATAGTTTTAAACTCTCGAGGATAGATACATATTACATATGGTATGGTCAAGCTAGGGAATGAAAATATTTTAGATCTTGTGCGCATATATACGGGTAACCATTAATTAACAAGTAAACCGAGGAGCGAAAAGAAAAGATCTATGGACTGTAACGAGCTCCACTCTAAACGGCCAACAATACACATCGTTAGAGTGCTTTTGTGTCCTAACAAAGCATGCGTACAAATTCGTTAGGCTTGGTTACAATCTATGTCGGTATGTATATTAATGTCCTTGTAAAACATTAATGATCTAGAAGTTTCATTGATGCTTTACATACCGGTTTTCAATTCAATACGTCAAATGTATTATAGATTCATTTGATACAACTCAAACACATGAATTCACCAACTTTATGTTGACATTTTAAAACATAACATGTATTTCAGATAACTAGTGGACAACATTTGGAAATCAAGTTATAGGTTAAGAAGTCATGTGTAGATGTCATTCGTTTTTGCAAGGGTTTGATTCACATGTCTCGCCCTCATGCGAAATATGGAATGCAAAGCTTTGATGAGATTTAAACTATGTTTGTGAATCTATGTTATTTTCAAACAATGTAATTCGCAGTTATCTTTTCTTTTGGAACAACTTGCAGTTTGTAAACTTGTTTTAAATTAATATGCACGGATGAACATACTTTTATTCATTTTGTTTTTTACTCAGTTGTATGCAATGATTACTTCGCTGATCACACCTCGTGCTTCCGCTACGAGCCAGTGTGACAATTGTAGAGACAACAGTCTCATAATTGGACAGTAGTTACATAACTAAGCCTTCATTGAAGGCAACAACTAATGAGACTACAAATATAATCTTTGTATTAGTTGGAAGTCTCCAGAACCAAGAAAAAAGGACACCTAGTTCAAAACCAGGTACAACCACCTCTTGTGGGAATGCAGATGACCTATTAAGTTAGGTGATGGGTTAAACTATCCAGAAATGACGGACAGAGTCACTAAGTTGGAGTTATCAGTTGATGAAATCAAAGAAATGATAAAGAATTTGGTACAAAACTCAAAACCTCCACCTGCAAATGTAGAAGTTGCAAAAGAAATTTGGATGCATGCACAAATGTACAACTACAATTATTCCCAAATATCAAGATGGTGCCTAAAAGAGGAGGAAGATTGCATGAGCAAGCTCCCATCTCTTGTCAAGAAAGATGGAAAAAGGCCTGGCATTACCACACTTAAAAAGGCTAGACAAGAAGAAATACCTAAAGTAGTAGAAAAAGAAAAGAGGAGAGACACAATGGAAGCTAATATGTGGATAACAATGCAAGAGATTAATAAAAGGAAGAAAATCGAAGATAATCAAGGTTCTTCAATAGATGTTCCAGAAAGCACTACATCAACTAGCATCCAAACCGCTGTCACATCTATCCAAACACCTATTATACAAACAACTACTCCAATAATCCAAACATTTGTTGCCACTACAAAAGTAACAACGGATGTTACAACCACACTACCACCACCAACAGCATATAAGTCCCCTAAAGGACTTCTCATTCACAAAAGAAAACCAACAGCAGATATTCCACAACCACCAAAAGAAAACATCTAGGTCCTAGATTTGGTTTCCTTGTATGAAACATAAATCAAGATTTGTTCATTTTGATTATCCACTTCTTCTTGTGTTTAACCAAGATCACAATGTTGCCTTCAACCATCTTGCTTTATATAGGAGAAATGTTTCAAACTTCGTTATAAAAAGTGCAATGCGTAGCGAAGTCCCGATGTGCAAAACACAAAAGCACACCGACTAACTGCGTAAGATGCTGGATATCTATACATATTTTTTGTAATTTTTCGTACGTTACCATCATCACGTACACAAAACTTCAATATAAGTTCTATATATGAAGCTTTTTAGTATGTAAGTAACTATGTACACAATCTTCCAACGTATAAGAGGCATGCACGATACCCGTGTCGCAATCCGTTTTTACATGTGCCTCTAATACACCAATCGCCTCAAGCAGTAAGAAGCTCAACGACTTGCAACTAAGGCCCTCTGGAGCGCATTTAAAACACATGTTTCAAACCTAGAAAATAGGAACTCGGTCGGCCAGTTTGAGATTTATATGGTTCGAAAGATGCATTTTTATATACATAGATATATTCTTCATGAATAATCTTTTTATCATTATAAAAATAACTACTGATATTTAATTCAAACAAATATCACATTAACTATGTTTGAAGTAGAAATATCAGTTAAATAGTAGAAAATAGAAAATAGACTACTACTGCTACTACTGAAAAAATATATTTTTTCACTCATATATATTTAAAATATTATTTCAATGAGTGAAAAAATTAATTAAAACTGCTACTGCTACAAACAAAATATATTTTTTCACCCATATATATTTAGAAATATTATTTAAAATATTATTTCAATGAGTGAAAATATTAATTAAAACGCCTAAAAACCTAAGTTTGTGGTTTTGGTTGCGTACCGTCGGATACCACGTGTATTTTACATAACTAAATGTTCTTACTAATCAAGACATCTGATTTAACTGCTACTGCTACTGCTACTGCTACTGCTACTGCTACTGACAAAATATATTTTTTCACTCATATATATTTAGAAGTATTATTTAAAATATTATTTCAATGAGTGAAAAAATTCATTAAAACCCCTAAAAACCTAAGTTTGTGGTTTTGGTTGCGTACCGTCGGATACCACGTGTATTTTATATAACTAAATGTTCTTATTAATCAAGACATATGGTTTAACACCCAATAATATTATGACAAACTATTTTTTATAAATTAGTAAAAATAATATTAAACGTCTTATATCGCGTATAAACCTCCAAGTATTACACCTGCTTATTGGATAATACCCCTTATATATACTTTTTGCACTAAACATTACTTACAAAAGAAACAGTAAATGTGAATAATCACCGCCTGCAAAAGTGTAGATATATAATTAAATGGATTTTATGAGGTTTAATCAAATTCTTATGTATATAAATATACAATTTAATGACTTTTGTGAACTTTGATGTTTGATAAGTAACTATGTGTGAATGTGTTTGTATTGGTATATTATAGTTACAAAATCGTGTAAACATGAATTGCATTGGTATATAGGATGGGAGTTGGCTACAAAGTCCATTTTTCCTACAAAGTGTAAAAAATCATAAAACACCATAATGTCAACCATAAATACACTCGAAACCCACAAATAACAAAGTGAAGATTACTAAAACACCATATATGTGGGTTTTGTGTTATGTTTTGGATGATAAGGCTTTAATTATCGAATGACTAACATTAGTGTGTTTTATGTTGATTATCATGTTGTGCTCTATTCATAGAACGATGGTGTGTTTGAAGTTTTTATGGATTGTTAGGGTTTGGATATTCTGTTTTAGTGATTTTCACTCTATTATTTGTGGGTTTTAAGTGTGTTTTATGGCTTAAATTGTGATCTTTTATGACTTTGTACACTTTGTAGGAATAATGGACTTTGTAGTCGAACCCTACCCTATATATATATATATATATATATATGTGTGTGTGTGTGTGTGTGTGTGTGTGTCATGATATATCATCATCAACATCATCATATGGGTCAAAACAACTTTTGGATATTGTTCAACTACTTCTTGTGACCAAAACCAATAAACAAGCTATAGCAATGGTTGATAATAAAAAATCCAAGGTAGATAATGTCTTGTACCATCTGCAAGATTGACCCATTCACCACCGTCCGTAAGGAATCACTAAGGGTTATTTTAAAGGGCCAATAGAGGTTAACTACACATCTATCCAACTATCCAAATAATAGGAAAAAATTGTTTTGATAACCCAAAATATTTCTATTTTTAGTTTATTCTTGTCTTAAAAACCAGAAAAACCAAAAATTTGGTTTAAAAGAATAGAGAGAAGATTGACAAAAACAACTTTTTAAGTGGTTCAAAAGTCTATTCAAAGTGTGATAACCACTGTTTAAGGCAAACAAACCACTGTTTCCCAAAACCACTATTTAAATTTAAAAGTCAAACAGAACCATTGCTTTCACAAAACTCTGTTGAACCCAATAAAGGTTCCAAAAGTGGTTTTTCAAACTCGGTTGACCAAGAGTCAAACTGAGGTTTCAAAACACTGGTCACATTATTCTAAAGTCTGTTAACTCCAACAGAGGTCTCAAACAGATATTTTGACAATAGATCTTTGGTATCTTCATCGATGGGTTTCCTTTGTATGACCTAAACAGAGGTTGCCATGACAAATGGCAACTGACCACGTGGACAAAAAGGTAACCATTGTACATGTTGGCATCCCTATTACATTACTATAAAAACCCATGAGAATAAAGAGTTTACTTCCATCCTCTATTGTATTGAAATTTTTCAAAGAAATCCAAAAGAGAAAAACTCCGAATTTATTTTCATCAAACTTTGTTTCGATCAAAAGATTTTCTGGATAAAGGATTTTCAAAAGATTTGAACATAAGTTCATCATGGATCTCAAAATCAAAATGTCACACCCGCTCATATGCGGAAGTGCACGGTGTGAACTTGATTAGTTTTCATTGCATAGGATGTAAGTAAACAAACTATATGAATAAAATATGCACGATATTCATCCTTTCCATGATATAAAAAGTATACAAGTCACATGTTTGCTTTCAAAAGACATCAATAGTAATGTTGTTTTACAAAATAAGATTTGTACAAAATATAGTTTTAATAGATTGAGGTTTTGCATTCCATTTTTCGCACGAGGGCGGGATATCTGAACCATATCCTCCAAAGGATGATATCGCTTTCTTGACATGCTCATACTTGTTTCATGAAGTGCAAGGATCCACTAGTTACCTGAAATACATGTAAGTTTCAAAAGTCAACATAAAGTTAGTGAGTTAATGTGTTTGTATGCTTGTATCAAATGAATCTCAAAAACATTTGAATCGTGTTCGTATTAAAAATTGGTATGCAAAAGCGTCTATGAAATTCAAGGATCATTAATGTTTTGCAAGGACATTAATATGTATACCAAATAAGTAAGCAACCATTCCTATACGATGATATTCGGACTCTTCCGATATGGGACCACAAAAGCACCCCTAAAAGGCCAAAATACCAGGAGTGGAGCTCGCCAAGACTCAGTAGATCTACACCCTTTACACCTCGGTCATTTCGGTTAATGGTTACTCTTGATAATTCTATACTTATGAGCACATGATCTAAAGAAATTTTATTCCATAGCTAACATACCAACTGTAGTAACATGTATTCCCTCTCGATTGTTTATCAATAAAACATTAAAAGTTTGAAAGGAGGGACATGAACTCACAGTTTAGCGTTCATAAGATAGTGTGCTAGCAGTCTCGGGTATCCGTATACATATCACAATCTACAAGTGTTCTAACTTGTTAGACACTTAGGTCCTTACTAGACCGTGTACACGTTGCTCATCATGAACGTCCGTTAGGTTTGTATTTGTCTTGTTTGGATACTCTTGTTTATGTTAATATTTTGGTACTTCATTTGTTGTTAATATACATTTCTCAAATATATATTGTCATGTATATTTGTTATATATGAACGAGCCTTGAGCTTCATGAGTCTTCGTGCCTAGCACGATGTAAGTGGGCCTAGCCCATATGCGTCCTCGTGTCTCGCATGGTGTAAGTGGGCCTAGTCCATTTGTGTCTCCGTGTCTCGCACAGTGTCATTGATATGAACTATATATATTATATCACTAATATATATATATATATATATATATTCATGTTTGAAGGGATCCTCGATCCTTGTATATATATTTCCATACTTGAAGGGATCCTCGATCCTTATGCCTATATTTTTATGTTTAGTGAACCTTGTTCACATGTATAAGTTTGTTCATTTTGTTTGTATACATTTGTTCTATGGCATATGCAAACATTGCATTGTATATGCAAATTGTTTCATTGTAAGCATGTACACCATTGTATATGCAAATGTTACTTTGTATATGCAAAATGTTTCGTTATATGCATTTCTTCCATGATATATGCAAACATTGCATTGTATAAGCACATTGTTCCATTGTATATGCAAATGTTACCTTGTATATGCAAATTGTTCTGTTGTATGCATTTGCACGTACACGTTGTGCATGAACACTACTTGTAATTTCACTAACTTTTTTAGTGTACGTATTTTATACGTATGAGCATACTTATACACTTATGTATTTCACTTAGTGACTATTTGCGTTATACTTTCCGGAAAATTTAAGAGTGTTGAAAATATGTATTTTCAAGTGTCTAATAATATATTATTTTAAGAGTTCGTCGTCGAAGCCGTTAGTATATATTTTAAATACCCAACTTTATACCTTCAAGTAGTTAGGAGGTTTTTCATGTGTTTGTATATTCGTATTTAGTTAGTATTTTTGGTAACTTATAATACATATACACAAGTATTTATACATATACACACAAGATGAATTCTCTACGCATATATATCTTTATTCGAAAAAAATTTAATATTTCCATTTTACTTATGAAATATACATAAGTGTTTAAGAAAATCATTTAGGAGTTTAAGACTTAAACTTTTCCATTAAGACTTGCCTAATCATGATTAAGGTCTTAATCGCGTTTAGTCATTTTAATCACTTTTTAATTACACCTTAATCACGATTACGATTTTAGAAAATTTTGTTATAGTTTCCCCTATGCTATGAGCATTTTCCCCTGTTTTTAAACGTATCATCTACATCACAAATCAAGTTTCAAATAATACATTTCCATGGTTAAACACATAAATACCACTTGAAGATTCATGAACTTATATATATATATCAAGATCACCAAAAATATCATTATTTTTGTGTTCATCTTTTACTTTAACAAGTTTATATAAATCACTTTAGTTTGTATTTTCAAGATCCACACTTCAAGATTATATTTTTAGCTTCTTGATAACTTCACTTTTTCCAAAAAATCAATTTCAAGTCTTATGTTAAAGTTCATGAACTTTTGAAGATGGTGATCTTGCTAGATCTAAACATCTTTATGTTTAGATCCTATTATTAAGCATCATCATGCAAGATCATTAAATCTAAACAAGCTATACAACACTAAACATCATAATCAACATATAAAACATATATTTATGTAAGATTATTATGTTAGATTTATGGTTATAAGTGTTTGTTTAGTGGGTTTCAAGATGATCAAGGTGTACTTTTATGATCTACTAAGTATAATAAGCATAAAATGAAGTTAGATGATCTTACAACTAGCACAAGGCTAGGGAAAACTCTATGAAGATTAAGAAGATGAAATGAAAAACATGAAGCTTCTAGATGATGTATGAGCCTCCTACAAAGCTTCCATGTCTTCCACTTCTTTAGATCATCATAAATGGATGTGTAAGGCTTGAAATATGTTATTTAGGGTTGAAGAAGGGAGGGATTGTGGGTGTTATTATTGCCGTGAGTTGAGAGAGAGATGAGAAGGTGTTTGGTGCTTGAAAGTTGTGAGAAATGAAGGTGTAGGATATGGTGCATTATTGTTGTCTTATATCATCTTGAAAATTCATTATAGTCAAAGATAAAATATTCACAACATGCTCCTTCATCACCATAATCTAGCATAGGTAAGGGGGTGTGGCTCCCTTTTGTTGACGAAAAATGGGGGGGTTAAAGTGTAACATTTTTTATAAAATAAGTTATTTACATTTGCATAATGTCTTAATTTTAGATATTTAGGTGATTAGTTCATGTCTTGCATCATTAGCATGTTAATGATGTTTATGACACTAATATAGGCCTAACTAGTTCGTTGGACTAGTGATTTAGATGTTAGAATATTAGATTTAGTCACTAGTTTGTTGTCGGGTCATTACCGGTTAATAAATGGAAAGTGTATGACGATAGCGGTAATAATATTTTTGATGAATAATAGATATCCTCGTGATCATATAAGATGATTAACATCATCTACACTCTTTATGGATGCTGCGAAATGCTGAATTTATGTTGCGGACATGTTGAAAAATTGTTATATTATATTTCGGATTGGATAACTTTGTCGTTTAGGCGGCTTTCTAGAAAGTGTATATTATTACAAGTTACATTCCCCCATTAGGGTTTTGATATATGTATTGACTTGGATATGTTTTCGTATCCAGTTCTAAGTCGTTTTAGAATCTTCCTAGCTTGAATAGTGTGTTAAGGTGAATAGTGTTTTTTAGCATTTTGCTACCAACATTTTAGCATGTAGTTGTTTGTTTTCACGACATGGTAAATCGGCAATATGAATTGTAATGTTTTAACATGTTCTATCACTGCTAGACTTTGTACGACTCAATCATTCATAAGTTTCATCCAAAGAACGCAATTAATTGTATAAATAGTGATTAAGTTGTACGGAATTATCATGAAATTTTGCTGGTTATCACACTAAACCCCACATAACTACCTGGTCGTATCATGTATAACACAGCAAGAATACGGACTACCACTGGCGTACCAATTTACATATCCATACTCAAAGAATTTTGGGCAAGTGCAAAGTTATCTCTGCAAAACAAAAAGCCTTTCTCATTACTTCCATCGTCAATAAAGATCATATGGAAATCACAGCAGAATCCATCTCCACCATGTTCTATCTTGAGGATATGACATGTAGGGAAACTCACCCTAAAAATAAATTACAAGCTGAACTCATAGAAAGGGAATATGAAGGTCAGTTGGTGGGAGCAACACTTTTTAGACCAAAGTTCCCACCTAAAATGAAATTCTTTTTCCATACTCTCTTGGTTTTTTTCTCTATGAAAACCACTGCTTTTAATGAAATACCCCTGAAAACTCAGTATTTGAGATATGCTATTTTAAGAAACTTAAACCACAAGCTATCCTAGACACTATTTCTTCACTTGGTAGCAAATTTGACGGAAATCAAGAGAGGTATTGGCAATCCTTTTCTTATCTATCCAAGCATGTTGAGCTTCTATCTTAAAAATGTTTTAAGAAAAGAAAGTTTTGAAAAAGGTGAAGTATTACAATGCAGCGACCTTAATGAAACATTTACTCGCATGATGGCCAAAAGCCATCAAATGTGGTAAATGAAAATGTTTTAGAAAATCCAGCAACAATGTTAACATCTGTTGCTGAGCCCACTGATCCTAGTGACCATAGTGCAAATCCCAACATTATGGAACCCACACCAGACAATTCCATATAAACCTCATCCACTCCTCTCATCAAATCGAAAAGAAAAACCATAAAAAGGGTATCTATGGGGGTTGAGATGCAAGAGATCCCTGTTGCAGTACAAAAGCAACAAACATAAACATCTTTTGTTACTCTCACAACAAATGCAAACATCTCCACCAAGTCAAACTCCTCACTTTCCTTACAAAAGGAAGGAGTTGTAAGCATAGGGGACACAAGTCAAGGGGGAGATACATCATTTGATTTTATCTTCTCAAGCCCCTCTCCCAGGGCTACTCCTATTTCATCACGATGAAAATTGCTTGATGCAATTGATACATCTGACTTGTAGATACCTAGTTCCTCTCAATAACAAATCGAAGAGTTCACTTCAACAAGTGACTAGGGCAAGTTCAGGGGTCATTGCTATCCCACAAGAATTGACAAAGAGGGTAACCAACTTAGAAACATCTGTTGGGGAGATAAAAGACATAATGCAAATCTTGCCCAAAAACTCCAAACCCAGACTAACAAATGCAGAGTTTCAAAAGAAATGTGGGAGCATGTTCAACCATACCTACATCTTCAAAAGCAAGCTACTAAAGAAAGATATACCATGCAGATAAAGCTTGTTCGCCAAGCAGTGGATACCAGATATCAGAAGACACAAACAGAAGTTAAAAGCATTAAAGACTGTATCGTTGAGAACACTCTCACTCTCCCTAAATACGATGATGCCATAAAGGGGAGATAGAAGACTGCATAAGGTAGCTCCCACCCTTGGTCAAAAAAGCTGGTAAAAAGCCTGACACTGCTGCACTCAGAAAAGTTGAGCTTGACAAAGAAATTGAGAAGCAGAAAAGTAGGGATACAAGGGAAACCAACCTACTGATCATAGTGCAAGAGATTATCAAAAGAACAGAAATCCAAGACAACCAAGGTTCTTCAACAAAGGTTCCAACAAAGGTTAGTCAAAGTATTGTTGTATATGATCAAACCACGGATCCCTCCACACTAAAATCACCACCACTTCCACTGCCAAAACATCTTCCACTTCAAAAGTGACAACAGACGTTACAACTATCCAAACACCTCCTTCAAAGTCCTCCAAAGGACTATTGAAGAGAAAACCAACCTCATCACCTCAACAACCACCACCAAAAACACAAAAATTATCAACAAGATCCAGGAGAACTAAATTCATTATCCAAGATGATGATGAAGAAACTCCTGATGCATCTCCTATCCATACATCAACTACAACCACTACATCTCACACTTCCACCACCACTACTTCTCACATTTCCACTACCACTTCCCTTACCACTTTCTCACATACCAAACTTCCACCCAATATCCTTGACTCACTAAGTTAGAACATGTCTCTAAAGAGATAGAATATTTATGCTCCATGACTGACATTAGAAATGTAACATTTCTTTCCCTCAAAAGATATGAAATGCCTAACAATGTACAAGAGTACATGGAGTTAAAGATCAAACAGGCTGAAAATATAGTTGCTATCAAAAGCAAGGGAAAGAGTGACAAAGAGGTACAACAAATCTTGTCTGATGAATTCACTAAGGTGAACAAGCTAGAAGACTTTGCCAAAAATGTCAGTCAAAACGCATCTCATGAACCAGTTAGCAACCCTAACCTCAAAAAGAAACTAACAGAAAACTATCTAGACTTCATCATGAAGAATAAGCCCTGCAGAACTTCAAAAGATCAATTTACTGGATGGTCAGTTGAGGCTCTTCTGGAAGAAATAGCAAGAATAGAGCTGATGAAACTCAATCATGGCTACTTACAAACAGCTTAAATAGGGAACCATGAGATCAATGGCAAAATGGGATGAGCCACTAATCATGGCTACTTACAAACAGCTTGAAGCTTTAAGAGCCAAAGATCCCTCAGCCCCAAGAAAGCCAAATTATGAAGACTTACCTATCAGATCAAAGGCCATCAAATCTGATCTTCCATTTGCAAGTCAAGCCTCTTCAATGGTGAGATGCCACCTTAAAAGACAGAAGGACATGTCTGTAGAGGATGCACAAAGATTTGAAGAAGATTCTTGAAGGAAGCAATCAAAAACATGATTGATTATGAACTTCGTGATACAAATTAGACTCATCCAATTGGTCAAGTCAAGGGAATGCAAATCCGTTCAACTCTACCAATAACATCACTCCCAGCAAACCCCATTGCTTCAAAAATTCCAACATGGTCTACTAATAAAGCCAGCCATGAATTGACTCCGATCAGAGCTAATTGGGAAGTACAAAAGATTTCAATGAACAACATTATGAGCTTTAAAATTGAAGATCCACAAGATCTACTGGATCTTCCACTCGAAAGGGATGTCAATCATTCACTATCTGAAAGATTTGAGAAAAGTTTCAAAGCTCAAGTCAAAGGTATGTTGAAGAAGAGAAACAAAAATTGATCCAATAAAAATTTGTTATGGTATCATCTGTTCTAGGGGGAGATTGTTGGACCACAAAAGAACAAATGATATTCTAAAGCTATAACATGATCTATTGATCAAGTAAGCAATTTATTGAACCAAACTCTCCCCAAAGATAGTGAATCTTGAACACCTATTCAAAACATTTGTTCAAGAGCTTGAATAACATCTCATGAAGACTTGGAACCGTGGTTCAAGAATACAACAATTGTTGAAGGCTAGCATCTGTTGAAGACCAAAGCCCTGATCAAGCCAAGGTCTGTTGAAGAATACCAAACATCTGTTAGGCCAAACTGATGTTTGGACAATTATAACAGTGGATAGCTTAGACAGTGTTTATTTTATATAACGGTACTTTATTTCATCAGCGTTTAGTATAGCCTAGAACAGATGATAAGATTGCTCATATGTTTGCAAACATCTGAGAATCTTTTCTATTAGGAATGTTAGAGGGTGATGTCAGCTGATCTCATAGCAGAGCTTTCGTACTTAGTATAAATATATCACACCTATTAGTGATCTATTTATCACACACCTTCACATTTTCTCTTGTACAAACTGATTTGTTTGTGTAATCAGTTGAGGGGGAGTTTGTAGAGTCGATCGAGTTGTAAAACTTTTAAATCAGTCATAATTCATTGAAAACAATTCGTTGATGATAACTCCCAGTTTGCGAATATTATTGTGATGATCAATATTTGTTTGCAAACAAAGATACTCAATTTTTAATAGTTACCATTATTATCATTATCATCATCATTATCATCTTCATATATCTTCATGATTATCATCACCAACACACGATCATAAGGTTTATGATGATGACCATCAAGATCATCTTAGTTATCTTGATCATTATCATTATCATTATCATTATAAACTTTATTATCATAAGGATCATCATCGTTTAGGGGTGAGCAAACTTAACCGTTAAACCAAAATTAACGATAACCAAACAGCAACTGAACCAAATTAACTGATAACTGAGATTAACCAACGACTATTATTAAGGTTTTCTGATTAACCAATTAAGCGGTTATGGTTATGGTTAAGGGTGTCCGATAACTGACGTTAACTGAACAAACCGAAATGTACTAAGGTATGCTTAGTCGAGACGAGTATATGTATATGTGAACAAATATGGATTAGGTATATATGTGTATGAAAAACTGGAAGTTTTCTAGAAGTCCGAACTGCAATTCACAAAAGATCAGTTGTTAAACATTGTGGATGGACTTCATTAATGGTAATAATGGTTAATGAAGGCATGTTTTATTTGTTGTGTAGTGATTAGTGTGCTCTAAAGAGCGTAGACATTTCAAGAGCATGTGTAATTTTTTACTACAATTTAATATTTTATTAGCTGCTTCCACCATAGAGCAATTGATTTTGCACATATGAAAAAGATAATCATCATTATTTAGAGATTAGTAATATGCTATCATAGTTATATGTTTGACTGATTACACGAAGCACCATAAATTGCCATCAAGTGACTGCAATAAATTGCGTATATGCTTTTGCATATATGTTTATTAAAATGCTACCAATTGACGCAATGAACTCCTATCAAAGATAATCGATTGCATGGAGCAAAAGACATCCAAAGCTTATCAAGAAATGAAACAACCAAAATAACCGTAACCAAATCATAACCGCCGGTTTAACTGAATCATGGTTAACCGACAATCATTTACGATTATGGTATACTTTCTGATTAACTAATCCCTTGGTTAATCGACAATCGGTTAACGGAACCTACAGTTAACCAACTTTGCACACCCCTATCATCATTTCCCATCATCATCATCATCATTCACATAGGTTGTGGTGATGATCCTCGTCATCATCATCATATGGGTATGATCTTCATATTATATGGTTACCATCAACATCATATATCTTCATGATTATCATCACCATCACATGGTTATGATGACGACCATCATCATTATCATCATCTTATGATCATGATCATGATCATTCATCAAAATATATCATGATTAATCACCATCATATGGGCTATCATTATCATATATTATCATCATTATATAGGTTACCATCATCATCATATATCCTAACGAGTTATGATCATCATTAAATGTGTCAATAGTTGGTTCCACATCAACAAATTTACTCTTATAAGTAGGAATAGTGTCATGAGTTACATCAACATCAATAAAAGCCTTATCTTTGACAAAGTAATCATACTCTATACTTGTTCTAGACTTCATTGGTTTCATTTTAGGTTTGTATGATGTAAGCCTTTTAATTACTACCTCTAAATCTCTCATTGAGGCATCCATCATTCCACCCCCCCCCCCCCCTTTTGGTATCATTTTTAAATTAGGGTGGAGGTAAAGCTAATTGATAAGCTAAATGAGTTCTAGTTTCCCTTTTCTCTCTCTTCCAAGCTCATTGAGGTTCTTTCTACTAGTGTTTTGAAATATTTTCATTTTCTCATAAATGAGGCAAGGTGGGCCCTATTAGTGTTGTGAATCCATATTTTTGAGCATATGTTGTTTATTTGATATGTTAAGGGTTACTAGTGTGTACGAGCTATGAGATTGAAATGGTTTGAGTTTCTATTGATTGAAGATTTTAACACAAAGGGACAATTAACAACTAGATATATATAGTAGTAACTTCCCATTATTAAGAAGTTAACTAGTCATAACTAGATCCTTATTGGTAACAATTTAATTCATCAATAGTAACTTTTTCTTCTATAGTTAGTCTTCATCTATACGATGTTCTTATTAGTAGGAACTCATGTACCCACATCAATTACTTTTTATTCAATAAGAACTTACTATAAATAGTAAGCCTTCTTCAGTATGAACAACTTCATCAGTATCAAGCTGTTCTTTATTAGGATCAACATTACGATGGCAGTAATGCCCCTTGATCTTTGATCCATCAAGTACTTTCATCAACATCAAGTACTCCATCGGTAATCAATACTTATTTTTACCCCACCAACCACTCTATTTGAACACAATTATTAGTACCATGATAATAATCTATAAAAACTATTATGTATAGAACATTATCTTAGTTATGTAGCATCAGTTCCAAGGGTTATAGACTTGGCATTCTCCTATTGGCTGATCAAACCTCATTAGACACAGAACAGGTACCAATCGATAGCTGTTTCAGCCCTCTGTGTTACCATCGTGAGTAATCATTCCCACTTGTCCCAAGTGTTGATGTTTGGTTCGTTGAATGAATGGGGTCAACATAATTGTGTCCCACTTAGCCGCGTGTCAAGTCATGATTGGCGCAAATGATTTGAGTCACCTTAATTATACCCACATGTTGATTGATGCCGAAGAACTGGTCAAAGATAGAGCGAAATGGGTGTCTTCGTCACCTAACTAGTTAGGTCTAGTAGGGTGTCAAACCACGTAGATTTTGCAAGCGGTGGTTGAACTTAATTGATTACTTTGTTTTGAAGCATGTTAATGATCTTTTAAATGTTAGATTAATAGTAAACCAAAATGTTGATTCGGTTAATTTACGAGAATGCAATGAATCAAACTTTAAAGAAACAGAGACAAGAACTAATAAATAGTAAGATTTTCAAATCGTAACCAATTAATGAAAAAATGATCACCCACTTACATTTTTTATTTGGTTTTTCTGAATAGGGAATTACATATACATAATTTGGTAAGCAATTGTACCGAAGGATAATCACAAGAGGAGGGAATCTAATCGTGTTAACCCAACGATCAGAGACAGAACAAGGAACATGTGCTAAGAGTTTGTCTTATACAATAAATAGATGATACGAATTTATAAGAAAACCAATAGTATATGATTATATAAACACCAAAAGCAGATGATTGATAATAAAATAAGAAAACCAAATATGTTCTTTAAACACATAATACCCGTTGAACCCTAATTATTTGTCAACATGATTAACAACTAAACGATTAAATTCAAACAGTCACAAATCAAAGATCTAGTGTTTGTAAACATCAACCCTACACTCTGATAAATGAAAAGTTTAGCCAAGATCTTCATGGTGATTCTTACATAAATTGGATCTTTAAGATTCATTTTTCGAATTTGAATCTTCACTTCATGATGAAAATTCTCTTCCCAAGGCTCCAATACCTCCACAAAACCCTACAGTCTTATCAATGAAACGTTTAGCCAAGACGGTCATGGTAATTCTTACACGAATTGGATCTTTAAGATTCACGTAATTTGGGTCTGAATCTTCAATTGATGATTAAAATTCTCTTCCCAAGGCTCCAATACCTCCCCAATTCGTCCAAAAACAAGTGTAGCTGTAAAACGGGTACATATCCGGGGTTTTCCCTTTTCACACGGGTTAGTAAACCGCACAGCGTCAAGAATGCCACAACTGGCGTCCAATACGCCGTCCATGCCACCTAAACACCGCTCGGTGCTGGAAAACGCCACCTACGTCGTGAACCGAAAAATCAGTGTCAAGGACGTCACCCCTTGATTCCTTCCTTGTTAACTTTGGCATCCGTGAACCTCCAATCTCTCACCAAATCTCATCCAAAATCATCCCGTTTTGCATCATTAAAACGTTTAATCCTGCAATCATCGAACACTGTATAAGTACCATTGTCTACATAGTAATATCGGTAAAAGAAATGATTTAAACATTGGTTATACCCAACCACCACTTGTGCCAGTTGTTACTTTCCTTTTCATACACACCATTACTTCTAAAGCTTAAGCCCCGGACTTTTCACTTGTAGTGTTGTAACTAGTCGAATCAACCAATATCCGAAAATAACTGTACGAGTGTGTCTATTTTGTTAATTTACTTGGTTCAAGTATCTACTTTTTTATTCTTCAAGGATTAAAATTACAAATGCTCTAAATCACATAAAAACATATTAGAAAGATTTTCCAAAAATAAGGGTCAACTACAGTTGTTTTAATAAATCTCATAAAAACATATTAGAAAGATTTTCCAAACATAAGGGTCAACTATAGTTGTTTCAAAGTTCAGTGCATCCAAATTAAACTTCAAGGAGTTCAAAGCAACAAATTATCCAATTTAAATGAAAAAAAAATCAAACAAGGTAAAAATATCAGAATCATTAGTTCTCTCCTTGCACGTCACACTCCACTCTACACAAAGAAATCAACATGGGTGCTCTGGATCATCTCTCTGACATGTTCGATTGGTCAAGCGGAAGTAGCAACAAGTACAACAACCGCAAATAGTTGCAGGTAAAATGCATTTTAAATCGTTAAAAACCTTTTGCTACAATATTTTCGCCTTTCATTCCACTGATTTAATGAAGTTTTACTGTTAGAAATTATTTCATTTCAACTATTTTATACATTTGTGTTCTTTCAACAATGATTTAGCTAAAAACATGTAAAAAAGAACACACAAACGATCAGATTTATGGTGTTGGTAATCGAATCTTTTTATACTATGATTTGTGTTTGTAATCTGTACCTACCTACAATTGCGGTTTATGGTTAATTTGGTTAATACGGTATGGTTAATTAGGTTTTTTATTTTTTAACTCATAAGCAAACTCCGAACCGAACCGAATTCGTGGAAACTATATCCGAATTTGAATACGGTTGGTTTTCGATGTGTAACCGAATTTAACTAGATTAAGCGAATTCAACCAAATTATTTTTTCTCTATATTGGTGGAACCTGTATTTGTCTATACACACAACTACAACCCCATCATTTAATAAAATATTAAGACATACTAATACCAAAAGTTAAAAAGAAAAACCCCAAAACATACATAACTCGAAGTAGCCTAAAACAAAAGGATCGAATTTAAACGAATCTAAAATAGAAGTAAAAGTTCAAGTAGTTTAGGGTTTTGAGTTCATGAGATTTCAGGAGACGATTTGGTCTATAAGTTTTTGACTTGATAATTGTGTATATTGGCTAATGGATTTGGGTCTTGGGTTTGGCTATTATATTAAACATATATATCATTTTTATAAAATTAAAAGTTTAAAACGGTTAATTCGGTTAAACTGAATTGCCCGGATTTAAATAAACATCAAACCAAACACTGAACCAAATAACTGAATTTGAATTTAGTTTCGGTTACAAACTAAACCAAATAACCAAATTTTTATTCAGTTTGGTTTATTTCGGTTTTGAATTTAATTTGTTTTCGGTTATAGCCAAATAATGAATACCCATAGTTGTACCCTGTGCACTGTGAATTGTAGGAATATGTACCATGATTGTTTTGAACGACTTAGAAGATCAAAGGAAAGTGATAGTGAACAGTCTATTTTCAAAGCTGAAGTTACTAGTTACAGCGTAAAGAACATTTTTTGATGCATGATTCATAACTTATAAATAATAAGGAGATGTATTTGAAAAGGTTTAACTTTAAAGTAGTATAATATAATATAATTTTCCACTTGCTTGTGGGCACACATCTCTAATAAATAATCATATAACGCAATCTTGGTTTGTACAGTACTACTTTGAATTAAGTTAAAATTAAATGAAACTTGATTTTATGACCCCAAATATTGTTCTAAGTTTACACAATATTTTTTTATTATATTTATATGTTAAAATAAATATACATAGTCTACCATTTAGTTTTTCTATAAAATATATATATATATATAGTATCATTTGTGAACAACTTCTAGAAAATGAACTAAGTGAACTTATCTTGAACATTGATTATTTTTTAGATTAAAAGAATAAGATTGGCATTATCTCTCTCTCTCTTTTAATTAAAATCCCTTAATTTTCTCATCTATTAATTATCTCTCTCTCACTCACATTTTTAATTACTTCTCAATTATTTTAAACTCGTGTAGAATGAGTTGCTAATAACGTATATGAAACTCCTAACGGAACTAGGTACTGGACACCAACTCTCCCTCCCGGATTCAAACCGTATATGAAACTCCTACCGAAACTAGGTCGTGGACTACAAATACACAGATGTATCAAAAGTCTGTACACATTTGTATAAACTAACAACTGTGTATCTTGTATAAACTGATAGTTAGCGAGACTGTACACATGTGTATAAACTAACAAAGGTATATCTTGTGTAAATTGATACTTAGCGAGACTATACACATGTATATAAACTAACATTTGTGTATCTTGTATAAACTAATAATATCGAAACTGTACACATTTGTATACACTAACAACTGTGTATCTTGTATATACGGAAACTAGCAAGATTTTAGGAATTCTGATTATATAAAAAATGCAATTTATAAAAGACGCAAATACCCTTCTGTCAATTAATTTAAAGAGAAGTTACAACATTATAATTACAATCTTGCCATTGTTTAAACATCTATAGATGATATAATCCAATGGCTCAGATCAGTTCACACAGTTCACTCTCAACCTTATGTTCACTCTAGAACCCTACCATATATATATATATATATATATATATATATATATATATATATATGGGAGAGTTTAAATGAGAATGTTAAATATCGTGAGAACCGTGAGAATGAATGAAAAAACCGCTAGAACTTGGTTAAAAACAAGTGAAATTCAAAATTTCTTTTTACACTTGTCATTATTATTCGAATACAATTCTAGAAATTTAATTTACATATTTAAATTTACGTGAATTTGGAAATAAAGAAAATTTACACATGTGTAAGTTTGTCATTTACACATGTGTAAATTTGTTATATTTACACATATATAGAAAATCTAATAAAAGTGATTTTGAGAGGAGAAATGAATTATTTAATATTTTAATTGCTGTTTTTGATGTTGCATTTCAATTAAATGATGATTGTATTAAAAAAATGGTTTTGATTGGTTTTCGTAATATTTAGAGTTCTCAAGATAACCCTCCCATATATATATATATATATGTGAACCAAGTAAACAAATCCTGGTCATTAATTTATGGGATCTAGAGATTTTGTATCAATGGCAAGATGGTATTTATATTATTGTAACTTCCCTTTAAAATACAACCTAAGAGGGTATGATAGTAATTTGATTTCCTCCGATTTTCAAAACCTGAGAAATCTAATTATACCTTTATTAAAAACCATATCAATTCCATAATAGTAGCTTATATCAGTTGTTGAAAATCATTGTTTCAATTTGTAAAAATCACCAGTTCTCTCTCTATATACACTCAAAGCGAATAACTTCCTTCCTCCGGCGAGTTAGTTCAAGGTACAAAATAATGTACATCGTTGTTTCATCTTTCTTTGTTTGTGTCCGATTGTGTATAGTTCTTTTGGTTTTCCCTTTTTTTGTTTCTTGTAAAAAATCTAGGGTTTAATGTTTCTAGTTAGCATAAAAGAAGCTTGAAATTTTTCGATAAAGTGTGTATAAGTTGTTGGATTTAAGTGGGAAGTGTATGTTTGTGTATAGTTTTTCTTTATACCAAATTTAGGGAGTTTTTGGTTTATTTGTTATGCTTAAATCGATTAAATGAGTAGTTGTGCTTTGTTCTTTACACATGTGAACAATAGTGTAGCTTGAGTAGCTGTGCTCTGTTTTTTTTTTTTCATTATTTTTTATGTCTGCGATTTTATGGGTGGATTGCCATGCATGTTAGTGGTTTTATATGTGTATTGAACTTTTGTACACCAATGTACAAACGGTTACACCAACTCAGTACACAATTGTATTTCTGTGTACAAGATTCCGATACACAAGTGAAGAAGGCTATTGTATGTATGCAGTATTGTTGTATATAAGTGTACATACTGTTGTACACATGTGTAAAGATTATAGTACAACTGTGTACATACTATTATACACAAGTGTAAAGACCTTCGTACAACGCATGCAGACTGTTGTACACCGTCTTACTGACGGTTGTACACCGGTTACATATTGTTATACACATAATTAATATTGACATTGTTCGAATGTGTAACTTTATGGAGCATGTGTAGGGAAATGGAGTTTCAAACCGAGTCTAGAATAGGGCTAATGTATTTTCAAATGAAAGATTTAAAACTTAGTGTGTTGATTGGAGCTGCGTTTATAAGTTGCTATGCTTCAATACTTAATTTTGAGGAAGTTAAAAAATTAAAAGAACACAACCGCATCTTTTCTACCATATGGATACACGTGAGAGTCCTATTGAGCTAGTGGACGATGAAGAGTTCTTCAATAGACAACACCGCTCAAAGTGGTAACTATATATATAATTTATAAATATGGTTCTTGTATTTTTAATAACGTAAGTTTATTTTATTTTATTCGCAGAAAGATATTTTCACAAAGTACGTGAAGGCAGTTAATCACCTCAACGGTAACGAATTTGAAGGAGGAAGGCCTTATAGGTTGGAAATTGAATGGGCGATGATTTTGTGGGGTGTTTGCTATGCAACACATGAAAACTTGGTTTGGAGTAACAAAAGAAAATATGGATAGTGGGTTTCCGCTTACACACACGGAGAAGAAGGCGTGTTTGACATGACTACGGAAAAAATATGTTGTGAAGTTGGTGTGTTCAAAAGCAAACAAGCACTGTGATCGAATAATGGCCGAAGTGGCTGCATATGACAAGGAGAAAAAGACTTATGCTTAGTATGGTAGACAGTAATATATATGACAATGGTTTGTGACACAATGTAGGGTTTAAAAGTTTTTAGACGTTTGTTAATGTTGGTGCTTTGTTCTTTTGAGGAAGTAGTTACATTTTTTGGTTTGTGATTCTTTTTTTGGTTTGTTGCACAGTGTGGAGCCTGTGTTAGTTTTTCAGGTGTGAAACGATACCTTGGACTGGTGAGCGTCCGATTAATTTGATTTTGATGTACATTGATAAATATACATGAACGTATTGGCACTAATACATTGGTGTATTGTGCTCAATTTCATTGACCTGTGGATTTGGAATATATGCATATGTTCATTAAAGGTATGTGTATTAATGCTAAAACACTATTATATTGAAACCGATGCATGAGTTCGATGATTCTAGACGCTAGGGTAACTACAATTCAGCAATAAAGATGAAAAAACATGTGTACGACTCTTTTATACATAAATGTAATCATTATTGTAGGTAACTATGTTGGAGTAAATGTCAATTATAATTCGTGTATGTGTGGTGTATCAGTTTCATGTAAGAAGATATAATAACTGACGTTAACTGGACAATATTGAAAAGGTAGTATCACAGGTACGTGTTAACAACTATAAAAATTAAAGAAAAAAAAGGTACGGGTTTAAAAGAACGTTGGAATTAAATAGATGTAGGCTTTTAATTATAATCTATATTTCACTCCCAGTGTCTTCGCTTTCTCCGGACACTGTTTCTTCATCATCTTCTTCTTTGGTCGACGAATCATCCTTAGTTGGTTTGCCTTTTTTGAGGGCACAATTCCTAGTATCATGCCGCCTTACCCTTTTGCCACAAAAAATATATTTCCTCCTTGGCTTCTTGCTCTCTCTTTTGTTTTTTCCTCTGGGCCAATCTGTCTTTTATGCTTCCCGCAACCTTTGTTACATATTTTCTTTGGCGTTGTACACGATACCTTATCTGGCTGGGTATGTGCGAGAATTTCTGCAAAATACACAAGCGTATAACACGTGATAACATAAACAAATATAAGACAGGTGTAGCATGTATACATCTGTGTATATAATGAAAACATAAGTTGGTCAAACATCAATATTCAAGATCATGCAAAAGTTCAACGCACCCTATTGACTGAATGATCGAACCAGAAAACACTACCTATAAGATGGAGGAAATTAAATTACATATAAAACATTGTGTTGAACAAAATAATACTTAGTAGAAACATAAATGCTATGATGATTCTTTTTGTCAATGGATTGATCTAAAAGCATATGTTAATATATATATCTAACACCGTAAATATACCTGGATTCTCCATTGTTGTAACATACACATGATCAGAAACTGGACTACAACGATAGTTGGTATCTGAATCCGCCATGTAATTAACTGGATACGAAAGATGTTAAAATCTTGGAAAAACAAAGATGAAGAAACACGATCGAGATTTATGTGATTTTGAAGAATAGTGGATGATAGAATTGAAAATAAAAAAAAATCGACATGTTATAATTTAAATGCAAACGTGAATTTGAATCTTTAAAAAAAACTATGATGTTTTGATATCACATAAAAATAGGCTCTAATTAAAATGAACTAAATAAAGAGTTAATATCAATTTAAATATACATATTTACAATCATATCCGTTACCATCTTAAAATAAATGAATAGCTAGGATTAGTTCATAAGCTCATAAGGATGGGTGTTCACAAATGAGCCAAACAAAAAATAATAAAATATCACTAATAAGAGAATCGTGAGAACCATCACGGGTTGTACGAACCGTGAGAACTTTTTCATCTCGCGCGAGTTGGGCCAAGTTTTTTTTTGCAAAAACATAGATGAAAATATTATAAACACATCTGTAAAAAAAGTAAAATAAAATTGTCGAGTCGGTAGTTTTGACTAATACAAGTTTTTTTACGCGCTCGTGTAAATTTTGTATGATGATAAATACTTTTTTTACGTCTCATGTAAATGTGGATATGCGGCTTTTTTTCCGAACCAAGTGATTTTTTATGACTTTTGAGAAAAAAATTTCGAAAAATCTTTTGGATGGCCTAGTTCTCATGGTTCACACAACTCAATGTGGTTCTCATTCTAACTCATCCCTATATTTTTATTAGTGATATTTTATTATTTTTTGTTTGGTTTATAAACTTTTATTAGTTAATAGATTTTTTTTAATGGCAATGCTTGCTCCATATATTAGGCCATGTAAAGTGGTAATACACTAATACCGCATAAGCCCTTTAATGAGGAGTTATGTGACAAGTGACAAAAAGTGAAATGTGAAGGATATAGGGGGAGTTATATAACATGTGTGTATAGTGAGGGTTATGTGAATATAGGGTTATATATGTGTGTGTGTGTGTTTATGTGTGAGAGAGCCAAATCTAGTCACACCGTTATAATTTTCATAAGAGGAACAATTTGGAGAGGTATAGTGCCTCTCGGGGAGATATGAGGAGGTGCCATAGGGCGCTATGGTGGTCTTCAGCGTTATATCACCTCCAACTACGGAAGGACTTAGACTAATAATTTTAAATTAATCTCATTTGCTCATATTTGAACCTTTGATCTCACCTCTATCTATTTTCTAAAGTAGCTTAATTATTAATCTAGAAAGTTTAATGGTCAAATAAACATTTCTTATTTATTGATTTAAAAATTAATAATAATATATATTTAGAGATTGACAAACGAATATACACTAAAAAGTTACACCCGTCCAACCTATTGTTTTCACACCACTCTGCACTACAAAACAACAATTTCACCGACTAAATAAATCCATCGGACGCTGTGGAGCTGGATTTGAATCCGTAATCCATCGGTGAATGTTGGTTGGTTTCCCAGACCACCGTATCCGTCGGTAAGTGTTGGTCCCCAGACACACATAGTTTGATCATTTGGGTCAAAGATAAGGTTTCTACTTTAGCCACTTATGATTATATTTGGCTCAAGATATTTACACACCCCTGCTGTTTATTTGGACACTTTTTTGCCGTAGGTGGATCGTCTAGAGCTAGACGGATCATCTAGGCACTGATTTTAAGGAGGCAGTAGGGGAATGTCTGGGCATAGAATTTAAGGGGTGTAGACGCCCCGTCTAGACCTAAACGACCCGTCTAAGACCTTGGTGTTTTTTTGAGTTTAAAAAAGGGTGTTTTGGTGGGGTAAATTGGTTGTTGTTGGAGGATGATGTTTTTTTGGTGGTGTAATTTGAGATGTTAAATTTTAAAAAGTTTTTTTTGTATAAAAATAACTTACGGTTTTTGATCATTTAAATATTTCATTGTTTTTACATTTTATTTTTTAAAAATTATACTATTTAAATTTAGTATTTTTGTCATCATTTTAAGAAGAATTCAAATATTATATCGTGTAAATATTACTTAACATTTTGAAAATTATGTTGTTTCCGTATTACATTTCAATGTCGATTTAACACAAACAATCATCAAGTAATCGAATAACTGAAAACAAAGTTAAATATAACTTATATAGCATAACTTTGTACATCTATAACAATATATATTTGTACAGCTGAATACTAAATAAAACGTCTATGCATACGAGTCGGAGTCGGAATCTGGATCTGGCTTCTGCGGCTGCTGCTGATGTCGTGCTCGAGGTGATGGGAGCGGTATGGCAGGTAATGTCACACCCCGACCCGCAACGGAATAAAAGTTGGGCATAATTGGGTTATCACCAAAGCTCGTGATGTTTACTAAGATGTTTCATATTTATTAAATTCAAATTACAACTTAAATATCCAAGACAAAAATTCATACAATTACAAGAAAATGAAACTACATAATTATTCCAAAGCATAAACTTGTTTATTCTTCTAGGCCTTCCTAAGTGTTTCCTGTCTCAGCTGGATCACCTGTATCATGTGTAAAACGGGGAGATTTTGGGTCAACAAAAGTTGGCGAGTGAACCTTGATAAAACATCTTTCTTTACTAATTTCTTGTTTTATTTAATAAAGAAAATTCGTGCAATAATCACATGTGAGCAAACATATATAGATAAACAAACACAAATCACTTTGGATGAGTATATGACATGAATGATGATGTATGTGAGATCAAGGCTCAATCAAACGGAGCCGATCTAATGAGGCTCCTGATGCTCAACCCGTATCCCACGGGGAACTGATGGGCCTAATGAAATGCGTGCACTGAAAATGATAAATCCAATCTACATATAATTCACACAACAATTGATACACATTTGATCACGGATATGATGTATGCACAAGTGTTTAAATAAAATAAAAGAATTATACGACACATGATACACCCCAAAACATGATTAAAACGGGGAATTGGTAGAGATTCACTCACAATGGGTGCGTTCTTTGATGACGATGAAGGCGCACGAATTTATGATTCAATCGACGAGGGAAAAACTAACCTAGATAATAACAAAATGATTCGATAAATAAATAAATTTATTTGAGATTAATATTTTGATTAGTGTTCTTAATGGGATTTTTAGATTTATTTTTGTGAGTTTAAGGAAATTTTCTAACTTTAAAAATCCTATTTTTAAGTATTTTTAATTAATTTTCCAATTAAATAAATAAATAAAAATAATAAAAATTGGGTTCACTTTCTGAAAATTGACCGGGTCTGACCGGTCAGACTGTGTTTATTCTATGCGGCTAGTGAGGTTCGAACTCGGGACCTCTCGTATACGTGCACGCAGCTCTACCAACTGAGCAACGTGTCTAACCTGAAATATTCTCTGTTTTAATTATATATATATACTAATTAACCTTAACCTTATTTGGTTTTTATTCAAAATGATTTATATGGTCGAACCGGTTGCAGAGACCCGAAGTCGAACTCGGGACCTTCGGTTCGAGTGCGCACAGCCCAACCAGTTGGGCTGTGTGTCTAATCTGTTTAACTACTGGATTATATTCCTCTTATGTATATATACTGTGACTTGATCTGGTTAGGTTTTAAAAATGTTGATTTTATTTCTGAAACTCGGTAACGTGTGCGATTCGAACCCGGGACGTGTGTATTGTATTTGCACACAGTCCACCGCTGGACTGTGTGTCTAACCCGGTTAAATATCCGATTTTAATTATATTAATGCACATATTCAACTTCATCTTCTTCACTTAAAAATTTCCGACAGTGATTCCGGCTGAACAAACTGAATTAACAGTTTCGATTATTGTTTTGAGCAATTAGATTACTAAGCAAGAGATAGCAAGAAGGTTTAGATGATTATACCGATCGGCAGTGAGGCTTCGGTTCTCCAGTGACATTCCGGCAAGTGCGAGAATTTCCGGCGACGTTGTCTGAGACAGACTCTGGTTGACCGATTAAGGTTAATACATGCCGAATAATGGATTACAAAAAAAAAGAGTTGAGAATTATACCGATTAGGAGTAAAGTCTCGGTTTTCCGGTGAAATTCCGGCGAATGCGAAAATCTCCGGCGACGTGTTTTGGAAGGAATAAAGCTTCGGAAACGAACGTGGTTCTGAGCGAAAGGTTTTCAGGAAGTTCAAGTGGGTATTTATAAGGTGGAACAGCTGATTTGGGTTTGAATTAAGGTCAAAGTTCGCGGTTCAATGATTTCCGACGGTTTTTGACTAAATTGATTGCCGGCAACGGTTATAACTGATGTCGAATTTAGTTTACGCGTTTCAGTCAAGGGGGAAAGGCAACATTAGCGGAGTCTTGGTTTTTCTCCGGCGATTTCGCGTTCTGAGCGCGCATTGATTTCCGGTTTTGATTTCGGGTTTTACTTTAAGTATTATTTGTTCAGTATTTGTCACAAAGAAAGTGTGTGGCGGAGTGATGTGGTGTGTGTTTGTGTTTGTGTTTGTGGGAGACCCGGGTTCGAGACCCGGCGGCTCCATTTTATTTTCTATACACTTATTTTTATTATTTATTAATTATGGTTTTTAAATTCTAAACTGTTTATTAATCATGTATTATTTAAAATAATCAGAACAATAAATACGCAACGAAAATTTATAACTGAATACTTGGTTATTAAACGAAGCGGGTTTTGAAACCCGTTTTTCGACGAATGTTACAGGTAACCTCTCTCTCTCTCTCTTTCTCTCTCTCGTCTGCCCTGTAACTCCCAAACTACCCAGCCCATCAAATCCAAAAGCTTGTCAACGTCGGCTTGCAACTGCGTATATGCTGTACCTCACGGGGCATGACCTGGAATAACGTGCTGAGAAAACTAGGGCGCCCCGGGAGGTGGTGGTGGTTGTCACGGTGCTGGTCCGTCTAAATCCACCGGAGGATCCTGAACGACCGCTGCATCATCTGCCGGAGGATAGACCGGATCAAAGTGCTCCGGCAGGGCCTCTAGAATCCATAGATCACCTGCGCGGGTTTTAAACTGTAACACCCTGTAAAATCGTGTCCAATAATATAGTGACACGTGTTGTATTTTAAATATAGTCTATTAAAGACTAATATGGGCTAAAAGTGACAACATGCTCAAACTGAGCCTCTGAATGACTTCTTGATGTCAACATGCATAAACCTAGCCTCTGACCGACCATTAGTGTCGTCATGCATAAAAACGTAGCCTCTGAATGACCATTAGTGTTGTTAGGCATAAAACGTAGCCTCTGAACGACCATTAGTGTCGTTATGCTTAAACTCGGCCTCTAAGTGACTGTTGTGTCAACATCCTTAGCCTCTAAGTGACATCGGGGTCAACATGCTTATACTAAGCCTCTGAGTGATCCTTTATGAAGTCCTAACTCTCATATGAGCCACTAGTTGGACGAGAGGGATTAATTCTAAAAATCCGCTAATGTTGGACAATGGAGGGATTATGTAACACCTTGTGAAATTCGTGTTCGGTAATATACCGACACGTGTACATACCCTCGGATCATATCTCAATAAGCTAGTCACCAAAACATGTTCAAAAATCTCAAAAATTCATAAAACTAACTGTAACCTACGGTTGATAACCGTAGCCTACAGTTTGGTCTTGCTGTATTGATTTTATGTTGACCGTAAGCTATGGTCTAGTGACCGTAGCCTACGGCGGGCGTCTGAAGCTCTTATTTTTCACCATTTAAACTTTTAGCAGATTACCCAAAGACCCCGAGACTTTATCATTTTCATATTACTTGTTTAAACAAGTTGTTCTAAACCCAAACGTCTCTCGGTTGAGACGATATATTTTTATTTACCAACCTCGAGCATTCGGCTCTTTTACCAAACCTTTAACTTTATTAATTTAGGTAAATTAGCCTTTAAAACCATAAATATTCGTATCTTCATATTTAAGCTAGTAAACATGTTTTTAGTCGTAAAGACACCTAGTGTGACACCCGTTAACGTTTGGTTATTCATACTTTTCTTCAATGCATCTTGTATTGAACAAAAAGAACTAGATGTGCCATTATGTCATGAAATATAAGTCAAGGGACAATTCATGACATTTAATAAAACTATATTTGAGGGACTAAATATGATGAAAACCCCAAATCTTTGTGAGGAAGCCACCTAACCTGCACATTGCCACACTTCATCAGCTCTTGACACCTAATTGGACACATGTAATGATCCTACAACACTCCTAACACATAGCTCCATCTCCTTAGACTTCTTTTACTATAAATAGCCACTTAAGTTTACTCATTCTTTGCTCATTCATTCTTTCTCCTCTCTATTACACTCTTGGAAGTTCCTGACCATTTGGGAGCTTCCCTTTGAGTTCTAAGTTTCTCTTGGATCACTTGTAAGTGCTCCATCTCTGCTCTTTTCTTTTTATAGGCTTTTAATAGCCAAAAGTCAAGCATTTTCGACAAATGCCTTGACTTTTGGTTAAGACCATTATGGTCCAGCCATTATTCAATATGAACATGGCTAAGTGATCGTAATTAGGTAGGTGTTAATCCCTTAAAAGGGCACCTCCTAAGGATCATGTTTACTAGGTCAATTGACGAGTCAAAGTTATTGTTCTAAAAAGTCAAACGGGTCAGATTTCATAAAAATCATAATATGAGTTTATGAATGTTATAAATATATTTTTGACACTTAAACAAGTTGGTAATAATTATTAGAACACATGGGAACATGTTCGATCCGTCAATTTCAGTCCTAGAGTCGGTTCGCAACCGAGAGTCGTGAAGTTTGACTTCTGCTTTGACTTTCGATTCTGACCCGACTTAGATTATTTAACTTCTGAATTAAGGTCACATTATGATCGTAATGCATTGTAGCATAACCCTCTGAGGTTATATTACTTGATCATAATCATAATCTGCGTTTATGCATAAATTCCGTAAAATGTCAATCTTTGACTAAAATGCCCTTTTTACATAAAACGAGGTTTTAATCAATAATGAACTTGCAAATGAAATACCTACTGATATGTTAATGTAATTAACCTATTATGATGTTAATATTCTGATCATAAACTGATTTTTAGTATAATATCGCAAACTATACTTTTAAATGACCAAAATGCCCTTTCGGTGCATAGTTTGGTCTTAAACCATAAACCACACTTATGTGTGCTATCTTACTGATATTATATCACAAATTAAGTATTTTTCCAGAATGTTTATGATCATAACATCAGAATACATGCAAGTTCCTTTTATACGACATATACTTACCAAAACGCCCTTATGAGGCATAATTTCGTTTCAAAACCTTTTCGGGCATATAAGTTGATATCCTACTGATATTGCAACTTAGTTAAAGTATAATGACATATAGAACTTGTTCATGACTCATCCGGTTACCCGATATCGCTTATATGTATACGGTTAAATATATGTAACTAGTTTACGAAAATTAACTAAAACGGGTTTAACCTTATCATTTTAATCTCAAATTCCAGAATGTTAATTGTTTACCCATATTATACAAGTCTTAAGTACTTGTGCGGTTTAAACTACATTCTATCCGGTCATCGCTTAATCTAGTGTATCGTACCGATTTTGATCCTTAAAGCTAGTCGGTCTAAGTCTATGACTTAAGTAAAGACCGTTAGCATTCTAATTGGTTAGCTTATGCCATAATCCAGACTAGAGCCTTCCAGTAAATGCTATCTGCACTTATTTAATTTTGAGTACGGCTGAAATATTAAATCTTGCATTTTTAAATCAAGACTAGCTCAGGTAAATAATCTTAACTTATTTTCCCTATACGGGCTTGGGTTATGGTAAATTATTACCGCTTGGTCGGAAATGGGATCAATCGAATGCTGGATTGTGGCTAGTAAATCCGCATATTCCGTTTTAATCAGTTTTGTTTGATAACTTAAACATTGGGGGTTAATGACCGTGTCCTGGATATCCTTGGCTCATTACATTAGATAATGGCCACGACCAAAGCACGGGGTGTAGGCATACACCCGACAGATGCGAATGCTAAAATTATTTTTACCCACAAGTTGGGGATAACTCCTTTGTGGGTTCATAAGTGGTGTGTACGTTAATCATTTCTCGGTCTCTGTACTGGGCCCCATATGTATTGACAAACATGTAAAGTTGTTAACAAGGTTACAAAGCTGACTTTCCCAAGTTATAAAAGATTTGTGTCCTGTGCACTTAATCTAATTTTTAAAATGTTTTCAAAATGAGTCAGTCGGGTGTATTTACCAGCGAAAGCTGACGTATTTTCAAAAGACTATGCTTGCAGGTACAATACGAAATAGGCTGGAAGCTGCTCGGTAGTGATATAAGAGGATCTTGCAAATCCTTAGATCTGCCCTAAAGTCTGTTATACATTTTTGTACATTTTACGATCCGCCTGTGGATCTTTCGTTACAAGCCGTCTGTATATTATTTTGTACTTTGAACATTTCGGTTTGTAATAGTAATTTAAATCCATGACTTCCGCTGTGCAGTGTTTAATTGACTATGATGATATCAACTTACATCACGATATTCCCCACCCGGGCCCACCGGTGTTTGGTTGGAAATTCGGGATGTGACAGGTTGGTATCAGAGCCAACGTTTGAGAGAATTAAACACTAGCCTTCTTGTGTTTAATCCCAAACTTACAAGCACATTCCTTAGACTTCCAAGTCTAGGCTTTGACCTAGGATTTCTCCTTTCATTATTAAGTTATTAGTATGTTTTTGAATTGATTTTTAAACAGAAAATGTCGCCAAGAGTTCGAGGACGCGGAAAAGGACCTATGAGGGGAGGACCATCCGGCCATATCCCTTCACATCCACATCACCTGAACCCTTATGAAGATTCGGGAGATTCATGGCCATTTGCCCAACACTCACCTACACATACTCTAAGTTCTTATCATTCTTACCATTCACACCACTCCCACCATTCTCATCCTTCTTACCATGATGAGTTCAACCCAAACCAATACCTAAATACCCCTCCAGCTGACTAGAATCAGTTGAATCAACCTAACCCTATGGACGAGGACTCCGACCCGGAGATGCCGCCATCAGGATCGAACGCGCATCCTATCGAAATTTCTAGTGACTCCAACTCCTATGCTGGATCACCATATCAAGGTCCTAATGAGTGGGACCAATACTGGGGTCAATTTACTTTTGCAAATACTCCTTCCCACAAATTCACAACCACCTCCCGTGCAGGAAGATGTCCACATGGAACCCGTGGACCAACCCCAACATCCACCTGAGCCACCGAGGAGGAAACGTGGAGCACGTATGTCGGTACGTGCGGGCCAACGGTCGGGTTTGCTACCACCATTGCCCAAATCTTACCCCACCATTCAAGAGGACCCACAAATGGGTGGACCCTCAAATGCTTCACCTGTGGTGGAACCTACACCATCACCTATAGTTCAACCACCACCATCGGGTTATAATAACCCAATCCCAACGTATCCGAATAACACTGGGTATGATCCTTTTAACCCTATTACCCCTATTGATTACCAAACACTATCACATGACCTTATATGCCAGCGGTCATGCATAATGCACTTTACCCGTCTCCTTTCCCACCTGCTTATCCATCTACTGGATACCCAAGTTATGGGTACCAATATCCTATTGTACCTCAACCACAACCACAACCTCCGCCAAACGAATGAAAGAAATGCAGCAACAAGCGTAGAAGACGGAGAAGAAGACAAATAAGTTCTTCAAGAAGCTCTCCAAGTTGGTCAAGGGAAAGAAAGATGAGTAAAGTCTTTTCTTTTATTATATGTAGTCCCTGCGTGGACATTTTTGTTTCTTTTAGTCCTTGCATAGACAATCAGTTTCATTTATTTATTTAAAGTATTGTACTTTCTATTATCATTTAATGAAATATTTTGGAATTATATGTATATGTACTCATCCTCTTCAAGCGATCGTCTTGATTTTACTCGAAATTTATGATCAGCTATATAATTCCATAAAGATCTTAATGGTTTTTGATTAGCCAAGTGGCATAAACCACATATTTGGCCAAATGTATAAATGATAGTTAAGTACGAAGGGGTCTTCTATCATGATAGTTAAGGGAAGTTATCCTTCTATCTAGAGGTGGTGGACTAAGTTCAAGCCTCCAAGTCATTAAGGTCAGTGCGACCGGACTATTAATCAACCATTAAGATATTCTTATGTTAACATTCAAGAATGTTCAAACACTTGGTAGTGTGACTTGAGGAATCACACTAGCCTTCTAGTTAATGGACTATGTGCTAACCTTATATAGCCTATGTGATCAAATTTGATCCCAGCTAATATCACTAGTGCGATGATTAAACATCCATTTGTGATGTATTGCCCTTGGGGCTATGATTAAACATCCAATGGTGATGTAGTGCCTACGGGCCATATTTTAATGTCCATTAGTGACAGGCTAATATGCCATATTTTTATGTCCACTAGTGACTTATGTCCATTAGTGACAGGCCAATGTGCCATATTTTTATGTCCATTAGTGATAGGCCAATGTGCCATAATTAATATCCATTAGGGACAGGCCTGTGTGCTATAATCATATGTCCAGTAGTGACAGGCCCGTGTGCAATAATCATAGGTCCATTAGTGACAGGTTTTTAAGCCATATTTTAAATGTCCTTCGTGACAACCTATGAGCTGTTTACAATTGTCCAAGTATCAATGACAGTTGTGACATTACTATCCATTGTCTAGCAATATATGGACTATGTCCAAATTATAATTTGCCTTTGATGGTCCTTTTGAGACCTAGGCCAAATATGAATAACATCCATTTAAAATGTTAAGCCTGACAGTTGTGATTCTATGTACACTGGTTCGAATAGGCAATGGATTAATATATCCAAACTTTATAGCCTATATGGTTATTAATACCATGGCTAATGTAGGCTTAATTTGGTATTTAGTACCCAAACATCAAAGATGGCTAACTCAGATGAGGCGCAAGGTAGTCGCCGTGATAATAATTCTGACAAAGCTGAAAATATAGACATCAACGATGACTTCCAAGCTCGCATTGATGCAGCTGTTGGAAGGGCCATGGAAAAGGCCATGGAAAATTTAAGGAGTCGAGCGCTACTCGCTCCAAACCTTTATCTATTCCACCATCATCGGCTCGTAAGGAGAGCTCAGTTCACTCTTCTAATGCAAAGAGTGAACCAAAGAAATTAGAATTTAATGATAGGTCCCGTTCTTCTAGAGACGGATGTACCAACAAATACTTCATCTCCTGTAAACCCCGAGATTTCAATGGAGAAAGGGGAGCAGTAGAAGCCTTGAGATGGCTTGATGAAATGGAGACAATTGTAGATATCAGCGGTTGTGCTGAAAAGGATGTGGTGAAGTTTGTGTCTTTATCTTTACCCGACGGCAACGATGATTTCGTTGTCTATTGTGATGCATCAAACCTAGGCCTTGGTTGTGTTCTAATGCAAAGAGACAAAGTCATAGCCTATGCGTCAATAGAATTGAAAATCCATGAGAAGAACTACACAACTCATGATCTTGAGTTAGGAGCCGTAGTTTCTGCTCTCAAAAATGCCCTAACTTGGTGGAAAGCTATGGTCCAATCAACAGGTATATGTACACCTGTATAATTTGGGATGGTCCAAGTTTGTGGACCTTGATAAGGAAGCTTACTGCCTACCTCAAGAGGTGGAGAAGATAGAGTCAGACTTTCTGACTCTCACAATGAAAAACCTAGATTGTCAGAAGTATGTGTTATGACTTCAATTCCTTGTCTAGGTTAGTTTTCTACTTAATCACCCTAAACCCAAATACATTGCGCGCTTCATTAATGGGTTAGCGCCCTAGATAAAGGACATGGTAAAGGCTGCTCAGCTTAGTACCTATAGGTCTACTGTTGACCTATTTCTCTCTCTCACCTTAGACCTCTGTGCAAGACATGTAACCACAGACATTGGGGACAGTGTAATTCTAACCCACAATATAAGCCTTGTGGAAGTTGCAAAAGAAAAGAGCATAAGACCCTAGAGTACAAAAATTTTAAGGATGCCGTCTGTTACGGCTGTAATGAAAAGGGGCATATTAAGCCTAACTGTCCTAAGAACCCCAGAAGTAACAATGCAAAGCCTGGAGAGGCTATGAAAGGAAATGCATGTGCTTTTCAGATGAATGCTAGGGAGGCTGTTAATGACAACGTCATAACAGGTGCATTCCTCATTAATGACGTATATGCTAGAGTTCTTTTTGATTCAGGTGCAGATAAGTCTTTTGTAGACCATAACTTCAGTAAACTATTAAATTTACCCATAAGAACTTTAGACATAATTTGTGAGGTAGAACTTGCTGACTGTTCAATGTGGATGTGCATTGATTACCGTGAATTAAGTAAGATAACAATCAAGAATCGATATCCTCCGCCCAGGATCGATGATTTATTCGACCAGCTTCAAGGAGCTAGTTACTTCTCTAAGATCAATTTAAGATCAATATATCATCAACTGAAGGTTAGGAATGAGGATTTTCCTAAGACTGCCTTCAGGACCCGTTATGGTCATTATGAATTCATATTGATGCCTTTTAGGCTCACAAATGCACCTGCAACATTCATAGGATCTCATGAATTGTCACACCCCGACCCGCAGCGGAAAAGGTGATCGGGGCATGATTGGGTTATCATCAAAGCTCATGACATTTATTTTAACGTTTCATATTCATTAATACACTTTAATGGAAAATTACAATCAATATTACATCATGTCCTAAATATCAATCTAGGCTTCATTGTTTTCTTCTAAGGCATTTTCTATGTTTTCCTTGCTTCATCCTGTTCACCTGTATCATGTGTAAAAAGGGTTTTTGGATCAACAAAAAGTTGGCGAGTGAATCCTATGGAAAACATTTGAACAAGTTTATTTAATTGATTATAAAATAAAGTGCACAACCACACATGAGTAAAAATAGATGTAAACTTATTGACCAATCAATTTAATATTAAACAATACACACATGAACAATAATGGATCGTTTAGAGGCACGCGTTGCTCAACTCGTCTCTCACGAGGAACTGATGGGCCTAATGAATGAATTGCATAAACTTGACAATATGAAATACATAACTACAAACAATATAAACTCAATAATACACACACGAACAATAATGGATTTGTTTTGAGGCACGTGTAGCTCAACTCGTCTCACACGAGGAACTGATGGGCCTAATGAATGAATTGCATATAAATAGACAAAATGAAATACATAACTACAAGCAATGTATACAATCTAAGTTTAGATCACAATATGGTATGGCACAAGTTTAAATAAACGAGTTAATTTTATGACACATGACACACCCCAAAACGTGTAATTAAAAAGGGGAGTTATAAGATTCACTCACAGTGGGTGCGTTCGGTTGATGATGTTGAATGCGCACGAAGTGGTTTTAACCACGAGTGAAATTAACCTAGATAATGGCATAATGGTTCGGTAAGTAATGGGATTTTATTAATCAATTTTAGTAGGATTGTTGGGTGTATTTTTGTGAGTTTAAGGCTATTTTCTAACCTTAAAAATGTTATTTTTAAGTATTTTTAATTGATTTTTAAATAAAATAAATAAATAAAAATAATAAAAAATGTTGACTTTTTGACCGTTGACCGTTGACCGTTGACCGTTGACCATTGACTTTGACTGTTGACCGGTTCGCATGTGTAATTGTGTGCGCTGGGTGAGGCTCGAACCCGAGACCTCCCGTACGCGTGCACGCAGCTCTACCAACTGAGCTACGTGTCTAACCCGAAATATTTCTGTTTTTAATTATATTTATATACTAATTAAATTAAACTGAAAATCATTTATTTTTAAAAACGATTTAATGCGTCGGACCGGTGCGCTCCACAGGTCTCGAACCCGGGACCTGTGGGTTGAGTTAACACACAGTCCACCGCTGGACTGTGTGTCTAACTTGTTAAATAAACTGATTTTTATTATACTTATATACTAACTACCTTATTTCGTTTCTGCCTTAAATAAAAAGTTTGATAATTGTCCGGACCGGTGTAGTAGTCCGGACTCGAACTCGTGACCTGTGTTTTAAACGCGCACACAGTCCACCACTGGACTGTGTGTCTATCTTGGTTATTATTCCGGTTTTTATTATACTTAACAACTATATGAAATGAATCCGGTTCAGTAATAAAAAGGAACATTTTTATTAAAGCGAGGGAGCGTGGGACGTGATTCGAACTCGAGACGTAAGCGTTTTTAATGTGCACACAGTCCACCACTGGACTGTGTGTCTAACCCGAGTTATTTCTTAATTTAAATTAAACTTATATACTACCGAAACTTCGTCTTCTTCGTTGATCTTAACCAGAAACGATGACTGACTGATTCAACGATTTTAATCATGTTCTTTAGTGTGTTTCAGTTAATTACAGGTGAGATAAATAAAAGAATGAAAAATTAAGTGTTAGATATACTGAAACTGGACTCCTCTGTTTCTCCGGCGACAGCAGAAACTTCCGGCGACGTGTGTCCTGCGGCAGAGAGTCTTCAGCAAGCTTGGGATGGATGTGAGTGGCTTCGGTACGAGTTCTGGGTGTTCAGTAAGGCTCAGAAGTGAAGGGCTCGGTTTTCCGGCGAGGTGCAGAACTTTTCCGGCGAGTGGAATTACGTCGGGTAAAGGTGCGGTTTTGAGCGAAAAAGCTTGCAGAGGTTCGAGGAGGTATTTATAGGGCAGGTCATCGATGAATTTGGTCCGATTTCCGACTTGATTCGTCGGTTAGAAACTCTCCGGCGGTTATAACTTGTGTCGCGGACTCAGGCATCGGTTATAACCGATGTAGTGATTAAGGTTTACGTTATAACTAAAGTACCGTCCAATCTTAGCGAGATAGTCGGAATTTCCGACGACTGCAATTGGGCGCGCCGATTTTGAATTCGAGAATTATAATATGTATTAATTGTTTCCATTAATTAACAAGAAACACTAGTGGCGCAGTGGTTGGATGGTTATGTGTTAATGCTGTATTTGAATCGCTGGCTGACCCGGGTTCGAAACCCGGCAGCAGCTTTTCATTTTTATTTCCTTATTTTTAACAGTTTTTCAAAAACAAATTATATATTCCAATATCCTTATTAATTATGTATCGTTTAAAATTAATTTGGGCATTAAATATGCAACGAAATTTTTAACTGATTGTTCGGTTAATAAACGGAGCGGGTTTGGTAAAATCCGTTTTTTGACGGATGTTACATGAATAGAGTCTGCAAGCCATATCTAGATAAGTTTGTCATTGTCTTCATAGACGATATACTTATCTACTCTCGTTAATCAAAGTTGATCACTAGAAACCATCTTCGGTGCATCCTAGAATTGATAAGACAAAGAAGCTATTATGCTCAGTTCTAAGTGGCGAGTTTTGGTTAGGAGAAGTCATTCTTAACATGTGTAAGTGAGCGTCTGGTATCCAAGTGATCCGCCAAATAAAAGCATAATGAATTGGGAGGGTTCCAAAACCCATCAAGATTTAGTTTCTTAGAATTGCTGGTTATTATAGAGGTTCATTGAGAACTTTTCAAGGATAGCCCCTCCTTTAACTACCTTGACCTAAGAATGTCAGTTTGACTGAGGTCCAAAACAACAAGAATCTTTTGAGATTCTAAAACATAAGTTGAGCAATGCTCTGTGATATCTCTACTTAAGGTATAGAGGACTTTTGAGTTTAATTGTGAGCATCACACACCGTATGGGTTGCATGCTAATGCAAAATGGCAAAGTAATTGCCTATCATCATGACAACAAAGGTGCATGAAAGAATTACACCACCCACGATTTGGAATCGGGTTGCTTTTATTTGCACTAAGTTGTGGGACATTACTTATATGGCACAAAGTGTATCATATACACTGACCATAAGAGTCTCAACATCTGTTCAATCAAAGAATTAAACATGCGACAACGCCGTTGAACGGAAACACTTAATGATATGATTGCGAAATTCGCTATCATCCCGGCAAGGCAAATGTCGTTGCTAACGCCTTAAGTTGCAAGGAAAGGGTTAAGCCTATTAGGGTTAACGCCAAGAGCATCGAGCTCAGAAATAGCTTGAATGAGAAGCTATTAGATCTGCAAAAGCAAGTCCTATTAGAGGCTAATATTCCTAATGAAGGATTAGGCGGAACTGTTGATTAGTTAGTGCCTGGAAAAGATGGAATCCTTAGATTTAATGGAAGAATCTGGGTTCCAATCTTTGGAGGACTTAGGGATCTAATCCTCCAAGAAGCGCATAATTCAAGATACTCAGTTCACCCAGGTGGTGACAAGATGTATCAAGATTTGAAGAAGAATTATTGGTGGATGGGTTTGAAGAAATCCATAGCCACTTATGTAGCTAAGTGTCTGACGTGTTCGCAAGTTAAATCCGAACATCAGAAACCGATAGGACTTCTACAACAACTTGAGATTCCCACTTGGAAATGGGAAATGGTAACTATGGACTTGATTACCAAGTTATCTAAGACCAAACGTGGTAATGACACGATTTGGGTCATAGTAGATAGACTGACTAAGTCAGCACATTTCTTGCCAATTAAAGAGACTTATAACTCTGACAAGTTGGCTAAGTTGTATGTGGACAAGATTGTGTCCCTACATGGTGTGCCGGTATCTATTGATCCGATAGAGATACTAGATACACATCTCACTTTTGGAAAAGTTTCCAACAATCGTTAGGCACACGATTAAACTTTAGTACGGCTTACCATCCGGAGACTGATGGTCAAAGTGAGCGTACTATTCAAATTTTGGAAGACATGCTTCGGGCATGTGTGATTGATTTAGGTGGAAGCTGGGATGACCACTTACCCTTAATAGAATTCTCCTATAACAATAGTTATCATATAAGAATCAAGGCTGCTCCTTTCTAAGCCTTGTATGGGAGAAAATGTAGAACGCCTGTTTGTTGGCCTGAAGTTGGAGAAGCCTAACTATCTGGACCTGAGATTGTCCTAGAGACCACAGATAAGATAATACAAATCCGTGATCGTCTCAAGGCTGCCCGTGATAGGTGGAAGAGCTATGCTGACAAGAGGCGTAAACCTCTTAAGTTCCAAATAGGGGACAAAGTATTATTGAAGGTATCACCCTGGAAAGGTGTGATGCGCTTTGGAAAGAAGGGCAAGTTGAGCCCGAGATATATTGGACCATTCGAGGTAATCGAATGTGTCGGTTCTGTAGCTTATAAGCTCAAGCTGCCTGAGGAGCTAAGTGGAATCCATGATGTGTTCCACATATCTAATTTAAAGAAATGTCTAGCCGATGAGTCGCTAGCAATGTCACATCAAGATGTGCAAATTGATAAAAACCTGAGGTTCACTGAGAAACCAATATCGATCGAGGATCGACAGGTTAAAAAGCTCTGAAGGAAGTTTATACCTATTGTAAAGGTTAAGTGGGATGCACGTCATGGCCCCGAGTATACATGGGAGGTTGAGTCCACTATGCGCAAAAGTACCCCCATCTTTTTGAATAAAATCTCGAGGTCGAGATTTCTTTTAAGGGGGTGAGGATGTAACACCCTGTAAAATCGTGTCCAACAATATAGTGACACGTGTTGTATTTTAAATATAGTCTATTAAAGACTAATATGGACTAAAGTGACAACATGCTCAAACTGAGCCTCTGAATGACTTCTTGATGTCAACATGCATAAACCTAGCCTCTGAACGACCATTAGTGTCGTCATGCATAAAAACGTAGCCTCTAAACGACCCTTAGTGTCGTTATGCATAAAACGTAGCCTCTGAACGACCATTAGTGTCGTTATGCTTAAACTCGGCCTCTGAGTGACCGTTGTGTCAACATGCCTAGCCTCTGAGTGACATCGGGATCAACATGCTTATACTGAGCCTCTGAGTGATCCTTTACGAAGTTCTAACTCTCATATGAGCCACTAGTTGGACGAGAGGGATTAATTCTGAAAATCGCTAAAGTTGGACAATGGAGGGATTATGTAACACCTTGTGAAATTCGTGTTCGGTAATATACCGACATGTGTACATACCCTCGGATCATATCTCAATAAGCTAGTCACCCAAACATGTTCAAAAATCTTAAAAATTCACAAAACTAACCGTAGCCTACGGTTTGGTCTTATTGATTTTATGTTGACCGTAAGCAACGGTTTAGTGACCGTAGCCTACAGCGGGCGTCTGAAGCTCTTATTTTTCACCATTTAAACTTTTAGCAGATGACCCAAAGACCCCGAGACTTTATCATTTTCATATTACTTGTTTAAACAAGTTGTTTCTAAACCCAAACGTCTCTCAGTTGAGACGATATATTTTTATTTACCAACCTCGAGCATTCAGCTCTTTTACCAAACCTTTAACTTTATTAATTTAGGTAAATTAGCCTTCAAAACCATAAGTATTCGTATCTTCACGTTTAAGCTAGTAAACATTTTTTTAGTCGTAAAGACACCTAGTGTGACACCCGTTAACATTTGGTTATTCATACTTTTCTTCAATGCATCTTGTATTGAACAAAAAGAACTAGTTGTGCCATTATGTCATGAAATATAAGTCAAGGGACAATTCATGACATTTAATAAAACTATATTTGAGGGACTAAATATGTTAAAAACCCCAAATGTTTGTGAGGAAGCCACCTAGCCTGCACATTGCCACACTTCACATGCTCTTGACACCTAATTGGACACATGTAATGATCCAACAACACCCCTAACACATGGCTCCATCTCCTTAGACTTCTTTCACTATAAATAGCCACTTAAGTTTACTCATTCTTTGCTCATTCATTCTTTCTCCTCTCTATTACATTCTTGGAAGTTCCTGACCATTTGGGAGCTTACCTTTGAGTTATAAGTTTCTCTTGGATCACTTGTAAGTGCTCCATCTCTGCTCTTTTCTTTTTATAGGCTTTTAATAGCCAAAAGTCAAGTATTTTCAACAAATGCCTTGACTTTTGGTTAAGACCATTATGGTACAGCCATTGTTCAATATGAACATGGCTAAGTGATTGTAATTAGGTAGGTGTTAATCCCTTAAAAGGGCACCTCCTAAGGATCACGTTTACTAGGTCAATTGACGGGTCAAAGTTATTGTTCTAAAAAGTCAAACGGGTCAGATTTCATAAAAATCATAATCTTAGTATATACATGTTATAAATATATTTTTGACACTTAAACAAGTTGGTAATAATTATTAGAACACGTGGGAACATGTTAGATCCGTCAATTTCAGTCCCAGAGTCGGTGCGCAACCGAAAGTCGTGAAGTTTGACTTATGCTTTGACTTTCGATTCTGACCCGACTTAGATTAGTTAACTTCTGAATTAAGGTCACATTATGATCGTAATGCATTGTAGCATAACCCTTTGAGGTTATATTACTTGATCATAATCATAATCTGCGTTTATGCAAAATTCCATAAAATGTCAATCTTTGACTAAAATGCCCTTTTTACATAAAACGAGGTTTTAATCAATAATGAACTTTCAAATGAAATACCTATTGATATGTTAATGTAATTAACATATTATGATGTTAATATTCTAATCATAAACTGATTTTTAGTATAATATCGCAAACTATACTTTTAAATGACCAAAATGCCCTTTCGGTGCATAGTTTGGTCTTAAACTATAAACCACACTTATGTGTGCTATCTTACTTATATTATATCACAAATTAAGTTTTTTTTTTCAGAATGTTTATGATCATAACATAAGAATACATGCAAGTTCCTTTTATACGACATATAATTACCAAAACGCCCTTATGAGGCATAATTTAGTTTCAAAACCTTTTCGGGCATATAAGTTTATATCCTACTGATATTGCAACTTATTTAAAGTATAATGACATATAGAACTTGTTCATGACTCATCCGGTTACCCGATATCGCTTATATGTATACGGTTAAATATATGTAACTAGTTTACGAAAATTAACCGAAACGGGTTTAACCTTATCATTTTCATCTCAAATTCCAGAATGTTAATTGTTTACCCATATTATACAAGTCTTAAGTACTTATTCGGTTAAAACTACATTCTATCCGGTCATCGCTTAATCTAGTGTATCGTACCGATTTTGATCCTTAAAGCTAGTCGGTCTAAGTCTATGACTTAAGTAAAGACCGTTAGCATTCTAATAGGTTAGCTTATGCCATAATCCAGACTAGAGCCTCCCAGTAAATGCTATCTGCACTTATTTCATTTTGAGTATAGCTGAAATATTAAATCTTGCATTTTTAAATCAAGACTAGCTCAGGTAAATACTCTTGATTTATTTTCCCTATACGGGCTTGGGTTATGGTAAACTATTACCGCTTGGTCGGAAATGGGATCAATCGAATGCCGGATTATGGCTAGTAAATCCGCATATTCCGTTTTAATCAGTTTTGTTTGATAACTTAAACGTGGGGGGTTAACGACCGTGTCCTGGATATCCTTGGCTCATTACATTAGATAATGGCCACGACCAAAGCACGGGGTGTAGGCATACACCCGATAGATGCGAATGCTAAAATTATTTTTACCCACAAGTTGGGGATAACTCCTTCGTGGGTTCATAAGTGGTGTGTACGTTAATCATGTCTCGGTCTATAAACTGGGCCCCATATGTATTGACAAACATGTAAAGCTGTTAACAAGGTTACAAAGCTGACTTTCCCAAGTTATAAAAGATTTGTGCCCTGTGCACTTAAATCTAATTTTTAAAATGTTTTCAAAATGAGTCAGTCGGGTGTATTTACCAACGAAAAGCTGACGTATTTTCAAAAGACTAAGCTTGCAGGTACAATATGAAATAGGCTGGAAGCTGCTCGGTAGTGATATAAGAGGATCTTGCAAATCCTTAGATCTGCCCTAAAGTCTGTTATACATTTTGTACATTTTACAATCCGCCTGTGGATCTTTCTTTACAAGCAGTCTGTATATTATTTTGTATTTTGAATATTTCGGTTTGTAATAGTAATTTAAATCCAAGACTTCCGCTGTGCTGTGTTTAATGACTATGATGATATCAACTTACGCCACGATATTCCCCACCCGGGCCCACCGGTGTTTGCTTGGAAATTCGGGGTGTGACATAAACCGCTCGCCGAGGACGCCAAACCTCTTAACAAGCTTCATCCCCAGCAACGTCTGACACCCCATCCGCGTCCATGGTATGGTCGGCCGCAAGTGTGGGTCCGTCTCCGGCAAATGACCCAATGAACGGGCAATGACGGTCACGTACGCGCTGCCATATAAAAATCCGCGCTCCTGCCGGTGATGGGCTGAGGCGAAGTACTGGGCCAGACCGTGAGCAAGTGCGCACGGCCTCCTGTACAGTAAGCAATAAAAGAAAAATAAGTCGGTGCTCGTACACCACTCACGGCTGTGGCCGCGAGCGGTAATAGAAGTAGCGAGCATCCTATGTAGATACTTGCAGATATTGTTAGCAAAATCCGAAAATTAATTTACAACAATAATAATCACAATAATTATTGTTATAGACGTACGTACCTTTACAATGGTTCATCAACATGTGAAATCCTCCCTTCGCCCTCACGTGCTCCCAAGTGTCATGCCCCGCGACCACCTCCCAAAATCCCAAAAGAGTGGGTCTATCCACCACCAGTAGCCCCTATGTATAAACATCTGTAGCGATCTCCTCCTGCAGGTATACACTGCTATGAACGGCAAACTCAGCAAGCGTCATCGAACGCCAAACACTTGCAAGCCTAAAAGAAACCTCAGGCGGCTGGGGAGGAGCTTGTGGCAGTGGAGGCGGCTGGTTAACCCGTGGAGGATGAAATGTGAATATGGACAAAACCTCGATCAGCAGCTCTCTATAGCTCGGCATTCCAGCCAAGTCAAATAGACGATGCCATGCTGAATCCACGAGAATGAAATAACGCAGTCTCGGCGTCTCACCAATCGCCTCGATCGCTTCCCAGACGATCGTGGCATGCGATCTGATGTGCATCCGCCTAAGCTTCCCGCAAAAACGGGTGGCCTCGATGTCGGGCGGAAACTCTAGATATGGGTGGCCGTGTAGCAGATCCGTCGTGCAGAGGTGGATCCCTGTGTATCTGATCTTCAATCTCGTCCATAATCAATATGCAAGAAAATACCGTACATGTACAATAATACTAACAATTAACAATAACTATAACAATATAACACAAATAATAACAATTAACAATATTAATAACAATAATAATAACACTTAAAAATAAAACAAACAATTAAATTTGTTAAATAAAAGAAACAAAAAGAAAAAAAAACAAAAAATCAGGGTCGTCTAGGGTAGACGCCCTGACCTGTTCAACAAAAAACCCATTTCTCAAGAACACACACACCTAAAACCCACAAATTCATCAAACACACATACAACCTACGGTCTAAATGTATAATACATTAAAGAATCTTGAACTATAGGTTAGAATACATACCAGAGCTACCTGAATTCGAAGAAATACGGTCTAAATACGGCTGAACAAAGGTTTATACGTATGTGTGTGTGTGTTTATGTGTGTGTTTTGTGTTTGGTCGTATGCAACTGGTTGTCTAGATTATCCAGTCATATACGATGTATAGACGGGGCGTCTAGATCTAGACGACCTGTCTAGAAGGAATGGTTAAAGACTATTTTACCCCTGAGTTGCCACCCGTCTAGGCCTAATTCAGGGGTAAAATGGTAATTAACAATTTGAGCAGAAAAAGTCTCAAATGGTTAATTACCATTTTACTCCTGAATTAGGCCTAGACGGGTGGCAACTCAGGGGTAAAATGGTCTTTTGAGCAAGACGTGACGTATAAGTCTAGACGGCACGACTTTGGAAATGGTTAATTACCATTTTACCCTTGAGTTGCCACCCATCTAGACCTAATTCAGGGGTGAAATGGTAATTAAACATTTGAGTCATTTTTTGTCTCAAATGGTTAATTACCATTTTACCCCTGAATTAGGCCTTGACGAGTGGCAACTCAGGGGTAAAATGGTAATTAACCATTTCCCTTTAAAATTCAAAAAGTTAAACACTTTACATTTGCAGCTCAAAGTGTATGCTGTGTTTAGGGCTAGACGGGGCGTCTAGTCCTTCAATATTACCTTTATACCCCTGGGTTAGGCCTAGACGGGGTGCACTTCAGGGGAAAAATGGTCTTTTGGCCAACAACAGACGTCCAGTTTAGGTCTGTATGCGGTGTATATTAATAATTTTTTTTATCTTTTTCTTTTATACAGAAAATGATATTAATTATACAAAAAAACATACTAATTATACAAACAATCATATTAATTATACAAAAATCGTATTAATTATTAAAAAATCATATTAATTATACAAAACAATCATATTAATTACACAAAAATCATATTAATTATTAAAAAAATCATATCAATTATACAAAAAATTATATTAATTATACAAAAAATCATACTTCCGATTCACTATCGATATAATTAATACTCGGGTTTGGATTTGGTGGGGGATTCATTATCGATCTAAACCATTCTAAACGGGGCGTGCACATATTGCTATTATTCTGCAGCGGGTCTTCGGTGCGTCAATCATAGCCCGTTTATTGTCGGCATTGGATATTGGCCTTCCAGCTTAATATGTATGAAGTGGTTATTGTTAACACGTTCAAGCGTTATGATTCGTGGTTCTTAATCAGTCGGATGACTAAATATCGGGAAAAAGGTGGAACTACCATCGAAGCTTAACAGGTGAACCAGTATACTGTATCTTTGTGCAATAAGAAGCCCTGCGTGGGGGAAGTCCATCCAGTGACTGTGGGGACAATGCTCCACGGAATCCCAAATTAGGCCCTCACGATGCGTGTTAAAATATCCTTCCTCCCATGCTTCAAATATTGGCACCCAGATCGATGCGTTCTGATCCATCTCCTGTAGAAAGTCTTTTCGAATGTGCCCCCATAAATGTTCTCCCATACCCAAGCCCACAGTCACAGACCGAAACCCATAATGACCGTCTGGCCTCACATCTTGTACGCACGAGATGTATGGGTTAAACTATGCCGGATGGAGAGACTTAAACCGTTTGATGATTGACACATTCTCGTCGCCCACTATCAACGGAAAACCCTAATCGTCTCGAATCTCTTTTTGTTTAGAACTAGTTGAATGGCTTCGACCCGCTTTGGGTTTTTGAGACATTATGATCGACTGTTGAGACGCCTACGACGGAACGTACAAGCTGTGGTGGGGGGCACCGTATGTACTTTGCTGGGAACCTTGAAAGCACGTGTTTGCATCACCAAAGGAGCTTCTCCTCAATTCTTCATCTCTACGGGCAGCCTCGTCAAACCGATGTTGTACTTGCTTTGTTGTTGGTCATCCACGAGTATTTTGTTGGACAACCGGTGGTTTCTTGGTAGATTTGGTTGGAGTCAACACCGCTTTAATCTTTGCCAACAAGCTTTTGCTAAGCAGGGGGTGTGACTCTAACTGTTGCCTAACGATATTGAGCTCTTCTATCACGTCAACGTCATCCAGTATCAATTTACATGGTTGAAGGTTAAGCTTCTGCCAGAAGATGTCTACGTCTTCGAGTTGAATCGGACGCTCTGCACAGTTAAAGTTACATATTTAACGGACATATATAACACACATCGTTTCGTGGTTAACTAGTATTACCTATACGTACGTACTTTTACAGCCTACAAGCACACGACAACCCACAACTGTACCACATCTGACAACCACAGGATAAATGAAAGCGCTGTAACCCGTCTAGTTTCCTAAGTAGCTCACCACTAAACAAGTCAAGCGCTGTATGGGAAACTTTTCCACATAGGTGGTCAAATAACGAGTTTTTGTGGTGGTTCATTCTTTTTTTGATGCTTTCTCGAAAGCTCCTCCTTATTTCACCGTATTGTGTTTCAACTATATCCTTGACACAACCTACTATACGGTCTAGCGAGCTCCTATCTTGGACGTATCTCTTTAAATTGGTGTGTTGACTCTCAACTCTGTTTGTGGTAAGCTGACTGAAGTTGCGACTCTGATCAGTCCATACAAAGACGAACATTTCCTTGTAATCTTTCAGCCAATTATCATATACGTGCATAAAGACCCCTAGAAAGTATAAATAATTTATTAAATGTACATAGGTGAGTCATATGTTATTAAAAAAACTTACTTGAACGTTTGCACTTCACAAGTTGCTTTTGCAGGTTGCGCAAGTTGTACTCGTATATGGGTATTGATGGGGACTCACACAATGTTCCCCAGAATGATAGAAATTTTTGCCAGTCTTTTTCTATGAAGGCACTCTTGCAGTGCTTACAAATATTCTGTTGTATGTGAAACCTGCAAAGATACCGAGAAGCATTTGGAAATACTTTAGCACACGCATTAATTAGGGCCATGTCTCTATCCGTTACAATCACACAAGGCTCCATACATCCATCCAACATTGACGTGATCCTCTCAAGTACCCATACAAAGTAATCACTACGTTCTTTGCAGATAACGGCATGCGCAATACAAAACGAATAGTTGGTGGGCGTCATACCAACTATCTAGACAAATGGCATGTTGTATACATTTGTTTTGTACATGGAATCGATCAGCAAAACATGCGAGAACGCACGCCACATTTGACTCGAGTATGGATGAACAAAGAAGATCTCTGTTACGACCTCTGTTTCGTGTTCCTCCCGTGTGTCGTAAATAAATTCGTTTGTAATCAGAATGTTTTCTAGTGACTGCATGGGCGTCAGTCCATATCTTTGTTCGGCCCTAATCTTCTGAACAATGTTTTGTACGTCTTTCTGAACATGGAAACTGTCGGCAAACTGTTTCCTTATCGTTTGAAAAATTCTACATGGCTCCATGTTTTGAGCTGTCAGCTGCTCGATCAATCTATATTCGTTGGAAGTAAACCTTTGCACAAACGCGCGGGCCGACAGGTCCTACAAAGTTTGTGGTTATGTTCAGTCTTCCCCCTTTTATCCCCCAGGTATCATACGGATGGCCTCGCACAACCACCAGGTAAAACAGGCAACCGGTTTTTTTGCTTCCAGCTTTTCTAACCGTTGCTGTAGTATGGTGCTCACCACCATGGTCACATTCAAGCCATACCCTCCCAGTCCTTCTCCCAATTTTCTTTGATCGTCGGGTCACAATAACGAAACCATTCGCCTTTGCCGTTTCCTGTGCCCAGTTTTTTAGTTCATCTAGAGAGTTGAAAACCTATAACATCGATAGTGTTATGTTAGATTTTATATTTATTCAACTGTCTAACATAAATAAATAAGTTTGATACCATCTTTGTGAGGTACGGATTGCCTGTGCTGGGGGGTACCTCACCACCATAACCTCCACTGTCAGGGTAGTTTTGTTGACCGTACAAAGACTATGTTACATTGTAACTTTCGTAACCGTCTACTCCATATCCATCCGGATAGTGTTATTGCACGTAAGAATATTCACACCCGTATCCATAATCTGGAAACCCTTGTTGCGAAGGATAACATGGTTCATCAACATGGTATGAGTCATCTACAGGGGATGTTTCATCAACAGGAGGATGCTTGTTCAAATCTAGAAATAGTCTATTTTCATTTTCTTGTACACTAGACACAACCTCCTCTTGCTCGTTAGAATCGGGAATGCCAGTCTCCCCCTAACAACGTATCATCATCAGTAAATAATTAAAACAACAAGTAGTTTAAGCTAATAACTATTACCGGATTGGCATCAGGCACCCATGACTCGCTACAATACGGCCCAAAGAAATAGTTTCCATCCTAGTATGATGACATTTCACCACATTTGAATGAAATCAAATGGAGTAATATAAGGCAAATAAGAAGAAGGAGAGAACTTCGACGAGGTATTGTTTCAATAATGAGAATGCTCTGTAAGTCTCTATTTAACAAAGAAATATATGCCCCGTCTGGGCCTAGACGCCTCGTATCACTTTACCTGCTTTACTCACATGCATGCAGACCACCAAAGTCAAAATCAGGCTTCAAGACTCCTCGTCTAGGCTTCGACGAGTCGTCTTGGGTCTGTTGTCTATGGGGCTCCGTCTAGGCCTAGATGCCCCGTCTGATATGACTGATTTGACATTATACGATGCTAGGAATGTGGTCGGAGAAAACAACCCTAGACGCCCTGTCTAGATCTAGACGACGCGTCTTGAAGGTGTGGAATAGGCAATTGGGTGTTTGAATATGTAGACCCTTATTTTTTTTAACAAATATCGTCTGTTGGTAATATGTCATCAATGATACCTATCTATATAGTAGTGACTGGTTAGGTTCACACATGACATTTGCCTTAACATTTTAAGGCTTGTTATGTAAATATTGGGGAACCTATAGTTGTTCTGCACTAATGTATCTATGTGTCACTCTGAAAATGTTTAATTAGTATTACTAGAGTGTCAGATACATATATAACACGTAAAAGAATTTTCTATGAGTTATATTTTTCCTACAAAATTTGTCGTGCATTATTTCTTTCAAATATTCTACTTTTGTATGATATAGACGGTGGAGATTAAAGTAAAGATCGATTGCGAGGGATGCGAGAGGAAAGTAAGGAGATCGGATGAAGGAATGAAGGGTGTGTCATCGGTGAGCCTCGATCCGAAACAACACAAGCTGACAGTAGTCGGTTATGTTGAACCCCACAAGGTTGTATCCTGTGTGGCTTACCAAACTGGCAAGAAGGTGGAGTTGTGGCCTTATGTGCCATACGACGTGGTGGCGCACCCTTATGCTCAGGGTGTGTCTGACAAGAAGGCACTAGCTGGGTATGTCCGATACAATCAAGACCCGTCCATGCACCAGTTGGCTCGTGCGAGCTCCACTGAGGTTCGGTACACCACTACTTTTAGTGACGAAAACACAGGTGCATGTGCCGTCTTGTGATGTGCCATATGAATTTGCTTGATACCTTGTGACCTGAACATCTATTTATATTTATTGAACCGGTAGCAATGAATTTTATGTTATGATTATGATACAAACTAATCTTAAATATATTATTTTTTTATGTAGTGCATAAATAAAATAAGAGATCCACAAAGAATCATAGATCAGCATTGTGACATGAGTTAAGTTCAAAATTTACGCTGGGAACATCACCGCCGCTGTTCCGTTGAATGATCTGTCACCACCATTAGATTCCGTTAGTGTGTTGAGACTTACTACGCGCCGAAATCCGGCCAGTCGCAGGTGGCTTGCCCACTTTCTTTCACCTTCATCGCTCGCTTTCTCTCTCTCTCTCTCCCATATCTGTATTTTTTGTCTTCTTTAAAATAGATCCACCCACATCTCTCTTCATTTATGTTTCTTCCACCTATGCATATTAGGTGGGTGAGTCAGCATGAAACCGATCAGTGGCTTTTGTCATAAATGTGGCTTTTGTCATAAAACACATTCAAAGCTAAGAATACAACCTTGAATGCATCCAAATGTTACAAATTAAGAATATATCATATCATTATACTCAATAAATTCCATCAATAATAAGCTAATGTATGGTCTGAAGATATATATAGTGTAAGATTAAATATATTTATAATATTTAATCATGTAGCAATTATAATCATTTATATTATATCATATCAAAATAATATTAAACCTATTATATATTAGTTGGTAATTGTTGATGGGCCATATTACTCTTATTAACTAATTAGGGTTTCCTTCTAAGTGTATATATAAGGAGATGATTAGAGAGTTTTAGGGTTAGACATTCACAATAACATTTTTAACATCAAAAGTCACCACCCCTACATCTCTCTCCATAAACGAATTCAACCCTAGTTCGGTTATCACTATCATAATGTTACACCCTAAGGAGGAACCATATCACACTAACAAAGATGTCGAACTCCATGGCTGCGTCTCTGACTGGATTCTCTGCTGCCTGTCTGCCGTCACAGGTACTTCATTCATGTTTTCCATTATGTTTAAACAGAACTGATCAACATGTGGTATTAGAGCATATGTTGATAAATCAGTTCTGTTTTGAATCCATTATTCTGGGATTAAAAATATGGAAAATAGAAATTTGAAAACCTGATAATAATTCGAAATCACTGTTTCGAAATCACATAACTTGTGAGTTAAAGAATTCGGATTTTATGATTTAAATGGATGTTTAATCACATCCGAAATGCCATTATTCCGAAATCTGCATAATATGTTCAAGTTTCAGTTTTCGGATTCCAGAACTTGGTTTTATGTTTCTAAGGTTCATCACATGTTCTTATGAAATTCAAAGAAATTCCTATATTTTGAAATGTAATTCGGATTATTTGGTGTTTTTCTTGGTTTTGATCTATGTTATCTAATTAAAATTTTTCGAGATCTGTTATTGTTATAAAAGGATATAATTTTCGAAATAATTAGATAAACTAAATTGACACTAAAATAGGAAACAAATTATCCCATAATCCCTTAATTTTCGAAACTTCATAACTTATCACAACTAACTACCATGATTAGAGAATTCGAAATCTTGGAGAAAAAGTTTCGGATGGATCAGAGATCCATTCGAGATGCCCGTCTCGAACTAACTCGAGTATCATTAGAGATCCATTCGAGATGAACATCTTGAACTAATTCAAGTCTATCTCATCAGAGATCCATTCGAAATGCCCATCTCGGACTAATCCGAAACTCATCCAAGATGCCCATCTCGAACTAATCCGAGTCTCATCCGAGATGCCCATCTGACTAATTCGAGTCTCATCCGAGATCACCATGTCGGAATAATTCGAGTCTCATCCGAGATCACCATCACGGACTAATTCGAAACTCATCCGAGATCTCGGACTAATTTGAAACTCATCCGAGATGCCTATCTCGGACTAATTCGAGTCTCATCTGAAATCCATTCGAAATACAAGATTTTATCTGAAATCTCATTACTACATTAGGCTATTATTGTGAGCTAAAGTTTGATCCATGCTAACAGGGGGTTTGCTATTAAATAAATGGTTTTGTAAATACTTAATTAATCACAATCAGATAACCTTTTACAAAACCAAATAGCTTAACTTGAATGCGCTTCTTATGTATCACTTCTGCCCGAAGGTGATTTGATGCATCTATTTATTGTTCAAGTATTACAAAAAGCTATGTTAATCATGCATCATAAACGTGAATGTCTTATTTCTGGCCAAAGCTGATTTAATTCATTCATGTCTAGCATACTTAAAAACTGCATAGTTAAAGTGATTGTCTCATTTCTGGCCAAAGCTGATTTTTCACAATTACTTTGTACACATACTTAGATGATTACACTTCTGGCCAAAGCTGATTTGTCTTCATTTAAGTAGAATTTTAACTAAGTCTATTATTTTGAGTTAGTAATAGACAATATCACAGCTTCGTAATTAAATGGTCATTACTTATGCCTGCCTTAGTGTAACTTGCCCTTAGATCACATTAAGACTTCTTTTCTTAGTATCATAATTTGCTCATATTATTTCCACTCTCAGCGCCCAATTGCGGGATTCCACTATTGACTAGTGATAACTTTGCTACATGGAAAGACTCTCTCATGCTTACTCTTGCTTTGCTGGATTTCGATTACGCTTTAACAGAGAAAAAGCCTGAAGACCTTACTCCTCAGTGTACCGCTGCTGAGCAGCTGGCTCATGAAAAACGGACTATGTGTAACCGTATGTCTCTCATGTTCATGAAGCAATCCATAAGCAAGGCAATTCGAGGAGCCATTCCTGATTCTGACGATGCTAAAACCTACTTGGCTTATGTGAGGAGCAGTTCAAGGGAACTTCTAAAGCACACGATAGTACGCTAATCCTCAGCTGGTGACTACTAAGTATGATGGGAGGAGCGGCATCCGTGAACACAGCATGATGATGAACGACATGGACCATAAGCTCAAGGGATTAGACATGGCAATTAGTGATGGTTTTCTTGTTCACTTCATCATGACTTCGCTTCCTTCATCATATAAAGCATATCAATTACAACACTCAGAAAGAAAAATGATCGATGAGTGAGTTGATCGCCATGTGCGTGCAGCAGGAGGAGCATATGAAGAAGGATCAGACACTTGATGTTGCACACTTTACTACCTCCAGCTCTAAGAAGAGGAAGAACACTTATCCAAGGAAGGATGTTTCTAAAGTCCAAAAGCCCAATCCTAGTACAAGTGCGCCTTCCAGCTTTAAGAACTCCTTAGGCAAACCCTACTGTAAATCTGTAAAAAGACAGGGCATAAGAAAAAGGAATGCCTTGACTTTAAGGAGGGGCTGGCTAAGAAAGGTAATGATTTTTTCATGATACTTGAGTCCTATAATATTAATGTTCCTATTAATTCTTGGTGGTTTGATTCTGGTGCTATGACTCATGTCATTAACTCTACTCAGGGATTCCTTACAATCCGGAGGCTGGGAAAAAACCAAAGAACACTTAAAGTGGGGGATGATAGGGAATTAGAAGTGAAGGCCATAGGAACTTTACAATTATCTATGAAAACTGGTTTATGGATTAAACTTTATGATACCTTATATTTTCTTAGGTAACTCGGAACCTTGTATCAGGACCAAAGTTAGACATAGACAGTTTTGATATTACTCATGGTCATCGCAAACTCTCTATTCTCCATGATTATGTGGTTTATGGTACTGGCATTCTAGATGGTGGTCTCTATAGATTAGAACTAGATGATGACTTTTCCAAATCTTTGTTGTCATATAATATTAATGAATCACTCACAAAGATGAAACAAAATCGAGACTTAGACTTCATCCATGTTGTGGCATCAACGTTTAGGCCACATTTCACGAGAACGATTAAATCGACTCGTAAAGGATGAAGTCTTACCTCCTCTCGATTTCACTGATTTTGGAACATGTGTCAAATTTCTTAAAGATAAAATGACATTAGTGAATAAGAAAGGTGCCACTAGGAGCTCTAATTTATTAGAACTCATTCATACGGACATTAGTGGTCCTAACCAAATCGCTGGCATAACAGGACATACTTCATTTATCACTTTCATTGATGATTATTCTCGTTACATGTACTTGTATCTCATTAAGAAAAAATCTGAATCTCTTACAACTTTTAAAGATTATAAAACTGAAGTCGAAAAACAACTAGATCGTCAAATTAAAGTTGTGAGATCAGATAGAGGCGATGAATATTATGGAAGACATACTGATGTGGGTCAAGCTCCTGGTCCATTTTATGAGTTTTGTAAGAGCTAGGGGATTATAAACCAATATACCATGCCAGGAACACCTCAGCAGAATGGTGTCACTGAACGAAGAAATCGTACCCTTATGAACATGGTGCGCAGTATGATAGCCAACACTAATTTGCCATTATTCCTCTGGACTGAAGCGTTAAAAGCAGCTGTTCATATAATCAATATAGTTCCTTCTAAGTCCGTCCCTAAAACTCCTTATGAACTTTGGACAGGAAGGAAACCGAGTCTTATGTAAATGAAAGCATGGGGCTGCATTGCTGAAGCGAAACTTTACAATCCTTTCCTAAGGAAACTTGACCCTAAAACAGTTACTTGCTTCTTTATTGGGTATCCTGATCACTCAAAGGGTTATCGTTTCTATTGTCCTTCCCATGTCACCTGTATTGTTGAAACCAAGCTTGTCGCGTTCCTGGAGGATTTTAATGTCAGTGGGAGCAGTATCAACCCTTACGAAGAATTGCAAGAAGTACAAGACGAGGGGGGAGAGACTCGTCGCTTACCATTACTCTGTTTACTCCTCTTGTACCCTCCTACCTCCATGCATGACTTCTTTAACTTCCAGGATAAATATGATCTACTTATTACGTATACTATATAATATATATATCCACACACACACACACTACTGAACCCTTGATGATAATTGAATGATTGTCCGTCATGGTACTAGGTTACATCACCTAAGTACTTAACTTCTTGTTACGATTGTAATAGGTATCTTAACCCATGAAAACACATCAACCCGAATGGGTATTATAGTGTCAAAAAACGAATATTAAGTCTAGGTGGTTATTTCCTCGTATACATACTTTGGTACATTTAAATTCCTAATCCTCCGTTATCATCCGAATACTTACCAACCTACGTTTTCCTCATGTGGGATAACTCGGTGTTCCTCCAACTCTCCACACCCTTCACGGAATACTCAAGTGGAAGCTTGCAAAACCGTGAGTACACTTGACCCATTTTCCTTTTTACACAATTTGGGTTGTAACATGTTAACGTACTAAATACACCAATACACACAACATACTTTATACACTCGATCCGTTAAACATGCTTATTGTTATGCTTAGGTTCATGCTAGATACATACATGATTCTTGTCATTAACTTAGCTAGCCCGAACTTAACATATATAGCGCTATAGGAGTAGCACACCGCCCGTCAGGGTATTGTTAAGCTTAAGCTTATTCATATTCTTAAATAGTCTCGTTACTTTGTGTGATGAGGGACACTTAATTCTTGTGGACACTTGGGTGTGACAATTAGTATTGCATGTTAGCTTACCTTGTATACAATTGCCATGTGGATTTGAGTAAACTCTTTTATACATATGCTATGTACTTAAACTTGTGTACTCGTCAATGCGTTTGTGTTAAACTATACTTTTAACATGTTACAAGTTAAAGATGTTGAATATGGCGCAAACTTACTAGGGACGCCATAGAAACGCACCTAGAATGTTAGGCTTTTATGTTGTAATTTTGTTGAAGTTGTTGTATTTTGATTTATGATGTAATTGACTATTTGATAAATGAAATGAAACGAGTTTTGAATTTTAATATTGTTACAAATAGTGTTATAATGTTTCGAGCAATCTATTTCATTTCACTCTGATGTTTCCGCCATCAGTTGGGTGTGACAGATTGGTATCAGAGCCATAACTATAGGGAATTAGGTAGAATTGTCATGTTCGACCTAGTCTATAGTTTAAGTGACCAACTTCGACCATTCTTGATTCATGCTTAAGATGATTCTTCATACCTTGTTTCTTTCTTTTCCTTTTCTCTTAATACATACAATACGGTTTTCCTAAGACATTTACACAGTATACACACTTGAAGACTTGAAGAAACTCGTAGTACAAACAGGATGACGTCACCAAAATAGGTGTAAAACCCACACTTTGGTGAACAACTCTCAATTCGTGTATTCGATTTTTCACGAAATTACGCCATCAAGTTAGGAGTGATATCCATACCTCGATGGAAAATTTCCATTTCATATTCTAGTGGACCCTTACCAACGAGTCGGAAATCACTCCTCGTTTGATAAGTACCAACCACGTTTAGGGTATAATGTTGTCAAGTTAGGGGTGAGACCCGCACCTTGTCAACTAGTCTCATTCCTCAATTTTCAATCTTACCAAAGTTTCGATTTTTCGATCAATTAGAGACGTGTAGTAACTGGAAGGGTAAAATGCCATTAATCGCTTCTCAACGAGAGCATTTTACCTATAGGCCAAAGTACGTTTCTCTAATTTGAAAGGATCTTCGATTCACTTTGGAATAGTCGATGTTTCTCAACCCGAAACACTCCAAGTATTTTACTAAGCCTATCTTTTATGTTATCTCAATTTCTATGTGTTTTTAATACTTGTTACCTCGTTCATTTCAAACCCGATGGACAATTCGCACGCCTTTCCCAATCAAAGACAAGAATAATTCTCGCAAACCAACTAAATTTATACTCTATACGCAATCATACGTGTAACACCTCGTAAAAATCGTGTCCAATAGTATAGTGACACGTGTTATATTTTTATTTTAGTCTATTAAAGAGTAACAGGGACTAAGGGTGTCAACATGCTCAAACTGAGCCTCTAAGTGACTTTCTGATGTCAACATGCATAAACATTAGCCTCTGAGTGACTGATACGTCAACATGCTTAAACATTAGCCTCTGAGTGACTGATATGTCAACATGCTTAAACTTGGCCTCTGAGTGACTGATATGTCAACATGCCCAGCCTCTGAGTGACATCAGAGTCAACATGCTTATAATGAGCCTCTGAGTGATCCTTTACGAAGTCCTAACTCTCATACGTGCCACTTGTTAGATGAGAGAGGTTAATTCTGTAAATATGTGAAAGTTGGATGATGGAAGGGTTAAAAGTGTCAACATGTTAATTTATACCTCTGAGTGACCTCTTAACGAACCGAGAGCTCGAAAATGTCCGGGCATACTCCTGGGTAGGCCAGATATTGGTTACGGATGGCTAAATATGCTATAAAAGTGTTTTAGGAGGTTTTATAAGTTGAAGGGCTAAAAGTGTTAAACTTTAAATATGGCCATGGGGTGCTCGCGGGGCGCGAGAGGCAAGGCCCTGGCCTCTCATGGGGCGCGAGAGGCCTGTGTCTCCATAATTTTTGCTTGGCCTCCACACATGTTGCTAAAAACCAATTTTTCGATACCATGGACTTCCAAACAGCTATGCCACGTTTTAGGACACTTGTAAGCTCCCTCTAACACCCCTTAACACCTGGCATCACCTCCTTCAAGCTCTCCAACTATAAATAGGTGCAATGCTTCACCATTTGAACTTGCACCTTTTTCATTTCCCATTCTATCTCCCTCATCTGGAAGTAGTTCCTTGCTGAAAGGAGCATCCAACTTAGTTCTATTGCATCCTAAGGATCACTTGTAAGTGTTCCTTTCTCTTGCATTTTCGTTTGTAGGCTTTTGTATCCAAAAGTCAAGCGTTTTACGGAAAACACCTTGACTTTCGGTTAAGACCATTATGTTCCAGCCATTGTTCGTAATGAACATGGCTAAGTGATCGTAATAAGGTATGTGTTAATCCCCTATAAAGGGCACCTCCTGAAGATCACGTTTGCTAGACCAATTGACGGGTCAAAGTTATTATATTAAAAAGTCAAACATGCCATTTTTCGGAAATGTTATAATATGAGCTTATATATGTTATGAAACATGTTTTAACACTGTTGGTAATAATTATTAGAACTTGTAAGAACATGTTCGGCTCGTCAATTTCAGTTTTATGGTCAGTTCGCAACCGAAAGTCGCGAAGTTTGACTTCTGCTTTGACTTTCGATTCTGACCTGATTTAGATTAGTTAGCTACTGATCTAAGGTTGTATTATGATCGTAATATAATGTAGCATAACCCTCTGAGGTTATATTACATGATCATAATCAAAATTTGAGTTTATGTACAAGTTCCGTAATTATGCCATTTTGACTCAAATGCCCTTTTTGCATAAAATGAGATTTGAATTATAATGAACTTGAAAATGAGTTTCCTACTGATGTAATATTATAAGTTGGATTATTCGGGATGTTAAACCAGATTATAAACTGAGTTTATAAACAAGTCCTTTTATTATATCGATAAATGACGATAAAGCCCTTGTGGCTTATAAAATGGTTTTAACCATATCTTTTCAAAGTAAATCTTTTACCTACTGATATGTTATATTAAATAACATATCTAAGACATGCTAACTTGACCTTAACATCAGTTTTCATTAAACATCGCATAAATCGTCATTTTACGACATAAGCGTCGTTTCGGCGCATAGTTTGGTTTTAAACCATATTAATCAACCAAGACTTGTTACCTACTGATTTCAAAATTATTTTAAATTTTTTACAGTAGGTACATGATATAAGCTCAAAATCCCAAATAATTTATAAAACTATATGTAAATTGACCAAAACGCCCCTTCGGTGAATAGTTTGGTCATAAAAGGTAAATTACACATAAAATATATCCTACAGATATTATATCATAAATAAGTTATTTTTCCAGAATACTTATGATCATAACATTAAATTATATTCTAGTTACTTTTACATGGTATGAAATTACCAAAATGCCCTTACGAGGCATAATTTCATTTTAAACACTTAAAGGGCATGAAAGTTGATATCCTAATGATGTTACAACTTATTTAAAGTATAATGGCATATAGAATTTTTTAATGACTTATCCGGTTACCCGATATCGCTGATATGCGTACGGTTAAGTATATGTAACTAGTATACGAAAATTAACCAAAACGGGTCTAACCTTGTCATTTAAGTCTCAAAATCAAGAATGTTTATAGTTTATCAATATTACACAAGTCAAAGTACTTGTTGGGATTAAACTACATTCTATCCGATCATCGTTTAATCTAGTGTTATACGTATTGATCATGTATGCTACTCTGTCTAAGTCTGTGACTTAAATAAGACCGTTAGTATTTAATTTGTTAGCTTATGCCGTAATCCAGACTAGAGACTTGCCGATAAATGCTATCTGCAATTAGTACTTTTGTGTACTACTGAGTTATTAAAATCTTGCGTTTAAATGAAGACTAGCTCAGGTAAATACTCTCGAGTTATTTCTCCTATATGGGCTTGAGTTACGGTAAATTATTACCGCTTGGTCGGAAATGGGATCAATCGAATGCCGGATTGTGGCTAGTAAATTCGCATATTCCGTTTTAATCAGTTTTGTTTGATAACTTAAACATCAGGGGTTAACTACCGTGTCTTGGATATCCTTGACTCATTACATTAGATAATGGCCACGACCTTAGCATGGGTGTAGGCATATACCAGATAGACACTCAAAATGTATTATCCACAAGGTTGGGGAAATAAGTCCTTCGTGAGTTCAAAGTGGTGAGTACGTTAATCATGTCTCGGTTTTCGTATCGAGCCTTGTATGTATGGACAAACATTTGAATTTGTTAACAAGGTGGGAAGGTCAACTTTCCCAAGTTATAAAAGATTTTGTGCCAATGTGCACTTAAAACATTTTTTTAAAAATGTTTTCAAAATGAGTCAGTTGGGTGTATTTACCAGTGAAAGCTGACGAATTTTCAAAAGACTAAGCTTGCACGTACAATAAGAAAATAGGCTGGAAGTGCTCGGTAGTGATAAGAGGATCTTACAAATCCTAGATTTGCCCAAAGTCTGTTTTACATTTTTTTGTACAATTTACAATCCGCCTGTGGATCTTTTATTATGAGCCGTCTGTATATTATTTTCGTACTTTGAACATTTGGTTTGTAATAGTAATTTAACTCCAAGACTTCTGTTGTGCTGTGTTTAAATTGACTATGATGATATCAACTTATGTCACGATATTCCCCACCCGGGCCCACCGGTGTTTTGATTGCTATGGAAAGCCGGGGTGTGACATACGTGTTTATACTTTTGAATACTTGTTATGCTTATGTCATCTATGTGAACTCATACGCGTTATGTGATTCTTACATGCTCAAACGTGACTTTTATAATCACGCTATGACGAAGCCTCATCCTTTCCTCTATTGTCGATCACCTAGATGGTTTTTTTTTGCAAAACTTAAGTGGGAGATATGAGTCGAAGTCCGACTCCAACTCGACTATTTTCATAACAATCATTATATCAAAACTTATACTCAAACCTTTTATCATTGTTTCAATTTTTCTCATTTATGCATAACCCTCGAACCATACTATTTTATTCAAACGATTTCTGACCCTACAATTTATTTACGTAAATCATATACACGAAACTCCTAATGATAATTTAGACTTTTCTTTCACAATTTTCAAAATCTTATGAAATGCTATCTATCAACTTAGTCGGTCTAAAGAATCTCTTGCCCACGATTTTCATAATTCGTCCAATCACTAGAACACACTCACTTTATACTACCATTCTAAAGACATTTTGTTCCCAACAAAGGACCAACGAAAACTTTCTCTCACATACACACAAGTATGTTTTGAAAAAAATAATAATAATAATTAAAAATATATCAAAGTTTATCCACGGAATTTTCAAACACAACTTTTCGTATTCGCTATGAAACACCTTCAATGAAGCAAGCTCACTTTTTTAAAGCCTTTTTCAAGAACGTTAATACGCAATTCTAAATCTAAACACGTAGGCATGGAAGACTCGTTAGGTCGGACAATCTTTGACATACTCGAATCCTATTTTTTTTAAAACCAAAGTAACATTTTTTTTACAAACCACATCTTACATCAAAAATTAATACTTTTCTCAATATTCACTCGATATTGACAATTTTGGTCCTTCATTCCCGACAAACCCGACTTATTTTATTTCAACCAACTCAAGGTTTTGACTCAAGCAACCATAAACACGCATATCGCCTTACACGTTTCTATTTATGCAGTCAATATTTCATAGCAATCCTACACGTATCATTGTTACCTTTTTATTTATACACTCAAACTAGACTTATGTGTGATTAACGCCATGTGAATTTCAACTTATACGCTCTATACTACATGCTAATTTTATGCGTATTTGTCACCACTCATACTCAAAACTCATACATTCGCACTACTTGGTAGTCATACTTGAAACTTATAAGCAGGCATAACCTGAGTGATTTCACCTACGTTAGACACACTCACACTTAAATGCAATCATGCTTACTTGCTTAATTTTTATACGCTATCTTACACACCTTTTGCTTGTAATACTAAATGTAACCTGGCCCGTACACTACTAGTACAAACTATGCGGATCATGCACAAACCAAAATAATCACGAGTGCACACGGGATTATATTGGTAGGTGCATGAAAAACATAGTGGGTTCTACTGTGTATCGCAACACGGAACGTAACATGACACCGAATAGCGAAACGGACGTAACATGGTGGATATGCCACTGGTACTTCCTATATATAAGTATCCCTACCATGTTACCAAACTTCCGTAAAACGTCCCATGAGAATTTCGGTGATTTCCCGGACCTTGTTAAATACATTTGATTCATAACAAACTTTGGTGACCCAACTTCGAAATGCTTGGTACTCGATTATCCGTGACTAAACCTCATTCTCAAAAATCGTTAGCCCGTACAACTATCACTAGCATCTCTCAACGTCCCATGTTCGCATTTATCCGATATTTATATCATTTTTACCCCTCACATACACCTATCAACTCGTTCATTCACTACCATAATATTCTCAATTCTTCCCCTAACATTTCATCCAAACTTTATTTACAGTGAATCAGCCTAAAACGTTCAACCCATTTTTATAAGCGTCCCCACCGGCTCAATCTTGTCAAAATGTTCCTTTTCTTTAAAAACTATCTTCCACTCTTGTCTACGCACAAACTTCAACTAGTCGGTCTATTACCGCCAGAACCTTTTAGAAACCGTAAATATTTACCATCCTAGTTTCTCCCCAATAAACATTTTCTACCACAAGTGATTTTACCAATACGCTTTAGAACAGACAGAACTTTTCTTACAACTTACAGTGCAGACCACACATTTTAATCAAAATATATCCTTATTCATACTAAAACCTTCCTCTTAGGTCGAACTCTTTTAAAATATTCCTTCCAATGAGTTATCCAGACTCAGTCAAGCTTACTTGTTTACACACACATACACGTTTTTACTTATTCTTATACACATTTACGATTGGTGTCTCAAAAACACCTTAGTCAAACAAATTACTTTCACGAACCTACCGTTATTATCCTTCAAAATTCCGATACATATTTACACACTTATACATGAACTCCGCAAAAACTTTGAACTTCAAAATCTTGATTTTGGCTAAACATTTTAACCAAAATGAGATCTTTCCAAAGTCTTCCTCTTGGATAAATTTCGGGATGAAATTTCCTAAAGGAGGGGAGACTGTAAAGCCTCGCTTTTTGCAGCTTTCCTTATTTAGGAAGCGTGTCTTGTATTTCCATTTTTTGGGAATTTGTAACCCTTGGAATCGTCTTTCGTTGTACCATTGTAAAAATCCGAGACTTTGATTGTAATAAAAAAAATCATACTTGATATAAACTTGTGTTACATGCATTCAAATCATTTAAATACATGTTCACATACAAATTGATACTTGTTATACGTGCAAATACTCATACATTCATACTTGATACTCAAAATATACTTACATATGCGTTAAACACTTAAAAACATGCCAAAATACCAAGTTTTAGCATAAAATGAAGGAAAAACCAAGTTTAGGGACTAAAAGTGACAAAAATCAAACAAGTTTCTGGCCCGGGGTCTCTCGCACCTCGCGACCGTCATCCTTTCCCTCTCTCACGGCCCGCCAAAGGACTCGATAAGCAGTTAGTTGCATCTAGCTCATGGATTGGGCAAATGTGTGTTTCTTACATTTATTACTCACCTAACTCACCCCCTAACCTCAACTATAAATACCTACCTCCTCCCACACGCACTTCACACCTCAAACACTCATCCCTCTCTTTAAATCTCTCTCAACTCCATCCAGAAAGTTCAAGACTTTCAAGTGAGTTCTAACTCACTTCTACCTCCCTTCTTTACTCTTTCTTCCTTCTTAACACTTGTAACACCTCTAGGAGTCTTTCTATAGGTTTTCCATGGAAAACCAACATGGAACATAACCATATTTGAGGTCACAAGTGTAAGAACCTTCCATTTTAATAAGGGTTTTAACCCACAAGTCTTGTATCCTTCCAAGCTTGTTCTTGAAACAAGACTTGAGTTGGTAGTGTGTGATTACTTGGGAGCCTTGGCTATCCTACCTTCGATCCACCACCTCACTCGATGATTTTGAATATTTTACATCTTTCACTTTTATTTTTAACTTATTCATGGCCATCCTTGTTGTTCTTGTGACTACTTGTGCATTGGTGAACAAATCGAAAGAGGTTAAAGGAAGGTTATCCTCCTACCTCCATGCATGACTTCTATGAACTTTCAGGATAAATATGATCTATTTATTACGTATACTATATAATATATATATACACACACACACTAACCCAACCCTTGATGATAATTGAATGATTGTACGTCATGGTACTAGGTTACATCACCTAACTACTTAACTTCTCGTTACGATTCTAATAGGTATCTTAACCCATGAAAACACATCAACCCGAATGGGTATTATCGTGTCAAAAAAACGAATATTAAGTCTAGGTGATTATTTTCTCGTATACATACTTTGGTACATTTAAATTCCTAATCCTCCGTTATCATCCGAATACTTACCAACCACGTTTTCCTCATGTGGGATAACTCGGTGTTCCTCCAACTCTCCAAACCTTTCACGGAATACTCAAGTGGAAGCTTGCAAAACCGTGACACGTGACCCATTTTCCTTTTTACATAATGTGGGTTGTAACATGTTAGCGTACTAAATATGTAACATCCGCCAAAAACCGGATTTACCAAACCCGCTTCGTTTATTAACCGAACAATCAGTTAAAAATTTTGTTGCGTATTTAATGCCTAAATTAATTTTAAACGATACATAATTAATAAGTATATTAGAATTTAAAATTTATTTTTGAAAATGTATTAAAAATAGTGAATTAAAAATAATATGCTGAAGCCGGGATTCGAACTCGGGTCAGCCGGGTCAACCGGGTCAGCACAGCTTTAACACACACACATTCAACCGCTCCGCCACTCGTGATCTTTGTTTACATATTGAAACAATTAATACATAAATTAAATCTGGAAATCAAAACCCAGTTACATAACGCACCCAAATCCGTTCACGCCGGAAATCCCGACAATTTCGTCAAATTTGGCCGTTTCTTTTTGGTCATAACGTATATATTAACAGTAAGATCGGTTATAACCGAAGAAATCCATCAATTTCATTCATTTCAATTCAAAACCGAAAAATACAATTCAAATCCGGGAGTTATACTTTCTTCATTCAGTGAGCTCGCGAATTTTATAAAAAACACACTCTTCATTTCTCTCAGAAAACTTCGCCGGAAGTCGCCGGAATTCTCTGTGAATTAACCGGAAAGTTTCGCCGGAAAACCGAATTCAATCCATCTTTTCTTCTTACCCGAAAATAAGATCATAGAACTCGTACTGACATCACTCCCACTCACCTTAAACCTCTGAAGAATCTCTGTCGCAAGAAATTTCACTCGCCGGAATTCTCTGCAAGTCGCCGGAAAACCGGGACTTTCATCTACACGGTAATTACCTCAATTTTTTTGTTTTTATTCCATTATTATACAAATTCTAACACCACTCCAGCACTCAGAATCAACCGCAGACGACATTGCTGGATTTTTCTGTTTTCGCCGGAAAATTTCTGAAAGTTTCAGAATCTCGCTGATAACCGGTATGATCATGTAATCTACTGATAATCGTTACCTAGTGATTCAATTTCACCTCTAATTCATCCAAACTAATTATTGAATTCGAACAGAAGGGGCTCCAAAAACAGAGCCGATGATTTTTGCCGGACTTTTGAAGAAGGACGATCAGTTCGGTACAATCAACCCCCAAACCTGTTTCTGCTCATTATCTTACAATTGCTCATAATGTTCGTTAAATTAATTTAACAATTAACAGTTAGATAACTGTTGCCTGAGTTTTGAACGAAGAATACGAAGTAGTTATGTTATAAGATTATTTAAAATCGGAATTATAAACGGGTTAGACACACAGTCCAGCGGTGGACTGTGTGCAAATAAATACATACACGTCGCGAGTTCGATTCCTGTCCCAACCTCATTCGCTGTAATAAAATGACTTTTTTAAAAAAAAAAACTGAACCGGGTTAATTCAGTAATATGTTAAGTATAATAAAAACTAGAATATTTACCAAGTTAGACACACAGTCCAGCGGTGGACTGTGTGCCAAACTAAACCACAGGTCCCGGGTTCGAGACCTGTGGAGTGCACCGAGTCGTTACATTAAAATCTTTTTAAAATAAATGATTTCGGATTAATTTAATTAGTATATAAATATAATTAAAAACAGAAATATTTCGGGTTAGACACGTAGCTCAGTTGGTAGAGCTGCGTGCACGCGTACGGGAGGTCTCGGGTTCGAGCCTCACCTGGCGCATACACTTACACAATAAAACCGGTCAACAAGTCAACGGTCCACGGTCAACAAGTCAACGGTCAAAAAGTCAACATTTTTTTTATTATTTTTATTTATTTTATTTAAAAATCAATTAAAAATTCTTAAAAATAACATTTTTAAAGTTAGAAAATAGCCTAAAACTCACAAAAAAATATATCCAAAAATCCTATTAAAGTTGTTAATAAAATCTATTTATTTACCTTACTTTTCTTTATTAATTAGGTTAGTTATTCCTCGACGATCAATCCCCTAAACTCGTGCGCATTCATCATCATTCACCGAACGCACCCACTGTGAGTGAATCTCTACAAATTCCCCGTTTAAATCACGTTTTTGGGGTGTATCATGTGTCTTACTATTTATTATATTTAAATCATTGTGCATACATCATATCATGAATAAATGTGCATTCAGCTTGTATAAACTGTTTGTGTGGTTATTGTTTAGATTTAATTTATTATTTTCAGTACATGCAATTTCATAGGCCGCCGCTCCCCATTACATTATGAGCGTTGAGCATGTTCCCCATTACATTATGAGCGTGAACCTGGCGTGCCAACATACGATCGGCTCCGTTTGATTGAGCCTTGATCGCACATACATTTATCATTTTCAGTACATGCAATACGATCGGCTCCGTTTGATTGAGCCTTGATCGCACAATTTCATTCATGTTATATATTTATGCAAGTTGATATGTTATTGTATGCTGTTGGTTTGTTAATGTATGCTATTGTTTTGTTGTTGTTTGATATCGTATGCTAATGGTTTGTTATTGTATGCTAATTGTTGTTATTGTATGTATATTTACGTTTGTTCATATATGAATTTTGCACAATTTTTCCATATTAAATACAACCAGAAAAAAATAATAAATGTTTTCTAACAAGGTTCACTCGCTAACTTTTTGTTGATCCAAAAACCATTTTTACACATGATACAGGTGAACAGGATGAAGCCAGGAAAACATAGGAAATGCCTTAGAAGAAAATAATGAAGTCTAGAATGATGTGTAGAACATGATGTAATTATGAATGTATGTTTCCCTTTAAATTGTAATAATAAATATGAAACGTTATAATAAATGTCATGAGCTTTGATGATAACCCAATCATGCCCCGATCATCTTTTCCGCTGCGGGTCGAGGTGTGACAGATTGGTATCAGAGCCATGACTATAGGGATATAGGATAGATTATTAGACCCTTAGAGCCTATACTATAGTTGATTAGATTTTAATTGTTTATGTGGTTATATGCAAACTCATGATGTTTATTTCCTTCATATTTATTACTTACACAAATGCATGCAAACATTTCCAATATTACATTTTGTGATACATAGTGAATTATACTTACAGTCAAACATACATACTTACATACATATTCGTCATACATATTTCAATGTTCACATATTCAAATCATCATCATACTTCCGTTATTCAAGATTTTGTCGCATTTTTCATTTTTCAAATCTCATCAAAGTGAGTTCTGCGACGGGCATGTAGTAACTGTAAGGGTACAAGTACCGGTAGTTGGAACGTCCTGTCTAGGTTGGCATTCGTATAAATCCAATATAACGGACCAGTTTGCCTACCTGGGGACTAACGATGAGAGTACGAAGGACCTATTAGGCCAAAGCATGCCACACCAAACGTCGTTCGAACTAACCCCACTTTGAGGTGTCACGGTGTCTACACCTGGACACATTCCGAATATCATACGTTACATATTTCTCGATTTTCTCCGGGTTTTAGTGTACGTAACCAGGCAAACACATGCGAACCATATGAAAAACCCGGTAATCATGGGGGCTCACATGATTACGAAGGTGAAGTATGGCAGCATGCAAGGCCCAATTATGAGCAAAGCCCAAGACATCCTATGCATGTAGTAGATTTATTTTGCTATGTTTATTTTATGAATGTTCATTCCTAAATACGACACATGATCCCAAAAGCATCCAACTCATACTCTTGATATGTATTTCTTATAGATGTCTTCTAGTCACGCTCGTAGGAAGATGAGAGCAGGAAAAGCCCGCGAGCACATGGCTGCCCTAATCGCTTAACAAATGGCTGCCGTAATACCCAACATTGTAATTCAAGTCCAACAAGCCCTTACCGCTAATCCCGTCAATCAAGAAGTTCAAAATGTTATCATCCCTCCCCCAAATACCACTAAATGCACCTACAAGCATTTCAAATCCTGCGACCCTACAAAATACGAAGGGACTGAAGGTGTTACCGCTCTTCTCTATTGGTTTGAAGAAATGGAAAACATTTTTCTAACTTGCGATTGCCCCGATGATCGCAAAGTGCGATATGCTACTGGTCGTTTATTTGGAATAGCACTTACTTGGTGGAATACAGAGAAGGCCAAACGGGGTGTTGAAGATACTATGACTCTGACTTGGGAAGAGTTGAAAGAAATCATGACAAGACGGTTTTGCCCAAGGAGCGAAATCAAGAAATTAGAGGATGAGTTCTATTCGTTGAAACAAAAGGAAGGCGACCACACCACGTACAACAAAAGATTCCTTGAGTTAAATCAAATGGTTCCCAACTTGTTCACTCCCCTCTACCGTTTGATCGAGCACTACATTCGAGGTCTTCCTTCAAAAATTCAAGACTCTGTAATAAGTACCACGCCTGCAACTTTGGAAGCAGCAATGGAGATAGCTACAGAGCTCACCGAGAACCGTATACGGAATAAAGACTTCAAGGAGGAGAAGAAGAAAGATAAAGCATCAACTGAAATTTCAAACTCCACCCAAACCGAACCTCTTTCTAAACCCATTTCCAAGAGGAAATGAGATGAGCAACTTTTCGCTGTCGCAATCAACCAGCCTTACAAGCCGTACCCCTCCAAACTATCCCAATCACTCAAGTGGCACCCAACTTAACCTACCCAAATAAGAAACCTTACCTTGGACCTCACCCTCGATGTAACACCTGTTTTTATCACCATCCATCTACTGTACTTTGTTGACTATGTGCGAATTGTGGACGCTATGGTCATTTGAGCAAAGTTTGCCGCACCTCTCAAAACCAAACCTCACCCCCTACTCAAAACATGATCCAAACATATCAACAACCCCAATACCCCATGTTCCCATATGTTCGAGCTTGTTTCAATTGTGGCGACCCTACCCATTTTAGAAACACGTGCCCTCAATTGGTTAACATCATAAACGCCCAAGCTCAACCAAACCCAGTTAACCAAGCAAATCAAGAAAACCCAACCACTAGGCCACCAGCAAGAGGAAGAGTTTTCAACATCAACGCCAATCCGGTTGAAGATAATGACGGCCCAAACGAAAACACCCAACTAGTCCCCTTCACTGAAAATCAAGATTCAACTCCAACCGCTTAGTTTTATGTGTTTCTTTATGATTATCTCAATTTTTCACGTGTCTCAATTTTAAATTGGAAATTTATCCAAGGATCTTAATGCAAACTACTATTTCAGTTTTGTTTTAAACTCATTGATTTAACAATCATACCATCATACATCTCAACATATTTCAATCTCATTATTTAAAGAAGTTGGGCTGTGTCTCACTTCTACATAGACTAACCTCTCCATCACAACAAACGAGAGAGGGACTGTCATCATTCAAACATGTATACTATCAGAATAATGACGCAGGCATTGTTTGTTGTGTTTATTTATGTTTTAGAGTCACATAGAACTAATCATAACTTACGGATAAAGCCAACGAAATTTGACAAGAATATGGTGGATACGCCGCTGGTACTTCCTATATATAAGTATTCTTGTCAAAGGATCAGAGGCATTATCAGGCGGTTATGAGAGGTTCCATGTAGGATTTAGTAATGTTTTGGTTGAAATTTGTTTTACACTCACTGATTTAACATTCATATCAACTCGTCATTTAAAGAAATTGGATTGTGTTCCATTTTCTACATAGACTAACCTCTTCATCATAACAAACGAGAGAGGTATTGTCATCATTCAAGGACTCAAGCTTTGGTTGTTGTGTTTGTTTATGTTTTAGAGTCGCATAGGACTAATCATAACTTACCGATAAAACCAATGAAAATTTGACGAGAATATGGTGGATACGCCGCTGGTACTTCCTATATATAAGTATTCTTGTCAAAGGATCAGAGGCATTATCAGGCGGTTATGAGAGGTTCCATGTAGGATTTAGTAATGTTTTGGTTGAAATTTGTTTTACACTCACTGATTTAACATTCATATCAACTCGTCATTTAAAGAAATTGGATTGTGTTCCATTTTCTACATAGACTAACCTCTTCATCATAACAAACGAGAGAGGTATTGTCATCATTCAAGGACTCAAGCTTTGGTTGTTGTGTTTGTTTATGTTTTAGAGTCGCATAGGACTAATCATAACTTACCGATAAAACCAATGAAAATTTGACGAGAATATGGTGGATACGCCGCTGGTACTTCCTATATATAAGTATTCTTGTCAAAGGATCAGAGGCATTATCAGGCGGTTATGAGAAGTTCCATGTAGGATTTAGTAATGTCTTGATTGAAGTTTGTGTTATACTCACTGATTTAGCATTCATATCAACTCATCATTTAAAGGAATTGGATTGTGTCATCAATCAAACATGTATGCTATCAGAATTAGGACTCAGACATTGGTTGTTTGTGTTTATTTATGTTCTAGAGTCATATCATAGAACCAATCATAACTTACTAATAAAACCAATGAAAATTTGACAAGAATATGGTGGATACGCCGCTGGTACTTCCTATATATAAGTATTCTTGTCAAAGGATCAGAGGCATTGTCAGGCGGTTATGAGAAGTTCCATGTAGGTTTTAGTATTAGAAGTTTATTTTAGGATATAACCTTATCTCTCCAAACGTACCAAAACTCTTGCGCATGAAATCATATTTAGTCAATCATTCTGTTAATCAATATTCATTATCATAGGCATCAAAAACCGATTCTTGTAGCAGGGTATTCAACCCTTATAAGGAACGTTACCGCCTCAAACAAAATTTAAACTCTTACTCTCTTCTAAGTATGTAATTGTCAAATTAAAACACCATCCTTTTTAGACAAATATGCCACTACTTAAATTTCGGGACGAAATTTCTAAAAGTACGGGATACTGTAACATCCGCCAAAAACCGGATTTACCAAACCCGCTTCGGTTATTAACCGAACAATCAGTTAAAAATTTTGTTGCGTATTTAATGCCCAAATTAATTTTAAACGATACATAATTAATAAGTATATTAGAATTTAAAATTTATTTTTGAAAATGTATTAAAAATAGTGAATTAAAAATAATATGATGAAGCCGGGATTCAAACTCGGGTCAGCCGGGTCAACCGGGTCAGCACAGCTTTAACACACACACATTCAACCGCTCCGCCACTCGTGATCTTTGTTTACATATTGAAACAATTAATACATAAATTAATTCTGGAAATCAAAACCCAGTTATACAACGCGCCCAAATCCGTTCACGCCGGAAATCCCGACAATTTCGTCAAATTTGGCCGTTTCTTTTTGGTCATAACGTATACATTAACAGTAAGATCGGTTATAACCGAAGAAATCCATCAATTTCATTCATTTCAATTCAAAACCGAAAAATACAATTCAAATCTGGGAGTTTACTTTCTTCATTCAGTGAGCTCGCGAATTTTATCAAAAACACACTCTTCAATTCACTAAGAAAACTTCGCCGGAAGTCGCCGGAATTCTCTGTGAATTAACCGGAAAGTTTCGCCGGAAAACTGAATTCAATCCATCTTTTCTTCTTACTCGAAAATAAGATCATAGAACTCGTACTGACATCACTCCCACTCACCTTAAACCTCTGAAGAATCTCTGTCGCAAGAAATTTCACTCGCCGGAATTCTCTGTAAGTCGCCGGAAAACCGGGACTTTCATCTACACGGTAATTACCTCGATTTTTCTGTTTTTATTCCATTATTATACAAATTCTAACACCACTCCAGCACTCAGAATCAACCCCAGACGACATTGCCGGATTTTTCTGTTTTCGCCGGAAAATTTCTGAAAGTTTCAGAATCTCGCTGATAACCGGTATGGTCATGTAATCTACTGATAATCGTTACCTAGTGATTCAATTTCACCTCTAATTCATCCAAACTAATTATTGAATTCGAACAGAAGGGGCTCCAAAAACAGAGCCGACGATTTTTGCCGGACTTCTGAAGAAGGACGATCAGTTCAGTACAATCAACCCCCAAACCTGTTTCTGTTCATTATCTTACGATTGCTCATAATGTTCGTTAAATTAATTTAACAAATAATAGTTAGATAACTGTTGCCTGAGTTTTGAACGAAGAAGACGAAGTAGTTATGTTATAAGATTATTTAAAATCGGAATTATAAACGGGTTAGACACACAGTCCAGCGGTGGACTGTGTGCAAATAAATACATACACGTCGCGAGTTCGATTCCTGTCCCAACCTCATTCGCTGTAATAAAATGCCTTTTTTTAAAAGAAACTGAACCGGGTTAATTCGGTAATATGTTAACTATAATAAAAACTAGAATATTTACCAAGTTAGACACACAGTCCAGCGGTGGACTGTGTGCCAAACTAAACCACAGGTCCCAGGTTCGAGACCTGTGGAGTGCACCGAGTCGTTACATTAAAATCTTTTTAAAATTAATGATTTTCGGATTAATTTAATTAGTATATAAATATAATTAAAAACAGAAATATTTCGGGTTAGACACGTAGCTCAGTTGGTAGAGCTGCGTGCACGCGTACGGGAGGTCTCGGGTTCGAGCCTCACCTGGCGCATACACTTACACAATAAAACCGGTCAACAAGTCAACGGTCCACGGTCAACAAGTCAACGGTCAAAAAGTCAACATTTTTTTTATTATTTTTATTTATTTATTTTATTTAAAAATCAATTAAAAATACTTAAAAATAACATTTTTAAAGTTAGAAAATAGCCTAAAACTCACAAAAAAAATATATCCAAAAATCCTATTAAAGTTGTTAATTAAATCAATTTATTTACCTTACTTTTCTTTATTAATTAGGTTAGTTATTCCTCGACGATCAATCCTCTAAACTCGTGCGCATTCATCATCATTCACCGAACGCACCCACTGTGAGTGAATCTCTACAAATTCCCCGTTTAAATCACGTTTTTGGGGTGTATCATGTGTCTTACTATTTATTATATTTAAATCATTGTGCATACATCATATCATGAATAAATGTGCATTCAGCTTGAATAAACTGTTTGTGTGGTTATTGTTTAGATTTAATTTATGATTTTCAGTACATGCAATTTCATAGGCCGCCGCTCCCCATTACATTATGAGCGTTGAGCATGTTCCCCATTACATTATGAGCGTGAACCTGGCGTGCCAACATACGATCGGCTCCGTTTGATTGAGCCTTGATCGCACAGACATTTATCATTTTCAGTACATGCAATACGATCGGCTCCGTTTGATTGAGCCTTGATCGCACAGTTTCATTCATGTTATATATTTATGCAAGTTGATATGTTATTGTATGCTGTTGGTTTGTTAATGTATGTTATTGTTTTGTTGTTGTTTGATATCGTATGCTAATGGTTTGTTATTGTATGCTAATTGTTGTTATTGTATGTATATTTACGTTTGTTCATATATGAATTTTGCACAATTTTTCCATATTAAATACAACCAGAAAAAAATAATAAATGTTTTCTAACAAGGTTCACTCGCCAACTTTTTGTTGATCTAAAAACCATTTTTACACATGATACAGGTGAGCAGGATGAAGCCAGGAAAACATAGGAATGACTTAGAAGAAAATAATGAAGTCTAGAATGATGTGTAGAACATGATGTAATTATGAATGTATGTTTCCCTTTAAATTGTAATAATAAATATGAAACGTTATAATAAATGTCATGAGCTTTGATGATAACCCAATCATGCCCCGATCATCTTTTCCGCTGCGGGTCGGGGTGTGACAAAATACACCAATACACACAACATACTTTATACACTCGATCCGTTATACATGCATATTGTTATGCTTAGGTTCATGCTAGATACATACATGCTTTTTGTCATTAACTTAGCTAGCCTGAACTTAACATATATAGCGCTAAAGGAGTAGCACACTGCCCGTCGGGGTATTGTTAAGCTTACGCTTATTCTTATTCTTAAATAGTCTCGTTGCTTTGTGTGACGAGGGACACTTAATTCTTGTGGACACTTGGGTTTGACAATTAGTATTGCATGCTAGCTTACCTTGTATACAATTGCCATGTGGATTTGAGTAAACTCTTTTATCTTGTGCTATGTACTTAAACTTGTGTACTCGCCAATGCTTTTGTGTTAAACTATACTTTTAACATGTTACAGGTTAAAGATGTTGAATATGTCGAAAACTTAGTGGGACGCCATAGAAACGCACCTAGAATGTTAGGCTTTTATGTTGTAATTTTGTTGAAGTTGTTGTATTTTTATTTATGTTGTAATTGACTATTTGATATATGAAATGAAACGAGTTTTGATTTTTAATATTGTCGCAAATAGTGTTATGATGTCTCAAGCAATCTATTTCGTCTCACTCTGATGTTTCCGCCATCGGTTGGGGGTGACAACTGACTTATAGAAGAAGTGATTATTTAGAAGTGGTATGCTATTCAGATTCTTACTTTGCCAAATGCAAAGATGACAAGAAATCCACTTCGGGCTATATTTTTATGTTAGCAGGCAGACCTGTCTCGTGGAAGAGTCATAAACAACAGTTAACCACAACTTCCACAATGATGGCAGAATAAATTGTTGTTTATAACGCAACATGTCATGGAATGTTGCTTAGGAATCTGATTAGTAGACTCAAAATCGTTAATTCCATTTCTAGACCATTGAAGCTTTACCGTGATAACTCAGTTGCCATTAGTTTCTCGAACAATAATAGTTCGATTAGAGCTGGTTTATATCTCGATACAAAGTATTTGTTTGTACGTGAACGAGTTGAGGAAAATAATCTTTGTATTGAGTATATTAGTACTAAAAATATGCTTGCGGATCCGATGACTAAAGGTCTCCCATCTAAAGTTTTCGAAGAACATGTTTCGAATATGGGATTTACTAAAGACCTTATTTAATAGCATATTGTACTTACTTATGTTTTAATTAATGAAATTCCCTCAGTTTGATTTTGTATGTCTCTAATATATGTTTTGCCGGTATAATGACATATAAACAAATATAAATACAACTCAAATGCTAAATGGCTTATTTGTATATTTTGATCATAACTGTTAAGTTTTAAATTGAGGCTGTAGTATGACTAATAGGGGTCCTGAGTCAAATGATGATTTAACGATTGTATTTCTTTGCTGCGGTTCTTGGTTTAAAGCTAAACTGAGTGTTAACTCCTGATCAGGCTTATCTAATACTCATAATAAATTATTACTCGGCTAAGTGGGAGAATGTAAGATTAAATATATTTTAGAATATTTAATCATGTAGCCATTATAATTATTTATATTATATTAGATCAAAATAATATTAAACTTATTATATATTAGTTGGTAATTGTTGATTGACCATATTACCGTTATTAACTAATTAGGGTTTCCTTCTGTGTATATATATAAGGAGATGATTAAAGAGGTTTAGGGTTAGACATTCACAATAACATTCTTAACATCAAAAGTCGCCACCCCTACATCTCTCTCTATAACCGAATTCAACCCTAGTTCGGTTATCACCATCATAATCTTACACCCTAAGAAGAAAACAGATCACACTGACAAAGATGTCGAACTCCATGGCTGCGTCTCTGACTGGATTCTTTGCTGGTCTGTCTGCCATCACAGGTAATTCATTCATGTTTTCCATTATGTTTAACAGAAACATACAGCCTTACCTCTACCCTGTAGTAATAGAAAAGCTGTGAGACCCCCCGGCTATAAATTTTATAAATTTCCATCAAGTTTGAAACCAAAATTTAACTACCGAAAACCTTACGTTGAAACGACAGAATATATAAATTTTATAAATTTCGAGCAAGTTTTAAACCAAAATCTAACTACGAAAAACCTTACTTTGAATCGACAAGAGAGTTAAGCTTTTCCAATACTTTGCTACAAAAGTACAAAGATAGAAAAAGAAAGACAAAAAAAAACAAAAATATGTTGTCATTCTGAAATTATTAGAAAACTCAAATTTCTTAAAACACACCACCTCATTATTGGGTGCAAGTTTTTATCATCAGTCGTATACATTCTTAGCTGTAGAAACTATTTACATTTTCTCGAGAAGCCAAGACTTCTCTTGATGGTGATTACAATACGAAAACAAAGCTAATCTAAACTCGAATATCAACTCCACCTTCCCCTCAAGTATCATTGTAAAGAGCGGTGCCCATTTTGGTTTACTTCTACACTACCAACTGAAGTTAACTTGTCTTCGACATCAAGAAACACAAGACTTAAGTGAGACTCTGCATTTGATTCCGGATAAACCTCATCATCATCGTCATCCTCCTCATTATTGCATGACACCACCAAATCATTTTTAGTCACCCGCTCATCCAAATCGTGCTCCCCTCTTAGTATTCTTATAACCTAAACAACCATGATATAGAAAAAAAATCATGTAATTTTCTCGACACAAAAAAAAATGAACTTCTGGGATGAGTGATGACTTGATTTATTTCAAGGTCTAAAGTAACATTTAAAATTGAGTCTCTTTTTGTAAATTTACACATAGAACCGGCCGTACTAACTAATGCTGGTTGGATTAACGATGTTTTACTAAACTATGTCATATAAATATATCAACTAACACCAAATTTATTTGAATTATATTAATCTAAGTATGTTTGACCTATATTAATCTTAGGTAAGTTTTATGTTCACCTATTCAATGCATACCATTGTCCAAATATAAGAAATGAAATTATCAAACTATAATCGAAACTTTAGTGGAATCCATAAGCAAAACAATATCTTATTCTGGAACCTGACTCATGGTAGGGCGTCTCCTAGCCGAACGCGTTAGACAAAGTGTTGCTGCCTGAGCCATTCGAGCTATTTGATCTTTGTGAACTTCTTTGTCCAAGTCAACATCCAATACACTTGCTAGATCACCCTTTTCCAGCTTCGGTTTTGCCTAGTACATGCTTAACATGATTAGAACAAAAAAACGACTAAAGCTTGACCATTTTTTATGTTATGATATGAATTTACATCAAGACTGATGGTAAACGGGCAACAAGATACTTACCCACATAACCAAACTATCTTCCCCTTTCACAGGATCCGAGCTTATTGGTCTTTTTCTTGTCAGTAGTTCCAGGAGAACGACCCCAAAAGAATAAACATCAATCTTTTCACTAACCTTCCCATACATAAAGTATTCGGGGGCGAGATACCCAAAAGTTCCAACTACATCACCATGACTCAGGAACGGCGAAGTTGTGGGTCCCCATATCGCAAGCCCAAAATCCGACAGCTGCAAACAAGGTTTAAGAAACGAAATCATCTTTCAGAATCTAGAAAGAATTCGGCAGTTTGGGCAGGTTAACCAATGAACTTCTTGCCCAAAAACTCAACTGTTTGAAATAAAAAAGTTATACGATCAAATATGATTATAAAGTTTGTACTATTTCAATTAAAAATCTAACGCTTTAAATATAATGATCTAGGATGTTTTATGCTTTATTAATACAATGTTGGAGGTTTTCTACCGCTCAACCCATACCACAAGTTTACTATTTCTAAAGTTACTCATTCGACCCATGAGAGATAAAACACAGCAAGAATAGATAAGTAATATGATCGAGAACATTGTTTCAATCCAGGCATATTACCAACCTGTGGCTCGAATTCGTCAGAGAGAAGAATGTTTGAAGACTTGATGTCGCGATGAAGAACTGGCCTCGGACATTCTTTATGCAGATAGTTCAAAGCTTCAGCAACTCCAATGGCTATATTTAGCCTTGTTTTCCATGACAAAACAGACTTATCCTTCATTACACCTAACACCGAAACGAAGTATCAACATCATTACACACTTTAGATAAAACTTACTAAGAACGCGTTCCTTTTGTGATTTTCTAAGTAGCGATCATCACACATATTTCAATGAATGGGTTGATTTAGGCAACAACAAATTGTGAATGTGTTCATTTGGCACACTTCAATTTAGATAACAGGTTAATTTGGTTCTACCCAAATTAAAGAACGGGTCAAAACAGGCAATTTTATAAAACATCTTCAAAAAGAGTCAAATAGGTTAGTAACACTCATCAACATTGTTTGTCTCCACCATCTACTAGTTGTCACCCACACCATTGTCGCCACCAGCACCACCTACACCGCCACCACCATCATCGACTTCGACTTAATCACCATCGCCGCCGCCACCTCTACTGTCGCCGCTAGCCGCCATAAAGTTATAGCCGATGAACCAATTTTTTTTTACTTTTTTTTTTCGAAAACGTCTCATTCAACCCAACTACATTTTGGCCAGAACCCGCTTTGAAAGAACCAAATCATTACTTTTTAAAACTGTATCCATTTTGGCCAGAACTCAATTTTGTCAAAACCCGCATTGACCCGAACCGCTTTGACCCAACCCAGTTGGGACCCGTCAAACGAACTCACCCTGTTTGCCACTTGCCAAGGTTAGGTGATCAATTTTAAACGAGACTTACCGTGTAAATTATCTTCTAGATTTCCTCTAGGAACGAGATCATAAACCGAGATCAAGTTATCGTCCTCCACGCACACCCCTAACAACGGTGTGATGTTCTTGTGATCTAGTGACGTCATAATGTCGATTTCTAGGATATAGTCTTTCCATGCTTCTCTTGATGCCTTCCTGATCTTGACAGCAGCTGATTTTCCATCAGGAAATATCCCTTTATATACATGATGATAACCACCTTTCCCTATCAGATACTCTGCCAAAATCACATGTTTTAGAATATATCAACTCAATCATAGCAATCAGTGTGCTATGTTCTTTTTTTTTGAAACATACACCAAGTATCAAGAAACTAAACACAACGCACATGTTTTGAATATATCAACTCAATCATAACAATCAGTTTGTTATGTTTTTTTTAGACATCCACCAAGTATCAAGAAACTAAACACAACACTTGCAACCAAAAAAAAACTTGAAAATGCGTAACTACCCGATGCAAAGTCAGAAGTTGAGGCTTTGAGTAGATCAAACCCAATCCATTGGCAGCGCGACGAGTTAGTTTTACGTAAAAGATTGAAGATTTCAGGCAACCCATGGCTCTTAGGCGTGTTACTCTCATTACTTGTATCTGTAAACATGCTGCATTCAGATCTTAAATCTGATTCCGAACTCTTTAGGCTAATATCACTGCTAGACGACGAAGGGGTCCTAGCCGGTGGTGTTCCTGCAGGTGCAGCCCGATTTGGCAGGTTCATGACCCACTTAACCACAGACATTTTTTTGGCTTCCAATGCTGATGGACTCAACACAGTGTTGGCTCGAAGCAGAGGCCAGCCTGGTCGTTGATGTGCAAAGTCTTCTAGTACAACAGAAACTGAGCTCAAAGCTTTTTTCCTTGACTCGAACAGAGTTGCATCTTCGTCTTTTGAGCTTCTGACCCACTCAGAACTATGTCTGCCCATATCAGATGCCTCAGATTCACAAAACTCTGACTGAGTGTCTTTCAAATGTGAGTTCTCTATTAAGTAGAAACTTGATCTTGGATCTCTCATTGACCCTTTGAATAGAATATTAATATAATCAATAAAAACTAGATATTAAGATCTGCTATTTAATGCCACACATATAATCTAGAGATCAAATAGTATCAACATAATTTATTATTATTATTATTGTTATTATTATTATTATTATTATTATTATTATTATTATTATTATTATTATTATTATTATTATTATTATTATTATTACTACTTTTTTTATAAAAAACCACAATGTTAGTTCCGGCGTTGAACTAATGAATTGAGACTCTATGGTGACAAACGGGTATTATTTTTATTTTCACTTCAGGGTTAGTTGCTATCTAAGATAAGGACTTATCACTTATGTGTCTCGAAGTTGCCGATACCGACGGTATTCTCGATTTTTATCTTCTAACAGTTGAATGTTACAACGCAAAATGCCCCATCATCGTTTGTTATAAGACACAAAAGTCACTTACTTCGTTAGCAATTGACCCATAACTAAAATCAGATGAAAATACCTTATTTGTCCTCAATCTTTTTGAAAATAACCAATTTTGAGATTATTCGTGTATTTATTAATAGCCCCACAAAACATACAAGCCCGGATCCACGAGATCGTTAGCATAAACCAAACCATGCCTAACATGATCATTGTGGACCATACAACATACCTGAAAGTTGGCCATTTGAAAACCTCTTGAAAACAACTTTCCCATCATGGAGAGCCAATACTTGAGTAGCTAGAGGTAGCTTCTTGGCACAATATTTGGCAATTGAAACCCGACAACTGCAGAATTATAATCAAACAAATAAAATAAAAATTTAATGAAACATATAAAATAAAATTCTTTTTTGAACTGACACAATCTCCAAAGTATTACCATGTGGATACCCTTGAAGCAAAAATAAGACTCTAAAATAAAAGAAAAAATGTTATAATAATCCATGTACCCAAAAGCCTTGATCTTGCTGGCCCCAACAACCACAGAAGCTGCAGAATAAAACTTTGCTTCTCTGACCAAAACCTTTCTTACTGAATTGCCTGTTAATACCTGCCCAGTTAGATCCACCTGAAACAAACAATATAATTACTAAAATTTATGCAAATTTCAGCCGATATAACTTTTGACGTGTCTGGAGTTACCGGTCCAAATTCGATTTACCAATATTGAAAATCTCCCAAATTTCAAGAATATTTCATTTTCAACTTTGTTGGTTTAGTTATAACCCGTGTGAATTCGGGTTTTCACCAATCATACAGGCTTGACATCACAGCATGATTTTAAATTTTGGTGAAATTTTCATTCTTTTTAGAAAAATAGTATATCTTTTGTACTTAAGCACCTACCTGCTTGTGCTCACAAATACCTTCATAATCAGCCAAATAATCATCTAACAAGCTCTCATACTTGGCTACAGATTCTGCAAATCATTTAAAAAAAGAAAATTATCATCCAAAGCTTAGAACAATCACACTAAATTCTATAACAAACTACCTGAATTACGACAAACATTAACCGCGATCACGCGGTCACCTTTTTCTGCAACTTTTACCATGGCCCAATCAAGAAGCTCTCTCCCACATTCATCAAATCCAATTCCCACCAAAACGATTTTTCTTTCAACACCTTCATGATCATGATCATTATCATGGTCATGATTATGGTTATGATTATTGTTATGATTATGATCTACAGCCTCTAATGTCATTTGCAGAACCTCGAGTAAAATAGAACTTTTTGTCTGCAAATTCCAATTATAAAGATTTCAAAATCCGTGTGTTATTACTACTTTTAAAAGATACTAATTATATTATAAAGAAACCCCCTTGCAAATAAAATAATACTTAAAAATACCAACCCACATATGAAGAATTTCAAATAAAGTGTTGGGGAATAACAAAAACATAGAAACGATTGTGATGCGACTATATCTTTATTCCAAATTTGATGAGGTTGCAACAAAACAAATTCGAACCCACCTGCTCCAACTATCAATTATTTAACAAGAGTTGAATCTAATTTTAGTCGTTGTGCTTTGGGCCATTTTGTCAGTTTAGTTCAAAAGTTTTATTTTTAGCTAGGGTCCAAAAAGGTTTCACCGTTGCTATTTTAGTCCACAGGGTTAACTTCATCCATTTTTTATGTTAACGAGAAGGGCAATTCTGTCATTTTATATAGCGCCCTTCTAGTTAACAAAATTACATATAAAATGACCAAATTGCCCTTCTCGTTAACAAAAAAGTTGGATGAAGTTTACCCAGTGAACTAAAATGACAACGGTAAAACCTATTTTGACCCACAGATGAAAAATGAAACCCTTTGGACTAAACTGTCAAAATGGCCCAAACTACAAGGACTAAAAAGCCATTTAACAATTTAGAGTAAGTTACTAAATTACACGGATTGTCCCTGTGCCAAACTATGGATCTTATCTCAAAACTTTAAATTTTACGGATCTAGTCACCAACTACCATGTTTGTTTTCATCCTTGCTCCAAAGACTTACAAAGATTAATCTAGTCAGTAAATTCGAGGGGTATTATTATCATTTCATATTCTAACTAGGTTGAACTTAGGTTCACATATTCAAGTTCAAAGCTTGACAGTTGTTAACCTAGGTTCAAATCTTTCGCAACAAAATAAGACAGATTCAAAATTGGCAACAAACCCAAAGGTTTGACCTATACTTTATTTTGAACTATAAATTAATATAATCCTAAATACTTCTATATTTACATTTTAGATGATTTGAATCATCCATATATAGAATATCTGTAAAGAAGATATTTTACTACCAAACTATATCGTTTAAGAAAACAAAGTAACCTATATAATGTTGTAAAATGTTTTACCATGGATGACAGTATACACACAGTAGTTTAGGATCAAATTCATAAAGTTTAAAGCTTAGGAACCATTTTCATAATTTCTCAAAAGTAGAGTCACCATCCATATAATTCACTCGATAATGTATTATAAAATATTGGGTAGGTTTTTTTTATTAAATTAAATTTTATTCAAAAAGTTGGTCAAATGAAAATGGGGTTTGTGATTAAAATACAAAGAAACGTGCATGGGGGACAAAATTGAAGAGAGCGTCGGCGAACGTGAAAGATTTCCCACGAAAAATGGTGGGAAAGTTTTTCACCACTTTCATGACAACTACAAATTTTTATATTTTTTCAATTCTATAAGAGAATTTAATTAAATTAAATGCGGATCAACATTTTAGCTACCATTATTGACCTCGACCGACAACCATGAAGACTCGACTTTGAATTTAATTTTTTAATATAAAAGTGTATTGTATTTTCTGATGTGATCTTAGACCAGGGACGACCCATTATGGTCTTTGAGATGACAGGCGCTATCTTGAAAAAAATTTAGTGTATTAATTAGCAAAAATTTTGATGGTACTCCTTTAAAATATGGCATGTTTGATTTGAGAGTGTGTGTTAGTGTGTGTTTTTAATAAAACAGTTTGAGTAATCTTTTAAATTCAATTAAAGAGTGATAATAAACACATCATTATAAACACAACTGGATTTGTGAATGATTGTCAAACGATTTTTTATAATCATTTTGCTTATAGTACAATCAATAAATACATACGACTCCACCTCACCAGTGCACTCTCTCACTTAATTGTTCTGCCTTTTTGGCTCTAAGTGTTACGAATTACATTGTGTGCAAAACAATATATAAGACTGTTGGTGACGTCACCATAATGGTGACCCTAAACAACCTAACAAATGATGTTACTGGCAGTAGTTTGCAAAACTTATGGATAGTTAAGAAAAACAATTGTTATATTAAACTACTATATTACAAAAGAAAAACAAATGGATTTCCAAAACTACTAGAAGGGTTCCAACACTTTTGAATTGTTGACTTGGTTGTTAACTAGTTGACTTTTATCATCCAACACTTTGTATCCTATTTTCCAGCACTTTGAGGTAGTAGTTGTTGTATCAGCAGTTTTGATGGTTCTTTAGAAAGCTTTCAAGGGGGGAAACTTTTGGACACTAGTTTGTACTTCAACTTATTTCATCAGGTAGGGAAGATGGTTCCCTTTGGTTTTAGCTTTCATCATCAGCAGGTCTTACATAACCAAACAATCTTCCCTTAGATCTGCTGATATCAAAATCTCTATTATTAAGGTTTGCCTTTTACTCTCTTATTTGATGATGTCCAACAGTCTTTCCCTAATCATTCCTTTGATGCCAAGTTCTAGATTCAAAGCTTAAGCATCATCTTCAACTTTGTCTATTTCCAGATCAACAATGACTTTGGGGTTATCTAGGCTAAGACTTTGGGCTTCATACCCATCCACCTAGATTCTAGAGCCATCTTCTCTAAAGATCTCAACATCATTTGAGTCCTTCATTGGTTTCCATCTCACAATCCTTGGGTTAGGGAAGATCTTCTTGTAGGTGATTCAGAACCAATAGTTTTACTTGGTCTAGCTATTTGAGTTTTGACTCTAGCTGTTTCACCTGGTATAGTTGTTTGAGCTTAACTCCAGTTGTTTGACCTTGGGCAATTTGAACTTCTGGTTGAGCTTGAGGCGCTTGTCACTTATTGGCTTCCAACTTTGCAATGGTTTTGGTCTTTTGAGTAACTGTTAGAAGTCTCATGTCAATTTTAACTGTCTTGTTTATCTTGCCTAGCAGCTCTTTAGTCAGCTCTTTGACTTTCAATTTAGCCTTTCACCACAACACCACTTAGACCTCTTTGATCTTGTTTAAAGTTAGCCCTTCTTTCTTCATAGTCTATATGACCAACATAGATCACTTTTTTACTTCTCCATCATAGCTAGTGCCTTTGCATCATCAATTCTTTTCTTGGAAACTGTTGGGTACATTGTGGCTGGTGGCTTTTGAGGAATGAGGATATGTAATATAGAATAAAGCTCCTTTTGTAAGGAGTCCAGCTGTTGGGTACATTGTGGGTTCAGTTGGACTTTAGAAGTTTAGCATGAGGTATTTTGGTGACCAACTCCTTGAGTTTGGATACCACAACTCCCCTTGTTTCGTCAATTCTTCAAACTGTTGGTTTTGGGCATCATCCAAATTAATGGACTAATATGTTCCCGCACCATTGGTGGTTACATCAGTTGGTGTGTGTGGCATTTCAATCATAGGAACACTTCTAGATGCTCATTGTTCTTGATACTAGGGACTTCCAGCACTTTTGTCTTCCTATACCTTAGCGGCATTTAGGATCTCAGTAGTTGTTGCCTGCAGGTGTTCTTAAGAATGTTTCCACTACTTCTTGTAAACCAGTGGGTTTATCAAGAATAGTGGAAACCACCTTTGTAATCACTACAACAAGATCTACATGTGTAGGATGGGTCTCTTTGTTAGAACTGAGTTTGTTGTTTATAAACAAATATTGATTAAACACATTAAAATTCACAAACTGGAACTCACCATCAATAAGTGTTTTTCATTAATCACAATGGATTCAAATGTTTTACAATCCAATTGACTCTATAGACTCCCCCTCAGTTGATCACGTAAACAAATCAGTTTGTACAAGAGAAAAGGTAAAGTGTGTGATAATAAATCACTAACAAGTGTGATCTACTTATACTAAGTACAGAAGCTCTGTTCAATGAATGGCTGATATCACCCTAATAGTGACAGGTAACATTCCTAACAGAAAAGATTCCACAAATGTTACAAACATCTGTGCAAATCCTAATATTTGTTCTAAGTAGTCTAAACACTGATACAAGATAAATATTGTTACATTGAGAAAACACAATCTGCGCTATCCACTATTGTAGTTGTCCAAACATCTGTTTAGCCATACAGATGTTTGGTCTTCTTCATCAGACCTTTGACTTCATTATTGCTTTGGTCTTAAACAATCTTTAGCTTTCAACAACTGTTGTATCCTCTTGAACAATGGTTCCAAGCCTTGATAAGGACTGATGTTATTGGAAGAGGTGTAGGAATCTGTATACTCATGACTTGCCTTAACAGATCTGTCGGATTGGTATCCGGATGTTCATACATAATCATGTTTTTGATACCTTCCTTCATAATGTCTTCTTCAAATCTTTTCACATCCTCTGTAGACATATCCTTCTGTCTTTTGAGATGGCTTCCTACCAATGAAAAGGCTTGTCTTGCAGATGGAAGTTCAGACATGATTGCCTTTGAACTAATAGGTAAGTCTTCATTGATAGGCTTTCTTGGGACTGAGGGATCTTTGGCTCTTAAAGCTTCTAGTTTCTTGTAAGTTATCCTGATTGTTGGCTTATTGCACCTAGCCATAGATTGCATTGTGCCATCTTTGGCAGCCAACATCTCTTCCTTCATTCTTGTGAGTTCAACTACTTTTAGGCCAACAAGTTTTCTTCCTGCATCCCAATTGGGAAGAGTGGGCTTGATAACTAGATTGAGATTTAGCATCTCAATTCTGGCAATTTGTTCTAGAAGGGCCTCTACTGACCATCCAGTAAATTGAGTTCTTCATAATGAAATCCAGAGAGTCTTCCTTTAGTTCCTTTTTGAGATCAGGGTTGCTAACTTGTCCATGAGATGCCTTCTGACTAACATCTTTAGCAAAATCTTCAAGTCTGTTCACTTTAATAAACTCTGCAAACATGATTTGATAAGCCTTCTTATCACTCTTTCCCTTGCTTTTAAAAGCAGCTATCTTTTTAGGCTACACAAGTTTCAACTTAAGGTACTCTTGTACATTTTTGGGCTTCTGATATCTTCTGAGGGATGGAAAGGTAAGTTGGCCGATGTTATTTGTGGAATAGAAAGATTATATCTCTTTTGTTACATTTTCTAGTTCCAATGGGTCAAGTATAGTGGGTGTGGGAGCTAAAGTTGTTGTGGTGGAAGGTTGTGATGAAACAATGGTTGTGGTTTTGATAGATGCATTAGGAGTTTCTTCTTCATCATCATCATCTTGGACAATGAATTTGGTTCTCCTAGTTATGGTTTGTGATTTTTGTGTTTTTGTAGTGGTTGTGGAAGTGGTGTTGTAGGTTTTCTCTTGTGGATAAGAAGTCCATTAAGGAACTTATGTGTTGGTGGTGGTGGTAAGGTAGTTGTATCCTATGTTGTCACTTTTGTAGTGGCAACAAATGTTTGTGTGAATCTCAAAACAGATTCGGATCACAGTGGTTGATTGTTATCACCCAAACAACTATAGATTAGTTGTTTGAATGTGTAAAAGTTAAGAAAAACCAAAGAATGAAGATGAAGATTCTTGTATGGATCAAACAAAAAGTGTTGTATATGAAATCCCAAATGATATAATCACTAAAAGCACCTGGAAAATCGGATTAAGAACAAGAACAATTGTAAGTCCTGTAAACGGATCAAACATGTATCACTAACCTAATCAGTAGCGGAATTTATGATTAGGAGGAAGAACAACTTGAATAACTTTGAACAATCTTAACTTGCATACACCAAAGATGTCAGATACAAGTTTTTGCTTTCAACTCTCTAACCTTTTCTCTATGACCTAGCCCCTCTATTTATAAGCATCATTAAGCCCATAATTACAACCCTAGGCCCATTAGGCAATAGGAAGCCCACATAAACCCCAAAAGCCCAAATACATCCCTAATGAATAAACCTTTAATAATCCAACCCCAACATTCTCCCCCTAGGTTTACTTCATTGGTCTTTCGGTTGAGCATCCACACCTAGTATTCCAGTGATGATACCCGCAACCGCAGTAGTACAATCCTGTGCACATACCTCATACAGCTCAGCAGTTCTAATTTGATGCGACGCAAGAACCTGCAAGTCTTCGTCGTGAAAGCTAACCAAATCCACCACATCGTTGACCCTGAACGCCTTCTCTTTAGTCACAATAGCAACACTTCCGACTTTAGAATCGTATAACCAAAAGTTGAAGTTCTTCAAAATTCCCCTAGGAAAGGTAGGAGCAATCGGGATAACTAATTCTTTGTCAGTTGGCGGCCACATCACCGATTTGAACCGCTTGCCAGTGTGTGCATCACGAACTCCTTTAGCCGCTCTCAAATACGGTTTAGCAGTCTTCATAGTCTTGAAGCCACTCCTAACCTCACGTTCAAGCTTCTTGAAGAATCTCCACCCAGGTCCACGCTCTGTAGTATCGTCATCAGTGTATGGAGCTCTCAAAAGATCAGTCAAAGCAACTTTAGTCCACATCTCGAATTGCGACTCTTGAGAATAGTATTCACGGGTTCCATCCTAGCGCACTATAATCCACATATTTTTGACATGATCGTACATCCAACTAAGCACCTTGGACTTGTTTCCCACCTTACTGTAGTAACTTGATCCCAACTCCATCACATATCTCTCTGATTGATTGGTTGGATCCTTAAGCTGAAAATTCTCATCCACTGGATTCACATTAACATTCTTCATCAAGACCATTTTGTCACACCCCGGATTTCCAACCCAAATCCATACACCGGTGGGCCCGGGTGGGGAGTATCGTGACGTCAGTTGATAATGATCATAGTCAATTAAACACGACACAGTGGAAGTCTTGGAGTAAAATTACTATTACAAACCGAATGTTCGAAAATACAAAATAATATACAGGCTCGTAATAGAAGATCCACAGGCGGATCATAAATTGTACATGGAAAAAATACAAAACAGACTTTGGGCAGATTTAGGATTTGCAAGATCCTCTGTAACTACTGAGCACTTCCGGCCTATTTTTGTATTGTACCTGCAGATTAGTCTTTCGAAAATACGTTAGCTTTCGCTGGTAAATACACCCAACTGACTCATTTTGAAAACATTCCAAAAATGTTTTAAGTGCGTATCAGCACAAAATCTTTTATAACTTGGGTTAATTGACCGTCCAACCTTGTTAACAGATTTATATGTTTGTCATACATGCGGGGCTCGGTACCTTGACCGAGACACAATTAACGTACACACCACTTTTGATTCACGAAGGAGTCAATTCCTCCCAACCTTGTGGGAATGCATAATTGAGCGTCTATCGGGTGTATGCCTACACCCACGCTAAGGTCGTGGACGTTTCTATTGTAATGAGCCGAGGATATCCAGGACACGGTAGTTAACCCCCGATGTTTAATTTATCAAGCAAAACTGATTAAAACAGAATATGCGGATCTCTATTCCGAAACGGTGTTCGATTAATCCCATTTCCGACCAAGCGGTGATAATTTACCGTAACCCAAGCTGGTATAGGGGAAATAAGTCGAGAGTATTTACCTGAGCTAGTCTTCTTTAAGTTTTTTTAATAACTCAGCCGTACACAAAAAGGACTAAGTGTAGATAGCATTTACCGGCAAGTCTCTAGTCTGGATTATGGCATAAACTAACCAATTAAATACTAACGGTCTTATTTAAGTCATAGACTTAGACCGACTAGCCTACTCGATCAAAACGTATGACGTTAGATTAAACGATGATTGGATAGAATGTAGTTTAATCCCAATAAGTACCTTGACTTGTTTAATATGGGTAAACTATAAACATTCTGGATTTTGAAACTTAAATAACAAGGTTAAACCCGTTTTGGTAAATTTCTGATAAATAGTTACGTATACGTAACCGTGCGCATATTAGCGATAACGGGTAACTGGGTAAGTCATGGACAATTTCTATATGCCATTATACTTTAAATAAGTTAAGATATCAGTAGGATATCAACTTGTATGCCCGTTAAGGTTTTAAAATGAAATTATGCCTCATAAGGGCATTTTGGTAATTGTATATCGTAATAAAGAATTTGAATATCATTTTAGGTTTATCATCATAAGTATTCTGGAAAAATATTTTATTTATGATATAATATCAGTAGGATATCATTTATATGTGTAATTTATCTTTTATGACCAAACTATGCACCGAAGGGGCATTTTGGTCATTTTACACATAGTTTATAAATTATTTGGGATTATGAGTTTATAACATGTACCTACTGTAAATATGTTTAAACTAAGTTTTAAAATCAGTAGGTAACAAGTCGTAATATGGTTTAAAACCATACTTTGCGCCGAAACGGCGCTTAAGTCGTAATATGACGTTTTTAAGCGATTTTTAATGAAAACTGACCTTAGGGTTAGATTAAAATGTTTAAAATATGTTATTTAATATAACATATCAATAGATAAATGATTTACCTTTAAAAGATTTGATTAAAACTATTTTATAAGCTACAGGGCCTAAAATCGTGAATTATCGACATAGTTTAAGGACCTGCTTGAAAACTCAGTTTTTTAACTTGGTTTAACATCCCAAATAATCCTACTTATAATATTACATCAGTAAAAACTCATTTTCAATTTCATTACCATTTGAAACCTTGTTTTATGCAAAAAGGGCATTTTGGTCATAGATGGCATAATTATGGAACTTGCGCATAAACTTGGATTCTGATTATGATCATATAATATAATCTCAGAGGGTTATGCTACACTATATTATGATCATAATGTAACTTTAGATCAGAATGTAACTAATCTAAATCGGGTCAGAATCGAAAGTCAAAGTAGAAGTCAAACTTCGCGACTTTCAGTTGCTAACCGACCCTAGAACTGAAATTGACGAGCCGAACATATTCTTACATGTTCTAATAATTATTACCAACTTGTTTAAGTGTCAAAATAGGTTTCATAACATATATAAGATCATTTTATGATTTTTCCAGAAAATGGCCTATTTGACTTTTTAATATCATAACTTTGACCTGTCAATTGGTCTAGCAAACGTGATCTTCAGGAGGTTCCCTTTATAGGGATTAACACATGCCTTATTACGATCATTTAGCCATGTTCGTTTCGAACAATGGCTGGACCATAATGGTCTTGACCGAAAGTCAAAGCGCAAGGAACACTTACAAGAGGTTCCTAAATGCAAGATAACTAAATTGGATGCTCTTTCAGCTAGAAACTTCCAGAGGAGGGAGAAGAGTTATGTTTAAGAAAGGTGCAAGTTGGAATGAAACACTTGAACACCTATTTATAGTTGGAGAACTCAAAGGAGGTGAAACCAGGTGTTTAGGGGAGTAAGAAGAAGCTTACAAGTGTCCCAAAACGTGGCATGGCAGTTTAGAAAGCCATGGTTTCGAATTGAATGGTTTTGGAGTTTTGCTTGACCTCCAAACAATTTTTCTGCAGCAGAGCCTGTCTCGCGGGGCGCGAGAGACACAGGCCATGTCTCTCGCGGCCCACGACCGCCCCATGGTCATTTCCAAAGTTTGATACTTTTAACCCCTGAACTATATAAAGCCTCTAAAGGCCTTCTAAAACACCTTTTTAGCACTTTTAGCCCTCCATAGCCAATACTTGGCATACCCGGGGTTATGCCCGGACATTGTTGAGCTCTCGGTTCGTTAAAAGGTCACTCAGAGGTATAAATTAACATGTTGACACTTTTAATCCCTCCATTATCCAACTTTCACATATTTACAAATTGAACTCTCTCGTCCAACAAATGGCATGTATGAGAGTTTAGGACTTCACAAAGGATCACTCAGAGGCTTATGATAAGTATGTTGATTCTGATATCACTCAGAGGCTGGGCATGTTGACATATCAGTCACTCAGAGGCCAAGTTTCAGCATGTCGACGTATCAGTCACTCAGAGGCTAATGATTTAAGCATGTTGACATATCAGTCACTCAGAGGCTGTTATTTATGCATGTTGACATCGGTTCGTCACTCAGAGGCTCAACTTGAGCATATTGACGCCTTTAGTCCTTATTGGTCTTTAACAGACTATATTTAAAATACAACACTTGTCACTATTTTATTGGACACGATTTTACAGGGTGTTAAATCCTCACCCCCTTAAAAGAAATCTCGACCTCGAGATTTTATTCAAAAGATGGGGGTATTTTCGTCGCATAGTGGACTCAACCTCCCATGTATACTCAGGACCTCTAAAAGCGTCCCATTTAACCTTTACTATAGGTATCATCTTTCTTCGGAGCTTCTTAACCTGTCGATCCTCGATCAAAATTGGTTTCTCAACGAACCTCAGGTTTTCATCAATTTGCACATCCTCGTGCGACATTGCTAGCGACTCATCGGCTAGACATTTCTTAAGATTAGATATGTGGAATACATCATGGATTCCACTAAGCTCCTCTGGCAATCTGAGCTTATAAGCTACAGTGCCGACACGTTCAATTATCTCGAAGGGTCCTATATATCTAGGGCTTAACTTGCCCTTCTTTCCAAAACGCATCACTCCTTTCCAGGGTGATACTTTTAGCATAACTTTGTCCCCTATTTGGAACTGAAGAGGTTTACGCCTCTTGTCAGCATAGCTTTTCTGCCTATCCCTGGCAGCTTTGAGACAATCAAGGATTTGCATAATCCTTTCTGTGGTCTCTAGGACAATCTCTGGTCCTGATAGTTGGGCTTCCCCAACTTCTGCCCAACATACGGGCGTTCTACACTTTCTCCCATATAACGCCTCAAAAGGAGCAGCCTTGATGCTCGTATAATAATTGTTATTGTAGAAGAATTCTATTAGGAGTAAGTGGTCATCCCAACTTCCACCTAGATCAATCACACATGCCCTGAGCATGTCTTCCAGAGTTTGAATAGTAGCTCACTTTGACCATCAGTCTGTGGATGGTAAGCCGTACTAAAATTTAATCGTGTGCCTAATGATTGTTGGAAACTTTTCCAAAAGTGAGATGTGTATCTAGTATCTCTATCCGATACAATAGATACTGGCACACCGTGTAGGGACACTATCTTGTCCACATATAACTTAGCCAATTTGTCTGAATTATACATTTCTTTAATTGGCAAGAAATATGATGACTTGGTCAGCCTATCCACTATGACCCAAATAGTGTCATTACCACTTTTGGTCTTAGGTAACTTGGTAATCAAATCCATAGTTACCATTTCCCATTTCCAAGTGGGAATTTCTAATTGTTGTAGTAGTCCTGACGGTTTCTGATGTTCAACCTTAACTTACGAACACGTCAGACACTTAGCTACATAAGTGGCTATGGACTTCTTCAAACCCATCCACCAATAATTCTTCTTCAAATCTTGATACATCTTGTCACCACCCGGGTGAATAGAGTATATTGAATTATGCGTTTCCTGGAGGATTAGATTCCTAAGTCCTCCAAAGATCGGAACCCAAATTCTGTCATTAAATCTTATGATTCCATCCTTTCCAGGCGTTAATTGATCAATGGTTCCGCCTAATCCCTCATTAAGGATATTAGCCTCTAACAAGGCTTGCTTCTGCGCATCTAATAGCTTCTCACTGAAGCTATTTCTAAGCTCAATGCTCTTAGCGTTAATGCTTATAGGTTTAACCTTTTCCTTGCGAATTAAGGCATCTGCAACTAGATTTTCCTTGCCTGGATGGTAGCGAATCTCGCAATCATAATCATTAAGTGTTTCCATCCATCGGCGTTCTCGCATGTTCAATTCTGTCTGATTGAACAGATGTTGGAGACTTTTATGGTCCGTGTATATAACACACTTTGTGACATACAAGTAATGTCTCCACAGTTTTAGTGCAAATAGAACGGCACCCAGTTCCAAATCACGAGTGGTGTAATTCTTTTCATGCACCTTTAATTGTCGTGATGCATAGGCAATTACCTTACCATTTTGCATTAGCACACAGCCCATACCGGTGTGTGATGCATCACAATAGACAACAAAGTTCTCAATACCCTCGGGTAAAGATAATACAGGAGCGTTGCTCAACTTGTGTTTAAGAATCTCAAAAGATTCTTGTTGTTTTGGACCCCAATTATACTTAATATTCTTACGGGTCAAGGAAGTTAAAGGAGTGGCTATCCTCGAAAAGTTCTCAATGAACCTCCTATAGTAACCAGCCAATCCTAAGAAACTACGAACCTCCGTTGGGGTCTTGGGCACTTCCCAATTTATTATGGCCTCAATTTTGGTGGGATCCACTTGGATACCATGCTCACTTACCATGTGTCCAAGAAATTGGACTTCTCTAAGCCAAAATTCGCATTTAGAGAACTTTGCATTAAGTTTCTCCCGCCTTAATAATTCTAAGATGTTTCTCGTGATCAGCTTGATTACGAGAATAGATAAGTATGTCGTCTATGAAGACAATGACAAACTTATCCAAATATTGTTTGCAGACTCTATTCATGAGATCCCTGAACGCTGCTGGTGCATTTGTGAGCCCAAAAGGCATCACCAAAAATTCAAAATGACCATAGCGGGTCCTGAAGGTTGTTTTAGGAACATCTTCGCTTCTAAACATTAGTTGATGATATCCTGATCTCAAATCTATCTTAGAAAAGTAACTAGTCCCTTGAAGTTGGTCGAATAAATCATCGATCCTGGGTAGAGGATATTTATTCTTAATTGTTAGCTTGTTCAGCTCCCGATAGTCGATGCACATCCGCATTGATCCGTCTTTCTTTTTAACGAAGAGGATTGGAGCTCCCCAAGGCAAGGAACTAGGCTAAATAAAGCCTTTCCCCAAAAGTTCATCGAGTTGCGTCCTCAATTCCTTCATTTTAGTAGGTGCTAGCCTATATGGAGCTCTAGCTACGGGTGCTGCCCCAAGTATGATATCTATTCTTAACTCCACTTGCCTATCTGGTGGTAGGCCTGGTAATTCTTCAGGGAAAACATCGGAATATTCCGAGATAACTGGTTGATCTTCAAGGTTCGGCTTTGGTTCATTTATAGTAACTTATGCCATATACATGACACAGCCTCTTCTCAAACACTTGGATGCCTTAAATAATGATACCTTGTCAGGCAATCCATAGTGTGAGTCTCCAGGAATGGTAATCATTTCACCAGATGGAGTTTTAATTTTGATGAGCTTTTGATCACAGGCAATGCGGGCTTGGTTATGAGATAACCAATCCATGCCTAAGACAACATCGAACCCCGCCAATTTCATTGGCAAAAGAGAGATAGGGATGGAATAATTCTTAATGAATATAGAGCATCCATCAAGAATGGAAGAAGCAATTTCTAAGGTTCCATCGGCGAGTTCTATCTCATAAATTTTGTCTAGAGTTCTTATGGGTAAATTTAATAGTTTACTAAACTTATCGTTAACAAATGATTTATCCGCGCCCTAATAAAAAAGAACTCTAGCATAAATATCATTAAAGGGGAAAGTACCTGTTATGACATTGTTGTCATTAACGGCCTCCCTGGCATTTATTTGGAAGGCACGGGCATTTCCCTTCTTGGCCTCTCCAGGCTTTGCCTCATTAGTTTTGGGTTTCTTGGGGCAATTGTACGTTATATGCCCTTTTTCGTTGCAGTTTTAGCAAACTGCATTCTTGAGATCCTTGCAATCTAAGGTCTTATGCCCTTTTCTCTTGCAGATACCACAAGGTTTGGTTTGTGGATTTATATTACACTGTCCCCAGTGCCTATATTTATAATTCTTGCACAGAGGTCTGTCACTAGACACGTGCTGGTTCTTCTTGAACCCAAAATTTCCTTTCTTCTTAAATCCTTGGGAGTTATTATCCTCCCATTTCCTCTTTCCGTCAGTTTCAGTCCTAATTGACTTTTGTCTTACCAGATCTAGGGTGAGGGAAATAGATAGATCTACAGCAGACCTATAGGTATTAGGCTGTGCAGCCTTTACCATGCCCTTTATCTCGGGCGTCAACCCATTTATGAAACGCACAATGCGTTTGGATTCGGGGGTGATCAAGTAGGATACTAACCTAGATAGGGAGTTGAAATCGGAGACGTACTTCCGACAGTCTAGGTTTTTCATTGATAGAGACAAGAAGTCTGCCTCTAGCTTCTCCACCTCATGGGTTGGGCAGTAAGTTTCTTTTACCAAATCAACAAAATTGGACCATCCCAAGTTGTACAGGTGTACCTTACCTATTGATTGAATCATGGCATTCCACCATGTTAGGGCATCGCCCTTGAAGGATTGTGATACTTATTTGACCACATCCTTATCAGCACAGTTGCTGATATCTACTATTGTCTCCATCTCGTCTAGCCACTTTAGGGCTTCTACATCTCCTTTTTCTCCGTTAAAGTCTCGGGGCTTACAAGAGACAAAATACTTACAGGTACATCCGTCCTTAATAGAACGGGACCTTTCAGTAAGATCCATTTTCTTTGGTTCACTCTTCGCATTTGAAGAGTGAACAGAGCTCTCCCTATGAGCTGAAGATGGTGGAATAGATAGGGGTCTAGAGCGAGTGGCACTCGGCTCTCTTAGCTTTTCTATGGCCTTGCTCATGGCCCTTTCCACAGCCGCATCAATGCGAGCTTGAAAATTTTCATCATTTATATTTTTGTTTTCAGCTTTATTAGATTCAACATTCCTGTGGCTACTTTGTGCTTCGTTTGAGTTAGCCATCTTTAAGTCTTGGTTTCTATATACCAATAAAACTTCATTTAGCCATGGCGTATTAACCATATCGGCTTTCAAGATTAGATATAACAATCCATTGCCTATACTAGTGTGAATAACATCACAACTCTTAGGCTTAACATATCTATATTTGGCCTAGGTCTTAATAGGACCATCATAGGCAAATTACAATTTGGACATAGTCCATATATCATTGGACAGTGGATCGCAATGTCACAACTGTGATTGTCATTATTGACAATTATATAGCTCATAGGCTTGTCCCTAATGAACATAAAAATTGGGCGTATTGGCCGGTCATATTAGATGTATATGGCATATCAGCCTGTCCCGTTGGACAATTAATTGGGCACATTGGCCTACATCATATCAGATGTATATGGCACATCAACTTGTTCCGTGGAACAATTAATTGGGCACATTGGCCTACATCATATCAGATGTACATGGCATATCAGCCTGTCCCGTTGGACAATTAGTTGGGCACATTGGCCTATACCATATCTGATGTACATGGCATATCAGCCTGTCCCGTTGGATAATTAATTGGGCACATTGGCCTACATTATATCAGATGTACATGGCATATTAGCCTACCCCTTCGGATAATTGGGCACATCATAACAGATGTACAATGGCTTATCAGCCTATCCCTTCGGATAATTGGGCACATTGGCCTACATCATAACAGATGTACAATGGCTCATCAGTCTATCCCTTCGGATAATTGGGCACATTGGCCTACATCATAACAGATGTACAATGGCTTATCAGCCTATCTTTTCGGATAATTGGGCACATTGCCTAACGGATAGTGTGGTTCCTCAAGCCACACTACCAGGAGTTATGAACATTCTTTGATGTTACATAAGAGTACCTTAATGATTGATTAATGGTCCCGGTCACCTTCGACCTTAACGACCTTGGAGGTTTGGACCTAGTCTGTTACCTTTGGACAGAAAGATAACTTCTCTTAACTATCCTGATAGAAGACCCCTTCGTACTTAACTATCACTTCTTGGCCAATGTGTGGTCTGTGCCACTTGGCATAATCAATCTATTAAGGTCTTTTGGAATTATATAGCAGAGCATAAATTCGAGTAAAATCGAGGCGCTCGTTTTCAAGAGGATGAATTACATATATATATAATTCCAAAATTACTTCATTAAATTTCCATAAGAAATTACAATACTAGAAAGATGAAAAAAACTTGTCCATGCAAGGACTTAAAGGAATAAAAATGTCCACGCAGGGACTAAAGAAACAACATTGTCCTTGCAGGGACTACATATTATTAGAAGAGACTTTACTCGTCCTTCTTTCCCTTGACTAACTTGGAGAGTTTCTTGAAGAATTTATTCGTCTTCTTCTCCGTTTTCTCCGCCTGTTGCTTCATTTCTTTCATCCTTTCTAAGGCCTCATTAATGGCCTCTAGTGGTGGCGGAGGTTGTGGTTGTGGCATAACCGGATACTGGTACCCATAAGTTGGATATCAGGTCGGTGGGTAAGTAGGCGGGAAAGGAGACGGGTAAAGTGCATTGTGCATAACCGCCTGCATGTATGGGTCTTGCGACCACACTTGATAGTCTACCGGCGTAGACGGGTTAAATGGATCATATCCAGACATGTCTGGGTACGTGGGAATTGGGTTAGTATAACCCGTTGGTGGTGGTTGAACTGTAGGTGTGGGTATCGGTGTTGGTTCCATTATAGGTGGAACATTAGAGGGTCCACCCATTTGTGGGTCCTCTTGAATTATGGGGTAGGAGTTGGCAAAGGTGGTAGCGATCCCGATCTTTGTCTGGCACGTACGGACATACGTGCTCCACGCTTCCTCCTTGGTGGTTCAGGTGGTGGTTGCGGTTGGTCCACGGGTTCCATGTGGACATCTTCTTGAACAGGAGGTGGTTGAGAGTGGTGAGAAGGAGTGTGGGCGAAAGTAAATTGGTTCCAGTATTGGTCCCACTCATTAGGACCTTGGTAGGGCGATCCGGCATATGAGTTTGAATCGCTTGAAATTTCAATGGGATGCACATTTGATCCCGACGGTGGCATCTCCGGGTCGGAGTCCTCGTCCATAGGATGTGGCTGGTCCAACTGATTTTGATCGGCTGGAGGTGTGTTTATGTAATGGTTGGGGTTAAACTCTTCATGGTAGAAGTGATGAGAATGGGAATGGTGAGAATGGTAGGAGTGGTGTGAGTGGTAAGAATTTTGGGAATGTGAGGGCGAGTGTCTATTAGAGACCGAACGTCTCGCTGGTTCCCATGGAGACGAATCTCCTGATTCTTGATATGCATCAGAATTATGAGGTTGAGGAATACGCCCCGATGGTCCTCCCCTCATTGGACCTTTTCCTCGTTCACTTTGTCCTCGTACACGTGGCGGCATTTTCCTGTTAGAAATCAATTTAAAAACAATACTAATAACTTAATAATGAAATGAGTAATCCTAGGTCAATGCCTAGACTCGGAAGTCTAAGGAATGTGCTCATGTAAGTTTAAGACTAAAAACAAAAGACTAATGTTTAATTCTCTCAAACGTTGGCTCTGATACCAACCCTGTCACACCCTGGATTTCCAACCCAAATCCATACACCGGTGGGCCCGGGTGGGGAGTATCATGACGTCAGTTGATAATCATCATAGTCAATTAAACATGGCACAGCGGAAGTCTTGGAGTAAAATTACTATTACAAACCGAATGTTCGAAAATACAAAATAATATACAGGCTCGTAATAGAAGATCCACAGGCGGATCATAAATTTTACATGGAAAGAATACAAAACAGACTTTGGGCAGATTTAGGAATTGCAAGATCCTCTATCACTACCGAGCACTTCCGGCATATTTTCGTATTGTACCTGCAGATTAGTCTTTTGAAAATACGTCAGCTTTCGCTGGTAAATACACCCAATTGACTCATTTTGAAAACAGTCCAAAAATGTTTTAAGTGCGTATCAGCACAAAATCTTTTTATAACTTGGGTTAATTGACCGTCCAACCTTGTTAACAGATTTATATGTTTGTCATACATGCGGGGCTCGGTACCTTGACCGAGACACAATTAACGTACACACCACTTTGGACTCACGAAGGAGTCAATTCCTCCCAACCTTGTCGGAATGCATAATTGAGTGTCTATCGGGTGTATGCCTACACCCACGCTAAGGTCGTGGCTGTTTCTATTGTAATGAGCCGAGGATATCCAGGAAACGGTAGTTAACCCCTGATGTTTAATTTATCAAACAAAACTGATTAAAACAGAATATGCGGATCTCTATTCCAAACCGGCGTTCGATTAATCCCATTTCCGACCAAGCGGTAATAATTTACCGTAACCCAAGCCCGTATAGGGGAAATAAGTTGAGAGTATTTACCTGAGCTAGACTTCTTTAATTTTTTAATAACTCAGCCGTACACAAAAAGGACTAAGTGTAGATAGCATTTACCGGCAAGTCTCTAGTCAGGATTATGGCATAAACTAACCAATTAAATACTAACGGTCTTATTTAAGTCATAGACTTAGACCGACTAGCGTACTTGATCAAAACGTATGACGCTAGATTAAACGATGATTGGAGAGAATGTAGTTTAATCCCAATAAGTACCTTAACTTGTTTAATATGGTAAACTATAAACATTCTGGATTTTGAAACTTAAATGACAAGGTTAAATGCGTTTTGGTAAATTTCTGATAAATAGTTACGTATACGTAACCATGCGCATATTAGCGATAACGTGTAACCGGATAAGTCATGGACAAGTTCTATATGCCATTATACTTTAAATAAGTTAAGATATGAGTAAGATATCAACTTGTATGCCCGTTAAGGTTTTAAAACGAAATTATGCCTCATAAGGGCATTTTGGTAATTGTATATCGTAATAAAGGAATTTTAATATAATTTTAGGTTTATCATCATAAGTATTCTGGAAAAATATTTTATTTATGATATAATATCAGTAGGATATCATTTATATGTGTAATTTATCTTTTATGACCAAACTATGCACCGAAGGGGCATGTTGGTCATTTTACACATAGTTTATAAATTATTTGGGATTCTAAGTTTATAACATGTACCTACTGTAAATATGTTTAAAATAAGTTCTAAAATCAGTAGGTAACAAGTCTTGGTCCATTAATATGGTTTAAAACCATACTATGCGCCGAAACGACGCTTATGTCGTAACATGACGTTTTTAAGCGATGTTTAATGAAAACTAACCTTAGGGTTAGATTAAAATGTTTAAAATATGTTATTTAATATAACATATCAGTAGATAAATGATTTACCATGAAAAGGGTTGGTTAAAACTATTTTATAAGCTACAGGGGCTAAAATCGTCAATTATCGACATAGTTTAAGGACCTGCTTGAAAACTCAGTTAATAACTTGGTTTAACAACCCAAATAATCCTACTTATAATATTACATCAATTAAAACTCATTTTCAAGTTCATTAACATTTAAAACCTTGTTTTATGCAAAAAGAACATTTTGGTCAAAGATGGCATAATTATGGAACTTGCGCATAAACTTGGATATTGATTATGATCATCTAATATAACCTCAGAGGGTTATGCTACATTATATTATGATTATAATGCAACTTTAGATCAGTAGGTAACTAATCTAAATCGGGCCAGAATCGAAAGTCAAAGCAGAAGTCAAACTTTGCGACTTTAGGTTGCGAACCGACCCTAGAACTGAAATTGACGAGCCGAACATGTTCTTACATGTTCTAATAATTTTTACCAACTTGTTTAAGTGTCAAAACAGGTTTGATAACATATATAAGATCATTTTATGATTTTTCCGAAAAATGGCCTATTTCACTTTTTAATATCATAACTTTAACCCGTCAATTGGTCTGCCAAACCTGATCTTCAGGAGGTGCCCTTTATAGGGATTAACACATGCCTTATTACGATCATTTAGCCATGTTCGTTTCAAACAATGGCTGGACCAAAATGGTCTTGACCGAAACTCAAAGCGTTTTACAAAAACGCTTGACTTTTGGCTTTAAAAGTCTATAAACGAAAATGTAAGAGCAAGGAACACTTACAAGAGGTTCCTACAATGCAAGAGAACTAAATTGGATGCTCCTTTCAGCTAGGAACTTCCAGAGGAGGGAGAAGAGTTATGTTTATGAAAGGTGCAAGTTGGAATGAACACTTGAACACCTATTTATAGTTGGAGAACTCAAAGGAGGTGAAGCCAGGTGTTTAGGGGAGTAAGAAGAAGCTTACAAGTGTCCCAAAACGTGGCATAGCAGTTTAGAGAAGCCATGGTTTCGAATTGAATGGTTTTGGAGTATTGCTTGACCTCCAAACAATTTTTCTGCGATAGAGCCTGTCTCGCAGGGCGCAAGAGACACAGGCCATGTCTCTCGCGGCCCGCGACCGCCCCATGGTCATTTCCAAAGTTTGACACTTTTAACCCCTGAACTATATAAAGCCTCTAAAGCCTTCTAAAATACCTTTTTAGCACTTTTAACCCTCCGTAGCCAATACTTGGCATACCTAGGATTATGCCCGGACATTGTTGAGCTCTCGGTTCATTAAAAGGTCACTCAGAGGTATAAATTAACATCTTGACACTTTTAATCCCTCCATTATCCAACTTTCACATATTTACAAAATTGAACTCTCTTGTCCAACAAATGGCACGTATGAGAGTTTAGGACTTCACAAAGGATCACTCAGAGGCTTATGATAAGCATGTTGGTTCCGATGTCACTTAGAGGCTGGGCATGTTGACATATCAGTCATTCAGAAGCCAAGTTTCAAGCATGTCGACGTATCAGTCACTCAGAGGCTAATGATTTAAGCATGTTGACATATCAGTCACTCAGAGGCTGTTATTTATGCATGTTGATATCGGTTCGTCACTCAGAGGCTCAACTTGAGCATGTTGACACCTTTAGTCCTTATTGGTCTTTAACATACTATATTTAAAAGACAACACGTGTCACTATTTTATTGGACACGATTTTACAGGGTGTTACACATTTGCTTCTTCTTTTTCTTCTGTTTGGTGGCACGTTTTTTACTAGCAGTAAATTTCCTGCGTGGATTGCTCATATAATCATCTAGACCAGCTTGGCGATCAGCTGCCAATCTTTTTTCTTCAGTTTCCTTAGCCATTCGTTGTTGTGCCGCACAATTTATAGTCTCAACGTTCATCGGGTCATCAGTAGGATCACTAAACTCCCTTCCAAACTTGTTTTCCAGCTTGCCTCGTAAATAAAAAAACTAGAGTCATAAGCATTGTGACATCTCCCTACAGCTGATCAATAGTCTGATCTGTGACGTCTAAACGATTCTGTAGAGAGGCAATTTGAGCATCCTTTAAAATAACCTCTTGTTCCAACATAACCACCCGTTTCTTCAAAATCTACTACATCAACCTCTGTATCATCATCATCACTATCCAATCCTCCGAATTCGAATGCCCGTTTCTCTGATCTTCGCACATAATCTTCAGCAACATCATCAGTATAACCAACTCCACTACCACCTGCTTTCGAACCACCAGCACCTGATGAACTGTCTCCAAACTCCATCATTTGTAGAACCGTGTTAGTAGGAATCGACAAAACAGTAGACTATGTAATAATAGGAGCAGTGTGTTGTGCAGATGAACCATGTGTGTCAACCATCGAAGTATGAGCAATAGATTCAGCAACGGTAACCTCAGCAACAATAGACGTGATCAATTCAGATTCAGCAACAGTGAAAAAACGGGAGCTTCAGGTGCACTGGATGGAATGCTCGGCTCAGTTCTTTGCCTTTTGATCATTGGCACCTCATCTTCGTCATCTTCTTCAATCTGAGCAGTTGGTGTAGCAAAAGACAGAATGTCGAGTGGAGGATCACCCTGTTTCTCCTGAATCTCTTTCAAGTGAGCAATCAAGGCTTCTAAGTTCTCGGATGATAACTCTGGTAAAGCGGGAGTGAAAGTGGCATTGAACTCATCGAGATCGTCAAGAAAAGCTTGCCCAACATCATCTTCGTCATCAGTAACTAAGTCTTTGACCTCTATCTCCTTTTCTTTGGCAGGTACATCGTGTTCTTCGGCCACTATAGCGTTAACTGGAGGCGGAGGAGGTGGTGGAATATCCAAACCAACCACTTCAGAAAACTTCCCGAACTTCTTCAAAGGAAAACGACCTACAAACACTGTCTTGGATGTAGAGCGGTTCTTCTTCATTGTGGCAAAAATAGTAGGCCCAATCAGCTTCATATTAAGCAGGTTGGCATCTGTAGCATCCTTCGCCAAATCAGGATAACGAGCATCTAATATAAGCAGGACAAAGCGTGGGTACAAAAGAAACATCCGCTTCTTGGACTGCTCTAAAAGTTTCTTCATGTTGTCGAAGATATAACCAGAATAATTATACTTCCAGTCCATAACTAATGAAACTATAGCAGATGTCTGGGCTTGATTTGGCTGATCCAGACCACCCTTGTTCTCCGACACACACTGCATGAACATTTGAACGAGCAACCGCCAATAAGCCGGAAACATTTTCTTCAATAGTGGTGGATAAGAACCCTCATATCCCATCTCCATAAGCACATGAAGCACCTTCTCTTTGGCGTAAATGGTTGGATCACTGAAAGTATCGGTATGCTGTAGCACCTCTCTCACACATGCTTTGTTCACCACTATCTCTTTGCCTTGAATCTGCGAACGGATAAATGGTCTACCATCTTCACCACTCGGCTGAATACATGCTCTCTTCCAAAACGAGAGTACTAGATCTCTATAAATCACTGGGTTAGCTCGGAGGGCATATGCGATCTTGCAAGCGTTGAGCCCCACAATCATAGCCTGAAACTCCTGGAAGAACTCTGCTGCTGGGTCTGAGAGATACCCTGCTTGGTTGTGGAATTTCTCCTCAACCAGCATCACCACGTCAAATGCTTCTACAACCATATATGTCAAAAACATCAACCAAGTTAAATTCAACTGACAGAAGTTAACGGAGTTTAAAAATATGGCAATTAAAAACTAACTAGATAGGTCAAACAGAAGTCAAGGTTCAGATTAACACGAGTTCAAATTAATTATAGGGTTCAACAGTTGAAAAGGTTCAAACCAGATGAAAGGTTCAAAATCTCAAGTACGGATTACTGACAGTTCGAGATGAATCCGGATGAACCCTTTCATCAATCCGGATTGAAGGAGGTCAAACAGTACGGACAAAATGCAATCCAGATTATTCATCGTATTTCGGATGAAGATAGTCATTCTGGATGAAGAACCAATACGAAATGAAATCCGAGTTCATCATTTCGGTTGGATACCAATCCGAAATGTAATCCGAAATACAAAAAAGTTTGAAGATCAATCCGGGATACAATCCAAAATTCATTAAATATTCATAATTTTAATCCGGAATGCATATGTTTAATGCAGTTATACCTAATCCGGAATGAATTTTCCGAGATGCACAACTCGCAAAAGAGAGAGAATCAGAGAAGAAAACACTATTTCGGAATTGGGATAATCCGAAATAAGAAATTAGAGATGCCTTTATATTTCTGAAATGGGCTTGGGCCTGAGATTTTTAATCTGGATTGGGCTTGTGACAGGCCCAATCCGGAATCGTGACATAGTGGGCCTGTCCAGAAAAGTCCAAATGGGCCTTTACGGAAAAGCCCAATCCGGAACAGTAACCCTTTGACCCCAAAGAAGCCCAATCCAGAACAGTAACTTGAGTTTCCAATTTTTAAGACTTTTAACCAATTTTCTTGACAGAAACCATCTCACTAAAACTCATCAAGTAGACTAACCAAGCATCCAATCACCTTTTAACATTTCACAAAGAGGAACTAGTTAAGACACACATAAATACTTAACACAGCCTTGCTAAGGGATCAAATCGTTTCAAAAGCTAACTAAGGAACATTTTTCAGTATGAGCAGGTTTAGTTGGTCTAAGCGATTGTCAATATACTTGTCCATTTAAATCTAAAACTCAACCCTTGTAGTTAAGGCATTATGATACGCTTAAGGTAATATTATACTAAGATACTCGTGTGTCCCATACCATGACATACCCCCGCGATCAGGGTAAGCACAACAATTCATCGTAGCAGGTGAGTATACTGTGGTCATCCTTTATATTTTACAACATCAGGCTATTGGTGAATAGGTCAGTACTTCCGTACAGCAGAGAGACCAATAGTGACTGATGAGGGTTAGGCAAATACCTTATGAGGTACGTAAGAACTTATGAAGAAACTTCTGTTCTCTTAGGTTTTGGCCTTTCCATTTTGGCTATTTTACAAAGATATCCTGATTGTGCCTAGGTCTGCATATAATCTGGATGTAACAGAAGGGCAGTCAAGATATCCCCGGATGACTTAACAGCATAAAGACCCAAAACCTCAGATGTTGGCTATCTATCAACGCAAGATTTAAGATCATGAAATCATACGCCTATAGTAAGTGACCCACTGAGTAAATAGTTCATTATGTTTATATCATTTGACTTTCCCCATCCGATTGAGTTTTAGACCTACCGACACATCACTTTCGATCCAAATCTTTTCCCGCTTCTACACCTTACATGTGTTAGTCAAACATTTTATCATCCTTGCAAAAGCTATTTTTTTTAAAGATTTCTCCCCCTAAATTTGTGCATACATATGAACAAATTTATGAAGCACGAAAAGGAAAATAAGAACAGTAAACAAAACACAAAGATAGAGGATGCCTAGGTAGAAAACCGAATTATTTTGAGAAGATCCACAAGCACTTGAAAACGCGCGTTGCTAACGAGTTTCGTGAACAAATCCACCACATTTGCATCAGTGTGGATTTGCTCACGCTTGACGAGACCCTTTGCATAGCAATCACGGCTAAAATGAACTTTAATATTTATGTGCTTGGTTTTGGAGTGGAAAACAGGGTTTTTAACTATTTGGATCGCGACATCATTATCACAGTAAATTGTTGTGTTTAGTTAAGTCAAACCGTAATCTGCAAGCTGATGTTGCATCCATAAAACCTGGGAGCAGCAAGCAGAGGCTGCAACATATTCTGCTTCTATAGTAGAAAGCGAGACCATCTGTTGCTTCTTGCATTGCCACGAAATTAAGCGATCTCCCACAAATTGGCAACCAGCCGAAGTTGATCGCATGTCCCTATCTGTACCTCCAAGATTACTGTCAGAGTAAAGCAAACAATTCAAATTCAGAATTTTTAGGATACCAGAGGCCTAGTGATGGAGCCCCTTTGAGGTACCTAAAAATCCATTTAACAGCATGTAAATGAGAAAGTTTAGGAGTAGCCTAATAACGAGCACACTGGCATACGACAAACATGATATCTGGCCGGCTAGCAGTGAGATACATGAGTGATCCAATCATTGAACGATACATAGTAGGATTAACAGGCGTTCCTTTAGCATCTTCATTTAGCAGAGGCCGTTCTGCGATAGGTGAAGCCATAGGCTTGGAATCTGTAAGCTTGAATTTGGCAAGAACGTCATGGACATATTTTCCTTGATTAATTAGAATACCCTGTGGGCTCTGACGAACATGAACTCCTAAAAACATGGTCATCTCCCCCAATGAGCTCATCTCAAATTTCTTCTTCGTGATTTCTTCGAATTCGCGGCATAAACCATCATTGGTGGAACCTAATTTAATATCATCAACATAGATTTGGACGAGAATAATGTCCTTATCAACGTCGTTTGATAAACAGAGTTTGGTCAATGGTTCCCCGTGTGTAGTCATGAGCAAGCAGATGCTCTGTAAGAGTAGTGTACCATGCGCGAGGCACTTGATGCAACCCATACAAAGCTTTGTCTAGTTTGTAAGCATAATCTGGCTTGTCAGGATCAGTAAAGCCCGGTGGTTGTGCCATGTAGATTTCCTGTTTCACCTTGCCGTCCACGTAGAAACGCAGTCTTGACATCCATTTAATAGACAGTAACATCCATGTAAGATGCGTATGCCAAGAAAATGCGTATAGCCTCCAAACGCGCGACAAGTGCATAGACCTCATCATAATCTAAACCTTCAATCTGTCGAAACCCCTGAACCACCAGTCTAGCTTTATTCCGAATGATAACTCCAGTGTCATCCTGCTTGTTGCCGAAAACCCAGCGAGTTCCAGGAGCACGCTTTCTTTGAGGCAGCTTCACCAATTGCCAGACACCGAGCTTCTCAAATTGATTTGAGTTCCTCGTGCATGGCATCCACCCAGCCTGGTTCCTGCAAGGCAACATCAATACTTTTAGGTTCAATTTGGGAAATAAAGCGAGAATAGTGACATGTATTGATATCCCCAGATTGCGTGCATGTTCGAACAGAACATCGGTTTGCAAGTTGGTGACACTAGCTGAAGCAACTCCAGATGGCTCCCCCTCAACAGAGGCACCAGCAGAAGTATGTGCTGAGGAATCCACCGAACAATCGAGTGGAGTAGGATCAGGAAACAGAGAGGAACCCAAAACATCAGGAGGAAGGCCTTCATTTGTTGGAGGAGGCTCTGTATCAGAAACTACAACTTCAGAAGGATCCGTCTGAGCAGGCGAAGAGATAGTTGGTTCTAGAGAATGCGAAACGGTGGAGGAGGGCGAGACAATGTCATTGAACCCCGGAGGATCCACACTAAGCTGCTTTAAAGTCTCATGTAGCACGGCTACGTCAGCATCATCTTCAGAAGAAATGGGCACCGTTGGAAGGGCATAATTCAAACTGTTACCTGTAGGCACATTAGAAGACACATCACAATGATTAAATAAAGTGGAGTAGTCATACAACTAGTCAAGACCAATGCGTGTGTCCTTGGGATTTTCCTGCAGCCAACCCGCATTGTAGGTTTCAACTACCAACTTCTTGATCTTGTTATAAACGCGATATGATGTATTTTTAGAATAACCAACTAAAATGCAAGGATCCCTGCGTGCTTCAAACATTCCTTTAGCGTCTATGAGCAGTAGAACACAAGGGCATCCGAATTTGCGGAAATGCTTGACTGAAGGTTTGCGACCTTCAACCACTTCGTATGGAGTCTCAATGTGGCGTTTATTGATCAGGGCATGATTCTGAATATAGCATGCAGTATTGATTGCTTCTGCCCAGAAGATAAGAGGTAGCTCAGATTCAACCAGCATAGTGCGCGCAGCTTCAATGAGTGTGCGATTTCTGCGTTCTGCAACCCCATTTTATTGTGGGGTTCCGGCTGCACTAAACTGTCGGTCAATTCCCTTGGAGGAGTAGAAGGAGTTTAAGGTAGTATTCTTAAACTTTGTCCCATTATCACACCGAATAACCTTCACCGTAGAATCTGTCTAGTTTTCCATAAGCGTGACAAATTGTTTGACTAGCTCAGCGGTTTCACTTTTATGTGTGAGAAAGAAAACCCAGGTGAATCGAGAGTAGTCATCAATAATAACAAGACAATAAGCCTTCCCGCCAATGCTGCATATGTCTGTTGGACCGAAAAGATCCATATGGAGCAATTCTAAGACTTGAGAAGTGGAGGGAACGGCTTTGGTTTTGTGCGGCTGTCGATGTTGTTTCCCACGCACGCATGATTCACATTTTTCAATCTGCATGAAGTCACAAACTGGTAGATCTCTGACTAAACCACCTTTTGCAAGACGATTAAATTCTTGATGTTGATGTGACCCAGTCTGCAATGCCATAGCATGGCGTCATGTTCGGTTGTTGAAGAGAATAGGCAAGTGAGCTTGTCAGAAGGAGCCTGGTTCATATCAATAATATATGCATTGCCTTTACGTGCAGCTTTAAGAAGAATCCAATCATCTAGAATAATTAAACCCGTTTTTAGCACATAACATCCTTTCTTGGTGAAGAGAACATCCAGATGATTGTCACAGAGTTGAGACACACTCAACAGACTGTGCTTCAATTCTGGTACATAATTGACATTCTTAAAGCTGAGGGCTACATTGCAAACAGTTCCTCTCATGGTAATTTTCCCTGTTTCTCCACCTGCGAAGGAAACAAACCCGCCATCAAAAAACTGAATGTTATTCAACTGCGAGATTTCTCCTCTCATGTGCCTGGAACAACCACTATCAATGTACCATAATCGAACAAGAGCGTGCCAGAGCTGTTCCTGCACATTTCAACAGGTTTTAGTTAGAAACGGGAACCTAGGCCATGGAAGATCTGGGCTTGCCATTAGCATCAACATAAGTAACCTCACGAAAGATCAAATTAGTTGAGGACGAGGTTGATGATGCTTTTGATTTATTAGACACGGGGGTAGCAGACTGATTCTTGACCACTGACTTAGGCCTCCAGGTTACCGAATCAGACCTCTGCACAATCCTTGGAGTGCTAGAGGGAATATGGGAAACTGAAGGTCTCAAGGGTTTAACAGATTGTTTCTTGGCCAAGTTCCAGTCTTGATCAGAAGACTTAGCCACAAATTGAGCCTCAGGTGGGCGATTAGGCATGGTCTTCTGATGTCTGGAATACAAAGTTTTGAAAGAGGTAAAGGTCTTTTGACAATTTCAAGCAATGTGTCCGGAGATCCACAATTAAAACAGGTCTGCCTCTTCTGGAAGAAAACAGTCCGTTCAGCTTGGGAAATTCTGGGCAATTTGTCTGTCAGTTTCTTGCTGGCGGGTACTGATGGCTGATGCACGGTCTTGGTCTTGAAGGTGTCCTGCATACAACCATCAGCACACGTGTTAGTTTTGTGATTTGAATTGAAGGATTTTGAACATGGAGCTTTTGGCAAAATTTTAACTGATATTTGTTCAGCTGGTTGCTTAACAGATTCAGTTTGCGACTATTGAGTTAATTTCTCAGTTTGATGAGAAGACCTAGCAGTTGCCGTTTTAGTTTTTGTAGACGCCTGTTTTGTTTTCTTCTTTTTAGATCAGCGTGTTCTCCTCTTCTTAGTCTCACTCTTCAAATCACACTTCATGGCAGATTCGGTAGAGGACACGAGTAGCTCTACATGGACATCCTGTCCTGAAATTTCAGAAGATGACTGTGGAATCTCGCAATTTTGAAAAAATTTGAGATTTCGGTTCAAACTCAGTTTTAAGATTTTCATTTGAATCATGAGGGAAAATGTTTTCATCTTCTGTCATTTCAGAATCAGTCCCTTGTGTTGAGTCGCCCGAGTCTTCCAGGATTATATCACCATTAACTTTTCCAGAATTGGTTGGTTGATCTACTGTCACACTGTCAACCCTAGGAGATGCATCAACAGACGCAGCCTCTGGACATTCAGTATCCTCAGCTGAAGATGAACATTCGGTATCCTCAGTTGAAGTTGATGAAACCGAGTCATCTGTTGATGCAGAACCTACAACTAAATTCATTTTCTCATCACACAAGTTATCATAGTTATTAGCTGTGACATCCCGGTTTTTCGGATAACTTAAACGCACTACTTCACGGTTATTAATTCGGAGACTTGAATTTGCACGCTCGAAATAGTTATGATAATTTAGTGAACTTGTCAAATGAAGTATGTGCTATGTGTATTGAACGTTTATGAGTTGGTGAATATGTGATGTTCGATTACGTGATTGTTTTAGTTATAAAATATTTGTGGTAAATATGTACACGAACCGAACCGAACCGCGACACGAACCAACCTCATTTCCTTGCGACTCAAGGAGTTAACCAAACTTGGGGATCAAGTTTTAAACCCAAACCGCCCCACCCAAACCCTCTCGGCCGCGTGCAACCCAAACCGTAAACCCCTCCCTCTTCTCCTTACTATTGCGCTATATATACACACACATGCATGCTTTGCTTCACAAAAACAAAACACACAAAACCCAAGTTGAGAAAACAGCCGACGGCAGCCGATCCTTCATCTCCTCGATCGCAAACAGCCCTCTTGCACTTCCTTTGATCGCGGCAGCCCCTCGCCATCTTCATCCTCGGTCGCAACTATCTTTGATCATCGGTTCCTCATCTCACTCACGGTTCATTTACCTTGTCATTAAAGGTTAGGATTTATCATTGTTACAAGATCATATTCGGATATATGTGTTTTTAATGTAGTGATTGTGTTGTTTTCGGATTGATTATGCTAGTTTGAAAGTTTGAAGTTTTCGGAAATCATGTAACATAGGCTGCGTTTTGATCGATAAAAACTAGAGATTATGATTAGGGTTTGCATGGATATGATATATATAATGATATATGATTGGAAAAATCTGTTCTTGATCGCATATGTTCAATATATAAACGGTTTAAGTGAGTTAGTTTGTGATAAAGGGCTGAATCAGGCTGCTGAATGATGGTTACAGCCGACTTCAACTGGCTGTAACTCGGTCATTAGTTGTCGAAAAACGGATTTTCTGAAGTCTAAAACGTAGAGTTTTAAATAACGAATCTAATGGCACTGGATTCATATTTTTCTGAAGTCGTTTGATATTTTTAAGTGGCCAATTAAGTTCAGTAACTAAAGCTGTGAAAATCCTAAAATTTTGTTAGTTGTTTATCGAGTTGGATTTAATAATCTGTAGGGAGTAGAATTATGAAATTTGTACAGCAACTAGGTATGGAAATTTCCGGGCAACTCCCACTGGAATTTTGTTAATTTGACGAACAGTGATTTTTAAATAAATTCTTCTGTGGACTGCAGTCAGAAAGTGACGAATCTGACTGCAGCCTAGTATATTAATATTTATGGATAATTGGTAAAGTATTAGGACTTGAAAATTTTATATAAATTTCTACAGTATAGTTGTCACCTGCTGTAAAATAATCGGAATTTTTGGAATGTTGAAACTATTATATAAAAATCCTAGAAAACAGCCGAATTATGAGTATGTAAGCTGAAACTTGATAACTTGTGAATGTGTGCACCAAAGTGTTGCATGGATTGGATTATGTTCATGATAAATTGTTTTGATTACTATGTTCACATGAGGATAATTGCATGCATGTTTGAGTGTTAGGAATTTTGATTGTGTGTATCACTTTGTGCGTAAATTATGTGTAGAATTTGTATTGGTGTGTTCACACACTGACTTGAAATCAATTGGTTTATTAGGACGCAATTAGCGGTCCCATCATTTGCAACTTCTGTGTTACACTAACCGAGCAACTAAAGGTGAGTTCACGGCCCCTAATTTTATCCGGTTTTAAACAACAGGGGGAGAAACATGTATACACTCTTCAACTCAATCTCTTTACGTTATAAGAAATCAACGTCACATAACTATTCGGTAACTAAGTTAATGTTAATGTAACGTTATGGTCACTAAGCAGCTATATCACATAAGTCCTCGACAATCTCTCGGATCGTTAGTATTGGGTTTAAATAGCGGGGAAATTATAAGTAGTACTACTGGGCCCGACAAGCCCCATCCGAGCTAGTCGCGCTAGCCGACCGGGTATGGTCAACGGGTGAATAATTTGGCCTAACTTCGCCATGGTCAGTGATAGGCCTGGCAACACGGAGGCACAACAGTCAGCTTCGATCGCGAACACTTACGTGACATAACTTTAGGCTAGCTACCTATATATGTTAACATTGAACTTAATTACGAATCAACTATATTATCCCGGGTTAGGGATAATGGAGACAACAACTATATTATCTCGGGTTAGGGATAATGGAAACAACAACTTTATTATTCCGGGTTTGGAATAATGGAACATCATTATTATTCCGGGTAAGGAATAATGGAACCATCAGTATTATTCCGGGTTGGGAATAATGGAACCAAATCGTTATCCTGGGTAAGGGATAACGGGGAAAACAAACTTATAACCGAACAAATGAACTTTTGAAAACCTGTGAACTCACTCATCTTTAATGTTGACACTTGTTTCTTTACATGTTTCTCAGGACGCTAGGAGCTCTAGGTGCACTCACTTGCATTGATCAAGACATCTTTTATCGAGTCTCATTTACAAACATTGTTTTGGGTTTTTCTTTGGTTTTGGCGTTTATGTTGGCGCCCGTTCCGTTACTTTACTTTATGCTTCCGCTAAACTTTAAAAACTAATGCTTCCGCTAAACATTGGTAACTAACTAAGACAATATAAAATCTACGACGAATGGTTAAACAAATATTTTTGGAAAACGTATTATCAAATCATATAGAGTCGTTCGACGTACTAGTGTTTCAGATTCTGGTTTGTTCACACGCCTTGCGGTAAAACTCCGCAAGTGGAAATTGAGGGTGTGACAGATTGGTATCAGAGCCACTAGCTATAGAGAACCAGGGTTGCATTAAAAGTAGACCTAAACTATAGCTGATTACACGACACTAGACGTAGTTTGGCACCGAACTGATTATATCTTATTATGTGATGTACCCCAACTATGTATGTAGATTATGACTTCATAATAAGAAATGAAAACAACTCGTAACTAACTACACAACCTAAAGGCAATGTCATCATATCCTCATCATCATCCGACAAACTTACGCAACCAAGGACGCCAGGAAAGGCACCTATGGTGGAACTCTTACCATCTTATGGCGTGGAGACACGCTCAGCTGCTAGGAAAAGACTCGCTCTAGGGGAGGAGTCGTCCTCACGCCCGACCATCGCTGTGACGGTCGAACCGGTTAACTTGTTAGAAGTAGGGAACGACCTACTTAGAGATATGATAAGAACGCAACAAGAACAACTAGAAAGAATGCATGAAACCATCCTAGCACAGGATGGATGATACGACAACTGACAGGTAAAACTGGATCGCTCGAGGAAGAGAAACATACGAGTAAGATAGCTCGTAACACTTTAGCCAGAGATCTTCGTGCTGAGCAGCTAAGGGCTGACTGGCTCGAAGACAGGGCTCTTGAGTCTAGCTGGAGAATTCAAGAACTAGAACAGAATCAGGCACCTATACCAGTACCCGCACCAGCACCGGCCCCTCCAATGCCGGTAGAGGATCCAGAGGAGGAAGACCCAGCTGTAGAAGCTGGAAACGCCGCGGAGGATGACGACAACGATAGCGATTTGGGGGATGGAGACGTAGAATACTGACACGTCTCGCTTATTTTATTTACTTTCCTTTAGTCTATTTATTTTCTACTTAGATCTAAAATGGCAACTGGACGTCACGGAAATCTCAACATGTCAACTGAAGAATTGGCCGCAATGATCCAAGAACACGTGAATGCTGCTCTAGCGGGTGTTCAAAACCCACCAGCAGCAGGAGGGGGGTCTTAACCCCTACAAGATGTTCCTCGATACGAAACCGAGCAAATTCACGGGTGCAGAAGGACCCATAGGACTGGTCCGTTGGATCGAAAAGTCCGAATCAGTGTTCGAAATGTGAAATTGCCTTGAGGCCAATAAGGTCAAGTATGCTGCCTCAACACTGGAAGATGGGGCACTAACTTGGTGGAATGCACAAGTCCAAACGCGTGGACTTATTGCTGCAAATGCAATGGCCTGGGTCGAGTTTAAGGCCCTAATCAAAGAAGAGTACTGTCCGCGAGACAGAGTTCAACAGTTGGAGCTAACATTATGGGAGCACAAGATGGTGGGATCTGAAATCGAAGCATACACAGCGAAACATCACGACTTGGTATTTCTGTGTCCCGATCTGGCCAACACTGTGGAGAAACGACTCGAGTTTTACCTTGGGGGTCTGGTTCCGGAGATTCAGGGTATGGTAATGGCTAGTAACCCTGCAACTGAACATCAAGCAATCAGGTTGGCGCACAAACTCACCGATAAGGCGGTGGAACAAAAGAAGTTGCCAGCTCGGGGTACAACTGAAGTTGCCCCTGATAATAAAAGAAAGTTTGAAGACTCGTCTGTTCGACAGTCTTCGTCATCCCAGCCACAACAGGGGAACCAGAAACGGTTCAATCATTACAACAGCCACCGGGGTCATCAAAATCAGCCCGCCAACAACAACAACAACCAGAACGCAATCGGCTATGTAGGTCGAAGCCGCAGTGCAATCGTTGTAATCTTCTTCATCACGGCCCTTGTGCCGGGAATCGCTGCCAACGATGTGGCAAGGTGGGACATGCGGCAAAGGATTGTCGTGGGGAAATCATGTCTCGACAGAATCAAAATCAACCCCAGGTTTAGCAACAGGGTGTTAACCGGGGATGCTATCAGTGTGGTAGCACTGCCCACTTCAAAAGAGACTGCCCACAGCTGCGTAACAACAACAACAATGGTGGGAACAACCACAACCACAATAACCACAACAACAATAATAACAACAATAATGGAAATGGTGGCACAGGAGGTGCCAAAGGTCGCGCATTTACATTGGGCCGCGGAGAGGCCAGAAACGACTCGAACGTGGTCACCGGTAAGTTTCCCCTTAATGAACATTTTGCTACTGTGCTTTTTGATACGGGTGCAGATAGGAGCTTTATATTTGAGTCTTTTAGGAAGAACCTAAATCTCACGCCTAAACCCTTAGAGACCCCTTATGTCATAGAACTAGCAGATGGTAAACCAGTAGATGTGACCCATATAGTATCCGGCTGTCAACTCAAACTCGCGGGTCACACCTTTACCATTGATCTGATGACAACTACCCTGGGTAGTTTTAACGTGGTAGTCGGAATGTACTGGCTATCCGACGTCCGAGCTGAAGTTCTCTGCTTCGAAAAATCTATCCGTATTCCGCTTTCTAACGACAAAATCTTGACGGTGCAAGGCGAGAAGGCAGGCGCCGTCACAAACATCATCTCTTACATGCAAGCGCAGAAGTATCTTCGGAGAAAGAACTCCTTCGCTTTACTCGCACTGGTTACCGAACAGCCTAAGGACGAGAAACGTATAGAAGACATCCCTATCGTCCGTGATTTTTCCGATGTATTCCCAGAGGAATTACCTGGTCTTCCACCCCATCGACAATTGGAGTTTGAAATCGAATTGGCGAACCATGCAACTCCTATCGCCAAGGCTCCATACCGCCTAGCTCCAGCCAAGCTGCAGGAGTTGTCTACCCAACTTCAGGAGCTGTTAGAAAAAGGATTTATCCGACCAAGCGCTTCGCCATGGGGAGCTCCAGTCCTTTTTGTCAAGAAGAAGGACGGAACCTTCCGCATGTGCATCGACTACAGGGAACTCAACAAGGTTACGGTCAAGAACCGATACCCGTTACCTCGCATCGATGATCTCTTCAACCAAATCCAAGGGTCAAGCTACTATTCCAAGATTGATCTACGGTCCGGTTACCATCAGCTACGCGTCAGGGAGGAGGATATCGCTAAGACGGCATTTCGTACTCGTATGGCCATTATGAGTTCTTGGTCATGCCCTTCGGTCTCACCAACGCACCCGTGGTGTTCATGGACCTCATGAACCGTGTGTGTAAACCATACCTCGACAAGTTTGTTATTATGTTCATCGATGACATACTCATCTACTCTAAAGGTGAAGAAGAACTTGCTGAACATCTATGATTACTGCTGGGATTACTTCAACAGGAGAAACTATATGCCAAGCTTTCAAAGTGTGATTTCTGGATTCGGGAAGTTCAGTTCCTCGGGCATATCATAAATGAAAAGGGTATCCACGTCGACCCTGCCAAGATTGAAGCTATCAAAAACTGGGAAGCACCCAGGACACCGACGGAGATCCGCCAATTTTTGGGTTTGGCTGGTTACTACAGACGTTTCATCGAGGGATTTTCAAAGATCGCACAACCGCTTACTACCCTCACCCAGAAAGGCATCAAGTATGCGTGGGGTGACAAGCAGGAAGCAGCATTTCAAGTGCTAAAGCAGAAACTTTGCAGTGCACCCATTCTGTCCTTGCCGGAAGGGACAGATGATTTTGTAGTATATTGTGATGCTTCCATTCAGGGATTGGGATGCGTACTCATGCAGCGCGACAAGGTCATCGCGTATGCGTCCCGACAACTGAAGGTTCACGAGAAAAACTACACAACACATGACCTGGAATTGGGAGCAGTAGTGTTTGCACTTAAGATTTGGAGACACTACCTATATGGAACGAAGTGCACAATCTTTACAGACCACAAGAGCCTCCAACACATCTTTGATCAGAAGGAGTTGAACATGCGACAGCGTCGCTGGGTCGAACTCTTGAACGATTATGAGTGTGCCATTCGGTATCACCCGGGTAAAGCTAACGTGGTAGCTGATGCCCTCAGTAGGAAGGAACACTTGAAACCTCGTCGAGTACGAGCACTACAGCTCACTATTCATTCGGGGTTACCCGAACAGATACGCGACGCGCAGTTAGAAGCAGTTAAGGAAGAAAACATCAAGGCCGAATCGGTGGGAAAAATGGAACGCGATTGGGAAGTAAAACCCAATGGAGCCCGGTATTTCATGAATCGCATATGGGTACCTCTCTACGGAAACCTCAGAGAGCTAGTCATGGACGAAGCTCACAAATCCCGATACTCTGTCCATCCTGGTTCGGATAAGATGTATCAAGACCTTAAAGCTGCATATTGGTGGCCCAACATGAAAGCTGATATAGCCGCCTACGTGAGTAAGTGTTTGACTTGTGCAAAAGTCAAGGTAGAGTATCAAAAGCCATCGGGGCTACTCCAACAACCTGAGATCCCAGTGTGGAAATGGGATCAGATCTCGATGGACTTCATCACTAAACTCCCGCGAACTTTGGGTGGTTGCGATACCATCTGGGTGATTGTGGATCGTTTAACTAAGTCCGCACACTTCCTAGCTATTAAAGAAACAGATAAGATGGAGAAGTTGACTCGCATCTACATTAAGGAAGTAGTTTCTCGGCACGGAGTGCCAACGTCTATCATCTCAGACAGAGATGCTCGCTTCACGTCCAACTTTTGGCAGTCACTTCAGAAAGCGTTGGGCACACGCTTAGATATGAGCACAGCTTATCACCCTCAGACTGATGGTCAAAGCGAAAGGACCATACAGACCTTGGAAGACATGCTTAGGGCATGCATAGTAGACTTTGGAAATATTTGGGAAATCCACCTGCCTTTAGTGGAATTCTCGTATAACAACAGTTACCATATGAGTATTTCGGCAGCACCGTTTGAGGCATTATACGGTCGTAAATGTAGATCTCCGGTCTGTTGGGCAGAAGTTGGTGACAGCCAACTTACAGGCCCTGAGTTGATACTTGAGGCTACTGAAAAGATTGTACAAATCAGAAACCGCATGGCGGCGGCACGAGATCGACAGAAAAGCTACGCTGATCAACGACGCAAACCGCTCGAATTCAAGTAGGCGACTGCGTCCTACTGAAGGTGTCACCCTGGAAGGGCGTAATCCGCTTTGGAAAACGAGGCAAACTAAACCCATGGTACGTAGGTCCGTTTGTGATCTTGAAACGTATTGGACCCGTAGCTTATCAATTAGACCTTCCTGCCAAACTCAGTGGAGTTCACAACGTGTTTCACGTGTCAAATCTGAAGAAGTGTCTATCAGATGAAACTGTAGTCATTCCATTGGATGAGATTCAAGTGGATGAACAACTACACTTTGTGGAACAGCCTATCGAGATCATGGATCGTGAGATCATGGATCGTGAGATCAAGACTCGAAGGCACAACAAGATTCCGATCGTTAAGGTTCGTTGGGACTCTAAGCGTGGACCGGAGTTCAAGTGGGAAAGAGAGGACCAAATGAAAAGCAAATACCCACACCTCTTCGCAACTGAGCAGCAAACTAACGATACCAGTAACTAAATTTTCGGGACGAAAATTCTTTCAACATGGGGATGATGTGACAACCTGGAAATTTCTCATTCTTTCGCGTACCGTTGTTAACTAAATTCTTGTGCATGGCACTTGGGAATCTTTGTGCATGGCACTTGGGAACTTCTTGTAACTTCGCGTACTATCATTAACGAACTAACTCTTTGTGCGTGGCACTCTAAACATGTACGCCGCATTCTAAACCGCGTTTACTCAATTTTCGGGACGAAAATTCTTTCAACATGGGGATAATGTGACATACCGGTTTTTCGGATAACTTAAACGCACTACTTCACGGTTATTAATTCGGAGACTTGAATTTGCACGCTCGAAATAGTTACGATAATTTAGTGAACTCGTCAAATGAAGTATGTGCTATGTGTATTGAACGTTTATGAGTTGGTGAATATGTGATGTTCGATTACGTGATTGTTTTAGTTATAAAATATTTGTGGTAAATATGTACACGAACCGAACCGAACCGCGACACGAACCAACCTCATTTCCTTGCGACTCAAGGAGTTAACCAAACTTGGGGATCAAGTTTTAAACCCAAACCGCCCCACCCAAACCCTCTCGGCCGCGTGCAACCCAAACCGTAAACCCCTCCCTCTTCTCCTTACTCTTGCGCTATATATACACACACATGCATGCTTTGCTTCACAAAAACAAAACACACAAAACCCTAGTTGAGAAAACAGCCGACGGCAGCCGATCCTTCATCTCCTCGATCGCAAACAGCCCTCTTGCACTTCCTTTGATCACGGCAGCCCCTCGCCATCTTCATCCTCGGTCGCAACTATCTTTGATCATCGGTTCCTCATCTCACTCACGGTTCATTTACCTTGTCATTAAAGGTTAGGATTTGTCATTGTTACAAGATCATATTCGGATATATGTGTTTTTAATGTAGTGATTGTGTTGTTTTCGGATTGATTATGCTAGTTTGAAAGTTTGATGTTTTCGGAAATCATGTAACATAGGCTGCGTTTTGATTGATAAAAACTAGAGATTATGATTAGGGTTTGCATGGATATGATATATATAATGATATATGATTGGAAAAATCTGTTCTTGATCGCATATGTTCAATATATAAACGGTTTAAGCGAGTTAGTTTGTGATAAAGGGCTGAATCAGGCTGCTGAATGATGGTTACAGCCGACTTCAACTGGCTGTAACTCGGTCATTAGTTGTCGAAAAACGGATTTTCTAAAGTTTAAAACGTAGAGTTTTAAATAACGAATCTAATGGCACTGGATTCATATTTTTCTGAAGTCGTTTGATATTTTTAAGTGGCCAATTAAGTTCAGTAACTAAAGCTGTGAAAATCCTGAAATTTTGTTAGTTGTTTATCGAGTTGGATTTAATAATCTGTAGGGAGTCGAATCATGAAATTTGTACAGAAACTAGGTATGGAAATTTCCGGGCAACTCCACTGGAATTTTGTTAATTGGACGAACAGTGATTTTTAAATAAATTCTTCCGTGGACTGCAGTCAGAAAGTGACGAATCTGACTGCAGCCTAGTATATTAATATTTATGGATAATTGGTAAAGTACTAGGACTTGAAAAATTTATATAAATTTCTACAGTATAGTTGTCACCTGCTGTAAAATAATCGGAATTTTTGGAACGTTGAAACTATTATATAAAAATCCTAGAAAACAGCCGAATTATGAGTATGTAAGCTGAAACTTGATAACTTGTGAATGTGTGCACCAAAGTGTTGCATGGATTGGATTATGTTCATGATAAATTGTTTTGATTACTATGTTCACATGAGGATAATTGCATGCATGTTTGAGTGTTAGGAATTTTGATTGTGTGTATCACTTTGTGCGTAATTTATGTGTAGAATTTGTATTGGTGTGTTCACACACTGACTTGAAATCAATTGGTTTATTAGGACGCAATTAGCGGTCCCATCATTTGCAACTTCTGTGTTACACTAACCGAGCAACTAAAGGTGAGTTCACGGCCCCTAATTTTATCCGGTTTTAAACAACAGGGGGAGAAACATGTATACACTCTTCAACTCAATCTCTTTATGTTATACGAAATCAACGTCACATAACTATTCGGTAACTAAGTTAATGTTAATGTAACGTTATGGTCACTAAGCAGCTATATCACATAAGTCCTCGACAATCTCTCGGATCGTTAGTATTGGGTTTAAATAACGGGGAAATTATAAGTAGTACTACTGGGCCCGACAAGCCCCATCCGAGCTAGTCGCGCTAGCCGACCGGGTATGGTCAACGGGTCAATAATTTGGCCTAACTTCGCCATGGATAGTGATAGGCCTGGCAACACGGAGGCACAACAGTCAGCTTCGATCGCGAACACTTACGTGACATAACTTTAGGCTAGCTACCTATATATGTTAACATTGAACTTAATTACGAATCAACTATATTATCCCGGGTTAGGGATAATGGAAACAACAACTATATTATCCCGGGTTAGGGATAATGGAAACAACAACTTTATTATTCCGGGTTTGGAATAATGGAACATCATTATTATTCCGGGTAAGGAATAATGGAACCATCAGTATTATTCCGGGTTGGGAATAATGGAACCAAATCGTTATCCTGGGTAAGGGATAACGTGGAAAACAAACTTTATAACCGAACAAATGAACTTTTGAAAACCTGTGAACTCACTCATCTTTAATGTTGACACTTGTTTCTTTACATGTTCTCAGGACGCTAGGAGCTCTAGGTGCACTAACTTGCATTGATCAAGACATCTTTATCGAGTCTCATTTACAAACATTGTTTTGGGTTTTTCTTTGGTTTTGGCATTTATGTTGGCGCCTGTTCCGTTACTTTACTTTATGCTTCCGCTCAACTTTAAAAACTAATGCTTCCGCTAAACGTTGGTAACTAACTAAGACAATATAAAATCTACGACGAATGGTTAAACAAATGATTTTTGGAAAACGTATTATCAAATCATATAGAGTCGTTCGACGTACTAGTGTTTCAGATTCTGGTTTGTTCACATGCCTCGCGGTAAAACTCTGCAAGTGGAAATTGAGGGTGTGACATTAGCATCGTTCAAAACATCAGTATTTGATGAAAAACCAGAATCAAACTGTCTAAATTCTCAACACAACCAACACTGTTTGAGCATGTAAATTGTTCAGCAAGAAATTGATTTAAAATGTCCCAAGCAGGCTTATAAAATGCATACTCATCAGCTGAATTGTCTGAATGTGTATTCAGACATTCCTCTTCATCACCCTTTGTGATATCCTCAACTAAAATTTCTTCTGCACATGAGTTAGACACATTAGTATCATTTACAAATTTAGTTTCAGTATCAGAAGATTCTTTTTCGTTAGATTCTGTGGAGGATATGGATGTTTCTGCCTCAGGCACTTCTCTCTCCAATCCATCTGTACTTCCAGAGGGACGATTACCAGTTTCACGAGAAAGTGGTGTAGAAGACACAAAGACATCATCCCTCTTGAGTTCAGTGGGTTTGGAGAACTTTTGGGAATAGGGCGTCCATGGTTTGGATAAATAATCTGACGGTTACCATACATCATTTTTTCAGCATTTTCTACCTCTTCCTCAGAGTCAGGCATTCTAGTATACTTATGATTATATGGTGGAGGCGCCCTATTGTACCCAAGGCCTTTGGTAAAATTCTTTTGATAATTAAGCTGGAGGTCACATAAGTCCTTGACAAGTTTACTGGAAGTTTCAATTTTTTAATATTTCTTTCATTTTCGTGAAGCTTCCCTGTCAGGAATTCAGCTTGGCTAAGGCTTCTTGAAGTTCTACGTCCTTTTCAGCTAGTTTTAGCTTGTAGTCGTAGACCCAACATTGCTGTTGGTTCAAGTCTATCTTTAGCTGAGCTACATCCTGTTTCTGAGCTTCGACCTTCTCCATAAGAAGCTTGTTCTTATGTTTAAGGGCGATGTTCTGCGACGCAGCTTGTTGATATTCAGCCACTAGAGTTGAATTGTGGGCGTGCATTTGTGATAATTTAAAACAACAACTATCAGAACTGATAATTCGATTTACTGTTTTTGAAAGATCGGGCGTTTCAGTTGTCTGCGGCATCATGAAGTGGTGTTCTTGGATAGGTTCAAGGTTTTCATTTGAGCTGCAACATCGGCCCAGTTGAAACCCTCATGCTGTTGGGCCACCAGTGTTGTTGACTTCCCGCCTGAGCTGCTTGATGGACTCGTAGTTGACTTGGAAGGAGAGACGGGAACCAGCTGTCTGTCACTCCTCTGAATATTAGCGACCCCGGAAGATACATACCAGTATGGTTGCTTCTTGCATTCTCTAGCGAAGTGTCCTAGTTCGTGACATCGATAACACCTGAGTTTGTCCTTAGTGAGACCAGTCTTCAAGTTTCACAAGGGTTGCTTTCCATATTTCTTCTGAAACTTGTTGACCCAAAAAGCAGCCATTGCTAAATTCCAAGAAACATCGATCTCGTCCAGGTCCTCCTCCATGATCTGATAAACTTTGGTTGGAAGAATAGATGGAGGGGTCAGATCACCTGCCAGGAAGGCGTTTAAGCTTTTGATCATTGATGCCGCAATAATCAGTTTCTCTTCGTTTTCCTTAGTGAGAAACGCAGAGTTGGGCGCGGTTGAGTAGGTGCAGTCACTAGTGCAACAGTTTGAGGAATGATGCCTTGTTGCACTGTTTGAGGAGTTGCAGGACTGAAAACCATGTTGTGATACTAAGCATGGTACTGTGTGTGAACTTGAGCAGCTGAAACCGTTGTGGGATTTTGAGATTGAAAACCATACACATACTAAGTGTTCTGAGGCGTGGCTATAGGACTGTAAACCACATTTGATCCACCCGGTGCTTGTGCAGTTCCTTGCAGAGGACTATAAATGAGATTATGTGACATTAAAGCCGTGTTCTGCCCTATCATCCCTGCGGCCATCAAACTGCTTTGATGATTGATTTCCCTCTGCTTGTTGTCAATCTCACATGATTTGATAGTAGCTATCATCTTAGTGAGAGTAACATCATTTAAGTTCCTCATCTTTTTGATCATGCCCACGTCTACATCCCAACTTTTGGGTAGTGAATTTAATAACTGTCTGTTCATGGCACTGTTGGTGAGGGTGATCTCAGCGGAAATCGTCTGGGAAACCAGCTTGACATAGCGACGTATCTGGTTTTCGATAGTTTCCTCATAGATGTGACTGAATGAGCTGAATTGCTGATTCAGCTGATTCACCCTACTTGCTTTCATGTCGGCATTTCCTTCGTAGAGATTTTGCAACTCACTCCAAACCTCCTTTGCGGTTTTACAGTTTCTGATCGCGATAGAAATATCAGGTCCTAGAGCCATTGTCAGAGTTGCCGAAGCTTTCTCATCTTCCTCTATGATCTTGATGTCCTCTGGAGTCCATAGGTGCATGGGCTTGGGAATTTTCGTTTTTGGATCTTGCTCTGTGCTGTAAACTATGGTTCTTGGACCATTCATGATGCATCTCCACACGCCGGGTTCTTTAGCCTTGCAGTACTGTTCGAAGCAAAACATCCACTCGTAGTATTCATCCCCATACAATAAACGTGGCACTTTGGTGGAAGTGCCAATTACCTCATCCAGCTCATGGTGGAGGGCTAATGTTTGCGATTGTAGGGCAGCCAGAGTGGCATTTGTCAGATCTTGTGCGGTCATGAATCCAGCCATTGTAATTTAAATTAATCAAAAATTTACCAAATCGATTTAAAATTGATTTAATTTAAGTGTGTCTGATGAACAGTACTGAATCCGAAATGGTCAATCAGTAGTCAATGGTGGTCAAACCCGGGAACTAATCCGAAATGGTAGTCCTGAAGTCAAAGATGGTCAACTCGGAAAGACTATCCGAATTGATGAGTAATCCAGACTAAAGAATCCGGATTGACGAATCCGACTTGAAAAACCCGACTTGAAAGATCCGAAATGGAAAACCCGAAATAAGATGGATCCGGAATGAGAAGACCGAGTTACAAATCCAAAATGGGGAATCCGAGATGTATGGTCTGGAATAACCAACTCTGAATATGAATTCAAAATCAAGAATCCGGAATGCCTGTCTTATCTGATGAAAATCCGGAACAGTGATCCTTATCCGTAATAGTGAACCCGCCTTTTCTGCAACTGAATTCCAAGATTCAAGGAATTCAAAAACCGCAATAGTAACTCGGATTACAATCCGGAACGAGCAACAGTCCGGGGCAATCCGAGATGGATGATCACCTTCGTGTTCTTCGGAATCCGGAACAGTGGTTAATCCGAATTGTGAGAACCTTCTTCGTGTTCTTCGGAATCTGGAACAGTACCAGATCCGAATTCTTCAAAAGTTCTTCGAGTTCTTCGGAACAGTAGCCTTCCGACGATGAACAGTGATCCGGAACACCAAAAACCGATCCAAACAACAGCAACACACTTCAAAACTTCTTCAATCAGCAATACCCGGAGCTTGTATTAGAACAACAGGCTCTGATACCAATTGTAAGTCCTGTAAACGGATCAAACAGGTATCACTAACCTAATAAGTAGCAGAAATTATGATTAGGAAGAAGAATAACTTGAATAACTTTGAATAATCTTAACTTGCATACACCAAAGATGTCAGATACAAGTTTTTTCTTTCAACTCTCTAACCTTTTCTCTATGTTCTAGCCCCTCTATTTATAAGCATCATTAAGCCCACAATTACAACCCTAGGCCCATTAGGCACTAGGAAGCCCACATAAACCCCTAAAGCCCAAATACATCCCTATTGAATAAACCCTTAATAATCCTAGCCCAACAACAATAATCACAACACAAGAGCAATCACCAAAATCTGTCCAAGAAACTTGGACTAGGGTTTTCATTGATGTTCATATATATATACACATCTGACTAACCAGCGTATTTATTAAATACGCTGGGAACTTAAATACGCCACCCTGTTCCAAGATTCACAAATTACACTATTTGCCCTTCTAGTTTAACTAACTATTACAAAACCAGCTCAAACTATTAAACTCAAGTATCAACGGTCTCAAAAAGTCATAACAATATCCCCCCTAGACCGTTGCGTACTTGAGATTCTTCAGTCTTGTTCCGGAGCTTCAGGGCCAGCGGCTGATTCTTGATTCTTTCCTTGTGACAGAGGCGCAGCTTGATCGATGACCCATCTGACCACTCCTTTTCCGGTGATGGGATCTTTTGTGGCCTTCGACATTGTTCTTCATGGACGTTGTGGCTTGAATAAGGTAAAACCCCGATTGCATTCTCTCAAAATAAGTCTTTCAAAATCAGCCCCGATACTGCTATTTGTTGGGTTTATCAAGTCTAGTCTGCTGAGTTCCCATATATCCCATCTTGGAAGGCTTTTCATATCAGCTCTAGTCTTGAAGTACTGAATAACTCCACCTCGTCTCTTCATAATAAACATCCCTTTAAGATTACAATACTTCCAGCTTATTATTTTGTCGGTAACTTCGGTCTTTTCAACTGTAACCACCTGATAGAAATCTGGAAGTTTTTCTCTTTCTTTTCTAAACTAGGGTGCATTGGGGTCACAGAATCGCCATCTTTAGTCTCATAAAGATATCTTCTTCCAAGCCCCATTCAAAAAAGCGAGCTGGCATCTTGTCTCTATCCACCTCCTCTTCTTCACTTTCGTCATCTTCAATCACATTTACAACAGATTCTAAACGCTTTTTCTTCTTCTCCGCGTCCTCAGCCTTTTGCATTTCTTTTTCAATCTTGAACTTTTCATAATCAAAGATATCTGTGGATGAGAACATTAATTGTATGTCTGCCTTGGTGCATAGCTCTCTGATCATCCGGTACATCTTTTCCATACCATCCTACTGAAATCGCACAAATCTTGTTTGTTCTTTGACCTAAGCGTGGAGCTCCTTGTTTTTCTTTCTTTGCTCCCTTAGTTTTTCACGAATTACATTCGTGTTGGTCACCTAATGTTTCAAAAGACAAATCTCTTGAGCTGGACCTTTCCTAATATCTTTTTCCAGTTTATCGTACAATTCCGGAAATGGGCGTGGTCTACGAGGAGCCTGTTGAGGCATCTCCCTTGGTTGAGCTTCTTTTGATGGTCCTTCCCCTGATTCCTTTCACTTCTGTGGGGGTGATCTGTGGGGAGCCTCTGGATCGACAATCAGCTGGTCAACAAAATCATCTAACTGTTCTTGTTCGGTTGTGACCGTCACTGGCGTTTTAGATTCTGTCATCTGTCGCCTCTTTCTTTTCGCTTCTCTTTTCTCTCTTTCTTCTGCCTCGTGAATGGCACGAAGATTTTCAATGTGTTCTTGGTGTTCTCTTGTGCCTCCGGCCCGAAAGCTGCTTTCCATCAAATGTTCTCGAGAATGGGTGTCTTTTCTTTTCTGTGACATGTCCCTTCTTTTATAGGCTGCTTTCCTTTGTTCTTTCGTATCAACTGCTATGTTTCTTCTTCTTCTTCCTCATTTGCCTCTTCCTGAACATCTCCCTATCTCTTTCTTTTCACACCTTCTCTGTATTTCTCATAGGCGGCTTTCACAAAAGAAATCTTTCCTCCCTATACATCCATTGATGCAGCAACACCCACTCTTCAGTTTTTAGTCCGTAATTTGGCGTCCTGTCGGCAACTGAAACTTGTACAAGTCGTTATCATGTGGGAGATTCGGATGTTGGTCATTGATTAGAAGCTAAACAAAACGTGGGTACATGGCCCATGTGGAGGAGTTTGCATTGTCAACCATGCAGTAGAAGATAAGACTCGAGATATTGAATGGTTATTTGGTGCAGAGATTGAGCATAGCAGCCGACCATTTTAAGTTCAAACCATCGTATCCGCCCATTCTGTGTGCTAAGCTCATAGCAAATATGTGAAGAATGAATCTCCAGTCCTTTGTAAGCCCTTTTCGTTTGATCTCGTTTTTCTCTCTGAAGTCTCCAACATACCTCATTCCTTTAAACCCATCGAGGATGTCATCCTTCTTAACTCTGAGCGAATCACTGTGGTTGTCTCCAAGGCTGAGGACTCTACGTACATTATCCTCTTTTACTATGACCTTCTTGTTCCTACTGTATCCGTGATTCTTTTCACTTCGTTGACCGTTGACACCTTGGCTGTTTTCCAAAACTCTTTAATGCGAATGTTGTATATGATCGGATCGGCTTGAACAACATAGCTTATTCTTCTTGAATTTATCCACTCTGCCACATCTTCAAAATCACTTGGAGGTGGGACCAACTTGCATGACTGATTGTGCTTTCGTGTTTTATCCTAAATGATTTCCTTCACCATTTCTGAAACGTGAAACGAGTCTACTTAGATTTCAGTTGCAAGGCTCGACAGTTAGAACGAAAAGATATATATATATATATATATATATATATATAATATTATAATTAAAATAGAAACAAAAAAATATATACATATTAAAAATACAATAAAACAAAATTAAAATTAAAACAAAATATAAGTTCGACATTAAATACGCTAGTTACCAATGCCATTTACGCCGGTCACATACAAATATATATACAAAAGACTCAAAGACAAATATGCTGGATGCTGATTATTTACGCTGCAAGGATGTCGCGTATTTAGGTTTTGACTAGAGAAAGCATCCAGCGAAGATGATTATCTATGCGGGTTGACCGTCGTAGTTGTCAAATACGTCGGTTGCTTGAACTCGCGTTCAAGACTTAAATACGCTGACACATGGTTTCATTATAACTACGCCACATTCAAGTTAACTACGCTGCTTCATAATAATTACACTGGATTCAAATTTTTCTTGATAAACCCATGAAAACCGGATGTGCTCAGATCAATATATCTGTATACAACATGAATGAACTTGAAATAGATGATTTAATATACTCAACAATAGCGATCATCATTCGATATCCGAAATCATACCGAGATTAATTTTCAATATCCGATCAGATTACTTTATGAAGTTTGAATATTGTGAGTGTGGGTTTCGGTTGAAATGAAGAAGATGATGATTGAAAGATTTGAAAATATTTACACAAAAGGAAATCTGAAATATATATACAAAAATACCTTCCAACGTATTTAATAAATACACTGGATTAATAAATACGCCGCGTTGGGTTATTTATGAAATAACTTCAAAGTTAAGAAATTAGAAACAAATACGCTAGAATATTTAAAATTTCTCGAAAAACGTGCCCCCTTTTTAGTTAGAAATTGTGTAAAAATTTAAAATAAGGTTAAAAAAAATGGAAATTTGCAATTTGAATTCTGAAAATTATTTTTAGGGCAAGGAAGCTTCCTTTTTCACATAGCACTTATGTTTACTGATTTGGATCCTGTTACTTTCCTGCAGAAGATCACACTGGTAACACTTCGTTAGATTGAGATAAAATATTAAATATCTTGAAAATCAAGGCACAAGAAAAACCGTCAGTATGTTTATCCTTTTAAATCCATGCACCTTTCTTTCAACATGCTTTCAGATAACATTTTATCATGTTGTGGTAATACTGACAAGAAATTCGATGTTCCCCCACTCATGCTGGACTGTTAGAATGTTGTGCCCGTGAGTCCCACATCAGGACATACCCCTGTGATCAAGGTATGCGCAAAGATTCCTCATAGTAGGTGAGTATATGACCTCATTTGTTCTTGAAATTTCAACGTTAGACAATTGGTGATCAGGTCAGTACTTCCGTACAACAAAGAGACCAAAGTCTAACGAGGGCTATGACAGATAACTTATATGGTAAGCATTAAGCACATGAATGATTCTTTCATGAGATCTTCATTTGTGTGGGGTTTTGGCCGCATTGGCTCTTTTTGAAAAGATATCATAGTTGTGTCTAGGTCAGCATATATCTTGATGCAGCAGAAGAGCAACTATGATATTCCCGAATGATTAGTCAATATAAAGACCCAAAATCTCGGACTTTGGCAATCTATCAACGTAAGATTCAAGACCATTAAGCCATACGCCGCAACATGTTACCCGCAAGTTGCACAACATTGTGGGTATCCAGAATTCTCATGTGATCATCAGCTTTTGTCTCCTATTCGCAGTTTACTTCAAGGTATTGCTGAATCTACTGACACGTCGTTACTTGGAGCCTCAATCTGATTTTATTTTAAGACCAAACAAAGTGTCAACAGTTTTTCTATCATTTCTCATGTAGGTGTCAAACAAAGGATTATGTTTCAACAGTATTTTCTGGAAGACTTCCCCTCTTAAAATTTTATTTTCGAGAATCCAGAGCTTCAAAAGAAATTTTAAATTTGCAGAAAATCTTTTTGTTGGGCACATTTTATGAGATTATTTTTTATTAGTTATTTTTTTAATCACTTCCATTCAAGGAAATTGACCATTTCCAACTAGGTTACCAACTAGTTGAAACGAGTTTTCTCAAAGGCCTTTGTGAATATATCAGCTTTTTGTTGCAGTGTATCCACCGGCACCACTTGAATGTATCCTTTCTCATACGCATCTCTGATCGCATGAATGTGAATTTCGATGTGTTTTGTTCTTGAGTGGTGGATAGGGTTCTTCATAATTCCTATACACGCCTCGTTGTCGATGAATATGGGAGTCTTCATAACTTTGATTCCGTAATCCAACAACTGATTTTGTATCCAAAAAACTTGTGAACAGCAACTGTAAGCTGCCTTGTATTCAACTTGAACAGTAGATGTGGAGACCATTGTCTGCTTTTTGCTTTGCCACGAGATGAGATGATTTCCTAAAAATTGACAGCCTCCTGAGACAGACTTTCTGTTAACTTTGCAACCTGCATGATCACTATCAGAATAAGCAATTAAATCAAAATTACTATCTTTAGGGTACCACAAACCAAGCTTGGGTGTTCCTTTCAGATAGCAGAAGATTCTTTTGACATTAGCTATTCTTTCGGATCCGTCTGAAATCGCGCACAGAGACAGACAGCCCACATAATGTCAGGCCTACTTGCGTTCAGATACATCAACAAGCCTATCATTGATCTATTGAAAGATTTGTTCACGGGTTTTCCTTGAAGATCTGAAGTAAGTTCCGTCTGAGCAGCAAAGGGAGTGCTGGCAGATTTGCAATCATTCATGTTGTACTTGGAGAGAATATCTCTGATATACTTAGCCAAATGAATGAGGATGCCATATTCTCTCTGCTTCACTTCTAATCCTAAGAAAAACGTAAGTTCTCCCATCATGCTCATCTTGAATTTTGCCTTCATAACTTTTTTGAACTCCCTGCAAAGAGCTTCATCAGTTGACCCAAAGATGATATCGTCTACATAGATCTGTACCAGCATCACATCATCTCCGATCCTTTTTGTGAAGCGAGTCATATCTTTTTTGCCTCTTGAGTACCCACAATCTAGAAGATATGTTGACAAAGTCTCGTACCATGCTCGAGGAGCTTGATGAAGACCATAGAGTGCTTTGTCAAGCTTATAGTATCTTGCAGGGAAGTGAGGATATTCAAAACCTGGAGGTTGACAGACATAGACTTCTTCTTTCACTTTCCCATATAGAAATGCACTTTTACATCCATCTGAAACACCTTAAAGTTTTTGAACGAAGCATAGGCTAAGAGGATTCTGATAGCTTCTAAGCGTGCAACCGGTGCCAAAACTTCCTCATAGTCAATCCCCTCCTCCTGCCGAAAACCTTGAACTACCAATCTTGCCTTGTTCTTGATAACTACACCACAATCGTCCATTTTGTTACGAAACACCCACTTGGTGCCAATGGGATACTTCCCATCTGGCAAATCAACGAGTTCCCAGACTTTAACCTTCCGAAATTGAGCTAATTCTTCTTGCATTGCTTGTACCCAGCTAGAGTCTTGAATAGCTTCTTTGATGTCTCTTGGGACAGACTGCGAGAGAAAAGCTGCATACAGTCCTGTGTTGATGGTATGTGTTTGACCGCGAGTTCGAACTCCATCTTCCACAGAACCGATGACATTTCAATTGGATGGTTTCGCTTTATCTTGTATCCTGCGTTGGTGTGAGTTTCTACTTGTTGAGGCAAATTAGAGAAATGTTCGTCGACGTAGATAATTCGAGTTTCGTCTTCTTTAGGTGGTTCATCCATGATCTGCTGTGAATAAGAATCATCATGTGCAGATGCATTCTCAGCCGATGTGTCACCATCTACTTCAGTAACAGGAAGGGTAGGAGAGGCAGAGGCTGGGGTGAAAGGAGTTGTAAAAGGAGTGAAACCAATGTATGAAGGATCAAACAATGGCTCTAATGGGGTTGATTCTGCAGGTTCGGATTCAGTGACAGGTTCAGCGATCTCAAAAGTGTTGAATACAATGTCTATGTCATAAAACCAGTTTGGAGCGCTTCCAGTGTTAGTGGAGTTTCCTTCTTGAAAGTCAACGTAATACGATTTAATCACCATCTTGGTTCGTTTGTTGTAGACTCGATATGCCTTTTGAGAAGATGAGTAGCCCATGAAGTAGCACACATCACTAACCGCTTCAAACTTGATGAGATTATCTTCAGTGTTGAGAATACAGGAACACCCGAACGGTCTAAAGAAATCTATCAGAGGCTTCCTTTTGAAAAGGAGTTCCTAAGCTGTCTTTCCATGAGGGTTGACAACGAGAACTCGATTCAAAACATAGCATGATGTGTTGACTGCTTCAGCCCAGAAGATTATGGGAAGCTTGGAGTCTACAAGCATAGTTCAAGCAGCGTCGATGAGTGTTCTGTTCTTTCGTTCCGCTACCCCATTTTGCTGAGGAGTTCTAGCAGCACTGTATTGAAGGCGAATTCCTTTTTCTTAACAGAAGGAGACAAACGTATGATTCTTGAATTCTGTCCCGTGTCGCTTCTTACGGATTTCACCTTCAGCTTGATTACGTTTTCAATCATAGGGATGAAGCTTTTCAGAATGGAAGCTGTCTCACTCTTCGCTTCCAGGAAATATACCCATGAAAACCGTGAGAAATCATCTGTAATTACCAAACAGTAAGATCTTTTAGCTAAACTTTTAACACTTATAGGGCCGAAAAGATCCATGTGAAGTAATTGCAGTGGGGCAGATATCGTTTTCACTGCTTTGGATTTATGAGGCTTTTTATGTTGCTTTCCTTAGGCACATGCGATGCATTTTTCTAAAAAAGGAAAGTCTTTCGTAGGTAAACCTCTTACTATATTTAATTTAGAAAGCTTATTTATATTTTTGAAGTTCACATGCCCCAAACGCCTATACCAAAGCAATGGTTCCGATCCAGATGCTCTTGAAATAAGACATGTTATTGCTCATTTGATTTAGCATTTTTCGTACTTAGCACATAGGTGTTGTTTTGACGGGGAGCTCTGAGCATGATCATTTCCACAGGGACGGAGTATTCGGGTTTGAGGAATAAGCACTCCATTTCATTGAACAGCACCAAAATTCCTTTATCACAGACTTGTGATATTGTAACACAACTCTGGAACATAGTTTACATTCTCTAGAGTAAGTGCTTCAGACACGACGTCACCCATTCTGACGATCTTCCCTCCCTTTTCGTCTCCATCAAAGGATACGAAATCACAATCGATAACTCGAAAGTTTTTAAGCAGATCCTTTAAGCCGGTCATATGCCTGGAGCATCCACTGTCAACATGCCAGATATATTCCATGAGCATCCGAAGCCATTTTTGAAGTTTATTCTGTTATACAACAACGACAACAAAAATATATACAAGTTAGTTAGTTTTTGGAACCCAGACTTGCTTTATGTTAGTTCTATCATGATTTTGAGCAAGAGTATTTTCTTTTCTTTTCCAAAAACAACTTGAATTAGCTATGCATTTCACTGATTCTTCAGATTGTCAAATTGCTCAGTGAAACTTTTAACCAGATCTTGATTAGGTTTAGAAAATTTCTTGCTTTTGCAATGTTTCGCAGTATGTCCTAAATGACAACAGCGAAAGCATTGTTTGCAATTCGATCTTTTCTTCCTGGGTGCCGAGTGTGAAGATGATGTATGTGATGAGAATCTGGAGCTGCTTGAGGAATTTTTTGAACCTCCACAATCATCTTCCTCATCGCACACATCTTCTTGACCCTCATACAGATCTGCATTGCTTTCAGACATGTTAGTATTGTTTTGTGGTTTGTAAAAAGCATTTTGATCCAAAAGATCATTTTTATCGATTTCATTTTTAGGATGAAGAGATGGCATAGGGACATAATTTTTGCTGTGCGGAGGAGGAAATATTTTTCTTTCGTTTCCGAAGTTATCCTTATATCTGATTCCGTCCTTTATGAATGTCTGTCGTTTGCAGTTTACAATATCAACCAGTGCTTTTTGACTAATTTTCCATTTATCAATAATGATTTTCAATTTGTTATTTTCGTGTTGTGATTTTTCTATTTTTTCGGTCAAATCATTTATGATAAAATCTTTTTTGAAAACAAATTCTTTTAAAGTCTGCATTTCAGCTACGGTTGAGTTCAACTTTCTTTGATATGCAGCTTCATTTTCTTTTAGTTCTTGATTAATTTTCAAAACCTTTTCTTTTTCTTTAATTATGTCACGGTTGAGTGATTGTAATATGCCACGATGTTCAAACATGGTTTGGAGCACAACTTTGCTTTAAATTCATATGGTATGTTGTTTACCAAATCCTTATTCTCAGTTTCTGACTTCATGGCGGTTGTAGAAGTTCCAACCGCTTCATTCTTGCTGCTGCTGACTGCTTCTCGAGCTGTAGGTTCCAAATCATTCATCTCAGCTTTCTGTTTTCCCTTATCTGAAGTTGGTTCAGCAGGATTGATGATGCTTTTTAGACCCTTGTCATCTTTAGGAATCCTGGCGGTTTGCTTTTCCACACAGTTTGATGCAGACGTGACAGAAATAGTGGAGATGTTTACCATGAGGGCTTTGTTGACTTCTCCTTTAGCCTCAACTATTTCCTCTGACCAGTCATAATCTTCCACCACTAAAGCTTTTTGGTTATTTTTAGCAACTCTGCCACTCCCTTCAATAGCCACCATCCTTCTTGTCTGATTAATTTCAACATTCTCATTCTTCAGCAAAGGACATTCCCTCTTGAAATGACCCAGATTTTTGTAATCGTAACATCTCAGCTTGGACTTGTCAAATCCAGTTTTTCCCCGAGCTAGCCTTTTTCCTGTTTTGTCTTGAAATTTCCTCAATCGAAGAGTGATCATCGCCATCTGCCACTTCAAATCCATCTCCTCCATATCATCAGGATCCACTTGATACATGTCCTCTGCTGTGAGAAAATCTCTTTTCAACTCTCCTGACATGAGAGCCTCATAGCTGCTCAAGAAGGTGTTAAACAAAGCGACATGTTCGGTGGATATTTTAAGTGCTTGAGCATCACTGGCCATGGTAGTCTTCTTGGTTGATGATGAGGCCTTTGCAGAGCTTGCGGAAGCGTTGGGATAAGATTCGACAGCACTTTGAGGATTCAATCCATAGGAGGTTATGGGAGCAAGAAACGCCATATTTTTGGGAGCAGAAGTTGCAGCAGCTGATTGAGTAAGTTTCTGTGAGTACCCTGTTTGGTTCATCTCTCTCTTGATAATATCCATTTCAAAGGCTTTCAGAGTGTTGATTAGTTCCGAGAGTGTGACAGGAGTTGTGTTGGTCAAGAAAGTTCTTTTAATCATCATACACTAAAGGCTCCATTCTTTAGGGAGAGAGTCTAGCAGGTTCTTGATGGATGCATAGTTTGCAACAGGATTTCCCACTTTCTTGATTTTAGTTAACACTCCCAGAAATCGACTGATATGATCTGATAAGCTTTCACCACGAACACTTCCAAACATGTCGTACTCTTTCTGAACCATGTCTCTTTTGTTGTCCATGAGCTCCTCGTTTCCTTCATAGTGGTCAATAAGAGCCAACCACAATTCATGAGCGTGAGCGGAAGTGTACTCTTCGAAGAAGTTGTTGTCATCCTTGGATAGGGCCATCGTAAGAGCAGCATGAGCCCTGCGGTCACGTTGAATGAGAGTTCTGTCTTCTTCGGTGAACGTTGATGGATCTTCGTTGATTGTACGAATGTCGTGGCGAATTATCATTGGAATGTGTGGACCCACCGTGACGGACATCCATAGAGTATGGCCATTATACTCAAAGAAGGCTTTGATTCTGTTCTTCCAACAGCTGAAATCTTCAGATCCTTTCAACATGGGAGGTCTTGTAGCTGTTCATGTTTCCAATTCGGCTTGGGCAATTGGGTTGAGTTGATTGAGAGACATTTTGGTGGATCAGAGATTAAATATGCTGGGAAGTATTAAATCAGATGAAAAATACGCTGTAATTGAATTAAATACGCTGCAATTGAATTAGTTACGCTGGAGATCCCTGGCGACTTTATCATGCGAAAATAGCTAGATCCGCCGGAACATGAAACACAAATATAAGTTTGGCTAATTACGCCGATCACCGTGATAAGATCGCTGAGGATTTTTATCACTAACTTCGAAGTCACCTTCGATTAAATACGCTGGCACTATTTCGCTGAAAATTAACAAATTCGCTGGTGTTAACCCGACGTATTTGTTAATTACGCGATCTTCAACAATAAAAACGTTGTATTCAAAGTTATCTACGCTAACTTCAACAGTAAATACGCCCAGATGGGTTTAATTACGAACAAAAACCAAACGACTCAAAATTCATGTTTCTTTGCACCAAAATGACCCAAATATTTACCAAAACACTGATTAACAACAACCCAATGATTAAACAGATCAAATCAAGCCATTTTAAGTTCAAAATTTTGAAAAACCTTGAGACTTTGAAAACTTTTGAAAAACCTTCAAAACATGAAGAATCTTAACAAAAACTCAAACAAACAAGAGCACACAGGCTCTGATACCAAATTGTGAATCCCAAAACAGATTCGGATCACAATGGTTGATTGTTATCACCCAAACAACTATAGATTAGTTGTTTGAATGTGTAAAAGTTATGAAAAACCAAAGAATGAAGATGAAGATTCTTGTAAGGATCAAACAACAAGTGTTGTATATGAAATCCTAAATGATATAATCATTAAAAGCACCTGGATAATCGGATTAAGCGCAAGAACAATAATCACAACACAAGAGCAATCACCAAAATCTGTCCAAGAAACTTGGACTAGGGTTTTCATTGATGTTCATATATATACACATCTGACTACCCAGCGTATCTATTAAATACACTGGGAACTTAAATACGCTGCCCTCTTCCAAGATTCACAAATTACACTATCAGCCCTTCTAGTTTAACTAACTATTACAAAACCATCTCAAACTATTAAACTTAAGTATCAACAGTCTCAAAACGTCCTAACAGTTTGGACAGTGGGAGCAGCGGTTTGAGTAGTGATGGGTATGGTGTGGTTTGGACAGGTGCAACAATCATTGAGTAATCTCTGTTGGAACCTCAGTTGAAGAACCTTGGTTATCTAAGATCTATTTTTTTTTCAATAATTTCCTGCACTTTGATCTACATATTGGCTTCCCTTGTATCCCTTTTCTTTTGCTTTTCCATCTCTTTGACAATTTCTTCCTTTCTTGCCCTTTTAAGTGCAGCAATGTCAGGCCTTTTTCCAGCCTTTTTGACATGGGGTGGGAGCTTCCTCATGCATTCTTCTTCCTCCCCTTTTGTCATCATCATACTTAGGGAACGTGAGAGCTTTTTTAGTGTTTTCAAAGATAACGTCTTGGATGGCTTGAACTTCAGCCTAAGTCTTGATACTCGGCATCACTGTCTTTCTTATTAGCTCTGTTTGCATGGCATATCTTTCTTCTGCAATTTGCTTTTCAAGATGTAGGAATGGTTGAACATGGACCCATATTATCTGCGTTTGATGGAGGATTTCTGGAGTTTTGGATCAAAAATTTCTTCATGTCTTTGACCTCCCTAACAGATGGTTCTAAATTTGCATCCCTCTCCGTCAATTCCTGATAGTTTAATCCATCAACTGGGTTAACAGGATTATTTGAATTCCCACCAGAGGTGGTTAAACTTGGTTTTAGACCAAGTGTCCCTTGTTCTTGGTACTGGGGACTTCCAACTGGTGTAGGGACAATTGTCTCAACAGTTATTACCTTCAAGGGGTCTTAAAGATGTAACCACTATCCAACTGTGAGAGTGTTGTCTCAATAGTTGTAGTAGCTGCCTCACTTGAAATACTAACTTGTGTCTCTTTGGATACAAGAGGTGTAGCCTCCTCTACTTGGGGGATCACAATATCCCTAAACTTGCCCTAGTCACTTGTTGACATGAACTCTATGTGATGTGTTGTTGAGAGGAACTAGGTATATGCAAGTCTGATATATTGATTGCATTAAACAATTTCTGTAAATGTGATGGGAATGTTGAAGTAGGTGGAGGTGTGGAAAGAGAAGCAGTCTTGGGAGAAGGGCTTGAGTAGAGATACTCAAGTGAGACATCTTGTAGGTCCCTTATTCTGTATGGATCTTCACATAATCGTCTATCTAATCTAGGGTGCGGAATCCCCTAGATCAGATTTCACAAAAACAAGAACAAGAACATGAACACAATTCCTTTCAAACTGTCTTCTATTGATTATCTAACACAAAGTGTTTACAATCAATTCAAAACTCTCTCTCAACTCTCTCTGAACAATTAAACCAGCAACACTATCAGCAGAACCATCCAAACGATCATCCTTAACCCTAATGCAAACCTCCCTTTATATAGAGATAGCTTATGCAACTGGGCTAGGGTTTCCCTACATGGACTGCTAATGGGTCTAGGCCCAATTCGCCTCCCGTGAGATATTTAGTGTCTAGTTCAGCCCCAATTACTTCTAATTAACTATTACAAAACTAAACCCGCTAACCGTTTATCATTTTACTAATTAAAAGATATCCAAAGACCAAATCTAAGCTGTTGTCACAAATATGCACCAACAAACTCCCCCTTGACAATAGCTTCATAAAATAACTTAGTCTTCAGTCTTCTCGCAATCTTTAACTTCTTTGAAAAACATTGGTCTTTGGATAGCTTCAGCTTTAATAACTTCTGTCAGCAACAGAGTCCCCCTAAGCTGATGCATCCAATCACCAAACCTTCTAAATTGTTAGCGTTTGAGTAAACTCCAGTTTAGCATTTGTATAGCAATCTTCAAAAACTTCAACTTTGTCTACAATGTAGAAAGGAGGTTCTACCATGCATCCAATCAAACTTCTCTTCACCAAACTTCTCAGCAACACACTGCTACAATCTGTATACTATAAAACAAACATCTCGAGAAATTATAAGAATTTTTCAACACAAGTTAAACAAATTATTATTATTCAAGAGATAGTAAAACTATATCACAGATTAAGCACTTCTCGATTGAAACCACATACTTAAACTTTTAAGCACGCAGAACCTGCAAGATCTTAAAATTTTGAACTCAGCTTCTAACATTGTCTCCCCCTATCGGTAAGAACCCCTCCATAAACAACCATATTCCATACATTAAGAATATACAAGAAAATGAAATCTTTTTCGATTTTATATTTTCTGAAAAAAATAAAGTACGAAATAATAAACACTCTGTTTTTGTGAGTATCACCGTTAAGAAGATCAAATCAGCAACATCAAAACTGTTTTCACACTATCTAATTATTCTATATGCAATATTCATGAAAAGCAGTTCAAGACGATTAACAGTATTGTTTATCCACTTAAACAAAATACATGAACATTTCAAGTACCATTACCTAGTGATATGGTTAGTTAATTTATACTGATATACTAGTGTGTCCCACTTCAGGACATACCCCCACGATCAAGGTATGCACAAAAATTCATTGTAGTAGGTGAGTATACCGAAATTCATTCTTTTGAATTACAACGTTAGATAATTGGTGATCAGGTTAGTACTTCCGTACAACAAAGAGACCAAAATCCAACGAGGGTTAGGGCAAATACCAAATTTTGGTACGAATAATGCAATTTGTACATTTGAATGACTCTCTAGGAGAGCTTCTTCAATATTTGGGATTTGGCATTTTAGCTCTTTTAAGATATCCTGATTGTGCCTAGGTCATCATATATCTGGATGCAGCAGAAGGTCAACCTTGATACCCCAGATGAAATAACGATATTATGACCTAAAACTTCAGATTTTGGTAATCTATCAACGCAAGATTTAAGGTTATAAAACCATACGCCACTAATATGTTACCCACTCATACACAGTTGATTATATGTGTATCACCAAGGTAAGTTGATTATTTCATGCTTTTTGCCTACTGGTACATCATATGATGAAGCTACCATCACACTTAAGCAATTTTAATTTTAATTTCAGTGTGACAGCCTAACTTGCTGATGTACTATCATTTCTTCTTTTCCACACAGTGAAAACTCATTTTTGATTTTTCTATTTTTTATGTTTTTTATTTTTTTAAAAATAGTAAATGTATTTACAGAATTCTTATGGAAAACTGGTTATTCAGAATTCCTCATCCCCTTGAGTTCGACTAAATGTTCAAAACGAGCCCTGTCAAACGCTTTTGTGTAAAGATCTGCCAGGTTATCAAGTGTGACGACTCGATGCAGTTCAATTAATTTCTTTTCAACACAATCCCATATAAAATGATGACGAATGTCAATATGTTTTGAGCGACTGTGTTTTACGGGATTGTTGGTGATAGAAATATTGGCATTATTGTCTATCATAATAGGAGTACGAGTGAAATTCAAACCGTAATCGCGCATCTGTTGTTGGATCCAGAGAACCTATGAGCAACAGCTACCTACAACAATATAGTCAGCTTCACACGTCGAGGTAGACACGGAGACTGCTTCTTGCATTGCCATGACACGAGCCTCCCTCCTAAGAACTGACAACCACCTGTGGTAGACTTCCTTGTAGATTTGCATCCTCCAAATTCCGAATCAGTGAAAGCAACAAACTTCAAATCACTAGCAGCTGGATACCATAACCCGAGTTTAGGTTTCCCCTTCAAGTAACAAAGAATCTGCTTCACCGCTTTCATGTGGGACTCCTTTGGATTTGCTTGATATCTGGCACAAAGACATACTGCGAACATGATGTCGGGTCTTGAAGCAGTCAAGTACATCAGAGAACCAATCATTGCCCTGTATTGAGTTGGATCAACATCCTCCACACTCTCATGATCTGGACCAAGATTGTGATTCTCACAGATAGGTGTATTGAAAGTAGCACAATCTTCCATTTTGAAACGAGACAAAATGTCATACACATACTTCGTCTGATGTATAAACATCCCATCCTTCTTTTGTTCAACTTGTAAACCCAAAAGTAGGATAATTCACTCATCACACTCATCTCAAACTTGCTCTTCATTACCTCTTCAAAATCATGACACATGTTCTCATCAGATGACCCAAAAAAGATGTCATCTATGTATACATGTACCAACAGAAAGTCTTCCTTCTTCCTTTTAATGAAAGTGTACTGTCAATCTGACCTCTTTCAAAACCATTCTTTGACAAATGTGTTGATAGTGTCTCATACCACGCCCTAGGTGCCTGATGCAATCAATACAATGCCTTATCAAGTCGATATACTCGATCTGGATAGTCTGGATCAGTAAACCCGTCTGGCTGTGAGACATACACACCTCTTGGACTTTCCCGTAAAGAAACACACTTTTCACGTCAAGTTGGAAAACTTTTAAGCCCTTGAATGAAGCAAAAGCTAGGAACACACGAATTGCTTCCAACCTTACTACTGGTGCAAACACTTCATTGTAATCAATCCCCTTTTGCTGAGTGAACCCTTTCACCATCAACCGAGCCTTATTCCCTATCACGATCCCTCAGTCATCTTTCTTGCACTTGAACACCTACTTAGTGCCTATTTCTTTCTCTCCTGCAGGCAAGTCAACTAGCTCCCAAACTTTCAACTTCTTGAACTGAGCTAGTTCCTCTTGCATTGCTTCAACCCAACAATTGTCTTTTAGAGCCATATTAACATTCTTCGGCTCCTCTTGGGCAATAAAGCAGCTATACAAACACTCATGAATCCACCCTGTCTTATGAATCGAAGTAAACAAACAGGAACCTTCGAGCACACCTCTTCTTGTCTGAACACCTACAACAGCATTTCCATGATGTTTTCAACTGGATGATCTCTGTTTACACGTGTGGTAGCAATGGTGTAACACTCTGTAAAATCGTGTCTAATAGTATTGTGACACGTGTTGTATTTTAAATATAGTATGTTAAAGACCAATAAGGACTAAGGGCGTCAACATGCTCAAACCGAGCCTCTTGAGTGACGGTCCGATGTCAACATGCATAAATAACAGCCTCTGAGTGACTGATATGTCAACATGCTTAAATCATTAGCCTCTGAGTGACTGATATGTCAACATGCTTGAAATTTGGCCTCTGAGTGACTGATATGTCAACATGCCCAGCCTCTAAGTGACATCGGAATCAACATGCTTATACTAAGCCTCTAAGTGATCCTTTACGTAGTCCTAACTCTCATATGTTCTATTTGTTGGACGAGAGTGATTAAATCCAATAATATGTAAAAGTTGGATGATGGAGGGATTAAAAGTGTCAACATATTAATTTATACCTCTAAGTGACCTTTTAACGAACCAAGAGCTCGACAATGTCCGGGCATAATCCCAGGTATGCCAAGTATTGGCTACTGAGGGCTAAAAGTGCCAAAAAGGTGTTTAAAAAGGTTTTTAAAAGCTTTAATAAGTTAAGGGGTTAAAAGTGTCAAACTTTGAAACTGGAAAAGGGGCGGACACGGGCCGCGAGAAACCAGGCCTGGGTCTCTCGTGGGGCGCGAGAACAGGTCTGCTGCAGAAAGTTTTGTTTGGCAGCCAAGCAAAGCTCCAAAACCATTAATTCAAAACCATGGCTTCTCCAAACTGCTATGCCACGTGTTGGGACACTTGTAAGCTTCTTCTCACACCCCTAAACACCTAGCTTCACCTCCTTTGAGCTCTCCAACTATTGATAGGTGTTCAAGTGCTTCATTCCAACTTGCACCTTTCTTTTTCATACTCTTCTCCCTCCTCTAGAAGTTCCTAGCTAAAAGGAGCATCCAACATAGTTCTTTTGCACCTTAGGAATCACTGGTAAGTGTTCCTTCTTTATCCATTTTCGATTATAGGCTTTTATAGCCAAAAGTCAAGCGTTTTTGGGAAAACGCTTTGACTTTTGGTTAAGACCATTATGGTCTAGCCATTGTTTGAAATGAACATGGCTAAGTGATCGTTATAAGGTAAGTGTTAGTCCCTATAAAGGGCACCTCCTGAAGATCACGTTTGTTAGACCAATTGACGGGTCAAAGTTATGATATTAAAAAGTCAAACAGGCCATTTTTTGGAAAAATCATAAATTGATATTATACATGTTATGAAACCTGTTTTAAAACTTAAAAAAGTTGGTAATAATTATTAGAACATGTATAAACATGTTCGGCTCGTCAATTTCAGTTCAAGGGTCGGTTCGCAACCGAAAGTCGCGAAGTTTGACTTCTGCTTTGACTTTCGATTCTGACCCGATTTAGATTAGTTACCTACTGATCTAAAGTTGCATTATGATCATAATATAATGTAGCATAACCCTCTGAGGTTATATTACATTATCATAATCAGAATCCGAGTTTATGCGTAAGTTCCATAATTATGCCATCTTTGACCAAAATGCCCCTTTTGCATAAAACAAGGTTTTAAATAATAATGAACTTGAAAATGAGTTTCCTACTGATGTAATATTATAAGTAGGATTATTTGGGATTTAACCCAAGTTATAAACTGAGTTTTCAAGCAAGTCCTTAAACTATGTCTATAAATGACGATTTTAGCCCCTGTGGCTTATAAATGATTTTAATCAAATGTTTTCAAGGTAAATCAATTACCTAATGATATGTTTTATTAAATAACATAGTTAAAACATTTTAATCTGAACCTAATGTTAGTTTCCATTAAACATCACATATAACGTCATTTTACGACATAAGCGCCATTTCGGCGCATTATGTGGTTTTAAACCATATTATTGACCAAAAATTTGGTACCTACTGATTTTAAAACTTATTTCAAGACATATTTACAGTAGGTACATGTTATAAACTCAGAATCCCAAATAATTAATAAACTATGTGTAAAATGACCTAAATGTCCCTTCGGTGCATAGTTTTGGTCATAAAAGATAAATTACACATATAACTGATATCCTACTGGTATTATATCATAAACAAATTATTTCCAGAATACTTATGGTTATAAACTTAAAATATGTTCAAGTCCTTTTTATACGGTATATAATTACCAAAACGCCCTTATGAGGCATAATTTCATTTTAAAACCTTAACGGGCATACAAGTTGATATCCTACTGATATCTTAACTTATTTAAAATATAATGGCATATAGAACTGGTCCATGACTTATCCGGTTACCCATTATCACTTATAAGCGTACGATTGATTATGCGTAACGAGTTTACGGAATTTAACCGAAACGGGTTTAACCTTGTCATTTAAGTTTCAAAATCCAGAATGTTTATAGTTTACCCATATTATACAAGTCAAGTACTTGTCGGGATTAAACTACATTCTATCTGATCATCGTTTAATCAAGCGTTATACGTAATGATCATGTACACTATACGGTTTATAAGACCGTTAGTGTTTAATTGGCTAGCTTATGCCATAATCCACACTAGAGCCTTGCCGGTAAATGCTATCTGCACGTTGGTACTTTTGTATACGGCTGAGTTATTAAAAATTAAAAGAAGAAGACTAGCTCAGGTAAATACTCTCAACTTATTTTCCCTATACGGGCTTGGGATACCGTAAATAATTAACGCTTGATCCAAAATGGGGTCAATCGAATGCTCGTTTATGGCTAGTAAACCCTATATTTTGTTTTAATCAGTTTTGTTTGATAACTTAAACATCATGGGTTAAATTACGGTGTCCTGGATATCCTCGGCTCAATACATTAGTTTTTGGCCACGACCTTAGCATGGGGTGTAGGCATACACCTTTTGATGCTCATATGCAATATGCCCAAGACGTTGGGGATGACTCCTTCGTGAGTACCTGAGTGGTGTGTATTTAATCATGTTTCGGTTTCTGTCCCAGACCCTGTATGTATTGACAAACATGTGAATCTAATACAAGGTTGCAAGGTCAACTTTCCCAAGTTAATAAAGGATTTTGTGGCGTTTTGCACTTAAAAATCATTTTAAAATTTTCAAAATGAGTCAGTTGAGTGTATTTACCCGCGTAAGCTGATGTATCGTCCAAAGACTAAACTGCAGGTACAATACGAAATAGGCCGGAAGCTGCTCGGTAGTGAATAAGAGGATCTTGCAAATCCTTAGATCTGCCTAAAGTCTGTTTTATATTCTTTCTTGTACATTTAAATGATCCGCCTGTGGATCTCCTATTACGAGCCTGTATATTATTTTATTTTGTACATTCGGTTTGTAATAGTAATTTTACTCCAAGACTTCCGCTGTGCTATGTATAATTGACAATGATGTTATCAACTTACGTCACGATACTCCCTACCCGGCCCACCGGTGTATGGATTTCGGGTTGGAAATCCGGAGTGTGACAGGTTGGTATCAGAGCCAACGTTTGAGAGAATTAAACACTATCCTTCTTGTGTTTAATCTCAAACTTACATGAGTACATTCCTTAGACTTCCGAGTCTAGGCATTGACCTAGGATTACTCATTTCATTATTAAGTTATTAGTATTGTTTTTTAATTGATTTTTAACAGGAAAATGCCGCCACGTGTACGAGGACAAAGCGGGAGAGGGAAAGGTCCAATGAGGGGAGGACCATCGGGACGCATTCCTCTTCAACCTCACAATTTCAGACCCTTACCAAGAATCAGGAGATTCATCTCCTTGGTAACCAGCGAGACGTTCCGTCTCTAATAGACACTCTCCCTCACATTCCCAAAATTCTTACCACTCTCACCACTCCTACCATTCTCACCATTCACACCATACCCATCATTCTCATTCACATTCTTACCATGAAGAATTTAACCCCAACCATTACTTTAATACACCTCCAGCCGATCAAAATCAGTTGGACCAACCAAACCCCATGGACGAGGACTTCGACCCGGAGATGCCACCATCGAGATCGAACGCGCATCCCATTGAAATCTCAAGTGATTCGAACTCTTATGCCAGATCACCCTACCAAGGTCCCAATGAGTGGGACCAATATTGGAACCAATTTACCTTCACCCACACTCCTTCTCTTCACTCTCAACCACCTCCTGTTCAAGAAGATGTCCACATGGAACCGATGGACCAACCTCAACCTGAACCACCAAGAAGGAAGCGTGGTGCACGTATGTCGGTACGTGTAGGACAAAGGTCGAGATCGCTGCCACCTTTGCCCAACTCCTACCCCACAATTCACGAGGACCCACAAATGGGTGGACCCTCTAATGTTTCACCTATAGTGGAACCAACACCAACACCTGTTGTTCAACCACCACCATCGAGTTATAATAACCCAATTCCCAAATATTCAGACACGTCTGGATATGATCCTTTTAACCCGTCTACACTGGTAGACTATCAAGCATGGTCGCAAGACCCCTACATGCAGGCAGTTATGCACAATGCACTTTACCCATCTCCTTTCCCACTTACTTATCCACCGACTGGATATCCAACTTATGGGTACCAGTATCCGGTTATGGCACAACCACAACCACAACCTCCGCCACCACTTGAGGCCATTAATGAGGGCGTAGAATGGATGAAAGAGATGCAGCAGCAAGTGGAGAAGACGGAGAAGAAGACAAATAAGTTCTTCAAGAAACTCTCCAAGCTAGTTAAAGGAAATAAGGATGAGTGAAGTCTTTTCTATTATATGTAGTCCCTGCGTGGACATTGTTATTTCTTTAGACCCTGTGTGGACATTTTGTTTCTTTTAGTCCTTGCATGGACAATCAGTTTCATTTATTTGTTTCAAGTATTGTAAATTCTATTTGAAATTTTATGAAGTATTTTGGAATTATATATATATATATATATATATATATATATATATATATATTCATCCTCTTGAAAGCGATCGTCTCGATTTTACTCGAAATTTATGTTCTGCTATATAGTTCCAAAAGATCTTAATGGTTTTGATTTGCCAAGTGGCACAGGCCACATATTTGGCCAAATACATATAAATGATAGTTAATAACGGAAGGGTCTTCTATCATGATAGTTAAGGGAAGTTATCCTTCTGTCTAAAGGTGGTGGACTAGGTTCAAGCCTCCAAGTCATTAAGGTCAATGTGACCGGGACTATTAATCAACCATTAAGATCCTCTTATGATAACATTCAAGTAATGTTCATACTCTTGGTAGTGTGACTTGAGGAATCACGCTAGCCTCCAAGGTAATGGACTATGTCCTAACCTTAAATAGCCCTTGTGATCTATTTTGATCCTGGCTAAATAGCACCATTGCGGTGATAAGACATCCATTAGAGATGTATTTTATATAACCCTTGTGACCTTTTTGATCCAGGCTAATATCACCAGTGCGGTGGTAAAACATCCATTAGAGATGTATGTAATATGGCCCTTGTGATCTATTTTGATCCTGGCTAAATAGCCCTTGTGATGTGTTTGATCCCGGCTAATATCACCAGTGCGGTGATAAGACATCCATTAGAGATGTATTTTATATAACCCTTGTGATCTATTTGATCCTGGCTAAATAGCCCTTGTGATCTATTTGATCCTAGCTAAATAGCCCTTGTAATCTGTTTGATTCCGGCTAATATCACCAGTGCGGTGATAAGACGCCCATTAGAGAAATATTTTATATAGCCCTTGTGATCTATTTGATCTCGGCTACTATCATCAGTGCGATGATAAATAAAACGTCCATTAGTGATGTATTACCCTTTCGGGTTATAATCTGTTCTATAAAGCCCATGTGATCTATTTGATCCCGGCTAATAATACAAGTGCGGTGACAAATAAAACATCCTTTAGTGATGTATTGCCCTTATGGCTATGATTAATTTTATAAAGCCTATGTGATGTATTCTTTCCCGGCTAATACCACCAGTGCGGTGACTAAACAATCCATTAGTCATGTAGTGCCTATATGCCATATTTTATGTCCATTAGTGATAGGCCTATGTGTCGTATTTTATGTCCATGAGTGACAGGACTATATGCCATATTTTAAATGTCCTTTGTGACAAGCCTATGTGCTATGTAAAATTGTCAAATATTACAATGACAGTTGTGACATTGCGATCCCCTGTCTAGTAATAAATGGACTATGTCCAGATTGTAATTTGCCTATGATGGTCCTATTAAGACCTGGGCCAAATATAGTTATATAAAGCCTGAGAGTTGTGATGTTATTCACACTAGTATACTTTTTCTTATATCTAATGTTTAAAAGCCAATATGGTTATTATACCATGGCTAAGAGAAATTTTATTTGGTATAATAGAACCAAAGCTTTGAAGAATGGCTAATTCTAATGAGGCAAAAAGTAGCCATCGGAATGTCAACTCTAAGGACGCCGAACATGTAGCCATAAATGATAATGATTTCCAAGCTCGCATTGATGCGGCTGTGGAAAGGGCCATGGGTAAGGCCATAGAAAAGCTAAGAGAGTCGAGTGCTACTCGCTCTAGACCCTTATCTATTCCACCCTCTTCAGCTCATAGGGAGAGCTCCGTTCACTCTTCAAATGTGAAGAGTGAACCGAAGAAAATAGATTTCACTGAAAGGTCCTGTTCTGTTAAAGACGGATGTACCTATAAGTATTTCGTCTCCTGCAAACCCCGAGACTTTAACGGGGAAAAAGGAGCTGTAGAAGCCCTAAAGTGTCTAGACGAGATGGAGACGATAGTAGACATCAGCAACTGTGCTGATAAGGATGTGGTCAAGTATGTATCACACTCCTTTAAGGGCGATGCCCTAATCTGGTGGAAAGCCATGATTTAGTCTACAAGTAAAGTTTACCTGTATAATCCGGGATGGTCCAAGTTTGTGGACCTTATTAAGGAAACCTACTGCCCACCTCATGAGGTGGAGAAATTAGAGACCGACTTCTTGTCTCTTTCTATGAAAAACCTAGACTGTCGGAAGTATGTTTCCGATTTTAATTCCCTATCTAGGTTAGTTTCCTATCTAATTACCCCGGAGCCCAAACGCATTGCGCGTTTTATTAATGGGTTAGCGCTCGAGATAAAGGGCATGGTAAAGGCTGCTCAGCCTAATACCTACAGGTCTGCTGTTGACCTATCTCTCTCCCTCACCCTTGATCTAGTGAGACAAAAGTCAGTTAAGTCTGAAACTTACTAGAAAAGAAAGAGCGAAGATGACAAATCCCATAAGTTTAATAAGAAAAATAAAGGGAGATTTGGGTTCAAAGGGAACCAAGGCAAGTCGGCTGTAATGCCATTTTGCAAGACTTGCAACCGATGACACTGGGGATAGTGTAATCCTGACCCACAAGCTAGACCTTCTGGTATTTGTAAAAGGAGAGGGAATAAGACCCTAGAATGTAAAGATCTTAAGGATGCTGTATGCTTTATCTGCAATGAAAAAGGGCATATTGCGACTAACTGTCCTAAGAATTTGAGGAATAATAATTCGAAGCCTGGAGAGGCCAAGAAGTGAAATGCACGCGCTTTTCTGCTGACTTCTAAGGAAGCTGTTAATGACAATAACGTCATAACAGGTACTTCCCCATTAACGATATTTATGCTAGAGTTCTTTTTTATTCGGGTGCAGATAGATCTTTTGTTGATCATAAGTTTAGTAAACTAATAAATATAGCCATAAGAACTCTAGATAAAACCTATGAGATAGAATTTGCCGATGGAACCTTAGAAACTACATCTTCCATTCTTGATGGATGCTCTATATCCATTAAGAATCATTCCATCCCTATCTCTCTTTGCCAATGAAATTGGCGGGGTTCGATGTTGTCTTAGGCATGGATTGGTTATCTCATAACCAAGCCCGCATTGCTTGCGATAAGAAGCTCATCAAAATTAAAACCCCATCTGGTGAAATGATCACCATCCTCGGAGACTCACACTATGGACTGCCAGACAAGGTGTCATTATATAAGGCATCCAAGTGTTTGAGAAAAGGTTGTGTCATCTACATGGCACAAGTCACTATAAATGAGCCTAAGACAAATATGGAAGACCTCCCAGTCATCTTAGAGTATCCCGATGTTTTCCCTGAAGAATTACCAGGCCTACCTCCGGATAGGCAAGTGGAGTTTAGGATTGATATTATACCAGGATCAGCACCCGTAGCTAGAGCTCCATATAGGCTAGCACCAATAGAGATGAAGGAATTGAGGACGCATTTAGACAAACTCTTAGACAAAGGCTTTATTCAGCCTAGTTCCTCGCCTTAGGGAGCTCCTATACTCTTTGTAAAGAAGAAAGACGGTTCGATGCGAATGTGCATCGATTACCGAGAGCTGAATAAGTTGACAGTCAAGAATAGATATCCTTTGCCCAGGATCGATGATTTATTTGACCAACTTCAAGGGGCTAGTTACTACTCCAAGATCGATTTAAGATCAGGATATCATCAATTGAAGTTTAGAAGTGAAGATGTTCCTAAAACTACCTTCAGGACCCGCTATGGTCATTTTGAATTCCTGTGTGATGCCTTTTGGGCTCACAAATGCACCAGCAGCATTCATGGATCTCATGAATAGAATCTGCAAACCGTATTTGGATAAGTTTGTCATTGTCTTCATAGACGACATACTTATCTATTCTCGTAATCAAGCTGATCACGAGAAACATCTTCGGTGCATCCTAAAATTATTAAGACAAGAGAAACTTTATGCAAAGTTCTCTAAATGCGAATTTTGGCTTAGGAAAGTCCAATTCATTGGACATATGGTAAGTGAACGTGGTATCCAAGTGGATCCCGCTAAAAATTGAGGCCATAATGAATTGGGAAGTACCCAAAACCCCATCGGAGATTCGTAGTTTTCTAGGATTGGCCGGTTATTATAGGAGGTTCATTGAGAACTTCTCAAGAATAGCTACTCCTCTAACTACCTTGACCCGTAAGAATGTTAAGTATAATTGGGGTCCAAAGCAACAAGAATATTTTGAGATTCTAAAACACAAGTTGAGCAATGCCCCTGTGTTATCTTTACCTGAGGGTATTGAAAATTTTGTAGTCTACTGTGATGCATCGCACACTGGCATGGGCTGTGTGCTAATGCAAAATGGCAAAGTAATTGCCTATGCATCACGACAACTAAAGGTGCATGAAAGGAATTACACCACCCATGATTTGGAATTGGGTGCCGTTGTATTTGCACTAAAACTGTGGAGACATTACTTGTATGGTACAAAGTGTGTTATATACACTGACCATAAGAGTCTCCAACACCTGTTCAATCAGAAAGAATTGAGCATGCGACAACGCCGTTGGATTGAAACTCTTAATGATCATGATTGCGAAATTCCTACCATCCCGGCTAGGTAAATGTAGTTGCCGACGCCTTAAGTCGCAAAGAAAAGGTTAAACCTATTAGGATTAACGCCAAGAGCATTGAGCTCAGAACTAGCTTGAGTGAGAAGCTATTAGATGCGCAAAAGCAAGCCTTGTTCGAGGCTAATATCCCTAATGAGGGATTAGGCGAAACCATTGATCAGTTAACACCTGGAAAGGATGAAATCCTAAGATTTAATGATAGAATTTGGGTTCCGATCTTTGGAGGACTTAGAGATCTAATCCTCCAAGAAGCGCACAATTCAAGATACTCAGTTCACCGGGAGGTGAAAGATGTATCAAGATTTGAAAAGAATTTATTGGTGGATGGGTTTGAAGAAATCCATAGCCACTTATGTAGCTAAGTGTCTGACGTGTTCGCAGGTTAAAGCCGAACATCAAAAGCCATCAGGACTTCTACAACAGCTTGAAATTCCCACTTGGAAATGGGAAATGGTAAAAATGGACTTAATTACCAAGTTACGTAAGACCAAACGTGGTAATGACACGATTTGGGTCATAGTTGATACGCTGACTAAGTCAGCGCACTTTTTGCCAATTAAAGAAACTTATAATTCTGACAGATTGGCTAAGTTGTATGTGGACAAGATAGTGTCCCTACACGGTGTGTCGATATCTATTGTATCTGATAGAGATACTAGATAAACATCTCATTTTTGTAAAAGCTTCCAACAATCGTTAGGCACACGATTAAATTTTACTACGGCTTACCATCCGCAGACTGATGGTCAAAGTGAGCGTACTATTCAGACCTTGGAAAACATGCTTCGGGCATGCGTAATTGATTTAGGAGAAAGTTGGGATGACCACTAACCCCTAATAGAATTCTTCTACAATAATAGCTATCATACAAGCATTAAGGCTGCTCCTTTTGAGGCCTTGTATGGGAGAAAATGTAGAACGCCCATGTGTTGGGCAGAAATTGGGGAAGCCCAACTATCAGAACCTAAGATTGTCCTGGAGACCACGGAAAAGATTGTGCAAATCCGTGATCGTCTCAAAGCTGCCAGAGATAAGCAGAAGAGCTATGCTGACAAGAGGCGTAAACCTCCAGTTCCAAGTAGGAACAAAGTCATGCTGAAAATATCACCCTGGAAAGGTGTGATGCGTTTTGGAAAGAAGGGCAAGTTGAACCCAAGATATATAGGACCCTTCGAGATAGTCGAATGCGTCGGCACTGTAGCTTATAAGCTCAGGTTGCCAGAGGAGCTTAGTGGAATTCATGATGTATTCCACATATCTAACCTTAAGAATTATCTAGCATATGAGTCGCTAGCAATGTCGCACGAAGATGTGCAAATTGATGAAAACCTGAGGTTCATTGAGAAACCAATTTCGATCGAGGATCGACAGGTTAAGAAGCTCCGAAGGAAATGATACCTATAGTAAAGTTTAAGTGGGACGCTTTTAGAGGTCCCGAGTATACATGGGAGGTTAAGTCTACTATGCGACAAAAATTCCCTTCTTTTTAAATAAAATCTCGAGGTCGAGATTTCTTTTAAGGGGGTGAGGATGTAACACCCTGTAAAATTGTATCCAATAGTATAGTGACACGTGTTGTATTTTAAATATAGTCTGTTAAAGACCAATAAAGACTAAGGGCATCAACATGCTCAAACCGAGCCTTTGAGTGACGGTCCGATTTCAACATGCATAAATAATAGCCTTTGAGTGACTGATATGTCAACATGCTTAAATCATTAGTCTCTGAGTGACTGATATGTCAACATGCTTGAAATTTGGCCTCTGAGTGACATTGGAATCAACATGCTTATACTAAGCCTCTGAGTGATCCTTTACGTAATCCTAAATCCAATAATATGTTAAAGTTTGATAACGGAGGGATTAAAAGTGTCAACATGTTAATTTATAACTCTGAGTGACCTTTTAACGAACCGAGAGCTCGACAATGTCTGGGCATAATCCCGGGTATGCCAAGTATTGGCTACGGAGGGCTAAAAGTGCCAAAAAGGTGTTTAAAAAGGTTTTTAAAAGCTTTAATAAATTAAGGGGTTAAAAGTGTCAAACTTTGAAACTGGCCAAGGGGCGGACGCGGGCCGCGAGAGACCAGGCCTGGGTCTCTCGCGGGGCGCGAGCAGGTCTGCTGTAGAACGTTTTGTTTGGCCGCCAAGCAAAGCTCCAAAACCATTAATTCAAAACCATGGCTTCTCCAAGCTGCTATGCCACGTTTTGGGACACTTGTAAGCTTCTTCTCACACCCTAAACACCTGGCTTCACCTCCTTTGAGCTCTCTAACTATAAATAGGTGTTCAAGTGCTTCATTCCAACTTGCACCTTTCTTATTCATACTCTTCTCCCTCCTCTGGAAGTTCCAAGCTAAAACTAGCATCCAACATAGTTCTTTTGCACCTTAGGAATCACTGGTAAGTGTTACTTCTTTGTAAATTTTCGTTTATAGGTATTTATAGCCAAAAGTCAAGCATTTTTCGAAAAACGCTTTGACTTTCGATTAAGACCATTATGGTCCAGCCATTGTTCGAAATGAACATGGCTAAGTGATTGTAATAAGGTAGGTGTTAGTCCCTATAAAGGGCACCTCCTGAAGATCACGTTTGCTAGACCAATTGACGGGTCAAAGTTATGATATTAAAAAGTCAAACATGCCATTTTTTGAAAAAATCATAAATTAATATTATAGATGTTATGAAACCTGTTTTGAAACTTAAAAAAGTTGGTAATAATTATTAGAACATGTATAAACATGTTCGGGTCGTCAATTTCAGTTCAAGGGTCGGTTCGCAACCGAAAGTCGTGAAGTTTGACTTCTGCTTTGACTTTCGATTCCGACCCGATTTAGATTAGTTACCTACTGATCTAAAGTTGCATTATGATCATAATATAATGTAGCATAATCCTCTGAGGTTATATTACATGATGATAATCAGAATCCGAGTTTATGCGCAAGTTCCATAATTATGCCATCTTTGACCAAAATGCCCCTTTTGCATAAAACAAGGTTTTAAATAATAATAAACTTGAAATTGAGTTTCCTACTAATGTAATATTATAAGTAGGATTATTTGGGATGTTAAAGTAAGTTATAAACTGCGTTTTCAAGCAAGTCCTTAAACTATGTCGATAAATGACGATTTTAGCCCCTGCGGCTTATAAAATGATTATAATCAAATATTTTCAAGGTAAATCAATTACCTACTGATATTATATATTAAATAACATATTTAAACATTTTAATCTGACACTAATGTCAGTTTTCATTAAACATCGCATATAACGTCATTTTACAACATAAGCGCCATTTCGGCGCATAGTGTGGTTTTAAACCATATTATTGACCAAAAATTTGGTACCTACTGATTTTAAAACGTATTCCAAAACATATTTACAGTAGGTACATGTTATAAACTCAGAATCCCAAATAATTTATAAACTATGTGTAAAATGACCTAAATGCCCCTTCGGTGCATAGTTTGGTCATAAAAGATAAATTACAAGTTGATATCCTACTGATATTTTAACTTATTTAAAATATAATGGCATATAGAACTTGTCCATGACTTATCCGGTTACCCATTATCGCTTATAAGCGTACGGTTGATTATGCGTAACGAGTTTACAGAATTTAACCGAAACGGGTTTAACCTTGTCATTTAAGTTTCAAAATCCAGAGTGTTTATAGTTTACCCATATTATACAAGTCAAGTACTTGTCAGGATTAAACTACATTCTATCCGATCATCGTTTAATCAAGCGTTATACGTAATGATCATGTACACTATTCGGTTTATAAGACCGTTAGTGTTTAATTGGCTAGCTTATGCCATAATCCACACTAGAGCCTTGCCGGTAAATGCTATCTGCACGTTGGTACTTTTGTATACGGCTGAGTTATTAAAAATTAAAAGAAGAAGACTAGCTCAGGTAAATACTCTCAACTTATTTTCCCTATACGGGCTTGGGATACCGTAAATTATTACCGCTTGATCCAAAATGGGGTCAATCGAATGCTCGTTTATGGTTAGTAAACCCCATATTTCGTTTTAATCAGTTTTGTTTGATAACTTAAACATCTGGGGTTAAATTACCGTGTCCTGGTTATCCTCGGATCAATACATTAGTTATTGGCCACGACCTTAGCATGGGGTGTAGGCATACACCTTTTGATGCTCATATGCAATATGCCCAAGACGTTGGGGATGACTCCTTCGTGAGTACCTGAATGGTGTGTATTTAATCATGTCTCAGTTTCTGTCCCGGGCCCTGTATGTATTGACATACATGTGAGTCTGATAGAAGGTTGCAAGGTCAACTTTCCCAAGTTAATAAAAGATTTTGTGGCGTTTTGCACTTAAAATCATTCTTTCTTGTACATTTAAATGATCTGCCTGTGGATCTTCTATTACGAGCCTGTATATTGTTTTAGTTTGAACATTCGGTTTGTAATAGTAATTTTACTCCAAGACTTCTACTGTGCTATGTTTAATTGACAATGATGTTATCAACTTACGTCACGATACTCCCCACCCGGGCCCACCGGTGTATGGATTTCAGGTTGGAAATCCAGGGTGTGACAAATGGTGTCAACAACTAGATTATCTCCCAGATTAGATCCAATCTCCCCCTGAATGTTACTATTAGCAAATGGATTAGTGAAATCCTCCCCCTGAATAGGTTCAGACTCACTTTCACTTGAGTCCTTTGGAGCTGCACTTGAAGAAGTTTATGGAGCATTGTCATCGATACACTCGATCTAGGCATGAAGTCACACTCGCCATCTTCACTGATCACAGACTGAATCACTTGAGACTCATCTGCATTGGAAAAATCAGGAATATTAAATGATTTAAACACACTGTCATAATCATATAATAAAGGAGGACCACTCGTTGATTGTTGAGGTGAATAACTAGTGATTTCCATGTTAAACACCACCCTAATTTTACCAGTTTTTAGATTAAAAACCCTTTTATTCGGTGTTCCAGGCATATAGCCTAGAAAGTAACCTTCATCAACTACTTCACCGAATTTTTGCTTATCTTTGTTTCGCACAATGGTGCAGGGTGATCCAAATGGTTCAAAGCCTTTTAAGTTTAGTTTTCGGTTAAACAATAGTTCATGACATGTTTTGTTAAACCGTTTAACCGTCAAAACTTTGTTCAGGACATAACAAGATGTGTTCACAGCTTCTCCCAAGAAAAGAACTGGAAGCTTTAAATCAGATAACATAGTCCTTGCGGCTTCGATCAACGTCCTGTTTTTCCTTCAGTAACTCCATTCTGTTGAGGTGTATAAGGAGCAAAATATTGATGTTCAATTCCTTTGCTAAGACAAATGAGATCTAGAATCTGATTCTTGAACTCCGTGCCATTATCACTCCTTATCCTCTTAACCCTACATCATGGAAATTTTCTAATTTTGTAAAAAGATCTATCAGCATCTTCGCTGTCTCATCTTTTGTACCTAAAAAGAAAACCCATGAATATCGTGAGTAATCATCTGTGACAACTAAACAATAGTACTTTCCACCTATGCTCCTTACGTTCACTGGACCGAATAGATCCATATGAAGTAATTCATAAGGGGCATCTATGGAATTTACTGTTTTAGACTTGTGAGGTTTCTTATGTTGTTTTCCCTTTTGACATGGAAGACATTTATCTTCCACGTGATACCTCTTCACTGGCACCCCTTCCACTAAACCATTTTTAATAATATAGTTCATTTTTTGGTAGTGGATGTGGGCCATGCGTCTGTGCCACAACAATGACTCAGCCTCAGATGCTTTTGATAGTAAACACGCCACCACAGTGGAAGAATCCTTAGCACCCATGTCCATGACATAAGTGTCGTTTCTCCTTGGGGCTCTCATCACTATCCAATCATCCGGTATCACCAAACTAGGTTTCAACACCAATGCTTCAGACTTTGTAAAGTGGAACGAGTAAGCCTTGTCGCAGACTTAAGACACGCTCATCAGATTGTGCTTCAGCTGCTCAACATAGTTCACTTTGTCCAGTGTGATCTTCCCGTTAGTCACTTTTCCTCAACCTGTAATGTGCCCTCCTTTAACTCCTGCAAAATTCACATAACCACCATCTATATTCTCAAACTCAGTCAGCAACCTCGCATCCCCCGTTATGTGCCTGGAGCAGTCACTATCAACATACCAGAAGTTGATAATCCTCCTTAGCAGCTCCTGCACTACCCAACAAAATTAGTTAGATTGGGGGACCCAAGCCTTAATGGTCTTGGGTCTTCCAGATTCATCAACCACATGAACATCCATCAAGTATCCATCACTCCTAACAGGAGTCTTGGATCTTAGACCTGTTGATGGAAATGGTTTTTGATTTCCACTAGGTCTCAGGTCCTGAGGTTTCCTAAACATGTTTGGACTTTGCGACCTTTGGAAATTATGATTTTGGTTCCATGAATTTTGATGATGATAATTTCTAAAGCCATCGTTATAAAAATTTCGACTACCAACATTCTGGTATCGAGTTTGATATTGTCCTTGATTTCTGAAACTATTTGATTGACCATTAAAGTTATTCAATCTTGGTGAACTACTTTCAGGTCTTTCATATCTGCCTGATGTAGATGCAGGCTGAAATCTTTGTTGATTTCTTTGAAATGAGGAACTTGGTGAGTTCCTTTTTCAGCCTTATCTACACCAACAGCAACACTCTGTTTCCTGGTAGCAGATATCTTTGGTTAGTTAACCTTCTTCTCACCATCACCACTTTTTGCTAGTGATTTTTCTCTCTGCCTCTCACTCTTTTTGTTAGGACAGCAGCTAGCTACATGTCTCTTTTCATGACATTTGAAACACGATTTTCTTGCCGAAGACTTCTTAATTGAAACCTCTTGCTTAGATTCATCAGGTGGTGATGATGATGCTTTAGAAGGATCTTGTTTAGTTTTCTTAACTTCTAATTTTCTTTATTTTTATTCTTAGCAAACTGCACATTAGACTCTTTTGTAATAACATTGATCTCTTCTTTCATATCACTCCCTTTAACAAAGTCAACCTTTTTAATAAAAACTTGCTTTTGATTTTTAGGCGGTGTATTCTTTGTTTTCATAACTGGTTCCCTGTTATTATCCTTCTTGGCATTCTCAGTCACATCAACATCCTCTGATGTGGAACTACCAGGTGTAGTTGACACAAAGTCTGTAAGCTCTTCTTCATCTGTAAGAAAGAATAGTCGTGACCAAGAGGTGGTGGAACTTCATTTAAACTTTTGAAGCCCACACATGTCTTGTCATTACTCTTCTTCAGGCCATTCATCATGTGTTACATAACAAAAGATGAATCTCTGAATTGATTTAATTTCTTTTCAAACTCACAAATTTTAAGTTGTGCTTCAGACAACTCTTTGCATTTTTCAGAAATTTCTTTTGTTTTCTCACTCATCGTATCATGAGCTAAGTCAATAACTTGAAGTTTTTCATTAAGCTTACAGGTTAAAATATCGATTTCTTCTTCATAACCTTTAATTTTCTTCAAGTATAATGACTCATTTCCTTTTATGAAAAAGTTTGATTCTTTTAGGTTCGAGAGCTCATTTACCAGACTTTGGTTTTGATTGGTTAACATGTCAACCTCACTTTGCAGTTCACGACATTGTAAACAAACATAACTACCAGAGTTAGAATGTACCTCTTTTGTTGATTTGCTTAGATCGGCCATGAAAGCAGCAAAATCAGCAGCCATCTTCTTCTCTGCAGCATTCTGTTCACCATCAGCTCTTTCAGCTACCTTCTCTCGCTCTGCCTCAGCATCAGCTTTCACTTCTTCATCAGCAACTGGAGCTATCTCAGCCATGAACGCCTGCTTGGCATTGTTATCACTCTCCAGATGAACACTCCAATCATAAGAACCCTCTCTAGCAGTAGAGATCAAGGCCTTTGATCCATTGTTGTTTGAAACATTCCTCTTGCTTGAACCATGAACAGGAGAATCTTGAAAGGATGAGTTAGAACGAGATTCAGTTTTTGGTCGTTGACATTCTCTAGCAAAATGTCTATAGTTATGGCAATTGTAACACTTCACTTTTGACTTGTCAAAGCCCACACTCTTTCCAACGAACTTCCTGCCCGTTCTGTTCATGAACCTTTTTACTCTTCTAGAGATCATGGCCATCTGCCATTGTAGATCCATCTCCTCTAGGTCATCAGGGTTAATCTGATTATAATCTTCATCAAACGTAGCAGGATCATATATTTTTCCCTGAATGTAGTTCTAGTAGGAAGCAACAAAAGAAGCAAGCAATGCCAACTGATCTTCAGCACATTTAACACTCAGATACATAGACTTAGTACTGCTGTTACTATTACTTGATTGTTGTCTCTTAGCCCCTGACGAGCCTCCTGAAGCAGCAACAAAACATACTTCTCCCTCAGCATTTGTCATGATCTGCTCATTCTCACATGAGAGAAACGCAGTTGCACTATCACTTGAAGCATTGTTGGAAGACGAAGGTGTAAGACCTTTAGAAATCCCCGGATCTTGAACCTGATCATATCCAGTCTACTTCTTCTTCATATTGAGCTTAGAAGCTCTCAATTTCCCAACAACCTCTTCTAAGTCTTTCTTTTCATAATCAGCTTCACCTTTTATCATCAAAGTATAGATATTCCACTTTGTAGGTAAAGCATCCAGCAACTCGTCGTTTATCTCCACATCTGTGTATCCCTATATGTCATAATTGTCTATTTTTTACATCAGATGATAATATCTCGTGATAATATCTTCAAGGGACTCATTTCTTCTTCAATTGGTATTGTCCTTATACCTCTTCTCTAGGGCATCCCACATCTCCTTCGACGTAATATAACGCTTGAATGTATGTTTGATGCCATCAAGTAATGACATCTTGATAGCAGCTAAGGCTTTCTTCTTAGACTCATACATCCTTTTCTCAGCTTCTGACATGTTCACATAAGCAGTAACCCATTGTCTGACATGTTCACATAAGCAGTAACCCATTTTCTGCCCTCAAAGTCATGCGTTGGGTTAGCGTACCCATCTTGAATACAGATCCACATCCGTGTGTCCTGGTATTCAATAAACGACTAAAACATGTCCTTCCAAGTAATATAGTTTTCTACTTTCAACATTTTTGGAGGTTTATTAGTCGTGCCAGCCTCGTGCTCCATTCTTAAAAGCTCATTTAGGTTAGGCATATTCCACATTTTTACCGAACCGGCTCGTTAAAAACGTTAAAACTTGTCTGAAATGAGTGGTTACCAAATTATACTGTTAGACTCGTCTCGACGATACGATTCTAATGACATATATTGTCCGATTATGATTTTAGGAATTTTCGTGCCTTCTTTTGTCCTAAAAATCACACGAGACTAACCGTGCAACTGGTTTGTCAAGATTGTTTGTGGATCAAATTCTATATCAGAAAACATTTAACTCCAGTTACATCAACTGTTACTTTCAAGTGCTTCACTTTGTTCAAAATTTTATTTTCTTGAAACATTTTTAATGTAAAAGCTTAACAGTCTTGGATAAATGAGAAAAGCATTGCCAGTTCCTCTCTTAATTTCCCTTAAATTGGCTACCAAATCTAGAAATACTATCTGGGATAGCTTATGATTTGAATTTCTCAAATAGCATACCCCTGGCACTGAGTCTTCAGGGTAATCTCGTTTAAAGCAGTGGTTTTAGTAAATAGGCAAACCAAGAGAGTATGGAAAAGGAATTTCATATCACGTGAGAACTTTGGTTTCTAAAGTGTTACTCCCACTGTCTGATCTTCATAGTCCCTTTCTATGAACTCAAGATGTAAGTCAATTTTGGGGTAAGATTCCATACCTATCAAATCCTTTATTCGGAACATAGTGGAGATGCATTCTGCAGTGATTTCCACATGTTCATTTTTGATGGTGGAGGATATGAGAAAAGGCTTTTTGTTTTGAAGTGTAAGCTTCATATTTGCCCAAAATTCACTGGGGGTGGATAGATGGATGGAGGCATTTATAGTGCGAATATAATGATATTTTAATGAAGTAATGATGTCAATGATGGAGTGAAAATTCGTATTCTTGTTATGCTTTACAAGGTACGACAGGTAATTGTGAGGGGTTTTTAATTCGGGGGCCATGATGAACTATTGTTCAAATCTTTTGAAAATATTTAAACAGATGATCTTGATCGAAAGCAGAGTTTAATGGAAGCTAATTCGGAGTTTTCTCTTTTGAAAAAGCTTTGATTTTAACAATAATGGAGGATTGAAGTAAACTCTGTTTCTCATGGGTTTTTATAGGGCTGATGGAACAGGGATGCCAACGTGGACAATGTTTACTTTTTGGTCCACGTGGTTTGTTGCTATTAGTCATAGCAAATCTCTGTTTAGAACGTGGGTCATACCAAGGAAACCCTTTAGAGAAGATATGAAAGATCTATTTGCAAAATATATGTTTGAAAGTTGTGCTCAACAGAGCTTTTAACAACTAGATTAGTGTTTGAAATGCCTGTTTGAGTCTTGGTCAACAGAGTTTTGAAAATCCTCTGTTTTGAACCTTTATTGGGTTAAACAAAGTGTTGAGAGAAAACAGTGGTGAGTTTTGATGGAACAGTGGTTTTGAAAAAAACAGTGGTGGATTTGCCTTAACCAGTGGTTGTCTCCACTTAAACAGAGTTTTTAACCAATGAAATAGTTGTTTTAGTCTTTTGAACAGAGTTTATATTTTTGGTGATTTTAACAATCTTTTCTTGATTTTAAAGCAATATTTTTTATTTTCTGATTTTAGAACAAAGTTTAATAAAGACAAGGATAAAAAATTATTGGTGTATTTTCAAAACAAATGTCTTCTTTTTTTATTTAGATATAGATAGATGCATATGTATACTCTGTTGTCACTTTTAAATTGCCGACAGTGGTACCCTGTAGATGGTAATGAATGGGTCATTCTTATAGATGATCCAATGCTTTGTCAGCTTTGGATTTGGTGTTATCAACCACTACAGTGGCTCCTTGGGATTGATCATTCGTCACAAGGAGTTTTTGTACAATCTCCAACAAATGTTTTTGACCTTCTTCAAGTGTCGTCACACTTGGGTCAATTGGAAGTTGACCATTCCCAACAAGATGTTGATACCCATGTGGATGTTTGTTTACCCTTAGCTTTTGGGGTTGTGGCACATGTTCTACATACCTGTAAGGTACCTTATTGCATGGTGGTTGCCCATAGCCTTTGGGTAGTGGGTTCTGTGGTACAACATACGTTTAACCTGACCATTGTGTAGGATGATGGTTTGAATTTTGTGGGTGAATAGTGTGGTCTGACTCAACTCTATTGGGAAGAGATTGGGAATTCCTGTAACCAGGCCCATCTTCCCTTTTGAAGCTCATTTTCTTTCTTGACTTGTTTTGATTTATATCATAAGTTTTAAGAAAATGGCATTGTTGAGTCAAATGGTTGAGTATTCCAAAAATGGTACACCCAGGTGTGGATTCACAAACATTGTTTGTTCTATTAATATAATAGGATTTTAACTTGAAATAGTCTTTTGCCACATGATTTAACTTTCCACAGAAATCGCACTTCAGTGTTGTAACCTTATCTTTCTTCTTATCCTTATCTCTATTCTCAGAAATAAATGTTTTAACTTCTGTTTGAGAGTTATTTTCGTGCCACTAGGTTTGAATTCATACTTTAGTTGTGAATTCATACTTTAAAATTTTCCTTAACATCACATTCATCTGACCAAGTAGGTTTGAATTCATACTTTACTTTTTCACCTTGAATGGAGCTTAGTGCTTTTCAAGAGTTATTTTCGTGCCACTAGGTTCAGTGATTTTTATTTCTTCCCCATTGATGTCATTGGTATAATCTCAACCATTTCAGAGTCATTGGAAGCTTGGGTTTTCTGCTCTTGATCATATTTTCTAAAACCAACCCCAAACTTCACATTGCTCTTGATTTGTTTATCCAGAAGCATCTCATAACCTTGACATGATCAACCCATCTTTCACAGGTGATTTGTGTGGATTCCAACTCCTTTTTACAATTCTGATATTTTTTTATCATAGACTAGAGTTGGTCCTTGGTTATAGATGCTTCATGTTTCAGACTGCTTAACTCGAGGTCTTTTTTAGCAATTCTTGTTTTAAAATCTTTTTTCAATTTTTCAAGAATAAGTCCACTATTTTGCACCTTTTCTCTAAGGTTTTCATTCACCTCATTTAGCAAGAGCTATGATGCATTTATCTAAACACAAATCTTTAAGAGTTTGAGGTCATACCTTAGAGGCAGCTTTTAATCTGATTTGCACTAATACAATCAGTGGAACTTTTGGAATGCTTCTCATCCATCCTTTCTACATGTTCCTGGTCATCAATAGATGTTTGACCAGAGCTTTCAGTAGTTTTACCAGCAATTTATTCATCGACCACAACAGTTTGAACTGGATCTACATCACCTGAAACATGCTCAAAACCCATAAACAAAAGTTTTCATGCTCATCACAGTCATTTGCTATTAAAGCAAAATTTTCATCAGTTAAATTCTCTAGCAAGCTACTCCAATCAACAGAGCCTTGAGTGAAAAAACTATGTTGACTAGGCTATGTTGGTGCAAGAGCAGGAATAGCTTGGGGTGCTTGAACATGTGCAATTGGCATTTGGACATACTTAACCTAAGGGACATGTGTTGCACGAACATAGGGCACAGGTACATGATTCAAATATTGTGCAAAGTGCCGTGTTTTGCACATTTGGTCCAGGGTTATTTTGGGGATAAAATTGTAGTTATGTATTAGACTAGGTTCTTTGATTAGGATATGTGATCCTTGGTGTAGAGTTATTTGTTTGACTCTTACACTCTCTAGAAAAGTGTCCCAACCTATTACGCTTATAATATTTAAGCTTTAATTTATCTAACCACACCTTAGACCTCCCGCTTATAACTTTTGTGAAAATTGTTAGCTCTTATATTGAGTAGGGGTACCTTGTGCAATATGTCCATCTCCTCAAGATCAGTTGGGTCTATGCACTAAAGATCATCAAGTACAAACGACAGATTATCAGTGACATGAGCATCATCATCTGCTGCAAAAGCATAATTGGTGGAATGTTGATCAGAGTTGATACGAGTAGAAATATCAATAAAATGACCAAAACTTTGATAACTTCCCATCCCAGATGATGATGCTTCCTGACTCCAAAGTGTTGTTTTACCAAAAACGTAACCCTCAGACACCTTTCTAGTTTCCTGGAGCTTTTTCTTTGGACAGGCTCCCTCTCAAAGGTTAGGTGCAGCTTTCCATAAAGCTGGGTTAGACTCATGTCCTTGAAATCTAGGGATGTGCTCATCACTATCACTATAGTGTCCCTTTTTTTCAGGCAGAGATCTTAGAAATCGGTTACTTAAAGTGGCTTTAGTAAATTCCTTGTTAACCAACTTTAATTCACTGATAAGACATGAAACACGTTCAAACTGCTGATTAAGGGTCTCCCCTTTGACATGAGTGAAGGCTTCATATTGCTAGTTAAGGATTTCCCGAGTGTTCTCGATAACATCCTCTGTCCCACTAAATTGTTCCTACAGTTCATCCCACAACTCCTAGGCACTGTTACAGTGCAACAGGCCAGCATAGATATCATTCGATAGAGTCATAGCCATGATAATAAAGGCTTCTGCATCTCACTCGAATTTCTGATAATCTTGCTCAAAATAGTTCTCTGGCTTCTTTGGCTCAAATACATTGGGAGGTTTCGGGCACTTGGTACCATTGGAAATTAAGGTCTGAAACGAGATAGTTACAACACCGAGTATTTTTTTGAGCTAGTATATGCCCCATCCGACATTGTCAGATGTTGAATTCTAATCTGACAAGGATAGGTGATTTATTACTGAAGCCGATGTTGTGTGGATCATTGTGTGCCATTTTCTCAAGTTCTTTTAAAGAAAAACAGAGTATGTGAAAGACACTTATTTAGTTCTTCACTATACAACCCTGAGCTACAAACTGTAATGGGTCTTTGATGAGTTGATCTTTTTATGTTAAACTAATTGTGAATCAAGTTTAACGTGACCAAACTTGGATACCAATTCTTAGAACTGAGTTTGTTGTTTGCAAATAAATATTGATTAAACATTATAAAATTCAAAAACTACAAGTCATCATCAATAATTGTTTTTCATTAATCACAATGGATTCAAATGTTTTACAATTCAATTGACTCTACAGACTCCCCTTCAGCTTATCACGTAAACATATCAGTTCGTACAAGAGAAAACGTAACGTGTGTGATAATAGATGACTAACATGTGTGATCTATTTATTCTAAGTATGAAATCTCTGTTCAGTGATTGGCTGACATCAACTTGTAGTGACATCTGACATTTCTAATAGAAAAGATTCCATAGATGCTACAAACATCTGTGCAAATCATTACATATGTTCTAACTATTCTAAACACTGATACAAGATAAATACTGTTACATCAGGAAAACACTGCCTAAGCTATCCTCTATTGCAATTATCCAAACATATGTGTGGCCATATAAATGTTTGGTCTTCTTCATCATACCTTTGATTTCATAAGTGCGTTGGTCTTCAACCATCTTTAGCTTTCAAAAAAGTTGTATCCTCTTTAACAACGGTTGCAAGCCTTGATCAGATGTTTTCCATGTTCATGAATAGATGTTTTGATTAGGAGTTCAAGATTCACTATCTTCGAGGAGAGACTTGTTCAATCTTTTGCTTATTTCTTGACTAGTGGATCATGCTTTGGCTTTTGGATATCATATGTTCTTTTATAGGTCCAACACATGTGTGTGAGAGCTAGGGTCCTACTATTCCAGGGCTTCATTTTGAGGCTTTTTCTTAGCTGATTTTGAGGGGGTGGCTTTGGATTTGCATTAAGAGGGCTTAGAAGACTTCTTTGCAAAAGACTTCTTCCTTTTTTTGTTAATTGCTGTTGTGGGTTCCTTAGGGATGGGTTTTCTCTTGGCAGTAGGAGCAGTAGGCTTAGGAGAGGGTGGTATCACAACTGCTGGTTGTGTAGGATTATTGCCTTGCACAGGCTCAGCTTCTTCTTCATTAAGAATTGGCTCATTTTTTACTTTTCCTATCATTGTTAAAGTTGGATCCAAAAGAGATCTGATAGGAAGAATCTAACCCCTTTTAAAGACTTCATCAGGCAATTCTAGCTGCAATATGGCCATGATTAGTGTGGGGTACATAAAAAATTTTGTTGTGGATGTGATATTAGAACACATTTATTTGAAAATTTAATTTTGAAATTTTAAAGACAAACTCTATTAAGATTGAATAAGCAACAAATTGAGTTGTTCATGGAACCTTATTCCAAGAAACAAATTTACATAAGAAGCAGTACATGAGAGTATGGAACAAAAATTTGAGACCAACAAGGCAATCCTCTTTTGGTAAGTAGCATACTTTGTTAACCCAAAATACCTATGTTCAATAAACTCCATATCCATCTTAGTTTTGGAGAATTTATCCACACCCTAAGCATCTCCAAGTTGGAGTTGGATTGTAAAATCCTCAGGATGATGGCAATGGTTTTCTTTCCTACTGTTGTAGTGATAAACAACACTTTCGCTTTATCATTATGTGTTTGTTTTGCAATTAATCAAAATTTTAACCAGATGGGTTTTATAGATTAGTGGGTTAATAGTAAGTGCATGGTGAATTGGTGATTTCACAATGAGTTCAATAGTGTTGTGGTATTGTGGATGATCATTTTCCTTGGTAAGATAAGGAAATAGGTTGTGAGTAGGATGAAGAGTGTTAGGAAACTTTTATGTAAGTTTTGAAGAAAAATGTGATCTATCTGATCAACTGATGAAGATAAAGTCATGAAGGTCAAACAGAACGAAGAGACGAGGCTGGATAGAAGAAAAAGGACAACACGTCTTCTACATTTATCAGTTTTAGATCAAGAACAAGTGAAGACAATCAGAAGAGACCATTATGATGGATCTGATAATATTTCTGATGAATATCATCAGTTTCTATTAAAGTCTGGTTATCAAGATTTCTGATGATCTGTTCATTGATTTTCTAATCAGATGGATCTCAAGACTTTTGAGACACCAACTTGTCCAAAAAAATAAGGCTCTGCTATTTCCTAAAATAGCAAGTTGACCTTAGTGGAGGCCAAGAAGCCACTTTATACAGAGTAAGTGCATGAATAAACAATTTGTTTATTCATGCTAAGAACTCTCTATAAATTGAGAGTTAAAACCACCGAAAGGGGAGGAGTCAAGCCAAGCACGTAATACATACAACAATAACTTCATTACCCTATCACCACAAAATAATACAACTATTCACTTGTACTAGTCAATAATCTCACAATCACCTTGTAAACCATTTTGTTTCAAAGTGATATAAACTTGAAAATTTTGTAGTTGTTGTTTCTTGAAAGTTCGATTTCTATTTCTGCACACTATTTTCATATCTGTTGAAATCAATTGCCATATTAAGTTAAAAGAGCATTTTTCCATCTGAGACCAACAATTGGTATTAGAGCAAGTTGAATAAATTATTTTCAAATGATCAACTGCTAATCTCTTTTCTTTTATCCAAATATGGAAACTTTCAAACCTAGAACAATGCTTTCAACATTGGGTCTATGTCAAAGCCTCCGACCTTGGTCAGAGAGGAGTACCCCAATGGAAAATCAGCATGATCAATTTCCTTAATGGACATGATCGAGTTATGTTTCAATCGATTGTGTGTGGCCCACATATACCTATGGTTGAGATACAAGGTTCTGCAGTAACTGATCAAACACCTGAAATACCTGTCTCCTAGGCTCCAAAAGCTGAAAACTTCTGGAGCAAAGAAGACAAGGAAAAGGTGGAAGCTGATGAAAGGGCTAGATCACTTTTGATTATGGCACTTCCAAAGGACATATTTTGTCAAGTAGATGCATGTGCTTCTGCTAAAGAGATATGGGATCAATTAGAAAATCTTTGTGAATGAGGAGAAAGGATGAAGAGAAACAAAAGAACAAACCGTGTCTCCTCTTATGAGAGGTTTAAAAGTTTACCAAATGAAAATCTTTGTGAAACCTATAACAGATTTGCAAAAGGAATGTAAAATTCCCAGATACTCTACCAAGAGAATGGAGAAGTCTCACAATGACTTTAGCCTCCACCTTAGAGTTAGGAAACATGAATCTACATGACCTCTATAGCATTCTTGTCCCTAGAGAGGAATAGATATATGAGAACTCAAACCAAAGAGGTGGATCCATTGCTCTAATCTTAAACTCACAAAGAACATCCAATCCTGATCCTCAAACCTCTTATTGCCAAAACATAGAAATAACTAATACCACATCAGACTTTTCTGCATTTGCTGAAGCAATTGCACTGCTCACTAAAACTTTTGAGGAAAGACTAAAAGGTGGAAGCCATAAGTACCAGAAAAGTGACAAAGGGAGGATGGAAGGAAAGTCAAGAGAAAAAGCAAAAGCAGAAGTTGTGTGCTATAAATGTAAGCAAAAGGGTCACTATGCATCTGAATGCAAAAACAAAAAACTAAAAGATGTACTATGAGAAGAAACTAGAAGAAGCTAAGAAACATCAACAAGTAAGTCTGATAGCAAGAACAGATACTTGGCTAACTAATGATTCTTCTGATGAAGAAGATGAAGAGATGGCAAATTTATGTCTCAATGCCAAGCTTTCTGATGCAGAACCCGAAAGATAAGAACCAAAGGTAAGCTTGAATAATTTTGATCTGGAACAAAAATTAAACAAGCTTATGTCAGATTTTATAAACTTGCAAGAAAAACACAAATTAGAGAACAAAAAATATGATGATTTGCAAAGAACATTGAATAAAGTTACACTTGAAAATCAATTGCTAATTGAAGAAAGCTCAAACAAAAATGCAAAGATTGAATTCCATGAAAAGGAAAGAAAAGATATGTATAAAAGAATTCATGATAAAGAAATCGATGTAAAAGGTTTTCAACAAGCCAAAGATTTTATAAACTTTATTGAAACCTCACCAAAAAAATAAAGGTGACGGGCTAGGATATGTAAAAACAAACATCAGAATACCACCATCTTTGTTAAAGCATCATATCAGATTCCTGATAAAATAATATTAGAATCTGACACTGAATCTTGAAAATCAGTGAGGTTTGACAACTCTTTTTAGTCATCAAAAACTAAAAACAAAGGAAAAGGACATGAATCAAAACAAACATTTTCAGAAAATTCAAAAAGGATTCATCCAAAATTCCAAAAATCTGCAAATCTTCCATCACAGACAAGGAATCAGAAAATCCTAATAAAGAAAGTTGTATGTGTTAACATAATGAAGCTAGTTCAACACTATCTCCAAACAAAAACCAAACAATATGTTAATGGCTCAGCATGTAATAGAATTTCTGGTGAAAATTACTCATCCGAAAAAGAAAACTAAATCAGATCTTCATCAGAAAAAGTACCCAAGCAAGTCTGGGTACCAAAAATTCTCTAACTCTTCCATTTTAGGACCATCATGTGCAGCAGATCTAGTACTGCGACTCAGGAAGCTCCAAGCACATGAATGGGGATAGGAGCTTACTTAGCAATTTTGTTCCAAAGCTAGGTAAATTAGTCAATTTTTGAAATGGAGTAAAGGGAAGAACTGTGGATGCATTAGGTATGGATCTTTAACCATAGAGAAAGTAACTTATGTAGAAGGTTTGAAGTATAATCTACTAAGTTGTGGTCAATTTTGTGACGTCGGTTTTTAGGTAACCTTTTTACTAGAAAAATGTTTATTACTTGGTTTAGATGATAATAAAATCTATTTAAGCGGAAAAAGAATAAGAAAATTCATATATTACTTTAATTTCAAAGAAGAAATAGAGCACCCTCAATTTTGCTTGTTTTCAAAAGATAATAAATGTAATAGCTGGTTGTGACATAAAAGATCAGCCCACATAAATTTCAAGAATCTAAATTAACTAGCAAGCAAGGGTTTGGTAAAAGGTCTACCATTGATATCCTCCAAGAAGGATAAAAATGTGAAGCCTGTGAACTGTGTAAATCCAAAAGAGGCTCACATAAAACAGTTTCTAAATCATCAAAACTCAAAATTTAGAACTTTTGCATATGGACATTTGTGGACCTGTAAGCACAACAAGTTTTTCTGGTAAGAAATACATTTTGGTCATTGTAGATAACTACTCCAGGTACACTTGGGTTGAATTCTTGAGAAAGAAAAGTGAAACCCCACATCTGATAATAAATTTAATCAGAAAAATAGAAAATCTCTTAAAATACCAATCAGATGGATCAGATCTGACAATGGAACAGAGTTTAAAAATTCAAAACTTGAGACCTTCCTTATAAGCAAAGGAATCTCTCATGATTTTTCAGCTCCTAGAACTGCACAACAAAATGGAGTTGTGGAACGAAGAAATAGAACCTTGGTAGAAGCAGCAAGAACCATGCTAGTTTATGCTAAATTGACCACTTACTTTTGGGCAGAAGCCGTTGCAAATGTATGTTTTACACAAAACAGATCCATAATAAACAAGAGACTTCAGAAAATACCCTAAAACATCTTAAATGGAAGAATACCAAATATCAAATTTTTGCACACATTTGGTTGTAGATGCTTTATATTCAACGATTTTGAAAGTATTGAAAATTTTGACAGGAAACCTGAAAACAACATTTTTGTTGGTTACTCTTTTTCCTCAAAAGCTTACAGAATTTTTATCTTAAACACAAGGACAATAAGAGAAAGTTTATATGTATCATTTGATGATTCATCAGAAACAGAAGTTTCTGGTGAAATTGTGAAAGAAATAAACTTTTTTTGTTGAGCAAGAAAATCCTAATCATCTTCTTAACATACTAACTGAAGAAATTCTTAAATGTGACTATACAAAGAAAGAATCATGCAAACATACATCCCATACTAACCCTGCAAGAAATCCAATGCCAAAAAATCCAGAAACAGACTAGAATTCTGAGAGCTCATGAGAAAATCAAACCAATCATTAGAATTCTAATCCTCTCAATGCAACAGTGGTAACCAATCTGGCGGAAGCTTCAGAACTATTAGAACCATCAAGTTCACACAATAATTGTAGATGGGTCACAGGTCACTCTCAATTAAACATTATTGGGAATCCTTAAGAAGGTGGCAAGACTAGATCAGCTATAGCTAATGAATGTATATATGCTGGCTTTCTAAGCATGATAGAACCCAAAACTGTCAATGAAGTACTCAATGACTCAGATTGGGTGCAAGCAATGCAAGAAGAGCTTGACCAATTTGAAAAGAGTCAAGTATGGAATTTGGTACCAAAACCAACTGACAAAACTATCATTGGAACAAAATGGGTATTTAGGAATAAATCTAACGAGCAAGGTATAATAACAAGGAACAACACAAGACTAGTAGTAAGAGGTTATTCTCAACAAGAAGGCATAGATTATCATAAGACCATTGCACCAGTTGCCAGATTGGAAGCTGTAAGAATATTCCTTGCCTATGCTGCATCAAAAGACTTCAAAGATTATCAGATAGATTTGAAATCAACATTTCTAAATGGTAAAATTGAGGAAGAAGTAGTTGTGCAACAACCAGCAGACTTTGTTGACCCTAAATTTCCAAAACATGTTTACAGACTAAACAAAGCCTTGTATGGGTTGAAGCAAGCTCCTAGTGCATGGTATGAAACTCTCTCAAACTTCTCAATCAGTTCAGGCTTCACAAAAGGTACAATTGACACAACTCTATTCTCAAAATACATAAGGGTCACACTTTGTTGGTTCAAATATATGTTGATGACATTACTTTTTGATCAACCAATGAAAAATTTTGCAAAACATTTGAGAAACTAATGATCAGCCATTTTGAAATGAGCATGATGGGTGAATTAAATTTTTTCTTGGGCTCACAAGTCAAACAAAGAAGTGATGGCATATTTTTGAGCCAATCAAGCTATGTTAGAACAATCTTGAAAAAGTATTTACTTGAGAATTGCTCTATCTCAAAAACTCTCATGGCAACTGCTAATAAATTTGATTCTGATCCAGATGGCAAAAGTGTTGATATTAAAACCTATAGGAGAATGATAGAATTATTGTTGTATCTAACAGCCAGTAGACCAGATATAATGTTTTCCATATGTTTCCTGGCTAGATACCAATGTATTCCTAAAGAATCTCATTTGAAAGCTATAAAAAGAGTTTTTAAATATCTGAAGGGCACAGCAGATCTTGGTCTATGGTATACTAAAGATACATATTTAAAACTAATAGCACGCACAGATGCAGATCATGTAGGATGCAAAATAGATAGAAAAAGCACATATGGTTCCTATCAAATGTTGGGAGAAAAGCTAGTCTGTTGGGCAAGCAAGAAACAAAATTGTGTTTCCACATCAACAGCTGAATCAGAATATGTAGCAGCAGCAAGCTGTTGTTCACAAGTGTTGTGGATGAAAACTCAGCTAAGAAACTATGGAGTAAATCTGACCAAAATTCCTATCTTCTATGATTCCAAGAGTGCCATTGTCATAACAGAAAATCCGGTGCATCCTTCAAGAACCAAACACATTGATGTCAGATATCACTTCATAAAAGATCATGTGCCAAAAGATAACATTGAAATGTATTTTGTTCCAACAGAAAACCAATTGCTGACATTTTTACAAAACCTCTCTAGTAAAAGAGACACAATTTTCTAATCGGCAAATTGGGAATGGTCAATATAAAATATGAAGAAAATTAAGAAAATACATTGTCACAAAAGGATAATCAAAATTATGTGTCATCGAAAAATGATCAGAACCTGATAATCCATCAGAAAGTGTATAAATTAATCAGAAAATCTGATAAACTATCAGATACGTCAAAATCATCATAAAATCTTATATGGCTCATAATTTATGCTTTCTTTTTTAAAGTTGCTCCATACATATACATTAATTGCTCAATTGTTGCATATAATTTATGTTCTTGTTTTCGTCTATTTGTGTTCATATTTCTCTTTCTCTGTCAAAATAAAAAAAAATCCACCACAAATCTCTGAGTATTAGGGTACATTACGTCATAAAGTAAAATTTCTGAACAAAAATTCATTGCTAACACACACTCTCGGCTAATCTTTAAAAGCTTAGTCATCAAGATTGGAGAGAAAAAGGGAGACACATAGGTAGGATAATCATTGTAATTTTACAGAACTAGCCGCCTAAACATTTAATGAAGAAAATCTTACCTCACACCCTTCTCTTTGCCTCTCATTAAGGATCTCGTGCATTAAAGGACAATGAGAATAAAAAGAAAGAAAATCTTAAGTTGGTAAATACCACTTATGGTGGAACTATCACTTTCACTTATATATACAACCACCACCTGAAGATCAACTTCATCTCATCTATCACTCTCAACTTCTCTCTTCTCATTCGGAAACTCTAACAAAATTCTCCACAAACCCTAACAACGGCAGAAATAAGTGATGCACTCTTTCCACTCTAGACTACACAACTTACAACATGAAGATCCAGAGATATCTTAACGGTCAAGCATGGGAAGGCTGTGGCATAATCCTCAACATGTTGATGCAAACTCCTCTAGCATATGCTCTGTCAGCATATATATCTGGGTCCATCTGAGTCTTCTGCAAGAGTTATGTGGAATGCACGAACCATTTACCAAGGAATGAAAGTCTGGATTCAAAGTCAGGTGACGGGGAAGGACATCATCCTGAGCGAGGAGATGATCAGAGAGGCTCTACACCTCGATGACAACCACGGTAACACATTATTTACTGGCGAGACTCTAGATCAGACCCTAAAGGAGATGGGGTACTCAACGGAAAATCGTGTAAGGGGGATTAGCAAGTCCTGATTCATCCAACCATGGTAGTTCTTGGTCACACAACTTGGTGTATGTTTCTCTAGAAAGTACGTAAACTTTCATGAGATCTCATACAGGTTGATAGAGGTTGAACTGTCATAAACCATTTCTGATCTACCCTCGTTTTTTAATGAGGGTGATCACACATCAACTAGACTTCAGAGGAGTACCAAACTGGTATTTAAGAGCACAGGCTATCCTTCAAGAAGACATGTATATTGCTAGCCTGATACCAACTGCCAACCATTCGAGAGTGGTGACCTACTTGTGGATTTTTGTGAACTTATGTATGATAAAAATTAGTTCATATTTTTTTGTAGTTGTTTATATTTTTCTTCTTTTCGGTAAGTTTTTCTTTCTTTTCCTTTTTGCTAATTTTCTTGTAAATATTAATCTTTATAAGTATGTTTTCTGTCAAAAGTGTGGGAAGGGGAAACGAGTCCTAAAACTTTAAAAAATGAATCAGAAAGGGGGAACACTATCAGATTTGTTAAAACCAAGGGTGGATATCAAGAGATCTTATAAAACCTAGTCAAATCTGATGTTTATCTGATAAAACAAACCACAATCTGATGAACATTTTGAATCTGATAAGATTTGACAAAACTTCTTTCTCCCTATTCAATCTTTCTTTTAAAAGAAAGGTTAAAGGCAATTTTTTTAAACAAAAGACAAAGAAGGACCACAGGAGCTAACACTGTAAGTACATCTCTATTGCTTTACTCATTCTCCCTCATCATAAAAAAATGCTATCTCAAAGGGAAACTCTCATTTCTGATTACTTTCTAATGAAACCACTCAGTTAAATTTTCTGATTTCATGTGCCAGAAAATAAGACAAATTTCTGATAATATCATCAAATTGAATTATGCTTTCAAAAAAGGGGAAGAAATGTCAGACTCTAGAAAATGATATCATTGGACCTTTTCTCTAACAAAGGGTCCCACATGAAGAGAAAAGGTACAACTTGGCCGTTAATATTCACCATTTAAAAGTTTGTCTCCAATTTGTTTAAAAGATATATAAAAAATTAGGGATATATCAAAAATAAATTTTTCAACAATGAGAAAGTTAAAACATCATTAACTTGTCATCAACCAACTTAAATACTAACCACCCACGATTCAACCCCGACGATCTATGTCCCATAAACCCTATATATACAATATTCAAAAGGACGAGAAACACACAGAGAAACACACCTGCGACTTCCACACTTACAAGCCTTAAAAAATTCTATATTTTTTTGAAAAGCAAAATTCAACTCACCATGGCCGCACCAAACCTCGTCAATCTCAACATTCCAGCCGTAGAACACTCCTTCCCGTTTATTAGAGATGATGACTTCTTGCCATTGAAGAAGAGCAACTTGTTGATGAACACCAAACATGAGCCTACGATGAAAAATGTCAAATTTTGATCGAATTTCTGCTAAGATGCCCAATTGCTCAAGCCCTAACCAAAACCAAACAAGTACTGGTGAATATTATGCAGAAGCTCGTCAACACACTTAGCGAAACCAGTACGAAGTCATAGCCCATCTATGTGATAACATCTCTGTTACCATTACACCATAAAGAATCAGGGAATGTTTGGAACTTCCAACCAATGATCACTAGATTGAAGCACCTGGGAAGGAGGAACTGTTGGGACAACCTGATGTTCTGATGGGATATGGAAAGAAGATTTCTTTAATTGGGGAATTCAAAGGAATGAGTTACCTGCCTTTTAGCAAGTGATGATGGAAATCCTAACCAAGTGTCTAACTTAAAAAATTTAGGGCACTAATCAGATTAACATAACTGTTCTGAAAATCATGTATGGACTCATCACTGAGACCAACATTGATTACGGAATGGAGATTTTTAATCTAATGAAGAGATCTGTATTGACCAAGTCTGGAAGAATTGACTCTCATTTACCATTTCCTAGATTCTGGTCAATCCTCATAGCTGAAACATTTGTTAAAAGGAATGTTGAACTTCCTATAGAAGAAAACATGTGGAGAACATCAGTTATGAAGCCCTGGAATGCAGAATCAGCATGGAAGTTAAACAAAGATGTTCCTAACCTACCAGAAAGTATGATGAATCTGATAGCAGAAGACATTGATTACGGAATGGAGATTTTAAATCTGATGAAAAGATCCGTATTGACCAAGTCTGGAAGAATTGACTCTCATTTACCATTTCCCAGATTCTGGTCAATCCTCATAGCTGAAACATTTGTTGAAAGGAATGTTGAACTTCCTATAGCGGAAAACATGTGGAGAACATCAGTTATGAAGCCCTGGAATGCAGCATCAGCATGGAAGTCAGACAAATATGTTCCTAACCTACAAGAAAGTATGATGAATCTGATAGCAAAAGACTCACCCTACAGGGTACATTATTTGGAAATTCTGAACAGAGGACCAGAGAACACTAAGGTGTATGATAGCAACTCTTCACCAGATCATGTTGATCAAGAATCAATGGCTCGATAAACTGATGAAACGGAGCAGTTTCAACATGGACATTAGAATATCACCAGAACCAATGGAGGCTGATGAGCAGATACAGCAGAATCCAAGAACTGAACAACATTATACTGAGGCATCTCATTAGAAGAAACAGATACACAAACTACCTTAATGAATTTACTGTTGCAAACTCAACAAATTCTGATTCAGATGAATCCGTTAGAAGAAATTATGTTATACAACTTAGAAAACCAACGGTAGTAAACCAAGAGGTTAGTAGTTCAATGCGTCCAGTCTCTAAATCAGTTAATGAGGAAGAGATTGAGACGACAACTGGTAGAAATCAACATGCTGATCAAGGAAACCTGGGTGAGATAGATAAGAGTTTCTCAACAATTCACATAGAATCATTCTCAGGAATGGTTCCATGAAGTGAGGAAATCCAGGATGTGAATAAGTTTCATAGTTCTAGTAAAGGTGTGCAGGATTGGCGTTTTCACCAACCTAATCCCTTTACAACAGAAATAAGTTTATCTTCTGCTGGTATGAGAGAAGGACCATTTGTCATTCCTCCAACTTTACCCACTAAACCAATCACATCATCAGAACAGCTTAACATATGTTAGAAAGTGTTCACAAAGTCTATGAAGAAAATCCCCTGTTGAAACAAAGCTGGATGTGCTAATAGAAGAAATCACAAGTCAGAAGGCTAACATGAAAGTTCTGCAAGAATCGGTAGAAATCATGTTGGGATTGAACCCTACAAAAGAACAGATGATAGAAAGCCAAAATATACTACAAAACTCTGATCCAAATAATAATGTAACATCTGCCCAAGTCAAGCTCTGCTGAAGACTAATGTTCAAGGTCTGCCATAGCTATACTCTGTTGAAGACAAGCTTTGTGGAAGACTAAAGCTAAAAGGTCTGCCAATACAAGCTCTGCTGAAGATCAAAGCTAGAGGTCTGCCAAGGCAAAGCTATGCTGAAGACCAAACCTAAAGGTATGTCAAGGCAAAGCTCTGCTGAAGATCAACAGAGGATGTACCATCAAGGTTTTCTATCAGTCCTTGTAATGTTTAGTGTATAGCATTGGTTAGCTAAGCAGATGTTATTAGTTTGTTATTTTTGTTAAGTGTCACTTTCATGTTGACATCATAATAAGATGCTCAGTGGTTAGGATTATAGTATAAATAGAACACTACCTGTACTGTTCTATTCGGTCACTTTCATCCATTATCAATCGAATGTATCTCTCTTACATTCTGTAAGAACAAATCAGTGATCTTAGGCTGAGGGGGAGATTGTGAGTCATATGCAAGTAATCATAATTATGAAAAGCATGACAATGACAACCATCTCTCAACTATTGTGAATTAAAGTTCTTCTATTCCCCTACAAGTTCATCTGATTTATCTTCTTTCATTTATCACTTTTAGAACTTTCATTTGCCAGACTCTTGTAGCTTCTTTTTCTGGTTCAACTCTCTCTCACACTACCTATCAAGTACCAAGAGGCACTGAAAGACAACAGTTGGGTAGAAGCCATACAGGAAGAGCTCCTCCAGTTTAAAAGACAACAAGTATGGAAACTTGTACCATTGCCAAAGGATGTATATCCAATTGGCACAAAATGGGTCTTCAAAAACAAAACTAACGAGAGGGGTATTGTTGTCAAGAATAAAGCTAGGCTTGTGGTTCAAGGCTACAGACAAGAAGAAGGCATTAATTATGATGAAACCTTTGCTCATGTAGCAAGATTAGAAGCCATCAGATTGTTCTTAGCCTTTACTGCCAACCACAACATCAAGGTGTTTCAAATGGATATAAAAAGTGTATTCTTGTATGAAAAAATCAAAGAAGAGGTATATGTTTGTCAACCTCCTGGCTTTGAAGATGCATTTTATCATGATCATGTCTACAAGCTTAACAAAGCTTTGTATGGCTTGAAACAAGCACCTAGAGTCTGGTATAAAACTCTGTCCACTTTCTCTTTTCCATTGGTTTTTCAAGGGGTAAAATTGATAAAACCTTATTTTTAAAATGGAAACGAAAGAATTTGATGCTTGTCCAAATTTATGTTGATGACATCTTTTTTGGATCCATATACACTGCCATGTGTGAAGAGTTTTGAAAACTCATGGCAGCAGAGTTTGAAATGAGTGCAATGGATGAGCTCTAATGTTTTCTTGGTCTCCAAGTAAAATAGTTGCAAAATGGTACATTCATTCATCAAAGTAAGTATGTCAAAGAACTGCTTAAAAAATTTGATATGAATGATTGCAAACCATGTAGCACACCCATGGCAACCATAAAGCTTGTCATTGTTGAAAAAAAAAAGATGACTTGGTTGATCAAACTCTTTATAGAAGCATGATAGGTTCATTATTGTACCAAACTACATCAAGGCCAGACATCATGTTTGCAACATGTGTTTGTGCCAGATCTCAGTCAGCACCTAGAAAGTCCAATCTCATTGCTGTAAAAAGGATATTCAGATACATAAAAGGTGCTCTCACACTTGGTATCATGTATCTAGCTAATGGAAATATTGAGCTTTCAGATTTCTCGGACAGTGATTTCGCTGAATGTATAACTACAAAGAAGTCCACTTTAGGAGGCTGTCAATTCCTAGGCAATTTCTTAGTGTCTTGGTAAAGCAAAAAGCAGGCTGCAGTATCAAGATCCACAGCAGAGGATGAGTATATTGCTGCTGCAAGCTGCACTGCTCAACTCCTATGGCTTCATAATCAGTTATTGGATTTTGGTGTTCTACTTTAAAAACTCCTCTTATGTTAGATAGTCAAGCTGCTGAAAACATCATTAAAAATTCAGTATCTCATTCTACCACCAAACATATTGATATCATACATCACTTTATGAGAGATTGCTATGAAAAAAGTTTGATTTCTCTTCATCATGTTCCAACTAAAGATCAACTGGCAGATGTTCTAACAAAAGCACTAGATACATCTACCTTTGAAAGTTTGATCTCTAGGCTTGGTATGCTAAACATGGAATAGAAACAAATTTTTGGGTTCTGCGTGTAAAAAGCATTAAAATGTGTTCAGAAAAATCATCTTTCATCCTTAAAAATAGCTAAAATTGAATTTTTTTCAATAAATCTCTAAAGTCTGTTCACAACCACTGTTTCTCAAAACCTATGTTTGGTATGAAAATCTATCCGATGCTCACAGTTTATCCTCTGTTCCTACTTCCACTGTTAGTAAAATCAATGTTTTCCCAATCCACTATAATCTATCCTCTGATAATGTAAAATCACCACAACTTTTTCCACTGTTTAGAACCACTGCTGGTCTCCAGCAGAGGTTACCAAACCACTGTCATCAAATATCCAACAGAGTTTACACGTGCACAGATGATAGCCATCAAATCTTTTGTAAACCGCTGCCACGTCAGCATTCACTTTTTCCCTTTATAAACCATGTTTCATCCAAACAGAGTTTCCACTTGCCGTTCCAATTTCAAACACAATAATCTCTCATAAATTTCTCCATTACTCTTCTTCCTCTAAAAACCCTAATCACTCACTTCTTCACCATGAATCTCATCATCAAGACACCCCATAACTATCTTCCAGTTTTTGAAAAAGCCAACAATAATACCGCTTTTCACTCCATGGTCGATGTTCTACAAACATCATCATACAAAGATGTGTTACTTGCCAAAGCACCTATCTACATCAAAACCCTCCGCCAGTTTTGGGCAAACGCTGAGCTCCAAGTTCAGAACAAAAATCCCTTTGTCATCACCTCAAAGATTGGACAATCACTTGTCCAAATCTCTCCTTCCTCTATTTCCACCACTTTCGATCTCAATGACCTTGATGCCCCCACATCTTTCTCAAAGAAAGATTTACATGCAGAATTCATTGAGCGTGGATATGAAGGTTAGTTATCTAGTATTACTATTTTCAAACCTGATTTCCCACTGACATGAAATTCTTTTTCCACACCTTTTTACTCTGTTTGTCAGCCAAAACCACTGCTTTTAACGAAATACCTTTAAACATTCAATACCTAGGCTACTATTTTAACCCAATCCAAATTTAACTTTTCCTAGGTATTGTTTTCAGATTTTTTTGCAAATTTTAATAATCTTAAAATGGGAAAAGCTTTTTTGCTACACCGTAGATTGTTGAGTTTTTACTTCCAAAAACAAGTTTCTGCTTCTGATTTTCAACAAGGTGCCATCTGTGAAGTTGGTAGCCTTAAAAATGAAACTTTTATTAGACTCTCAACACAAAAACCTAAGGTGTTGAAAACCAAAGCAACGGTGACTGAGCACATTTTGACATCTTTTACGACCACTACTCCTTCATCGGTTGCTGAGCCCACTGCTCCTGGTGACCATAGCACTTCAACCAGTGTTGTACAACCCACACCAACCATCCCCAAAAAGAAACCCACCAAAACCACCAAGCCCTCCAAACGCCCCAAAACGGTAGCTCTGGAAGATGAGATCCCAGATGTCTTACTGGCAACAGCACAAAAGTCACTAACAACCACTTCTCCTACTTCCTCACAGCAATTGGTTCAAAGTTCTCCACCAGCTCTAGCTCCTCTTGTTTCCTCACAAAAGGAACAAGTTGTACTCACAGGGACACCACAATAGGCATATGTTTCAATCGAACATCTGTTCTCCAGCCCCTCTCTTAGGGCTATGTCTCTTTCTACTCCATTACCCACTTCTCCAATACCACCCACTTTCATATCCTTGTTTGAAGCAATAGAGAAAAATCAGACATTGAGCAGTCCCTCTCACTCACCCATTACTGAGTCAACTTCCATAACTGACTGTGTCTGCGACAACTCTATCTGCTAGCCCACAAACAATTGAGGAGGCTACACTCCAGGAGTTACTTGTAACTCTTGGTGGTAATTAAAGTGAATCACCTACTACAATTGCAGTCACAACAGTGGCTCAGTTGGACAGTGGTTATATCAGTAAGACTTCCTTGAAGGCAACAATTGTTGAGGCTACAACAGTAACCTCTGAGCCAGTTGGAAGTCCCCTGTACCACAAACAAGGGGCATTTGGTGCTGATTTCCTTGAGATTCCTCATGATGATGCACTAAATACAACTACCTCTGGTAGGAATTTGGATGATCCTATTAAATTAGGTGACAAATTACGATATCAAGAATTGAAGGAGAGGATCTCTACCATGGAATCATCTATTGATGATATCAAATCCATGATGACTCAACTGCTACAACATTCTCAAAGTCAACCTTCTTCATATCTCTCTGCTGCTGAGCTAAGAATGTCATGTAACCAACTTTTATTGCTCAAAGACAACTTTGTGATATACAACATGAGAACAACATGAAGTTGATGCAAAATATGGTCGATACTCGTTATATGGATACACAAGCTGATATTAGGGCTATCAAAGACCATTTAGTGCAGGTTACTGGCTCTGCCCCGGTTGTCATTCTCAAAGAAGATGATGCCAAAAGGGGGAGAAAGATTCATTGCAAAGGTTGCAGCCTGATCTAGCTATTAAATCTAAGGTGCAACAACAGCCAAGTAATGCTGCAAGCTCTGCTAAGGTTTCCAAAGCTTCTACTGGAAAATAGATTGATGAGACTCTAAATTTGATGGCTGAAAGGATTTCCCTCGAAAGGTAGAAGCAACAAGATACATTAGAAGCAAAGGCTCTTATTTTTATTGAAGAAGAAAAGGCTAAGCAGCTTGAAAAAGAAGATGTTGGCACTTCAAAAAGAAGGAAATCTACTAGAAAAGTTGGACAGTCAACTTCCACTCCGTCTACAAGAACTGCTGCAGCCACTGCTTATCTATCCTCTGTCACCACTATCTTAGCAGAGGTTGGTGCCACTACTGAAAAGGCAGATGTTGTAACAACAGATGTTGGCACAACAACTGTTGGATCAGCAGATGTTATCCAAACCACTGCTATGATTACCTTTCCAACCACAAAATAACAACTGCTCACACCTTCACGAATTCCCACACACCCACCTTCACCCAAACTTAAATTCCAACGTAAAAGAAAAACTTTTGTGGTTAATGATGATGAAGACTACCAATCACCACTCCCTATTTCTTCACAACCTAAATCACAACCAACCTCATCATCTCCACTCTCTGAAACTCCATTTCTCCCATTTCCCATTATGCACCTATCCTCTTCTTTTCTTCCTATGGGTGCATTATACCCATTGGAACTCTTTTTAGTAAGAGATGAGATTGAAGCTTTCTTTAAGATAGAAGATCCAGCAAAAAGAAACTTCCCTTCCTTGCTGGGGTATCGAAAGCCTAGAAACCTTCATGAGTATCTTCAACTAAAGGCTAGACAGGCTGACCACATAGCTAAAGACAAATCAAAAGACAAAGATGACAGGGCTTTAGTCTCCTTACAGCATCAACTGAGCAAAGTCAGAAGTCTTGAAGAATTTGATAAGGAGCTAAGTAAGTCTATGTCTAAACAACCAACCAGTGATGATCCAGAGCTTAAAGAAGCTTATCTAGATCATGTCATGAAGCATAAGCCTAATAAAGCAACAAGGGCACAATTTAAAGGTTGGCCGGCTAATGAGCTTAAAGAAGAAATTGAAAGAATTCATTCTATGCTCAAAGACTCTTCAAAGAAGCCTACTCCACCTATTTGGAAATGATTGCCCTGGATTTTGCACTTCAATTCAAAGGCCAACTTAGGGAATCATTGATGAGAAATTAAGATTAGAAATAAAGTTTAGTTCTGGCATCATCTGTTCTAGGGGGAGATTGTTGGGATTGAACCATACAAAAGAATAGATGATAGATGTAGGTTCCCTAATCCGTATGGATCTTCACAGAATCGTCTATCCAACCTAGAGTGCGGAATCCTCTAGATTAGATTTTACAGAAAACCGAACAAGAACACAATTACTTTCAACCGGTCTTCTATTGATTATCCAACTCAAGAGTTTACCATCAATATAAGACTCTCTCTCTCAACTCTCTATGAAGTAATTATCTAATCCACTGAGCCAACTGATCAACCTTAACCCTAATGCAAAACTCTCTTTATATAGAGACAAGTTTGCAACTAGGCTAGGGTTTCACCACATGGGCTGCTATTGGGTCTAGGCCCAATTCGCCTACCACTCACTATAAAGTGTCTGGTTTAGCCCAATCACTTCTAATCAACTGCTACAATACTAAACCACTAACCGTTTATCGTTTTACTAATTACAAGATATCAAAAGACCAAATCTAAGCTGTTGTCACAAATATGCACCAACAAACTCCCCCTTAACAATAGCTCCATTAAACAACTTTGTCTTCAGTCATCTTGCAATCTTCAGCGTCTTTGAAAAACATAGCTCTTTGGATAGCTTCAGCTTTAATAGGTTCTGTGAGCAACAAACTCCCCCTAAGCTGATGCATCCAATCACCAAATCTTCTAAATCGTTAGCGTTTGAGTAAACTCCAGTTTAGCATGTAAAGCAATCTTAAAACTCTTTAACCATGTCTGCAATGTAGAAAGGAGGTTCTACCATGCATCCAAGCGTACTCCTCTTCACCAAACTTCACAGCAACATATTGCCACAATCTGTATACTATAAAACAAACATCTCGAGAAACCATAAGAATTTTTCAACACAAGTTAATAAATTATTATTATTCAAGAGATAGTAAAACTGCATCACAGATTAAGCACTTCTCAACTCAAACACACACACTTTAAATTTTAAGCACACTAAACCTGCAAGATTTTAAAATTTTGAACTTAGCTTCTAACACCATCTCCCCCAATCAATAACAACTCCTCCATGAACAACCATATTCCATACATTAAGAATTTACAAGAAAATGAAATCTTTTTGGATTTTTATATTTTCTAAAAGCAAATAAATAACGAAATAATAAACAGTCTATTTTTGTGAGAATCACCGTTAAGAAGATCATATCAGCAACATCAAACTGTTTTCACACTATTAGATAATTCTATATGTAATTTCCATGAAAAGCAGTTCAAGACGATTACCAGTATTGTTTATCCAGCTAAACAAAATACATGAACATTTCAAGTACCATTACCTAGTGATATGTTAAGATAATTTATCCTGATATACTAGTGTGTCCCACTTTAGGACATACCCCCACGATCAAGGTATGCACAAAGATTTCTCGTAGTAGGTGAGTATACCCAAATTCATCCTTTTTTATTTACAACGTTAGATAATTAGTGATCAGGTCAGTACTTTCGTACATCAAAGAGACCAATATCCAACGAGGGTTAGGGCAAAAACCAAATTTTGGTACGATTAATGCAATTTGCACATTCGAATGACTCTCGAGGAGAGCTTCTTCAATTTTCGGATTTGGCATTTTAGCTCTTTTAAGATATCCTGGTTGTGCTTAGGACAACATATATCTGGATGCAGCAGAAGGACAACCATGATACCCCGAATGAAATAAGGATATAAAGGCCTCAAACCTCATATTTTGGCAATCTATCAACGCAAGATTTAAGGTTATAAAACCATACGCCACTGATATGTTACCCACTCATACACAGTTCATTATGTTTATATCACCAAGGTAAGTTGATTATTTTATGCCTTTTGCCTACTGATACATCATATGATGAAGCTGCTATCACACTTAAGCAATTTAATTTTAACATTAGTGTGACAGTCTAACTTGCTGATGTACTATCATTTCTTCTTATCCACACAGTGAAAACTCATTTTTGATCTTCTATATTTTTTTATGTTTTGATTTTTGAAAAATAATAAATTATTTACAAAAATTTTTGGAAAACTTGTTATTCAGGATTCCTCATCCCGTTGAGTTCAACTAAAAGTTCAAAACGAGCCCTGTCAAAAGCTTTTGTATAAAGATCTGCCAGGTTATCTAAGGTGTCGACTCGATGCAGTTCAATCAATTTCTTTTCAACACAATCCCATATAAAATGATGACAAATGTCAATATGTTTTGTGCGACTGTGTTTTACGGGATTGTTGGTGATTAAAATAGTGGCATTATTGTCTATCATAATAGGAGTACGAGTGAAATTTAAACCTTAATCACGCATCTGATGTTGGATCCAGAGAGAACCTGAGAGCAACAACTACCTACAACAATATATTCAGCTTCACACGTAGAGGTAGACACGCAAGACTGCTTCTTGCATTGCCATGATATGATCCTCCCTCCTAAGAACTGATAACCACCTGGGATAGACTTTCTTGTTGATTTGCATTCTCCAAAGTCCGAATCAGTGAAAGCAACAAACTTCAAATCACTAGTAGCTGGATACCATAACCAAAGTTTAGGTTTCCCCTTCAAGTAACGAAGAATCCGCTTCAGCGCTTTCATGTGTGACTCCTTTGGATTCGCTTGATATCTGGCACAAAGATACACTGCGAACATGATGTCTGGTCTAGCAGCAGTCAAGTACATCAGAGAACTAATCATTGCCCTGTATTGAGTTGGATCAACATCCTCCACACTCATGATCTGGATCAAAATTGTGAGTCTCACAAATAGGTGTGTTTAAAGTAGCGCAATCCTCCACTTTGAAACGAGACAAAATGTCATACACATACTTCGTCTGATGTATAAACATCCCATCCATCTTCTGTTCAACTTGTAAACCCAAAAAGTAAGACAGTTCACCCATCGTACTCATTTCAAACTTGCTCTTCATTACCTCCTTGAAATCATGACACATGTTCTCATCAGATGACCCAAAAATGATGTCATTTACGTATACATGTACCAGCAGCATGTCTTCCTTCTTCCTTTTAATGAAAAGTGTACTATCAATCTGACCTCTTTCAAAACCATTCTTTAACAAATGTGCTGACAGTGTCTCATACCACACCCTAGGTGCCTGATGCAATCCATACAATGCCTTAGCAAGTCGATAGACTCGATCTGGATAATCTGGATCAGTAAACCCATCTATTGTGAGACATACACTACTTTTTGGATTTTCCGGTAAAGAAATGCACTCTTCACGTCAAGTTGGTAAACTTTGAAGCCCTTGAATGAAGCAAAAGCTAGGAACAAATGAATTGCCTCCAACCTTCCTACTGGTTAAAACACTTCATTGTAATCAATCCCCTCTTGTTGATTAAACCCTTTCACCACTAACCGAGCCTTATTCCTTATCCCGATCCCTCGGTCGTCTTTCTTGCACTTAAACACCCAGTTGGTACCTATTTCCTTCTCTCCTTCAGGCAAGTTAACTGGCTCCTAAACCTTCAACTTCTTAAACTGAGCTAGTTCTTCTTGCATAGCTTCAACCCAACAATTATCTTTTAGAGCCATGTGAACATTCTTCGGCTCCTCTTGGGCAATAAAGTAGCTATATAAACACTCATGTAACATTCCAGTCTTCTGAATTGAAGTGAATAAACAGGAACCTTCGATCACACCTCTTCTTGTCTGAACACCTGCAGCAGCATCACCTATGATGTTCTCGAATGGATGATCTCTGTTTGCACGTGTAGTAGCAATGGTGTCAAGAACTAAATTATCTCCAGATTTGATCCAATCTCCCCCTAAATGTTCTTATAGCAAATGGATTAGTAAAGTCCTTCCCCTGAATATGTTCAGACTCACTATCACTTGAGTCTTGTGGAGCTGCACTAGAAGAAGTTTCTGGAGCATCTGTCATTGATATACTCGATCTAGGCATGAAGTCACCGTCTTCATCTTCACTAATCACAGTTTGAATCACTTAAGACTCATCTGCATTGGAAAAATCAGGAATATTAAATGATTTAAATACACTATCATAATCATATAATATAGCAGGACTACTCGTTGATTGTTGAGGTGAATAACTAGTGATTTCCATGTTAAACACAACCTCAATTTTACTAGGTTTTAGATTAAAAACCCTTTATTTGGTGTTCCAGGCATATAACCTAGAAAGTAACCCTCGTCAGCTACCTCGCCGAATTTTTGCTTATCTTTATTTCGCACAATGGTGCAGGGTAATCCAAATGGTTCAAAGCCTTTTAAGTTTGGTTTTTGGTTAAACAATAGTTCGTGACATGTTTTGCTTATCTTAGTCATGAACGCTTGTGTGGCATTGTTATCAGCCTCCAGATGAACACTCCAATCATAAGAACCTTCTCTAGCAGTAGAGATCAAGGCCTTTAATCAAGTGTTAGTTGATGAATTCCTGTTGCTTGAACCATGACAAGGAAAATCTTGAAAAGATGAGTTAGAATGAGATTTAGTTTTTGGTTGTTGACATTCTCTAGCCAAGTGTCCGTAGTTTTGACAATTGTAACACTTCACTTTAGGTTTGTCAATCCATCTCCTCTTGGTCATTAGGTCAATCTGATCATAATCTTCATCAAACGTAGCAGGATCGGATATTCTTCCCTGAATGTAGTTCTCATATGAAGCAACGAAAGAAGCAAGCAATGCTAGATGATCTTCAGTAGCCTTGACACTCATAGGCATAGATCTTGTACTGTTGTTACTATTGCTAGCTTGTTCTCTCTTTGTCCCTAACAATCCTCCTGAACCAGCTACAAAGCATACTTCACCATCAGCATTTGTCCCAACCTGCTCATATTCACATGAGAGAAATGCTGTTGCAGTATCACTTGAAGCATTGTTGGAAGATGAAGGTGCAAGCCCTTTATAAATTCCCGGATCTTGAACCTGATCATATCCAATTTCCTTATTCTTCATATTGAGCTCATAAGCTCTCAGTTTCCCAACAACCTCTTCCAAGTCTTTATCTTTATAGTCAGCTTCACCCTTTATCATCAAAGTATAAATATCCCACTTTGCAGGTCAAGCATCAAGCAACTTATCGTTTATCTCAACATTTGTGTATCCCTCCATGTCATAATTGTCCATTTCTGACATCAGATGATAATATCTTCAAGAACTCATTTCTCATGCCTTTAAAGACAGCAAATTGTTTCTTCAGCAAATCAACCTTATTCTTCTTCACATCAGGATTTCCCTCATATCTCTTCTCTAGGGCATCCCACATCTCCTTTAACGTAGTATAACGCTTGAATGTATGTTTGATGCCATCAGGTAACAACATCTTTATAGCAGCTAAGGCCTTCTTCTCAGACTCATACATTCTCTTCTCAGCACAAACTTTGGTGACCGCACTTCGAAATGATTAGTACTCGATTACCCATGACAAAGCTTCATTCTCAAAATCGTTAGCTTTAACCGCCACAACTATCACTAGCATCTCTCAACCATCCGTCAAAAACGGATTTACCAAACCCGCTCCGTTTATCAACCGAACAGTCAGTCAAAAATTTCGTTGCGAATTAAATGCCCAAAATATTTTTAAACGATACATAATCAATTATTATACAAGAATATATATTTAGTTTTTGAAAAACTGTTGAAAATCGCAAAATAAAAATAAAAGTACTCTGCCGGGTTTCGAACCCGGGTCTGTACCGGCCCAACAGACAGACTTATCTCACACCCACAAACCACTGCGCCACTTGTTTAGTTTGTTATATATTGAAATCATTTAATTAATATCATGACGTTACGAATTCAAAACCGGCGCCCAAAAGTTCAGTCGTCGGAATCCCGGTAATCTCGCGAGCTTTTAACGAAGTTTTCAGTTATAACGTAAACTATTATTAGGACATCGGTTATAACCGACGTTTGAGTCCGCGACACTTTCTATAACCGCCGGAGTTTTTATAACCGACGAATCCAGTCGGAAATCAGACCAAATACATGTCGATTTTCCCCTATAAATTCACCCTCAACCCATTGCAAACCTTTTCGCTCAAAACCACACTTTTTCTCGGCGTAATTCCACTCGCCGGAATTTTTCGGTTTGTCGCCGGATAACCGGGTTCCCCATTGCCGAGCCTTACTGAGCCCCTGAGCTTATACCGGAGATACCCACACCCTTTGTAAGCTTCCTGGAGACTCGCTGCTACAAGAAAACTCATCGCCGGAGGTGATCTCTGTCGCTGGAGTTCTGCCGGAAAACAGAGGAAAGCGAGTCGGTATACCTCACGCTTATTTCTCCTTCTTTTTACTTATATCTCATCTATAATTAACCTATAAGGTTAAAGGAACCTGATTTAATCTTTGAACCAGTCGATTTCTGATTCTGGTTATAACTTGTTGAAGAAGACGATGTAACCGCTGTAACGTATAAGTATAATATAAATCAAGAAATTACTCGGGTTAGACACACAGTCCAGCGGTGGACTGTGTGCACATTAAACATACAAACGTCTCGAGTTCGAATCCCGTTTCACACACGTCGCCTTAATAAAAATCATTTTTTTTATTAACCGAACCGGAGTCGCTACAAATATATGTTAAGTATATTAATAACCGGAATAATAACCAAGTTAGACACACAGTCCAGCGGTGGACTGTGTGTATGTTTATATCACAGGTCACGAGTTCGAGTCCGGTCGTCTGCACCGACTCGGACAATTATCTATTCTTTTTAAATAAGGCAGAAAAGGAAATAACTAATTTGTATTTAAGTATAATAAGAATCGGATTATATAACATGTTAAACACACAGTCCAGCGGTGGACTGTGTGTTAGTTTAAACCACAGGTCCCGAGTTCGAGACCTGTGGAGTGCACCGTCCGATTCGCTTAAACTATTTTTAAAATAAATGATTTTCGGTTTAAACTAATTAATATATATATATAATTAAAATCAGATATATAACGGGTTAGACACGTAGCTCAGTTGGTAGAGCTGCGTGCACGCGTACGAGAGGTCTCAGGTTCGAGCCTCACTCAGCGCACTTGTATACATGATCGAACCGGTCAACGGTCAGGTCAACGGTCAGTCAACGGTCAACGGTCAGAGAAAAAAATCAAATTTTTTTATTATTTTTATTTAATTATTTTAATTAAAAATCAATTAAAAATACTTAAAAATAACATTTTTAAGGTTAGAAAATAGCCTCAAACTCACAAAAATACACCCAACAAACCTACTAAAATAGATTAATAAAATCCGTTTACTTACCAAACCATAATGCGATTTATCTAGGTTAAATCTCACTCGTGGTTAAAACCACTTCGCGTGCATTCAACGTCATCAACCGAACGCACCCACTGTGAGTGAATCTTACAACTCCCCCTTTTAAATTACACGTTTTGGGGTGTGTCATGTGTTATGAAAATAATTAACTTATTTATTTAAACTTGTGCCATACCACATCATGACCTAAACTTAGATTGTTTATGTTGTTGTGATTACTTATTTCCTTTTGTTAAATTATATGAAACTCATTCATTAAGCCCATCAGTTCCTCGTGGAAGACGAGTTGAACAACGCGTGCCACAAATCAAATTCATTATTGTTTATGTGTATATCATCGAGTTTATATTGATTGTAGTTGTGTCATTCATATTATCATGGTTATGCAATTCATTCATTAGGCCCCTCAGTTCCTCGTGAGAGACGAGTTGAGCATCGCGTGCCTCTAAATGTTCCATTATTGTTCATGTGTGTTTCATTTAATATCTTATGATTGTTGTTTAGTTTACATCTATTTTTACTCATGTTTGGTTGTGCACATATTTCATAATCAATTTAAATAAATTTGTTCAAATGTTTTCCATAGGATTCACTCGCCAACATTATGTTGATCCAAAAACCCTTTTACACATGATACAGGTGTACAGGTTGAAGCAAGGAAAACATAGGATATGCCTTAGAAGAGAACAAAGAAGTTTAGATTGTTAGTTAGAACATGTTGTAACATTTATTGTAATTCTCCATTTAATTTGTAATAATGAATATGAAACGCATAATAAATGTCATGAGCTTTGATGATAACCCAATCATGCCCCGATCACCTTTTCCGCTGCGGGTCGGGGTGTGACAGATTGGTATCAGAGCCATGACTATAGGGATATAGGATAGGTTATTAGACCCTTAGAGCCTATACTATAGTCTGCCTAAATTTTAATTGATTAGGTGGTTACATACAAACTTGTGATATTTATTTGTTTCATATTTGTTTACATTTACAGTCAAACATACATGCTTACATACATATTCATTATACATATATACATATTCATTATACATATATCGATGTTCATGTATTCAATTTATTTTCATACTCTCATTATCCAAAGATTTTGTGCAATTTTCAAATCTCATCAAAGTAAGTTCTGCGACGGGCATGTAGTAACTGGAAGGGTACAAGTACCGGTAGTCGGAACGTCCTGTCTAGGCTGGCATTCGTATAAATCCAATATAACGGACCAGTTTGCCTACCTGGGGACCAACGATGAGAGTACGAAGGACCTATTAGGCCAAAGCATGCCACACCAAACGTCGTTTGAACTAACCCTACTTTGAGTTGTCACCGTGTCTACACCTGGACACATTCCGAATATCACACGTTGTATACATATTTCTCGATTTTCTCCGGGTTTTTGTGTACGCAACCTGGCAAACCCGTGCGAACCATATGAAAAACCGGTATTCATGGGGGCCCACATGATTACACAGGTAAAGTATGGCGGCATGTAGGGCCTAACAGCGAGCAAAACCCAAGACATCCAATGGATGTAGTAATTTATTTATCTATAATTATTTTATGAATGTCCATTCTTGAATGCGACCCATGATCTCAAAAGCATCCAACTCATACTCTTATCATGTATTCCTTGTAGATGTCTTCTAACCTCGCCCGTAGGAAGACGAGAGCAAGAAAAGCCCGCGAGCGCATGGCTGCCTTAATCGCTCAACAAATGGCTGCCGTAATACCCAACATTGTAATCCAAGTTCAACAAGCACTTACCGTTAATCCTGTCAATCAAGCAAACCAAAACATTTTCAACTCTTCCCCAAATACCACTAAATGCACCTACAAGCACTTCAAATCATGCGACCCTCCGAAATACAAAGGAATTGAAGGCGTCACCGCACTCCTCCATTGGTTTGAAGAGATGGAGAGCACTTTTCTAAATTGCGATTGCCCTGATGATCGCAAAGTGCGTTATGCTACCGGTCGACTATATGGGATAGCACTTACTTGGTGGAATACAGAGAAGTCCAAACGAGGTGTTGAAGATGCTATGACCTTAACTTGGAACGAATTGAAGGAAATCATGACCAGACGATTTTGCCCAAGGAGTGAAATCAAGAAGTTAGAGGATGAATTTTACTCATTGAAGCAAGTGGAAGGAGACCACATCACCTACAACAAAAGATTCCTCGAGTTACATCAAATGGTTCCCAACATGTTTAATCCCCTCTACCGTTTGATCGAGCACTACATTCGTGGTCTTCCGTCGAAGATTCAAGACCCTGTAATAAGTACCAAGCCTGCAACTTTGGAAGCAGCAATGGAGCTAGCAACAGAGCTCACCGAGAACCGAATCCGAAACAAAGATTTCAAGGAGGAGAAGAAGAAGGATAAAGAATCGACTGAAACCTCCGACTCCACTCAAACCGAATCCCCTTCTCAACCCAATCCTAAGAGAGGAAGAGTCGGGCGACTTTTCGCTGCTACCCAACGAAATCCACCAGTTTTACACGCCATACCCATTCGAGCTATCCCAATCACCCAAGTGGCACCCGACTCAGCTTACCCAAATAAGAAACCATATCTTGGACCTCACCCTCGATGCAACAACTGTTTTTATCACCATCCCCTTACCTTACCTTGTCAACTATGTACAACTTGTGGACGCTATGGTCATTTGAGCAATGTTTGTCGCACCTTTCAAAACCAAACCTTTTCCCCTACTCAAAACATGGCCCAAACTTATCACCAACCCCAATACCCCATGTTTCCATATGCGCGAGCTTGTTTCAATTGTGGCGACCCTACCCACTTTAGAAACACATGCCCTCAATTGGTTAACGTTATCAACACCCAAGCCCAATCAAACCCAGTTAACCAAGTAAACCAAGAAAACCCAACCACTATGCCACCATCAAGAGGAAGAATCTTCAATATCAACGCCAATCCTGTCGAAGATAATGACGGCCCAAACGAAGATACTCAGCTAGTCCTCTTCGCCGAAGATCCAGATTCAACTCCTATCGTTTAGTTTTATGTTTTTCTTTATCACATAGAACCAAACATAACTTAAGGATAAAGCCAATGAAACTTTGACGAGAATACGGTGGATACGCCGATGGTACTTCCTATATATAAGTATTCTTGTCAAAGGATCAGAAGCATTATCTGGCGGTTATGAGAGGCTCCATGTGTAGACTGTTAGAGTAATTATTGTATATTATATATTGTTTTCAGTATATGCATTTGCCGAGGCCGTGGCTCCCCATCCATTGAGGTTGAGTTGGATCCCCATTTAATTATGCGGTTGATCTTGGCGTGCCCGCACGATCGGCTCCGTTTGTTTGAGCCTTGATCGGTCATTTCATTTTCCATTTCAATACATGCAATACGATCGGCTCCGTTTGTTTGAGCCTTGATCGGTTATTTCATTTTACATTTCAATACATGCAATACGTTCGGCTCCGTTTGATTGAGCCTTGAGCGCACATTTCAATTTACATTTCCAGTTCATGCAATACGTTCGGCTCCGTTTGATTGAGCCTTGAGCGCACATTTCAATTTACATTTCCAGTTCATGCAATACGTTCGGCTCCGTTTGATTGAGCCTTGAGCGCACAGACAATTTCATTATCAGTATCTTGTGGTTGTGGTGTTTGTAGTAGAGTCGCATCGAACTAACCATAACTTGCGGATAAAGTCAATGAAAATTTGGCAAGGATATGGTGGATACGCCGATGGTACTTCCTATATATAAGTATTCTTGTCAAATGATCGGAGGCATTATCAGGCGGTTATGAGAGGTTCCATGCATAGGCTGATTGTGTGATGGTTGTTTAGATTAAGTTGTTCAATTTCAGTACATTCAATACGTTCGGCTCCGTTTGATTGAGCCTTGAGCGCACATACAATTTCAATTTCAGTACACTCAATACGTTCGGCTCCGTTTGATTGAGCCTTGAGCGCACATACAATTTCATTATCAGTATCTTGTGGTTGTGGTGTTTGTAGTAGAGTCGCATCGAACTAGCCATAACTTGCGGATAAAGTCAATGAAAATTTGACAAGGATATGGTGGATACGCCTATGGTACTTCCTATATATAAGTATTCTTGTCAAATGATTGGAGGCATTATCAGGCCGTTATGAGAGGTTCCATGCATAGGCTGTTTGTGTGGTTAAGTTATTCATTTTCAGTACATGCAATACGCTCGGCTCCGTTTGATTGAGCCTTGAGCACACAATTTCAATTTCAGTACATTCAATACGTTCGGCTCCGTTTGATTGAGCCTTGAGCACACAATTTCAATTTCAGTACATTCAATACGTTCGGCTCCGTTTGATTAAGCCTTGAGCGCACATCCATTTCATTTTCAGTACATGCAATACGATCGGCTCCGTTCGATTGAGCCTTGATCGCACAGATATATTTCATTTCAGTATTTTATGTTTGTTGTATTGGTTGTAGAGTTATAGGACTGATCATAATTCACTGATAAAACCAATGAAAATTTGACAAGAATATGGTGGATACGCCGCTGGTACTTCCTATATATAAGTATTCTTGTCAAAGGATCAGAGGCATTATCGGACGGTTATGAGAAGTTCTATGTAGGATTTATTAGTTTCTTGGTAACCAATCATAACTTGTGGATAAAACTAATGAAAATTTGGCAAGAATATGGTGGATACGCCGCTGGTACTTCCTATATATAAGTATTCTTGCCAAAGGATCAGAGGCATTATCAGGCGGTTATGAGAAGTTCCATGTAGGATTTAGTATTGCCTTGGTTGGAATTTGTGTTACATTTATATCATCATGTCATTTAAAGAGATTGGATTGTGTTCCATTTCTACATAAACTAACCTCTCCATCATAACAAACGAGAGAGGAACTTCCACCATTCAAACATATATGCTATCAGAATGTGGATTCAAATATTTGCTGTTGTGTTTATTCATGTTCAAATATTTGCTGATGTGTTTATTCATGTTCGAATATTAGCTGTTGTGTTTACTTATGTTCAAATATCAGCTGTTGTGTTTTTATTTATGTTCCATATAGGTTGTAGTGTTAGAAGTTTTGCCTTAGGATATAACCATACTTTCCCAAACGTATCTAAACTCTTATGCATGATATCATTTTTAGCAAATCATTTCTGCTTATCAATACTTATACAGTAGGCAACAAAAAGCGATTCCTGAATAGGGTATTTAACCCTTACAAGGAACGTTACCACCTCGAACAAAAACTTAAACCCTTATTTTTCTAAGCATACAACTGTCAAACAAAACATCATCATCCTTTTAGTCAAAATATATCATTATTTAAATTTCGGGACGAAATTTCTAAAAAGCAGGGGATACTGTAACATCCGTCAAAAATGGATTTACCAAACCCGCTCCGTTTATCAACCGAACAGTCAGTCAAAAATTTCGTTGCGAATTAAATGCCCAAAATATTTTTAAACGATACATAATCAATTATTATACAAGAATATATATTTAGTTTTTGAAAAACTGTTGAAAATCGCAAAATAAAAATAAAAGTACTCTGCCGGGTTTCGAACCCGGGTCTGTACCGGCCCAACAGACAGACTTATCTCACACCCACAAACCACTGCGCCACTTGTTTAGTTTGTTATATATTGAAATCATTTAATTAATATCATGACGTTACGAATTCAAAACCGGCGCCCAAAAGTTCAGTCGTCGGAATCCCGGTAATCTCGCGAGCTTTTAACGAAGTTTTCAGTTATAACGTAAACTATTATTAGGACATCGGTTATAACCGACGTTTGAGTCCGCGACACTTTCTATAACCGCCGGAGTTTTTATAACCGACGAATCCAGTCGGAAATTAGACCAAATACATCTCGATTTTCCCCTATAAATTCACCCTCAACCCATTGCAAACCTTTTCGCTCAAAACCACACTTTTTCTTGGCGTAATTCCACTCGCCGGAATTTTTCGGTTTGTCGCCGGATAACCGGGTTCCCCATTGCCGAGCCTTACTGAGCCCCTGAGCTTATACCGGAGATACCCACACCCTTTGTAAGCTTCCTGGAGACTCGCTGCTACAAGAAAACTCATCGCCGGAGGTGATCTCTGTCGCCGGAGTTCTGCCGGAAAACAGAGGAAAGCGAGTCGGTATACCTCACGCTTATTTCTCCTTCTTTTTACTTATATCTCATCTATAATTAACCTAAAACGTTAAAGGAACCTGATTTAATCTTTGAACCAGTCGATTTCTGATTCTGGTTATAACTTGTTGAAGAAGACGATGTAACCGCTGTAACGTATAAGTATAATATAAATCAAGAAATTACTCGGGTTAGACACACAGTCCAGCGGTGGACTGTGTGCACATTAAACATACAAACGTCTCGAGTTCGAATCCCGTTTCACACACGTCGCCTTAATAAAAATCATTTTTTTTGATTAACTGAACCGGAGTCGCTACAAATATATGTTAAGTATATTAATAACCGGAATAATAACCAAGTTAGACACACAGTCCAGCGGTGGACTGTGTGTATGTTTTTATCACAGGTCACGAGTTCGAGTCCGGTCGTCTGCACCGACTCGGACAATTATCTATTCTTTTTAAATAAGGCAGAAAAGGAAATAACTAATTTGTATTTAAGTATAATAAGAATCGGATTATATAACATGTTAAACACACAGTCCAGCGGTGGACTGTGTGTTAGTTTAAACCACAGGTCCCGAGTTCGAGACCTGTGGAGTGCACCGTCCGATTCGCTTAAACTATTTTTAAAATAAAATGATTTTCGGTTTAAACTAATTAATATATATATATAATTAAAATCAGATATATAACGGGTTAGACACGTAGCTCAGTTGGTAGAGCTGCGTGCACGCGTACGAGAGGTCTCGGGTTCGAGCCTCACTCAGCGCACTTGTATACATGATCGAACCGGTCAACGGTCAGGTCAACGGTCAGTCAACGGTCAACGGTCAGAAAAAAATCAAATTTTTTTTATTATTTTTATTTAATTATTTTAATTAAAAATCAATTAAAAATACTTAAAAATAACATTTTTAAGGTTAGAAAATAGCCTCAAACTCACAAAAATACACCCAACAAACCTACTAAAATAGATTAATAAAATTCGTTTACTTACCAAACCATAATGCGATTTATCTAGGTTAAATCTCACTCGTGGTTAAAACCACTTCGCGTGCATTCAACGTCATCAACCGAACGCACCCACTGTGAGTGAATCTTACAACTCCCCCTTTTAAATTACACGTTTTGGGGTGTGTCATGTGTTATGAAAATAATTAACTTATTTATTTAAACTTGTGCCATACCACATCATGACCTAAACTTAGATTGTTTATGTTGTTGTGATTACTTATTTCCTTTTGTTAAATTATATGAAACTCATTCATTAAGCCCATCAGTTCCTCGTGGAAGACGAGTTGAACAACGCGTGCCACAAATCAAATTCATTATTGTTTATGTGTATATCATTGAGTTTATATTGATTGTATTTGTGTCATTCATATTATCATGGTTATGCAATTCATTCATTAGGCCCCTCAGTTCCTCGTGAGAGACGAGTTGAGCATCGCGTGCCTCTAAATGTTCCATTATTGTTCATGTGTGTTTCATTTAATATCTTATGATTGTTGTTTACATTTACATCTATTTTTACTCATGTTTGGTTGTGCACATATTTCATAATCAATTTAAATAAATTTGTTCAAATGTTTTCCATAGGATTCACTCGCCAACATTATGTTGATCCAAAAACCCTTTTACACATGATACAGGTGTACAGGTTGAAGCAAGGAAAACATAGGATATGCCTTAGAAGAGAACAAAGAAGTTTAGATTGTTAGTTAGAACATGTTGTAACATTTATTGTAATTCTCCATTTAATTTGTAATAATGAATATGAAACGCATAATAAATGTCATGAGCTTTGATGATAACCCAATCATGCCCCGATCACCTTTTCCGCTGCGGGTCGGGGTGTGACACAACAAAACATGACTCTTTACCTCCCAAATGAGTTAATGTAAGTGGGGAAACTGATTTCGTGTGTTAATGCAATCATTACGAACTTTAATTTCCATCTTTATGATCTAGTTAGGTTGTATCTAAAACTCCATTGAAGCACCTTAGAACCAAAACGGCCTATATCAAATCCGTTCCCATTAACCCATAATTTCGATACTTAACATCCTCTCTGATCGATTTTAATCATCCGATATCCTACAATTTGATTATCATACTCTTTAGATCAAGAATTCAGTCAAGATCAAAGCTAGGGCTTGCAACTTGGATTCTTCATATCTTCATCATATGGGCATCAATTCAGGTGGATCAAAAACCCATTTCCGTAGTTTTTCGAGCTCTTCAAAACCCCTCTATCAAATTCTATGATAAAGGGCTTAATTTGTACGGATTTTAAATCCTCAAATGCTAGGGTTCTTGATGATAAAAAAATTGGGGATTTTAGTCTTAGGCTTTCCTTTTGATTAAATTGATCTTAGGTTTATGTTCTTCACCATGATAGATTAGTTTAATGAATTTTTGGGAAATTTTTGGATTCGTTTGATTACGTTATGAATTTTATAAAAATATGAAAACAACTAAACTAGACATCATGGATTTCATTGTTTCTCGATTTTTATGTTAGGCTCAAGATTTAGAAACCTCATAGAATTTATGGTTTATAAATGTAATTAAGTAAATAATAATTAATTAAAAAGTTGATGTTTTAATAAATAAATGATCGTTATAATTTAAATGTGATTTTTGACACTATAATATTTATGATGAATTCTTCAAAAAATTGATATTTTCAAAATCTATATGTATATATACATTTAACATCACAACTTAAAAATTTAAGATTTAGTTCTTTTGGTAGATTTCTAATGTATAAAAGCTCTTGTTAGGTTGTTTTTATCATGATGTAAATTTGATTATGGACTTAGTACTTATATTCTCATCTTTATTAGTTGTGTCAAAGGATAGTTAGATTTAATTTTTAACTTGTGTGGTTAGATAATAAAATCGTATGAGAATATAACAAATTAGAAATGTCCATATATTATATTATTTAGATTATTTTTATATTGTGATATTTAGTAATTTATTTATATCTATATATTAGGGTGACAATTCGTCTTTCGAGTTTTCCCAAATCGTGCAGTGTTTCACAAGACTAAGCAGGAACACAACCCGTTAGTAGATTCAAATCCTTTTCCCCATTTTGTCGTTAAATATTTTTGGTGTATTTCGCACTTTCTTTAAAGCTATTATCTATATTTATAACATGTCATTCGATGTGTCGCTAGGTGTCCCTAGTTTCTATGTATCATTGTTTCTCAATATGTGTAATTATGTGTTACTCACTTTGTGTCACAGGTTTCGCGTGAATCTAGCTGGCTGACCGGTTCCCATGGCCATGGGTCGAAATCGGTATCGCTATCATTGTTTCGTAGATCCGCGTTGCACCTTCACAAATCTTTCTCTCTATCTCTTGGAGTTGCTTCTGATAAAAAAGGCATCCTATCTGAAGTCTAAACTTCTCTTTAACACTTGTGAGTGTTCTTAGTTCTATTTCCATTCCTAGGCTAGTTATTAGCTGAAGTCAAGCAAATCGACTTTTGCTTTGACTTTCAGTTTGGCCATGTCGGTCAACTCGAAGTTTGAATCGAACTTGGTTACATGATCTTAATAATGAAGGTGTTAATCCATTATGACGGTACGCTCTAAAGATCCATTTTGATTACTGGTATCAATCGTCACGCATACACCACAAGTTCGGGCCCACCAGGAAATTAGGGTGTAACAAAGATGTTGTATATGAAAGTGACAACAAAGATATACTTTGAAACACTGAACAGTTTGTTCAATATCAAAGCTACCATCAACCCAACTAAGTCGTTATTTGCCATGTCATAACCACTTCGTCTGTTGCTTAAACACTAAATGAGAACATGTAGAAAGAACTTGTATCGGAGTGGCAGCCACGCTTTATTTACTTGTCCTCCAAGATCTGGCACATTTCATTCGTAGTAGACACCCACGTCGACACTTCTGGATCATCGCCAAGTTGTAACATTGTGTTTATTACTTCATCGGAAACATCCACGTCTAAGCTATTGACTTTACCGTGGATAATTTCCTTTCCATCCACTTCAACAACATTTGCCGAATCCCAAAATTCCTTAATCAACGTCTTGTATACTGTAGTTTGATGACTGATTGCATAACTGATCCTTGAATTACGCAGAAACTTCATAATACCATTGTATTCAGCAAGCTTGTCTTCTGGATCTAAGTAGGCAACCATGTTGTGTCTCGGTGCTGACATAATCTCAACTTCTGACTTGTCAGTTTTCTTTGTTACGGGCTTGCGTTTCTGTTATTTTGGTTCCATCCTATACATAAAAGCAACCAGAATAAGAAGAAACATAAAAACACTTGGGAGCATACTTAAAAATGTTCACTGTGAATATTCTGTATGTATGTAGCCCCTTCACGAAGAACCAAGGTTATACAAACAACTGTTCCACGAACAACTAATCTTCACGAAGAACTTAATTTATTCTTTGAAAATCCAGAAGAACTGAGTGACTATTTACTCTTTTCATGAAGAACCCTTATCAACGAAGAATGGGTTCTTCGTTAACACTGGTTCTTCGCTAGTTGATAATCAATGAAGAATGGGTTCTTCGTTAACTCTGGTTCTTCACCAGTTGATAATCACGAAGAACAGGTTCTTCGTCTTTGCATAGGTACTTCGCCCCAATTGGTTGTTCGTGTCAGACGGTGACAAACAACCAGATGGTAACATATTTCTGACACTTTGAATCAAAATACCCAGTTTGTTTTGTTTTCATTTCAACATTCATGAAACCATCAAATTTGGTTGTTTCTCAAACTTCAAACAATCACAGAAATAAACAAATAAACCTTTAATCATGTATTTGTTCATTCATTTATAATCGATTTGTGTGATTTTAAGAACAACACTACTTTTAGTCAACACATTGTTTGTCAAAATAACTAACAAAAACACTAGTAAATTGGGGTTTCCTTTGTTCAAAGTGATGACCAATCCATGAGTCATTGGTTAAGATATACTCGATTTATCTTTAAGATAGACAATACATTGTTGAAAATAACTTAGAGATATCACAAACAATCAAGTAAAAACTTTGAAGAAGTCGGTCAGATGAGTTTCTTCCTAGAGAAGAAGAAGATGAACAGTTAAAAGATAATGTGAAAAAGTGAATTTGACATTTGATAAGATCTTCTGAATAACCATACCCCTTTTATACAACTGCCCCCACGAAGAACCCTAACATCCCACAAAGAATGTGAAAGGGCCACGAAGAACCAAAGTTGGGCCAGAAATTGGTTAGCCCAATTGTCAGTCCACGAAGAACCAATCTTCGTCACAAAGAACCTACATTTAACGAAAAATGGGTTCTTCGTTGACTTGTGATATTTCGTTAACCAGTTTGATTCCTTGTTGACTTTTGGTTCTTTGCACATTTCCACAGTGATCACCAGTTATGAAAATTTTTAGATTGAACAAATTTTGCTCTTTGTTATGAGCTTACCCAGTTGCAAACAAATATTTTATGAAGTTATGATGGCAAAACAAATTGAATTTTGGGCGTATCTTGGTAGAAAACATTCGAACTTCAACTTTGGCTAATCAAAAGCAATGTAAAACAAAATAAACTAAAACAAACACTAACAAATATAATACACATGAACTAGCAATCCTTTTCAACTTTCAAGGTAAGAGAATCATACCAGCTTACGGTCTTCCAAAAAATGATTTTTGTTAATATTTAAAATTAAATAAGTATCCTACCACAATTATCGGTATAGATGTCCACATAACCTTCGCTTAATTAGATGTAATCGCGATCAGGAGATACGATTAATGTATGATTTATACTTACTAGCCGGTGTTCATCCACTTCACGACACATTCCCGTATCAAGATATGCACAAGAGAAAATCTTACCAGTGAGTAGACAGCTTATCATCTGTTTTGACATATAGATTGTGAGATACTTACTTATTTTAATTGAAAACAAGCCTTATATGATTAAATCATTTATTGATGAGGAACTTGATTTTCAGATGCATGCAGGGCACAGGAGCAAGTCCGTGAACAGGTTAGTACCAACGTACCGACAAAGAGACGACCTTAACTCCCGCATAAAAGCTGTGATATATTATCACTTATTTATTGGGTGGATGTGAGATGTTTATCACTTATTGATGGTTGTATGCAATATTTACACGTATGTATGGTATCATGGAAGTTCTAGACTTGCGTCCCCGTTATTTTTTGGTAAAAGATTCAACCATGATACCAAGATGATAAACAAGCTTAAAGACCGCATATCTCAGAACCTCGGCATACTATCAAACGAAATTTTGGTACCAAGACCATATGCCAATGAATGGTTCCCACCTGACTTTCAGTCCATTATGTTCATATCAACCTACACATTTTAATCTGATTGTGAGCCTATCGATACATCATTACTAGAGCTACTTATCATTTTTCATTTTATATTTTTGACCGTATATGACAGACCACCGGTGTATAACAACATCGATAAGTTTCTTTTCATAATAATCTCGTATGAAATGATACTTAATCTCAATGTGTTTGGTCTTTGAGTGCTGTACAGGATTACGAGTGATCTGTAAAGCAGCTTCATTATCAACATAAATAAAAGTAGTTAGAAATTAAAAATCGTAGGAGCAAGTACCATGAACAGGAGCTGAAGACGCTTCATTTGCATCATGGAACTCATCATTCTCCAACGAAACGTTATAATCAGCAGCATCTTCAAACTCCTCATTTTGAACAACATTATTAACCTAAGTAGACACCTGTTGGTTAACAATAATTAGTCACACTAAAGATGGATCAATTGCAGTATCACTTTCAAGTAACATTTGAGCTGCTGTAGATGCATCGTCAACAGTTGGTAGATTAAAGGAGTCAAATAGTCAATCATAGTCAAACATCCAGGGAGCACCAGGATCTCTTACTGATTCAGTGTACCTTTGAACCTTAACCTCACCCCATTCTTCAATCTTTTTAGTTGTTAAATTCCACACTCTGAAATTTAGACTAGCATATCCAAGAAAGAAACCTTCATTAGCCTTTGGACCGAATTTACCATGTGGATCAATGATAGTGCATAGAGCTCCAAAAGGTTCTAAGTAAGACACATCTTGTTTCCTTTATGTAACAAATCAAAACACGTTTTCCTATGCCTTTTAACAGTAAGAACTCTGTTCATTGTATAACACACAGTAGCCACAGCCCCCCCCCCCCCCATAACTGAACAGGAAGTTCTGACTCTACTAACATAGTTCTTACAGTCTCGATAAGTGTTCTATTTTTCCTCTCAGCGACACCATTCTGTTCTAGAGTATAACGAGAACTGTATTCATGTAGAATCCCCTTAGAAGAACAGAACTCATCCATAACATGATTCTTGAATTCAGTGCCGTTGTCGCTTCTGAATATCCTTATCTTTAAATTGTACAAGTATTCAAGTAAAGTGAGGAGATTCTTGAGGATCTCAGGAACTTCACCCTTGTATGCCATAACAATTACCCATGAAAATCTTGAATAGTCATCAGTCATAACTAAACAGTATGCATTGCTAAAGGTAGTCTTGTGTTTCATAGGTCCAAAAAGGTCCATATGAAGACGTTCAAGAGGCATATTGACGGTGTTGATTTTCTTCACAGGATGAGACTTCTTTGCTTGCTTTCCCTTTTGGCACGATACACATACGTCTTGTAAATGAAAATTCTTAACTGGTACACCATTCACAAGATTATTTTTCACCAAATGGTTCATTTTCCTTAAGTTAATGTGTCCCATTCGTCTATGCCAAGAGATTGACTCCTTTTCAGTGGCTTTTGAAATAAAACATGTAACTTGCAAAGACGTAGTAATAGTTTGGCTCATGTCAAGAATATACAAATCATTTATCCTTGGAGCCAACAATAGAATCCATTTTTTGGGAATTTTGAAACCAGGTTTTAGCACATAGCAACCGGCATCATCAAAATGAATCGTGAACTTTTTGTCGCAGATTTGAGAAACACTCAAAAGATTGTGATCAATTTGACGAACGTAATTGATCTTGTTAAAACTAACAACACCATTGGAAATCATTCCCTCTCCAGTGATGTAACCGCTTTTATCTCTAGCAAAAGAAACATACCCTCCCTAATGCTTTTCACATCATAAAGGAGCCTTAAGTCGCATGTCATGTGTCGGGATGCTCCAGTCTCAGCAATCCAATGACTATTCACAGTTCCTCCTGGAACACCCTGCACATTACATTACCCGATTAGTTTGAGATGGAGACCCAAGCCTTAGTGGTCTTGGGTTGACCCTTATCATCAAGAAATGTGATTTCTATTTCTTGATGATTTGGAAATTGTGTGCCTCCCCCTGAGACAGTACCGGTTTAGGTTTCCAAGATTGTTGACGTTTACCAGATTGATTATTATTTACAGATTTAGACACTTCTGGTTTTAACGAGCTTGATGAACTTGGTTTCTTCTGTGCAACATCCGGTTTAATGCCTTTTCAATTACTTTTTCTTGTTTACGTCTTTGTTTTTCTACTTGTTCCTTAATAATACGTTTGTCTTGTTTATGTGACATAGATCGACGTTGGCAATTCTTTTGATGAGGGGCATTTTCAACAAACTTTGGTTTTGACGAGTTTGTACAATTTTGATTATGTGGCCAAACTCCCCACATTTAAAACATGATCTCCTTTCAATAAATTTAGGAGATGCTGTTAGATGACTCGATGTTGAACTTGTTGGCCTAGAGGTACTTGGTCTATCATCACACCCATTCGTGTGTTGAGTGTAATTGTTTTGACTGTCACGTTTTAAAATCTTGACTTGATTTACAAAATCTATATTTGACGTATTTTCAAAAGTCTCGATTTTATCAATACCATTTGAGGCTACAAAGTTAACATTCTTTCCCTTTTTCTTGTTGCGAGCTCCATTAGCTTCAACCTTCCATTGTGACACCGTAGGTTTTTGGGCTTGCTTTTCTTGTTGTTTACTTAGAAGCAATTGATGGTTGTGGTTTGACTGGTAATTTTTCACTCTGAGTTACTATTACGTTTGGACTTTTCTTTCCCAAAAATTTGGTTGTTGAATCTTCAAAAACCTGATCAATTGAAGTTAGATTAACATTTTAGATTGGAAAATCCTTGTGCGAGCAAATTTTCTCATCACCAATCAAAGTATACAACACATTATCGCTCTGAAACGTAGAGATAAGTGGCATGGCAGATTTGATAGGATCAATCTCTTGTTTTGTAACTGATTGTACAACAGGAGTAGTAGGATCACATAGGATATGATTCTCAATTGGAATTTCTACCCCTTTCTTTTTATCAAGAGATTGGTCCTGATCATTCTCGTCTGACTCATCATCTGATGAATCATCCTCCTCAATTATAGGTGGATTTTATTCAACAACAGATGATAAGTCCTCTGTCTTTCTAGATTCCTATGAAGAATTGTTCAGGTTAAACCCCAACCCTGCTGCAAACTCTTCGGTATTAAGAGGTACAGATGGTTCAAAATGTGGCATTAATACCTCATGAGGCCATTTGGTATAATTATGTTTCAACGGCGGTGGACACGATTTATATCCAATGCATTTTACATCCCCCTTAAGTTTTTGAACATCAATGATGTGATCAAACACATATCGGGAGTTAGAATAACTCTCCAATTTTAGCTTAATTGCATCATGCTCGCATTTGGCAATGGCTAACTCCTTTTTCGTTTCTTCAATGATATTAATGTAGTTATTAATACCAGTTTGCTTGTTCAAAACCGTTTTTGTTAACTCATACACACTTTTCTTAGAGTCTCAATTACAGATTTGAATTCTTTTTCATTTCGAGTTAAAGCCATATTTGCCTCTTTGCACTTAGAAAGTTCAACTACCAAGCTTTGATTGTGACTGTTAATTGTTTCAAGTTTAGGTTTTAAACCAGCACAATCATTGCATATCCTAGGAGAGTCGGGTTGTACCTGACTTGTCGAAGCTACAACATTAGCCATAAAAGCAGTATGGTAAGAAGAAGATCCATTATTGGTAAAGAATTTCTCTATTTCCTTCGATGAAACTGCTACTTTCTTTATCAACCCAGACTTTTGACTTTTCAGCTTCTCTTCTTCTTTCAGCAACTCATCGACCTCGGTATCAATCTTTTCCCTGACATCCGAATCTAATCCATAACCACCCACACTTGAGCTTTCCTCGTTAGAACTCCCATTATACCTAGAACTATCATCATCATTAGAAGAGTCAACATTGTCAACATGTTTGGTATGATTGATTATCTTAGCATAACAAGCAGTTCCTCCTTGATTCTCATTTCTCAGCTGAACTGACCAATCACATCCTTCATCTGCTTGCACTACTAGAGCTCTGCTTGTGTTGTTTGAAGGCCCAGACTGGTTAGTGTTGTTTGGATTGTTAACAGCTACTATACCCCGTTCATTGTTAACTTGAGTTGTGTTGGATGTGTTTGATGATTTCGAAAAGGATTGTGATTTCCTTGCTTGCTAGGTCGAGTGCATTCATGTTTGAAATGACCTTTCTCACCACAGTTGAAGCAAGTAATAGCCTCTTTATCAAAGCCATACTTTGTTTCTTTCTTGCTTTCCAAACTAGTTCTTTAGTTCTACTCATGTAGTCTTTCGCTCTTCTAACCGCACTTGTAAATGCCCACTTAATATCCATCAACTCCATTTCATCCTTGTCTATTTGCTGATAGTCCTCATTAGTCAAATTAATGTTTCCAATTTGACCCACGACTAATCCACAATACGCACTAACCATAGTGTTTAAAAGTTCCATGTGTTCCCCAGCAACTTCCACACTGACCTTAGAAAGATGTGAAGTATCAAGTCTAATGGTATTAGGATTTGAAGATTGAAAGTTGTTACCATAGAAAGCTTGTTGAGAAGCTTGTTGTGGAATTTGATGTGTAATAACTTGGGTTGAGGAAGAAAGGCTTTTGGATCAAATGTCTGGCCATAGGTTTAAGCATTTGAACCAATAGATTGATCTTATGAAGTGGTGGTGGTAGAAAAGGATTAACATGTGACACAAATGTTGTTTGGAGTTTTGGTTGATGAGTGGTACTAACACCTATGTTAATACCTCCAAAATACATTTCAGGGTTTTGTGGAACTAGAACTCTTTTCACTTTTCGTATTTCTTCTTCATTCTTGTTCCTAAGCTTCTGAACGAATTCATAAATGCTAATCACATCCAAAACACCAGTATGCTTTAGCAAGTCAATGAATTAACTCCACTTAGGTGATAAGGCATCAGCAAAACGCATCACAATCTCTTGTGGAGATGCACTCACCTTGTAAGAGTACATTTCACTAAGAAAATGATAGAAATGAGTTATCATGTCACTTAGTGTCGCATTCTCCATAAACAGAAATCCTTCAAACTCTTTCTTCAACAGATCATGTCGTATCTTTCTCGTTACAGCATTTCCTTCCCCTCTTGCTTCCAAAGGATCCCGCAAATTCTTGGTTGTGGTACAATTCACAAATTGATGATAAATATCTTTATGAAGTGCTTGTGTAAGGATAGCAAATGCCTTCTTCTCCAAGTCATATGCCTTTTTATCATTTTCATCCAAGTTATCTAAGGAAGTTGGATTTGATCCTGCTTCTTCGAGAGATTCCTTGTATGGTGTAGTAAAACATGTCCACAATTCAGTATCTTGACCAAGAACATATGTATGAAAATGACCTTTCCATGAAGGATAATCGTTCATATGATTCAACTTTGGTGGACGGTTGTTACTTCAAGTTTCACTCTCGCTAATTAGAAAAGTTTGAATGCTTTGGTTTTGATTTGCAATGCACGCCCATTGATTAGCGGTAATCATGGCCGTTTGCTAAGGCATTAACGATTGTACCCATGAGGTTGCGGAGCTAGATTATAGTGGATCTTGGCTTGTACTTAAACTACACCCCCAATCACAAGGATTTGTACCCATATTACTTGTTTGTTTATGAATATTAGCTTAGATATCAAAAATTCAATTGATTAACTTGAAACAAAAGCCTTCTGTTGAAATTCACAACTTCAAAAGTCGTGAACTACCAATCCACGAAAAACTAGGTCACGAAATACCTATACCACGAACAACCTAGTCACGAAATCCCTCAGGTTCTTTGCAGAAAGGGTCTTTCGCAGAGGAGGTCCTTCGCAGAGGGGGGTCCTTCGTAGCCAATTGTTCGTGAATTGATAGGTGAGAAGTTTCCTTTTATACCAGAATCTTGTTCCTGAATTTTAGAAAGTTGGTAGCTGGTTATCCAGATTTTTTAAACAACAAACATTCGAAAATCACTTTTCAGTCAAATTTTAAAGTTCTATCAACTCTCAAGGAATATTCTGGTGAGTTTTCCGGATAAGCGCTTCACCGGAAAATATGTCGAACTAAGATTTTGATAGAAATTTCAATAAAAACCGTATTCTAACATGTCTCCATGTATTTTAACAAGGTTTTTATAAAAGTTATCTGCAAACAACAAGTTCTACCTAAGTTTTAAAGATACTTTGCTTGTAAAAACTTAAGTCTCTTGTTTTATGTTCAAGAACACTTCTAGGATGCTTCACAACTTGCTCAAACACAACACTATGCTTGGTTCTAAACAAGAAAGAGAGCCAATGCTCTAATACCACTTATAGGTCCACTTAGAGGATCCAGATAACTTACTTCCTTGTTGTCTAACACACAAACGAGTGCGGAATCCACATAAGTATGCAAACCAAAGCAAAGTAAGACAAACACAACGTAACCAAAGATTCATTATCTTGAATAACTGAAGAGAGCTAGTACAAACACATACACACAATGTTCATACAGACACAGGGTGTTCTTTCTCTCTTACTAAAACTGTGAAGTGCAAGTTTGTTTATATAGGCCCATCACCCAGTAACCCTACGAAGAAGGTTATTGGGCCATGAAGAGCAGATAGGCCCATGAAGAAGGTGTTCTTCATGGCCTATCCTACGAACAAACCAAGTGTATCACGAAGAAAGGTTCTTCATGAATGGATTACTCCCACGAAGAAGTTGGTTCTTCGTGGGAAGGCTGCAAACAGAGAATAACTTGCAGCCACAGATTGCATAACAAGAACAACATATCAAAACACTAACAGTATGCACACATGCAACTATTTTACAACACTAACACTATAAACATCGTACCGAATTAAGATAGGAGGATATCTTAATTTGGTCAACACGATCAAAACTATACAGACGTAATAAATGAAGACCGTACAATTACAGATGCAACGAAGAACAAGCGACATACACAAAAGTGCATCAACATCAATTTACAATGAATAATGGACAACTAAAGCATCATAATCATGCTTCTAGCTCGAGTGCATATACTAGAGCCAAAAAACGAAAAGATTATAACAAAGATACTATGCTGCACGCAAAGAAAATAACAAAGTCTCGAAATTTGGGAGTGGTGAGGTCTCCCGAAGTTCTTTATCAATATCTTTAATGAGTAAAAGATCAAAAGAAAGGACATCCTTAAGAAGTTTAGAAACTAATATTACTCAATTTACCCAAATGACAAATGAGAGCGCATCAAGCACATTCTCCTCTGTAATTGATGAAGTCGTGCCTAGATGTCACACCCCGGGATTTCTAACCCAAATCCATACACCGGTGGGCCAGGTGGGGAGTATCGTGATGTCAGTTGATAACATCATTGTCAATTAAACACGGCACAGCGGAAGTCTTTGGAGTAAAATTATATTACAAACCAAATGTACGAAATACAAAATAATATACAGGCTCGTAATAGAAGATCCACAGGCGGATCATAAAATATAGAAAGAAAGAATATAAAACAGACTTTAGGGCAGTTCTAGGATTTGCAAGATCCTCTATCACTACCGAGCACTTCTAGCCTATTTTTGTATTGTACCTGCAAGCTCAGCCTTTTGAAAATACGTCAACTTTCGCTAGTAAATACACCCAACTGACTCATTTTGAAAACTTTTCAAAAAATGTTTTAAGTGCGTATCACCACAAAATCTTTTTATAACTTGGGAAAGTTGGCGTTGCAACCTCGTTAATAGATTCACATGTTTGTCCATACATACAGGGTCCAGTATAGGAACCGAGACATGATTAAATACACACCACTTAGAACTCACGAAGGAGTTATCCCCAATGTCTTGGGTAATTTACATTTGAGCGTCTGTCAGGTGTATGCCTACCCCGTGCTAAGGTCGTGGCCATTACCTAATGTAATGAGCCGAGGATATCCAGGACACGGTAATTTAACCCCCGATTTTCAAGTTATCAAACAAAACTGATTAAAACGGAATATGAGGATTTACTAGCCACAATCCGGCATTTGATTGATCCCATTTCTGACCAAGCGGTAATAATTTGCCGTAACCCAAGCCTGTATAGGGAAAATAAGTCGTGAGTATTTATCTGAATTAGCCTTGTTTAAAATGCAAGATTATAACCCAGCCATATTCAAAATGAGCTAAGTCATAGACTTAGACCGACTAGCGTACTTGATCAAAACGTATAGCGCTAGATTAAACGATGATTAGATAGAATGTAGTTTAATCCCAACAAGTACGTTGACTTGTGTAATATGGATAAACTATAAACATTCTGGATTTTGAGATTTAAATGACAAGGTTAGACCCGTTTTGGTTAATTTAAGTAAACTTGTTACATATACATAACCGTACGCATATCAGCGATATCAGGTCACTGGATAAGTTATGGGCAAGTTCTATATGCCATTATATTTTAAATAAGTTGAAATATCAGTAGGATATCTACTTTTATGCCCGTTATGGTTTTAAATTGAAACTATGCCTCATAAGGGCATTTCGGTAATTTCATACCACATAAAAGGAACTTGAATATAATTTAAGTTTATAATCATGAGTATTCTAGAAAAATAGTTTATTTACGATATAATATCAGTAGGATATCAAATATATGTGTAATTTATCTTTTATGACCAAACTATGCACAGAAGAGGCATTTTTGTCATTTTACACATAGTTTATAAATTATTTGGGATTCTGACTTTATAACATGTACCTACTGTATGTTAAAAATAAGTTTTAAAATCAGTAGGTAACAAGTCTTGGTAAATTAATATGGTTTAAAACCATACTATGCGCCGAAACGACGCTTATGTCGTAAAATGACGTCTTATGCGAGATTTAATAAAAACTGACGTTAAGGTCAGATTAAAATGTCTTAGATATGTTATTTAATATAACATATCAGTAGGTAAAAGATTTACCTTGAAAAGATTTGATTAAAACCTTTTTATTAGCCATAAGAGCTAAATCGTCATTTGTCAACTTAATTTAAAGACCTGCTTGTAAACTCAGTTAATAATCTGGTTTGACATCCCAAATAATCCTACTTATAATATTACATCATCAGGAAACCTATTTTCAAGTTCATTATCATTAAAACCTTGTTTTATGCAAAAAGGGCATTTTAGTCAAAAATGACATAATTGTGGAACTTGCGCATAAAATTGGATTCTGATTATGATCATGTAATATAACCTCAGAGGGTTATGCTACAATATATTACAATCATAATGCAACTTTTGATCAGTAGGTATCTAATCTAAATCGGGACAGAATCGAAAGTCAAAGCAGAAGTCAAACTTCGCGACTTTCGGTTGCGAACCGACCCTAGAACTGAAATTGACGAGCCAAACATGTTCTTACATGTTCTAATAATTATTACCAACTTGTTTAAGTGTCAAAACAGGTTTCATAACATATATAAGATAAATTTATGATTTTTTTCGAAATATAGCCTGTTTGACTTTTTAATATTGTAACTTTGACCCGTCAATTGGTCTAGCAAACGTGATCTTCAAGAGGTTCCCTTTATAGGGGCTAACACCTACCTTATTTTGGTCACTTAGCCATGTCCCTTGCGAACAATGGCTGGACCATAATGGTCTTAACCAAAAGTCAAAGTGTTTTTCGTAAAACGCTTGACTTTTGGCTATAAAAGCCTACAAACGAAAATGCAAGAGCAAGGAACACTTACAAGAGGTTCCTAGAATGCAAGAGAACTAAGTTGGATGCTCCTTTCAGTTAGAAACTTCCAGAGGAGGGAGAAGAGTTGAAATTGAGAAAGGTGCAAGTTGAAATGGTGAGCTTGAACACTTATTTATTGTTGGAGAACTCAAAGGAGGTGATGCCAGGTGTTTTGGGGTGTAAGAGGAAGCTTACAAGTGTCCCAAAACATGGCATAGCAGTTTAGGAAGCCATAGTTTCGATTAAATGGTTTTTGGAGCTTTGTGTGGCAGCCAAGAAAAACTTTCTGCAGAAGAGGTCCTCTGGCGCCTCGCGAGAGACCCAGGCCTGGTCTCTCGCGGCCCGCGACCCCCCTATGGTCAGTTTCAAACTTTGACACTTTAACCCCCTTAACTTAATAAAGCTTCTAAAATCCTTCTAAACACCTTTTTGGCACTTTTAGCCCTCTGTAGCCAATACTTGGCCTACCAGGGATTATGCCTAGACATTGTCGAGCTCCCGGTTCGTTAAAAGGTCAGTCAGACGTATAAATTAACATCTTGACACTTTTAATCCCTCCATTATCCAACTTTCACGTATATACTGAATTGAACCCTCTCGTCCAACAAATGGCACGTATGAGAGTTAGGAATTCGCAAAGGATCACTCAGAGGCTTATTATAAGCATGTTGACTCCAACATCACTCAGAGGCTGGACATGTTGACATATCAGTCACTCAGAGGCTAATGATTTAAGCATGTTGACATGTCAGTCACTCAGAGGCTATTATTTATGCTTGTTGACATCAGACCGTCACTTAGAGGCTCAATTTGGGCATGTTGACGCCTCTAGTCCTTATTGGTCTTTAATAGACTATATTTAAAATACAACACATGTCACTATACTATTGGACATGATTTACAGGGTGTTACATCCTCACCCCCTTAAAAGAAATCTCGACCTCGAGATTTTATTCCAAAAGATGGCGGTACTTTTGTCGCATAGTGGACTCAACCTCCCATGTGTACTCGGGACCTCTAAAGGCGTCCCACTTAACCTTTACTATAGGTATCATTTTCCTTCGAGCTTCTTAACCTGTCGATCCTCGATCGAAATTGGTTTCTCAACGAACCTCAGGTTTTCATCAATTTGCACATCCTTGTGTGACATTGCTAGCGACTAATCGGCTAGACATTTCTTAAGATTACTGATGTGGAATACATCATGGATTCCACTAAGCTCCTCTTGCAATCTGAGCTTATAAGCTACAGTGCTGACACATTCGATTATCTCAAATGATCCGATATATCTTGGACTTAACTTGCCCTTCTTCCCAAAATGCATCACACCTTTCCAAGGTGATAACTTTAACATAACTTTGTCCCCTACTTGGAACTTAAGAGGTTTATGCCTCTTGTCAGCATAACTCTTCTGCCTATCCCTGGCAGCTTTGAGACGATCACGAATTTGCATAATCTTTTCCGTGGTCTCCAGGACAATCTCCAGTCCTGATAGTTGGGCTTTCGCAACTTCTGCCCAACACACGGGCGTTCTACATTTTCTCCCATACAAGGCCTCAAAAGGAGCAGTCTTGATGCTCGTATGATAACTATTATTGTAAGAGAATTCTATTAGGGTTAATTGGTCATCCCAACTTCCACCTAAATCAATCACACATGCCCTAAGCATGTCTTCCAATGTCTGGATAGTACGCTCACTTTGACCATCAGTCTGCGGATGGTAAGCCGTACTAAAGTTCCATCTTGTGCCTAATGATTGTTGGAAACTTTTCCAAAAGTGAGATGTGTATCTAGTATCTCTGTCAGATACAATAGATACCGGCACACCGTGTAGGGACACAATCTTATCCACATATAACTTAGCCAATTTGTCAGAGTTATACATTTCCTTGATTGGCAAGAAATGAGCTGCCTTAGTCAGCCTATCCACAATGACCAAAATAGTGTCATTTCCACTTTTGGTATTAGGTAACTTGGTAATCAAGTCCATAGTTACCATTTCCCATTTCCATGTGGGAATTTCCAATTGTTGTAGAAGTCCTGACGACTTCTGATGTTCGGCCTTAACTTGCGAACATGTCAGACACTTAGCTACATAGGTGGCTATGGATTTCTTCAAACCCATCCACTAATCATTCTTCTTCAGATCTTAATACATCTTGTCACCTCCCGGGTGAACTGAGTATCTGGAATTGTGCGCTTCTTGGAGGATTAGATCTCTAAGTCCTCCAAAGAATGGAACCCAGATCCTATCATTAAATCTAAGGATTCCATCCTTTCCAGGCGCTAACTGATCAACAGTTCCGCCTAATCCCGCATTAAGGATATTAGCCTCTAATGGGACTTGCTTTTGCGCATCTAATAGCTTCTCATTTAAGCTATTTCTGAGCTCAATGCTCATGGCATTAATCCTTATAAGTTTAACTCGTTCCTTGCGACTTAAGGCATCAGCAACCACGTTTGCCTTGCCTGGATGGTAGCAAATCTCGCAATCATAGTCATTAAGTGTTTCCATCCATCGACGTTGTCGCATGTTCAATTCCTTATGATTGAACAGATGCTGGAGACTTTTATGGTCAGTGTATATAATACACTTTGTGCCATACAAGTAATGTCTCCACAGTTTTAGTGCAAATACAACGGCACCCAATTCTAAATCGTGGGTGGTGTAATTCCTTTCGTGCACCTTTAACTGTCGTGATGCATAAGCAATTACCTTGCCTTTTTGCATTAGCACACATCCCATGCCAGTGTGCGACGCATCACAGTAAACTACAAAATCCTCGATACCTTCTGGTAGAGATAACATAGGAGCATTGCTTAACTTGTTTTTAATAACCTCAAAAGATTCTTGTTGTTTCGGACCCCAAATAAATTTGACATTCTTACGGGTCAGGGTAGTTAAAGGAGTGGCTATTCTTGAAAAGTTCTCAATGAACCTCCTGTAGTATCCAACCAATCCTAGGAAACTACGAATCTCCGATGGGGTCTTGGGCACTTCCCAATTCATTATGGCCTCAATTTTGGCGGGATCCACTTGGATACCACGCCCACTTACAATGTGTCCAAGAAATTGGACTTTTCTAAGCCAAAACTCACATTTAGAGAATTTAGCATAAAGCTTCTCTCGTCTTAGTAGTTCTAAGATGCACCGAAGATGTTTCTTGTGATCAACTTGATTATGAGAATAAATTAGTATGTCATCTATGAAGACAATGACAAACTTATCCAGATGTGGCTTGCAGACTATATTTATGAGATCCATGAATGTTGTAAGTGCATTTGTGAGCCCAAAAAGCATCACCAAAAATTCAAAATGACCATATCGAGTCCTGAAGGCTGTCTTAGGAACATCCTCACTCCTAACCTTCAACTGGTGATATCCAGATCTCTAATCAATCTTGGAGAAGTAACTAGCCCCTTGAAGTTGGTCGAATAAATCATCGATCCTGGGCAATGGATAACGGTTCTTGATTATTAATTTGTTTAGCTCTCGATAGTCAATGCACATCCGCATTGAACCGTCTTTCTTTTTAACGAAGAGAATAGGAGCTCCCCAAGGCGAGGAACTAGGCTGTGTAAAGCCTTTCTATAATAGTTCATCTAATTGTATCCTCAACTCCTTCATTTCTTTGGTGCTAAGCGGTATGGGGCTCTAGCTATGGGTGCTGATCCTGGCAGGATATCAGTTCTAAATTCTAGTTGCCTGTCTGGAGGTAAACCTGGTAGTTTTTTGGGAAAGACATAGGAATTTTCAATGTTTGGCTTAGGCTCATTAATAGTGACTTGTGCCATGTAAATGACACAACCTCTCCCAAAACACTTAGATGTCTTAAATAACGACACCTTATCTGGCAATCCATAGTGTGAATCTCCAGAGATGGTGATTGATTCACCCAATGGGGTTTTAATCTCGATGAGTTTCTTATCGCAGGCAATGCGGGCTTGGTTATGAGATAACCAATCCATGCCTAAAACTACATCGAACCCCGCCAATTTCATTGGTAGCAAAGAGATATGGATAGAATGATTCTTAATGGATATAAAACATCCATCAAGAATGGAAGACGCTGATTCTAAACTTTCATCAGCAAGTTCTATCTGATAAGTTTTATCTAGAATTCTTATGGGCAAGTTTAATAGTTTACTAAACTTATGATCAACAAAAGATTTATCTGCCCCCGAATCGAAAAGAACTCTAGCATAAATATCATTAATGAGGAATGTACCTGTTATGACATTATTGTCATTAACGGCTTCCCTAGCATTCATCTAGAAGGCACGAGCATTCCCCTTCTTGGCCTCTCCAGGCTTTACATCATTACTTTTGGGGTTCTTGGGGCAGTTGAATTTAATATGCCACCTTTCATTATAGCTGTAGCAGACGGCATTCTTAAGATCCTTACATTCTAAGGTTTTATGCCCTCTTTTCTTATAGATACCACATGGTCTAGTTTGTGGATCGATACTACACTGTCCCCAATGCTTACGGTTGCAATTTTTACATGTCGGCTTTACACCCGACTTATCTTGGTTCCTTTTAAACCCGAATCTCCCTTTATTTTTCTTATTAAATCTTTGGGAGTTTTCGTCTTCTCTCTTCCTTTTACAGTCAGATTCAGTCTTAACTGACTTTTTGCCTTACTAGATCAAGGGTGAGGGATAGGGACAGGTCAACGGCGGACCTATAGGTACTAGGCTGAGCAGCCTTTACCATGCCCTTAATCTCAGGAGCTAACCCATTGATAAAACGCGCAATGCGTTTGGTTTCAGGGGTGATCAGATAGGAAACTAACCTCGATAGGGAGTTGAAATCGGAAACATATTTTCGACAATCTAGGTTTTTCATGGAAAGAGACAAAAAGTTTGTCTCTAATTTCTCCACTACATGAAGTGGGCAGTATGTTTCCTTAACAAGGTCCACAAATTTGGACCATCCCAAATTATATAGGTGCACTTTACCTGTAGACTGAATCATGGCTTTCCACCAGATTAGGGCATCGCCCTTAAAGGATTGTGATACGAACTTAACCACATCCTTATCAGCACAGCCGCTGATATCCACTATTGTCTCCATCTTGTCAAGCTACTTCAAGGCTTCTACAGCTCCTTTCTCCCCATTAAAGTCTCGGGGCTTGCAGGAGATGAAATACTTATAGGTACACCCTTCTTTAAAAGAACGGGACCTATTATCGAAATCTATTTTCTTTGGTTCACTCTTCGCATTTGAAGAGTGAACTGAGCTCTCCTTATGAGCTGAAGATGGTCGAATAGATAAGGTCTGACGGTACACTCGATTCTCTAAGCTTCTATGCCGTTCCCATGGCCTTTCAACAGCCCATCATGGAGTGAAAATTTTCATTATCAATATCTCATTTCGGCTTGTTAGAATCAACATTCTGGTGCTACTTTGTACCTCATTTGGTTACCATTTCTTGAGATTTGGTTCTACACATAAAACTCTCCTTAGCCCTGGTCATGTTGTCTTAAACTTGATAATACAATCCAAAGCCCACTGACTAGTGTGATTTAACATTATCAACTCTTAAGGCTTAACATATCTTAAATTTGCCTATTCTTAATAGACCATCATAGGCAATTACATCTGTACATAGTCCATATATTATCAGACAGTGGACTTAAGATCGCATCTGACATTGTCATAATTGACTTTATATAGTCATAGGCTTTTCACAATTGAAATAATAATTTGGGCACATTGGCGGTCACATTGGAATAATATAATATATTGGCATATCACCTGCACTTAGGACATAACATATGGCCATATCAGCCTGTCCACCTTGGACAAAGATTTTTAGCACATTGGCCTATACATAACATATGTAAATTATGGCAAAATCAACCTACCTCAAAAACAGATGTATAAAAATGTCATATGGCATATCAACCTAAAATCATAACTATATAGTAAATTTATGGCATATCAGCCTACATCATAACAGATGTAAATTCATGGCATATCAGCCTGCATCATAATAGATGTAAATTCATGGCATATCAGCCTGCGTCATAACAGATGTAAATTCATGGCATATCAGCCTACATCATAACAGATGTAAATTCATGGCATATCAGCCTACATCATAACAGATGTAAATTCATGGCATATCAGCCTGTCTCTTTGGACAACATGTGGCATATCAGCCTGTCACGTTGGACATACATGTGGCATATCAGCCTGTCATGTTGGACATACATGTGGCATATCAGCCTGTCTCGTTGGACGGTTAGTGTGGTTCCTCAAGCCACACTACCAAAATTATGAGCATTCCTTAATGTTACATAAGAGTACCTTAACAATTGATTAATGGTCCTGGTCACGTTAGACCTTAACGACCTTGGAGGCTTGAACTTAATTCACCACCTCTGGATAGAAGGATAACTTCCCTTAACTACCCTGATAGAATACCCTTTCGTACTTAACTATCATTTCTTGGCCAATGTGTGGTCTATGCCACTTGGCATAATCAAATCTATTAAGGTCTTTTTGGAATTATATCAGAGAGCATATATTTCATGTAAAATCGAGACGCTTGTTTGAAGAGGATGATTACATATATATAATTCCAAAATACTTCATTAAATTTCAATAGAAGTTACAATACTAGAAAAATAAATAAACTCTCCATGCAAGGACTTAAAGGAATAAAAATGTCCATGCAGGGACTAAAGAAATAACAATGTCCTCGCAGGGATTACATATTATTAGTAGAGACTTCACTCGTCCTTCTTTCACTTGACTAACTTGGAGAGTTTCTTGAAGAACTTGTTTGTCTTCTTCTCCGTTATCTCCGCTTGCTACTGCATTTCTTTCATCCGTTCCAAGGCCCAATTGATGGCCTCAAGTGGTGGTGGAGGTTGTGGTTGTGGTTGTGGCATAACCGGATACTGGTACCCATAAGTTAGATATCCAGTTAGTGGATAAGCAGGTGGGAAATGAGACGGGTAAAGTGCGTTGTGCATAACTGCTTGCATATAGGGGTCTTACGACCATGCTTGATAGTCTACTAGTGTTGACGGGTTAAAAGGATCATATCCAGACGTATCTGGATATGTAGGAATTGGGTTACTATAACCCGATGGTGGTGGTTGAACTGCAGGTGTTGGTGTTGGTTCCACCACAGGTGAGGTGTTAGAGGGTCCACCCATTTGTGGGTCCTCTTGAATTGTGGGGTAGGAATTGGGCAAAGGTGGCAGCAATCCCGACCTTTGTCCTGCAAGTACCGACATACGTGCTCCACGCTTCCTCCTTGGTGGTTCAGGTGGTGGTTGTGGTTGGTCTATTGGTTCTATGTGGACATCTTCTTGTATAGGAGGTGGTTGAGAGTGATGGGAAGGTGTGATGGAAAAGGTAAATTGGTTCCAATATTGGTCCCACTCATTAGGACCTTGGTAAGGCGATCCGGTATAAGAGTTCGAATCGCTTGGAATTTCTATGGGATGCGAATTTGATCCCGACGGCGGCATCTCCGGGTCGGAGTCCTCGTCCATAGGGTTTGGCTGGTCCAACTGATTTTGATCGACTGGAGGCGTGTTAAAGTAGTGGTTAGGGTTAAATTCTCCATGATAAGAGTGTGAATGGGAATGGTGAGAATGGTATGAGTGGTGAGAGTGGAAAGAATTTTGGGAATGTGGAGGCGGATGTCTATGAGAGACAGAGTGTCTCGCTGGTTGCCAAGGAGACGAATCTCCTGATTCTTGGTAGGCATCTGAGTTGTGAGGTTGAGAAGGGATGCGCCCTGATGGTCCTCCCCTCATTGGACCTTTTCCTCTCCCACTTTGTCCTCTTACTCTTGGCGGCATTATCCTGTTAAAATCTATTCACAAACAATACTAATAACTTAATAATGAAATGAGTAATCCTAGGTCAATGCATAGACTCAGAAGTCTAAGGAATGTGCTCGTGTAAGTTTGAGATTAAACACAAAAGGCTAGTGTTTAATTCTCTCAAACGCTGGCTCTGATACCAACATGTCACACCCCGGGATTCCTAACCCAAATCCATACACTGGTGGGCCCGGGTGGCAGTATCGTGACGCTAGTTAATAACATCATTGTCAATTAAACACGGTACATCGAAAGTCTTTGGTGTAAAATTACTATTACAAACCAAATGTTCGAAATACAAAATAATATACAGGCTCGTAATAGAAGATCCACAGGCGGATCATAAAATATACAAAGAAAGAATATAAAACAAACTTTAGGGCAGATCTAGGATTTGCAAGATCCTCTATCACTACCGAGCACGCCTATTTTCGTATTGTACTTGCAAGCTCAGCCTTTTGAAAATACGTCAGCTTTCGTTGGTAAATACACCCAACTGACTCATTTTGAAAACTTTTCAAAAAATGTTTTAAGTGCGTATCACCACAAAATCTTTTTATAACTTGGGAAAGTTGGCGTTGCAACCTCGTTAACAGATTCACATGTTTGTCCATACATACAGGGCCCAGTACAGAAACCGAGACATGATTAAATACACACCACTTAGAGCTCACGAAGGAGTTATCCCCAACGTCTTGGGTAATTTGCATTAGAGCGTCTGTCAGGTGTATGCCTACACCCCGCGCTAAGGTCGTGGCCATTACCTAATGTAATGAGCCGAGGATATCCAGGACACGGTAATTTAACCCCCGATGTTTAAGTTATCAAACAAAACTGATTAAAACGGAATATGCGGATTTACTAGCCACAATCCGGCATTCAATTGATCCCATTTCCGACCAAGCGGTAATAATTTACCGTAACCCAAGCCCGTACAGGGAAAATAAGTCGAGAGTATTTACCTGAATTAGAGTTGTTTAAAATGCAAGATTATAACCCAGCCATATTCAAAATGAGCTAAGTGCAGATAGCATTTACCGGAATGTCTCTAGTCTGGATTATGGCATAAGCTAACCAATTAAATACTAACGGTCTTTTTTAAGTCATAGACTTAGACCGACTAGCGTACTTGATCAAAACGTATAGCGCAAGATTAAATGATGATTGGATAGAATGTAGTTTAATCCTAACAAGTACATTGACTTGGGTAATATGGATAAACTATAAACATTCTGGATTTTGAGATTTAAATGACAAGGTTAGACCCGTTTCGGTTAATTTATGTAAACTTGTTACATATACTTAACCGTACGCCTATAAGCGATATCGGGTCACTGGATAAGTAATGGGCAAGTTCTATATGTCATTATATTTTAAATAAGTTGTAATATCAGTAGGATATCAACTTTAATGCCCGTTATGGTTTTAAATTGAAACTATGCCTCATAAGGGCATTTCGGTAATTTCATACCATATGAAAGGAACTTGAATATAATTTAAGTTTATAATCATGAGTATTCTGGAAAAATAGTTTATATACGATAATGTCAGTAGGATATCAATTATATGTGTAATTTATCTTTTATGACCAAACTATGCACCAAAGGGGCATTTTGGTCATTTTACACATAGTTTATAAATTATTTGGGATTCTGAGTTTATAACATGTACCTGCTGTAAATATGTTAAAAATAAGTTTTAAAATTAGTAGGTAACAAGTCTTGGTCAATTAAATGTTTTAAAACCATACTATGCGCCGAAACGGCGCTTATATCGTTTAATGACGTCTTATGCGATATTTAATAAAAAATGACGTTGAGGTCAGATTAAAATGTCTTAGATATGTTATTTAATATAACATATCAGTAGGTAAAATATTCACCTTGAAAAGATTTGATTAAAACCTTTTTATGAGGCACAAGGGCTAAATCGTCATTTGTCGACATAATTCAAGGACCTGCTTGTAACCTCAGTTTATAATCTGGTTTGATATCCCAAATAATCCTACTTATAATATTACATCAGCAGGAAACTTATTTTCAAGTTTATTATCATTAAAACCTTGTTTTATGCAAAAAGGACATTTTAGTCAAAAATGGCATAATTGTGGAACTTGCGCATAAACTTGGATTCTGATTACGATCATGTAATATAACCTCAGAGGGTTATGCTACAATATATTACAATCATAATGCAACTTTTGATCAGTAGGTAACTAATCTAAATCGGGTCAGAATCGAAAGTCAAAGCAGAAGTCAAACTTGGCGACTTTCGGTTGCGAACCGACCATAGAACTGAAATTGACTAGCCAAACATGTTCTTACATGTTCTAATAATTATTACCAACTTGTTTAAGTGTCAAAACAGGTTTCATAACATATATAAGGTCAATTTATGATTTTTTTCGAAAAAATGGCTTGTTTGACTTTTTAATATCGTAACTTTGACCCGTCAATTGGTCTAGCAAACGTGATCTTCAAGAGGTGACCTTTATAGGGGCTAACACCTACCTTATTACGATCACTTAGCCATGTCCCTTGCGAACAATGGCTGGACCATAATGGTCTTAACCAAAAGTCAAAGCGTTTTCCGTAAAACGCTTGACTTTTGGCTATAAAAGCCTATAAACGAAAATGCAAGAGCAAGGAACACTTACAAGAGGTTCCTAGAATGCAAGAGAACTAAGTTGGATGCTCCTTTCAGTTAGGAACTTCCAGAGGAGGGAGAAGAGTTGAAATTGAGAAAGGTGTAAGTTGAAATGGTGAACTTGAACACTTATTTATAGTTGGAGAACTCAAAGGAGGTGATGTCAGGTGTTTTGGGGTGTAAGAGGAAGCTTACAAGTGTCCCAAAATGTGGCATAGCAGTTTGGGAAGCCATAGTTTCGATTAAATGGTTTTTGGAGCTTTGTGTGGCAGCCAAGAAAAACTTTCTATAGCAGAGGTCCTCTGGCGCCACGCGAGAGACCCAGGCCTGGTCTCTCGCGGCCCGCGACCCCCCTATGGCCAGTTTCAAACTTTGACACTTTAACCCCCTTAACTTAATAAAGCTTCTAAAAACCTTCTAAACACCTTTTTGGCACTTTTAGCCCTCCGTAGCCAATACTTGGCATACCCGGGATTATGCCCGGACATTGTCGAGCTCTCGGTTCGTTAAAAGGTCACTCAGAGGTATAAATTAACATGTTGACACTTTTAATCCCTCCATTATCCAACTTTCACATACATACAAAATTGAACCCTCTCATCCAACAAATGGCACGTATGAGAGTTAGGACTTCGCAAAGGATAACTCAAAGGCTTATTATAAGCATGTTGACTCCGTTGTCACTCAGAGGCTGGGCATGTTGACATATCAGTCACTCAGAGGCCAAGTTTTAAGCATGTTGACATATCAGTCACTCAGAGGCTGTTATTTATGCATGTTGACATCGAACCATCACTCAGAGGCTCAGTTGAGCATGTTGACGCCTCTAGTCCTTATTGGTCTTTAATAGACTATATTTAAAATACAACATGTGTCACTATTCTATTGAACACGATTTTACAGGGTGTTACACTAGAACATCACGAGGTTTCTATTTTTTTAATAATGATTTCTTTATCGAATGACATCTTTAACAATCTTCATTACTTAAGATAATGATTTTTTTAGGTGTTCAAATTCAACCGCGTACACTTTTACCTCAATATTGTGAAGTAGTTGATCAACTATAGAGTCACTTTGAATACTTCGGTTGAAATTGACCAAAGGGTGTACAACCGACCAATGACATCGGAGGTATATAAAATGTTATAAAAACACCGTGAAATATAAACAATTGATCAAAAAACTACCCGTGATCAGAAACCACTGATGCAAACCACTGATGACAAACCACTGCTAACATACCAATAGTAGTTGTATAGCAAAACCACTGATTCAACCACAGACTCACTAACCACTGATGTTATACTCAGCAGTGATTGTCCAACGGTGGTTGCCTACCACCAACAGTGTTTGCCTAACATCTGATGTTATTACTCCATTAGAGGTTAGCAACATCATCAGTGTTTGTCTAACATCTGATGTTATTACGCCATTAGAGGTTAGCAACATCATCATTGTTCGTCTAACATCTTATGTTATTAATAATGTTTGTCTAACATCAGAGATTATACTAATGGTATTGCTTATTTTACTTACTTATAGTTGACGATTATATAGGTTGCTGGTATTTGGGTTGAAGGTAATGACAATATCACTTCGTACAAATGAAGTATTGTTATTTACGGTAGGTCTAAATATAGTCAAACTATTCAGCTGTACTGCAGTTGTTACGATCCATTGTCGTATCCTCTATTTTTTTCCTAATGGTGAGTCGGGTTGGCATGCTAACATACCACGTCATGGAGTATCGATCGATAAGGTTCGCAACAATGACAACACTGAAGGAGAAATGGAAGGTACCAACAATTTATTATTCTTTTAAGTGACGATCATAAAAATACCCTAATGCGTTTTATCTTATTAATTGTTTGTTTTTAAAGCACCTATTCCTTGTTTTGTACTCTTCTTGTATATCGATCACATCGAAGCTACAACTAAAAAAAATAGGAAAAGTATATCAACAAAGAATTGATAAACTAACAGAAAAACAAGTGCCAACATATCACGAATAAGAAAATTAACTTAAGTACTATACAATATATCACGAGACGACTGATAAACTAACGGTAAACAAGTATCCTATTTAAATCCCCACTCCCGCCGCATTGTGCGGATAAATGACTAGTTAAAATAATATTTATATAAAATAAATTTAAAACCATTAAAAGAAATAGATTAATTTGATTGGTTAAAAAAGGAGGGGCCCTCGTCCAAACCCTTTCTCGCGCCGTTGCCATCTTCACGTGGCCCTCTCCACCCCTCCGACCACGCCACCTACGACGGTGTGCAACGCCAAGTCATGCCGGCTTTGTGGCCGCCTGGTAGAGACGTTAATCAATAGTGAATGATGTAATAGGCAGATAGTAAGATTTCATTCTTTTATTATACTATGTTAGTTTCATTTCATAAATTCTCAAAATTTTGATTTCTAAATAGCTATACATGTGATTTATTAACTATATTATCTAGTATAATGTACTATTTTCTTTTATTTCTACCATATAAATACCATATTTCTAATCTAAATTCTTCAAACGTTATTTGTTTATTTAATATATTAGGTTATAGTCGTGCGTATTCCACAATATGAATAATTGAAAACTGGTTGTGTTGATTTTAATTATTTTAGATTAAACTAATTTCTTTATCTACGATTTCACAACCGAGCTCTCAGTATGCACACAACTTTTCTTTTTAATTTCTTTTTTCTAACTAGTGTTTGTTTATTTTTTACTCTCATTTGTTACCATTTAACTTCTTTTTAAGCTTTATGTGTTTGTCCGCCTCGTTAACCTTATTTTTTATATTGAGTCTAAATTTTCATTTAAATTTTGTTATAAATCAACATGCCCCTATTAGGGAACACCAGTGTAACCCAGTAGTTATAAATGATGAACTTTATGTATGTGTGTGTAAACGAACGACAAAGTGAACTTTTAATAATAAAAACCATGATCTATTGTTGATAATAACAAAGAGACTTTATCTTTCTACCTTCATTGTTAAATGCAATCTCATTTTAACAGAAGGTAACTATGTGAGCCTCTCTAACTTTATATGTTATTTCATAACAATTTTAAACATTATAATTGAGTTGGAAGTAAGAAAATTGTTTTATGGATGGATAGAATAATTTTTGTTATGAGTGGTATTATTGTGATTGGTAACAAGAGTGAAAGTTAAAGAGTAACAATGATACAATGGAAATATTAATTAATATTTATTAGTTGGTAAATTATTATTGGTAACAATAGTGAAAGTTAAAAGTATCAATCATACAATGGAATTTTTAATTATTATTTGTTAGTTGGTAATAGTTTGCATTATTAAAAATTCAACTTAAAATTAATTAACATTTCATGGTCAAATAAAAATAGATTATATTATAAGGTAAATTCTCAAACCTTTGCTAAGCATTGTATAGAATTAGAGGTATATATTAAAATCGACCAAAATAATAACATGATTAATAAAAATTAATTTTCAATCAGATTTAATAAACTAATAAGATCGGGTCTCATGTTTTATAAGGAAAATATAATTTCATATCCGGTGGCGAAGCTTGAGATTTTTGACCGAGGGTCGGAAGTCACCGGATCTAAACATTTCTATAAAACCGGGGTCGAAAACGTATTACCCAAAAATTTATATACGAAAACTACATATTCTCAACTACTGAGCGAAAAGTTCAAGGGTCGGCCGCCCCCTCCCGCCCCTTAAAATATTTGCCATGTTCATAACGATTTTTCTTTGTAAGGTGAGAATTATGTCAATCATAACGCTTCACCTTTCTAGCACCTAACATGGATGAACAATCAAACTGTAACTTCATAGACAAATGACAACCTGGAAAAAGATTCCATGAGTGCCCAAAATATGTGGTATGATCCTCCCTCACCCCATCCCACCCCACCACATAGTATACAAACTTGTGATACATCCCTACTATATATCTAATCTCCATTGCAAGTTTAAGGCCCTCAATAAAGAAGATGATTTAATTATGGGATATTAGATTTAAATAACCGTAACTTTCACTAATTAGTTGATAACACTTTCAACTTTCGATTTATATCACATCACTCTCAACTTTCGACATATTTTCTAATTTCGCCCTCAAACTAACTAAATCCTAACTCAGTTAGCTTTTTACTTATGTGACACTTGTGTGCTGACGTGTCATTTTTAATGACGTGGCGGCTGACGTGGTTGTTGTGGCATTTAATTTGGCTTTTTGTTGACAAGGCATCTGACTTGGCTTTTGATGACGTGGTATCTGACGTCAGCAAACTAGGTTGGTGTTAAGATAGTTTGGGAGTAATATCGGAATATGAGTGGAAAGTTGGGAGTGGTGTTGTACGAATCGAAAGTCGGGAGTGTTATCGATCAATTGATGAAAGTTATGGTTATTTAAATCCAATGACCCTATAAATATTTGTTCAATTTGGGAACAAATGTATACCTTCATTTCTTCTTGTGTTTTGCATCCGATTTGAACCATTCTGTAACTCCTTATAAACCAAAAATACACCTTAATGGTGTGCAAATTTGGGTTATTGTATAAAGGGGATTTTATGTGACAATGATAAGAAGTGCTTTAGACAATTATACCTAAATTTTAATTGTGGAGATCAAAAACTACAAACTTGTAAGGTTTTTTACAAGTTTGACTTGATAAGGGGTAATAATTTCTTTCTCCATGATTTGAATAAAGAAACCACCTCACAAAACACAAGCTATTATCATCAAAACTCCTAAAAATTCGCAAGTTTGCTTTTTTCTTCCCAGATAATGAATCAAAATTCAAAATTCAGATTGTATTATAAAATAATCAATCAAGCCACTTCTTCATTGTGTTTTAATAGAGGTTCCAGAATTTCGTCTAATTCAAGTCATGGTGTTTTTAAACAACTGGAAACATTGTATTTTTATGATTCAAAACATGGTGTTCTAACATCTAGAAGGAATGTATTTTACGATTGAAGTCATGGTGTTTTAATATCTGGAATAACAATACAATTATTTCAGATTTAAAAACACCATGACTGCATTACGTTTCAAGAAGATATTTGCTTTCCTAAAATTTTTGGATAAAACAATCCTGAATACCCATATTCCAAATAATAAGATATATGAAACGTAAAAGAAGATATTTGCTTTCCTAAAATTTCTCAAAAAATGGTTAAGCATGATATAGTAATTGAATTTTATTTGAAATTACAATATTACCCTTAATCTCTAAATTTAATCAATGCCACATGTCCTAATCTTATTATTTTTTACACTTCTCACACAAAACACTCTTTGTACAGGAACCTTAACCTGGTGTCCAATGATAACTTCAAACAAAGACATTAGCCAGGTACACTACTAGAAAATTGAGTTTCTTTTACCACATTTTTTGTCGCAAAAAGGGCGTAATTGCCCTGTTGCGACCGTTTTCGACCAAAAAGGCGATGGAAAAAGATCCTTCACAATTGCTCTATTGCGACTGAGTTTCAACCGCGCCACTTTTTGCGACCTGGATTTTGCGACTATAATATTGGTTGCAAATATTGCGACTGTTTCTGGTTTTGTGATACTTTGTTTGCGATGTTTGGTTGCGATGTTTTTGCAACCACATGCCTTTTACAAAGACATTTCACGACCGCTTGCTTTTTACATATTGCTACCTGATTGGTTTGCTCAGCAAACGTACAAAGTGGACCGATGTTTGGCTGCCCCCTTCTTCCCATACCACTGTGACCAATTTTGCAGGCGCAAAATATATTTTTTTTTTGACTATTTGATATTTAGCTTTTTTAGCCATTTTGTATTTTAACTTGCGTATAATGCCATATTTTTAAATCCAAGCATTTATTGAATTTTCACGATTATATAAAACATTCCACTTAAAACATCATATACCTGAGTTATAACAAAATACATATTCAAAATAAAAAGTTTATAACTAACCTGATTATTAGACATTTTCACACCTTACTTTTAGCATCGAATTAATGAGCAAATGTAGATATCATTTTCTTATAAAGAAGGTATATAACATAGCAATTATGCGTCAAAAGGTCAAACTTGGCAAGTGCTGATGGTTCATTGGTTGTAATAGGAGCAAGAGAGATCAAATCAGGTTGAGCTCTAGCACCACGGGTATATCTGCAGAAGACACAAACGGGTCAAAAGAATTGGCTTGATCCGTCAACAATTTCAAGTCTGTTTCTTATATTTCAACTAGTATTACCATAAGTAGGGGTGCAAATGAGCCGAGTAGCTCGCAAGCTACTCGAGATCGGCTCGAGAAATGCTCGAAACTAGCGAGCCTTATCGATTTCGAGCCGAGCTTGAGCCTAAAATAAAGCTCGTTTATTTACCAAGCCTGGCATGTGAAGCTAGCTAGGCTCGTCGATCCTTAGTGTAAACGAGCCGAGCTTATTTAAACTTGTTTACGAGCCAAGTCCTAAAAAAAAACTTATTTAGTAAACGAGTCCAAGCCCGAGCTTCACTTATCGAGCTCGTGAGCCATAAATAGTCCATTACTTATGTTATTTTTATTTAATATAATAATTAGTAGATAATTAATAAGCCGAGCTTGAGCTTTGAAAACAAAGCTCCAACCAAGCCGAGCTCAAGCGCGGGCTCGGCTCATTTGCACCGTACTATCCATAATGATCCAAGCAATCTAAGATTCCTCTATTATAAATTGAGTAAGTTGTTAAAATGGTCCCTAAGATTTGGTCAATTTTGCCACTTTAGTCCAAAATTCAAACCTTTTGAATCTGGGTCCCTGTGGTTTCAATTTTGTTGTCATTTTCGTCAAAAGCAAAATCTAGTTAGATTTTTCAGTTAACATTCAGTTTTTTGTCTTTTTCCTCCCTTTTAATGAAAGGCAAAATGGTCAATTTTTTTAAATTTGTTATAACAAAACATTAAAAGACCATTTTGCCCTTTATTAAAAAGGAGGGAAAAGACAGAAAAAATGAATGTTAACTGAAAAATCTAATCAGATTTTGATTTTGGATGAAAATAACAACAAAATTGAAACCACAAATACCTATATTCAAAAAGTTTAAGTTTTGGACTAAAGTGGTAAAAATGACCAAACTTTAAGCACCATTTTGAAAGTTTACTCTTTTATATTTTAGTGGATTTTACTTTAGATATTTGAAATAACTTAAGTAATTTGATTACCGACTTGTTTGGTGTCGGTTGAACCAAGACGGTAGCAACAGGCACTAATGCGTGACTCGTTTCAAGGTTGTTTTTAGGCTTTGACTTTTCAGATGAAACTAAATGAGTTCTGTTAGAAAGGAAAGTCAAACCTTGGAGGTAATCGCAGCTAATCAACAGCCGAACATCCTTCAGCAGCTAATCAACAGCCGGACATCCAGCTAATCAACAGCAAATCACTGCAATGTTAAAGACAGCTAGTAATCAGCTGCTGTCTTCTATGTTTAGATTACGGTTTTGTGTATAAATTCAATACCTTTCTTTGTAACGAAACATACAGAAAAAGATACCTCAATTCAGTGTTCTGTGAATCACTTGTTAACATGGTATCAGAGCAGTGTCGTTCTTGACCTGTTCATCATTTACCTTGCTCACCCAAACCAATCATCCTCTCAACCAAGCTGCCATGGCCGAAGCCGGTAACTTGGGAGAAGATCTATCAATTCAAATCGCCAATCTGCTCAAGAATGGCCTTAACCCACAAAACCGAAACCCGAAACTATCCGATAACCTTCAAATAAACCTCAAGCTCAACAGCCAAAATTATGCTCTATGGACCCGGATGATGAGGGTAGCCATAGGCGGCAAATCAAAAGCCTTTCTAAACCATTTGTCAACCAATCCACCAAACCAAACCAGCGAAGAATATGAACAATGGGAACAAGACGACCTAGTCGTCTTCTCATGGCTCATACAAAACATCGAACCAACCCTCGCCAGCAATCTAACCGAATTTCCGACAGCAAAATCGCTGTGGGATGCCCTGGCTATAACATATAGCAGTGGGCGTGACAAGCTCCAAACTTTCAACCTACATGTCAAGGCAAATGAAATCAAACAGAACAATCTCTCCCTAGAAGAATTGTGGATTATACTCCAAGGAGTATGGGGAGAAATTGATAGGATTGACCCAAACCCTATGACCTGCCCAGCCGATATCCAAGCGTATCACAAAATCAGGACGGAACAGAAACTGTTCCAGTTTCTAAACGCCCTCAACCGGAAATATGACCCTATAAAAAGGGAAATACTCCGGTTAGAACCCCTTCCAACCGTAGAAACTGCATACGCTACTGTCCGCAAGGAGGCCGCTCACCAGAATATTCTGGGAACACCTCTCAATGACACACAGGGTATCACAGCGGGTCTAATGGCCTCTGAAATTGACGGACTAGGGCTTGCGTCAAAGGGCTACCGACGAGCCGATGGAAAAAAATCGGAACAAGTAAAGACGACAAAACTCACCTCAAGTGTGATCATTGCGGCATGACGAAACATACCCGGGAACAATGTTTCAAACTCGTCGGGTATCCCGAATGGTGGTCTGATGGTCAGAAGAGAGGCACAAAGACTACAGAAAAAGGGAAGACATCTGGCGCCGGCAACCGAGATGTCACCAGAGATGAAAGCCGGAACAGATCGGGCTTCGGCGGAATGGCCAAAGCAGATGAAGAAGAAGCAACAGGTAAAGGGTTTGGGGCGCAACCCTCAGCCATACATAAGTGAAGAAGAAACAGATATTGCACGAATAGTCCCTCGGTCATACACGAGTTTTAAACAATCAAATATTGCACATATAGTCCCTGGAAATAAGGGAAAAGTCAATATGGCCCACGAACATCAAAAACAAAAACTATGGATTTTTTATTGTGGCGCAACCGATACGATGACTTATGAGCTATCGGATATTATCTCAACAACCAAACCAGAAAAAACACATATTCAAACGGCAAACGGAGGAATAATGGATGTAAAATCGGGAGGGACTATTGAGATTTCACCCACAATAAAAATCTCTAATTGCCTTTATGTTCCTTCGTTATCACATAAGCTGCTTTCCATCAGCCATGTCACAAAGGAACTCAACTGTATTGTCCTAATGTACCCTACGTTTTGTATTTTACAGGATATCAGGACGGGAGTGATCATTGGGCGTGGCACTGAAAATCAAGGGTTGTACTATGTGGATGAGGTGACTCAAAGTGGTGCTGTGATGCTGACTCATGGGACATCGGAACGAGAAGCTTGGCTATGGCACCGAAGATTAGGTCATCCTTCTACAAGTTATTCGCATATTTTATTTCCAAAACTATTTCCAGTTAATTCTATGTCACATTGTGAAACATGTGTTTTAGCAAAAAGCCATAGAAAAACTTTTAAACCCAATAATACTAAGGCTGCTTTGCCATTTTCATTAATACATTCTGACGTATGGGGTCCTGCCCCAGTTCTTGGGGGGCAAAACCTTTGGTACTTTGTGATGTTCGTTGATGATTGTACCCGAATGACCTGGGTTTATTTTTTGAAAAACAAATCCGAAGTATTTGAAAAGTTCACTATGTTTTACGCCATGATCCAAACCCAATTTCAAACAAACATCCAAATATTCCGATCTGATAATGGCGGTGAGTTTGTTAATACCTCGTTTAAATCCTTTTTCCAAGACAAGGGAATAATCCACCAAACTACATGCCCAAACACCCCAGAACAAAACGGTGTCGCCGAAAGAAAAAATCGCATTTTGCTAGAAATGACACGAGCTCTCCTAATTGAATCCCAGGTCCCGAAATATTTTTGGCCTGAAGCCCTTGCTACTGCTACCTATCTTCTCAACCGACTCCCAACAAAAATCCTAAAGCTTAATACTCCGTTACACACCCTTTCAAAATTCTTCAAACTACCCTCAGTTCTTACTCTTCAACCACGAATCTTTGGATGTACTGCCTTTGTTCACATACCTAAATCAGACCGAACCAAACTTGATCCTTGTGCTGAAAAATGTGTCTTTGTTGGGTATGGAATGAATCAAAAGGGATACAGATGTTATAATCCAAAAACACGTCATATGTTCACCACAATAAACTGTGACTTTCTTGAAACCGAGTATTACTACAATTCCCAACTCAGTGGTCAGGGGGAGAAGGAGTGTTTAGACACACTAAGCTGGTTAAAATATGTTCCCTATGTACCAACTAAAGAGTCACCTACTACAGAGTCACCAGACTTCAATTTCAGTGCCACTGACGGTCCTAATGTTCCTCCTAACCTGGTGTCCGAGGTAAGTAATACTCACCCTATTCAGTCTGATGGTAATGACTCCGAGGATACCAATACTTCTAACCATGAAACTGCCACAGAACAAACTGAAAATTTGCAGGCAGATGAATCCAGACAAGAAGAACCACCATCAAGATATGTGTTACCCCCTAGAACAAACAGAGGGGTTCCTCCGAAACGGTATTCTCCTGAAAAAGAACCAAGAAGATCTAGTTATCCTATAGCTAGTGTGGCCGATGGAAATTTCACTAAGGAAGCCAAAGCATTTGTCTCATCTGTTTATTCCGAAGAAACTCCTACAAACGTGGATCAAGCCTTAAAATCTAAACATTGGAAGGAAGCAATGAAAACGGAAATGGAAGCCCTAATCAAGAACAATACTTGGGAAAAGTGTACTCTTCCATTGGGAAAGAAATCCGTGGGGTGTCGTTGGGTCTATACGGTTAAGTATAAACCAGATGGTACAATTGAAAGATATAAAGCCCGACTGGTAGCAAAAGGGTATACCCAGACACATGGGATTGACTATGCTGAAACATTCTCCCCAGTTGCAAAAATGAACACAATTAGGGTTCTTTTTTCGATAGCTGCAAATGAAGGGTGGCCACTTCAACAGTTTGATGTAAAAAATGCCTTTTTACACGGGGACCTAGATGAAGAGGTATTTATGGATGCTCCTCCAGGATTCACAAAAGATTTCAAAACTGGAGAAGTTTGCCGTCTAAAGAAGTCTCTTTATGGTTTGAAGCAATCTCCCCGGGCTTGGTTTGGCAGATTTACGGTAGCTATGAAAAAGTTTGGATATAAACAGAGTAATGCCGATCATACTTTGTTTCTCAAAAAAAGAGGAAAATTCGTAACCTGCCTAATTATCTATGTAGATGATATGATCATTACGGGAACGATAAAGAAGAAATGGTAAGACTCAAAGAAAACTTGTTTGCTGAATTTGAAATGAAAGATTTGGGCAGACTTAAGTATTTCCTCGGAATCGAAGTACTAAGGTCAAAACAAGGAATTTTCATTAGCCAGAAGAAGTATGTCTTAGACTTGTTGGCAGAGATCGGAATGATCGATTGCAAACCAGCAGACACTCCTATGAGTGTGAACCAAAAGCTTTATATGGAGGAAGGAGCAAAGTTAGCAAATAAAGAAAGATACCAACGGCTGGTGGGAAAGCTAATATATCTCTCACATACTCGTCCAGACATTGCCTATGCTGTAGGGGTAGTAAGTCAGTTCATGCACCAACCTCAACAGTCACATATGGAAGCAGTTTGGAGAATTATTAGATATCTCAAAGGAACAGTGGGTCATGGAGTCCTGTTTCAATCACATGGACACCTAAATGTTCAAATCTATACCGATGCAGACTGGGCAGGAGATAAAGGAAGTCGGAGATCAACAACAGGCTACTTCACTTTAGTTGGAGGAAATCTTGTTACTTGGAGAAGTAAAAAACAAAAGGTGGTTGCTCTCTCAAGTGCAGAAGCTGAATTTAGAGGTATAGCTCGAGGTTTAACAGAAGCCATGTGGATACGAAGACTCTTAGCTGAGATTGGTTTTCCATCAAAAGAAACAAGTAAGATTATGTGTGATAATAAAGCTGCAATTCAGATTTCAGAAAACCCAGTACAACATGATCGAACAAAACACGTGGAAGTTGATAGGAACTTCATCAAAGAAAAATTGGAAGATGGTACGATCGAACTACCATTCGTTCGATCAAAGGATCAGCTTGCTGACATTCTAACAAAAGCAGTTAACGGGAAAATTTTCAACGATTGTTTGGGCAAGTTGAATTTTGGAAATCCAACTATTCAACTTGAGGGGGAGTGTTAGAAAGGAAAGTCAAACCTTGGAGGTAATCGCAGCTAATCAACAGCCGGACATCCTTCAGCAGCTAATCAACAGCCGGACATCCAGCTAATCAACAGCAAATCACTGCAATGTTAAAGACAGCTAGTAATCAGCTGCTGTCTTCTATGTTTAGATTACGGTTTTGTGTATAAATTCAATACCTTTCTTTGTAACGAAACATACAGAAAAAGATACCTCAATTCAGTGTTCTGTGAATCACTTGTTAACAAGTTCCTGTAAGAAGTGCTTCATGTTTGGCTAGGACTTGCTGTAAATCATCAAAAAGAGCTAAGCCGAGAGATAATAGTGATTCATCCTGGGACAAAAAAATAAAATAAATATCAGGATAAAAAATCAAAATAATGAAAATAGAACAAATATTGATCAATGCAATCAACTAAATTGAAACTCAAATAATTTCCTTTCACAAATTTTGAATTCCACCAAGATAACCTTTTATGCGGCTTCCAAATTGCCAGGTTCTTCTGGAGTTCGAGTAGTTTATCTACAAGCACCTAGAGTGAGTGGGACATTCCCAACCGACTTTGGTTTTAGTATTATTTTAGAACTCGTACGTTGTGAGAGGATCTTAAGTTTTTATATCTATAAAACAAGCGCATTTCATGCATAATAATTTTGTTATAGATAAAAATGTTGTGGCCAATAAGGCGATGTTCATATTACACGAACAATAACGTTGAGAGCACTAGACGATTGACTTAGGATAACATGAGACATTGAGGCGATGAGCAAATTGTCGTTTAGCGGTTTAGGGTTTAACTTTTAGATTTGGTGATAAGTTTTTTTATTGGTGTGATTAGACTAGTACGTATAGACATAGTTGTAAATTTGTATATAGTGGGTCAAAATCTAATAGAGTGATATATTTAAAACTATAAATATATTTTGTATTTATGTATATATATATGTGTGTGTCTGTGTATATATTGTGTATATACGTGTATATACATGTTCATATATGTATGTCATAGTATGGGTATATGTATATGTCTATACTAATAAAAAATAATAAATCGGGCCAAACCGATCCAATCAGATCATTGCTCATGCTTGGTTTGTTTAAAAACCGAACCGAGCAGAGCGGCTCATTTATAACTGTCAAAGGAGCATTTTCTAAGCGAGCGGCGAGCAATTTGAACGGTCCTAGTTGTGAATACTTTTCTATTTCTCACTTTTGTTCTTGTGCAACATATATATATATATATATATATATATATATATATGGGAGGGTTATCTTGAGAACTCTAAATATTGCGAGAATCGTAAGAAAGAATCTAAAAACCAATTTTTTTAATACAAACCTTATTGTAATTAAAATACAACATGAAAAAAAAAAAAAAGAATTTACAACGTCAAATAATTCATTTCTCATCTCAAAATCACCTTTATTAGACTTTTTACACATGTGTAAATATAAGAAATTTACACATGTGTAAATGGCAAATTTACACATGTGTAAATTTTCTTTATTTAAGAATTCATGTAAATTTGAACATGTAAATAAAATTTCTAACATTGTATTCGTATAATAATTATAAGTGTAAAAAAATGAATTTGAATTGTTTTTTACCAAGTTCTCGTGATTTTTTTCATTCATTCTCACGGTTCTCACGATATTTAGCGTTCTCATTTAAACATTTCCCTGTATATATATATAGCGGAGAGTTATCTTGAAAACGCTAAATATTGCGAGAACCGTGAGAACGAATGAAAAAACCAATCAAAATCAATTTTTATAATACAAGTTTCATGATAGTTAAAATAAAACAATAAGAAAAAGAATTTACTCTTTGAATAATTTATCTTTACTTTCAAAATCACTCTTAATAAAATTTTTACACATGTGTAAATACAACAAATTTACACATATGTAAAGGTAAACTTATACATGTGTAAATTTTTATTATCTCTGAATACATGTAAATTTAAATGTGTAAATTTAATTTCTAATATTATATTCGAATATACGTGTACAAAGAAATTTTGAATTTGAAATTCTTTTTACCAAGTTTTTGCGGTTTTTTAATTCGTTCTCATGGTTCTCGCAATATTTAGCATTCTCATTCAAACATTCCCCTATATATATACACACACAACAAAAATATATGGGACAAATTAAGTGAGAACGCTAAATATTGCGAGAACCGTGAAAATGAATGAGAAACCAATCAAAACCATTTTTTAAGACAATCATCATTTTAATTAAAATACAACATCAATAAAAGAAATTACAAGAGGGTAAATGGCAAACCTACACATGTGTAAACATAACAAATTTACACATGTGTAAATGGCAAACTTACACATGTGTAAATGGCAAACTTACAATGACAAGTGTAAATATTCACGTAAATTTAAATGTGTATATTAAATTACTAGAATTGTATTTGAATAATAATGACAAGTGTAAAATGTTTTTGAATTTCACTTGTTTTTGACCAACTTCTAGTGTTTTTTTCATTCGTTATCACGGTTCTCGCGATATTTAGCGTTCTCATTTAAATCCTCCACTATATATATATATGTATGTGTGTGTGTGTGTTATCGAACGTTTTGTAACATAAAATAACAAAAAGCACGAAGGGGATTTTTAATAAAAAATAAAAAATTTAGTTTTTTTTAGCATATGTATATATATATATATATATATATATATATATATATATATAAGCACTGAATTTTTAAAAGTTTTTATAAAAACTCCTCTCAACACTTTTTGTTTTTTTATTACAAAATGTTCGATAACATGTATCTTAAATTCCCTAAATGTTTTTTAAAAAAAAGTTTGTACATAAGGTTTTTTGAGTTTTCTCTCTATAAGTCCCATATAATATATATATATATATATATATATATATATATATATATATATATATATATATATATATATATATATAAACGGGATCAGGAGAAAACAATTAGAAGTGACGGATCCTGACCGAACACGTGGCAAGGGGCTAAATGATATGCAGGGTACGATTGTCATTATGTAGTTTTCGCCCAATAAAATGCGTTTTAAATTCGTTTGAAATAAAATTCCAAAAGATTTCGTATTAGCTGTTACCTCCTCCCCAGGCTTTTGAAATCTATGGCGTGTAATGTGGATTCTGATCTACAGTGTAATTTTCGGATGTTGTTTTTATATTTGATTCCAGCAAATCATGTAACAGATATGGTGTTTTCTTTCTTTATGGTTGTTTAATGGATTTTTTTTCTCATATGTAATATTTGAAATGGCGTTTTATTTTTTTAATGTTGTTCTTTATATATTCATTATGAGGCATTTTCATTATTAATTTCAATTGTTGTTGGGATCTAATATATGCTTATTTGTTTACCATCATTGGCGTTTTACATTTAGTTGCATACATTTGATTAGTTGTAGATATTGGTGTTAATTTGTAAACATTAGTTCTTACTATTCGTTGATTATTCAACTTATAGCCTTTTCATTGACATGTGTCAGGAAGACTGTGTTATCAGTTCTTCATATTGATTATTATTCAACTAATGACGTTTTCATTATGGCGTTTTCGTAATTCTTATTGTTTATTATTCAATTAATGGTGTTTTTATCGATAATGTTTTTTCAGATGAGGGTGTTTCTTCGAATGAAAGTTTTTGCCTGAAAGCTGGTTTTCCATTTATCATTCCCGACGTTAGTGAAGAGATAAAGCCATATATAGACATGATATTCCCAAGCCTCGATGATTTTTATTCAATGTATGTTAGGTATGCGACAGCTTGTGGTTTTTCTGTTAGGAAAGAGAGTGAAAAGATAAACGCTAAAGGAATAACACATATTAAGTATTACATGTGTACGAGATCTGGGGTATATAAGGACAAGAAGGTTGATACGTTGGACCCTAATCAAAAGGAAATGATTGTGCGATCCAATTTTACAAAGAGGACTGGTTGTGGAGCACTATTATGTGAAATATTTGAGGCTGGATCATGGAAGGTCTATAAGTTTGTTGAGGAGCATAACCATGGTTTTGTTGAACAGCCTGATAAGCATTTCCTCATGTCTGAACGGCACCTCACTCAGCTCAAAAAGCATGTTATATATAGCATGTCTAAGTTGAATTTGGAACTGGTTAAGGCGTTTAATGTTATGAAGACTTGTTTTGGTGGTTTTGAAGACATGGGTGCAAGTAAAGTTGATTTTAAGAACAACAAAAGACAAATTAACTTGTTTATAGGGGAATATGACGCTGAGATGGTTGTGAGACATTTGCATGAAAAAAAACTGTCCCAGCCTAATTTCTCGTATTATTACTTGACTGACGATGATAATCGTTTGAAGGGACTTTTTTGGTGTGATGATCAACGCAAACGTAATTACCACATGTTTGGTGATGTGATTTCGTTTGACGCCACGCATCGTTCCAACAAGTAATATTTATAATTCTATTTTTTTGTGTTTTTCGCATTTTCAACGATTAGATACATTGGTGTTTTGTTCCAGTTTCATTTATCAATAGCGTTTCATATGCAGATTCTCTATGGTATTTGTATCATTCCATGGTATAGACAATCACCATTGTAATGTTACATTTGGTCTGCAGTATTGGCGTCAGAAATGGTTGATACGTATATATGGTTGTAGAGAGTTTTTATAAAAGCTGTTGGTTCTCAAAAAAAAAATTGTTGTCACTGACCAGGATCCAGCAATGAAGAAGGCTATTTCTATTATATTTGTTGAAACGAGGCATCAATTATGCATGTGGAACGTGATGCATAAACTTTCTCTAAAGGTTGATGTTCCTATTTTCATGTGTTTGGCATCTTAATATATATGGCGTTTTATCATTCTTAAGGGTGTTATATGTTAGTTTTTTGTTGATATAGTATTTATTCCATGGCGCTTTCATGTTTTATACAGGTTGGTGTTAGGCTATGCAATTCAACTAATTTCAGAGAACATATTTGTGGTGTTGTGTGGACGGACATTCTTACACCCGAAGAGTTTGAATCAAGATGGGAAAAGGTTATTAAATAGTTAATTTAGAGGACAATGACTGGCTTTCTGATATTTTGCCCTTATGGATTCTTGGATTCCTGCATACTATAGAATGGAGGAACTATCGGGCCTTATGCGTACGACATCAAGGTTGGAGAGTGAGAACCATTTTTTTGGCCAAGTGTGCAATGCAAAATCTACTCTTGTTGAGTTCATGACTCATTACGAAACTACAATAGAAGGACAGTGTCACACGCACCGGAAAAATGACCATGAATCTCAATACAAACGACCCCAGTTGAAAAGTAATTATAAGGTGTTGAAGAACCAAGCTGCTAAGATATACACAAAAACTCTTTTGTGACATTTAAGCTGAGCTAATTACGATTGTGGGTTGCATAAAGCAACAGTATGAAGAGCAAGCCGATGGGTTTTTTAAGTTCTACATAAATGATTTCTAGCAGCCTTGTACACCCTTATTCGAGGTAAATAATGGCGTTTTCTGAGCATGGCTTTATTTTTATTTTTCCCCATAGAGTTCTAAATACAGTGTCTGCATGGCGTTTTATACATTAACTGTCTTTGGCGTTTTTCAGATAATGTACCGTAAGTCTGATGGCACCAGCACTTGCTCATGTAGGCGTTTTGAGCAGTTTGGTTTCCTATGTAGACATATAATTTATGTTTTGAGAAGTTTGGATATTAGGGAATTTCCGAAACAGTATATTTTGAATGGATGGCGTAAAGAGGCTTCGCCAAATTGCTCTTCAGATTACTCAATGACTCATGATTTTATCCAAACTGAGCTTGATCCCGATGTGCAAAGTATGATTTGAGAAATTATTTTTACAACATAGTATACTTTGAACCATTTATCTAGTAATAAGGAGGAGCTATCCTTATTCAACGATCATGTTCAATCTTATATGAAGAAGGGTCAAGATATGCATATTGTTGCTCCTCTTCATAGTACTATGGATAGATTTGCGGAGATAACAGAACAATATTAAAACGACAAGAATCCGATAAGAGTCCCTGTTGGATATTAGTCGAAAGGTTCTAGGTTCTAGATCTTGCAAGCGTTTGAAATCCAAACAGGAGTAAGCAATTGAAAAAAAACAAAGCCCGGGGCGAAAGAAAGACAGTGTAAGAATTGCAAAGCTTTCGGATGTAACATTTATGTAAAATGGGTTCAAAACCCGCTTCGTTTATCAATCAAATATTCAGTTTAAGTTCGTTGCGTATCCTATTAGTGCCGATTATATTTTTATGTTTCATAATTAATAAATATTGTAGAATTTAAAAACTATAATACTAATAATAATAATAATAATAATAATAATAATAATAATAATAATAATAATAATAATAATAAGTAAATGAAAATAAAAATAAAAATAAACTCTAAAAAGAAAACAAACATTTGCAAGGAGTAGCCGGGTTTCGAACCCGGGTCTCCCGCTTGCACACACACACGAAACACCACTACTCTGCACACACTTTAGTGACTTGATTTGTAAATAAATAAGTTTTATAGTAGATTTAAGAGCGAAAACCTGCAAGTTCATCAATAAAATCCATAACCGCTATTCCAATCATCATACCGCGCGACCTATGTTGATTGTAACCGAATCCAAATCGCAAGTTACGCGCGGAACCCGAATTTTATGAGGGTAACTGACTGGAATCAATGATTTCAATAATCATGGATTAAAAGAAAAACCGAAACATTCAATCTATAAATACTAGCCTTGCCATCACAATTAAACTCGCTCACTACCTTCGAGTTGCTGCTCTTATTCTCTCTAATCAAACGTTCTGCTTCATCGGAAAGTTGTTCTGTTTTTTGCCGGAATTAATCACCGGAAATATCCGATCAACACCGAGGTCAATCGGAGGAGTGTAACACTCTTTCAATTCGGTACGCTCATCTAACCCTTACTCTGTGTAATGTCTATTCTGTTCAATCTAAACAATTCAGTTCAAGGGAAATCGTCAGTTGTTCAAATGTCTGGGTAAAATGAAGAAGATGAAGTTATGAAGGATATATGTATAATTAAACTTGGTCTTTTAAACGGGTTAGACACACAGTCCAGTGGTGGACTGTGTGCATTTCATACTATCGATACCGGGTTCGAATCACACACGTTACCGACTTTCTGAAATAAAACCCAAACTTTTTATACCTAATCAGATCACCTATCTGTAAGTTTATATAACTAATGTAACTCCGGGATACTACGGGTTAGACACACAGCCCAACTTGTTGGGCTGTGTGCACACGAAACCTCAGGTACCGAGTTCGATTCGGGTTATTGAAACCGGTTTGACCATTATATAACCTTTTTAAATAAAAACAAAATATAATTAAACCTAGTTTGTATATATAAGTAATAAAAATGGAGTTCATTTCGGGTTAGACACATAGCTCAGTTGGAAGAGTTGCGTGCACACGAACAAGAGGTCTCAAGTTCGAATCCCGCACACAATGCTTAATAAATCATGCGACCCGGTCAGACGTTAGATCTGACAATTATTTTTTTATGTTTATTTATCTTATCTTATTTATTGTATATATATTAATACTTTGGTTAAAAATCCAATTAATAATACATAAAATGTATAATTTTAAAGGGTATATAACCTCAACAAAATACTATAAAAAATAACCTAAAAACCTAACAAAAAGTATTAAAGCAAAATATTAAATAATTTATATTTATCGATTTATCGAATTATTATTTTAGGTTAGTATTCGTGCGCCGATCAAATCCTCAATTCGTGCGCACTCTTCATCAATCTAGAAAAACGCACCCACGGTGAGTGAATCTCTACAAATTCTCTGTTTTAATCACGTTTTGGGGTGTATCATGTGTCGTAAAATTCCATTATTTTATTTAAACACTTGTGCCTATATCATCTTGTGATCAAATATGAAATGGTTGTTGTGTGATTATTATTATGTGGATTAAATTTATCATTTCAGTGCACTCATTTCATTAGGCCCATCAATTCCTCGTGGGATACGGGTTGAGCATCAGTTGTCTCATTAGATCGACTCCGTTTGATTGAGCCTTGATCTCAAATACATCATCATTCATGTCATATATTCATTCAATGTGGTTTGTAATTGTTTACATTTATATATTTGCTCACATGTGATTTATGCACGAATTTTCTTTAATAAATAAAACATGCAATTATTTAAAATGTTTTAACAAGGTTCACTCGCCAACTTTTGTTGACCCAAAATCTCCCATGTTTTACACATGATACAGGTGATCCAGTTGAGTAAAGAAACACTTAGGACGGCCTAGAAGAATAAACAAGCTATTGCGTTGGAATAAACATTTAGAGTCTTTTTTTTGTATTTGTATGAACTTTGTTTATTTGATATTTGAATTTGAAATTTGAATTTAATAAATATGAAACTTTTTAGTAAATATCATGAGCTTTGGTGATAACCCAATCATGCCCCGACTTTTATTCCGCTGCGGGTTGGGGTGTGACAGATTGGTATCAGAGCTTGTGGCTATAGGGATATAGGATAGGTTATTAGACCCTTAGAACCTATACTATAGTCGATTAAATTTTAATTGTTTATGTGTTACATGCAAAATTCATGATGTTTATATGTTTCATGTTCACACCCAATACTATGCAAGCACACTCATAAGTACATGTTAATATGCAATGCTCATCATAGTTCATAACCTCATAACATGCCATATCTATGAAAGCACACACCTCACGATTTCCATGATTTTTGCAATGATTTCGTAATTTTTCAAATCACATCAAAGTGAGTTTTCACGACGGGCATGTAGTAACTGGAAGGGTACGAGTACCGGTAGTCGGAACGTCCTGTCTAGGCTTGGCATTCGTATAAATCCAAAATAAAGGACCAGTTTGCCTACCTGGGGACTAACGATGAGAGTACGAAGGACCTATTAGGCCAAAACATGCTATACCAAACATCGTGTGAGCTAACCCCACTTTGAGCTGTCATTGTGTCTACACCTGGACACCCTCCGACCATACATCTCGCAATCATGTTTTACGATTTTCATTCGGGTGGTGCGAGTGTTAACCCGCCGACACCAATGTGAATCCTACCAAGCCCAATAGTCATGGGGGCCCACATGACTACACAGGCAATGGTATGGGGGACATTTGGAGGCCCAAACATGAGCAAACCTAAGACATCCTATGGATGTAGTTAAATTATTTTCAGTTATGTTGTTTTCATATTTTTTTACGACACATGACACCTAGGAAATTCTTGAACTCACAACCTTCCTACACATGTTCCTGTAGATGTCGGATAGGCAATTACGTGGAGGTAGAAGGTCAGGAAAGTCAAACGAACGCTTGGCCACGCAAATTGCTAAACAAATGGCCGCAGTACTTCCTGACATCGTGCTACAAGTTCAACAAGCCCTCACCGCTAATCCCATCAACCCTCCCAACCAAGAAGACCAAAGCGTCGCCAACCCTCCTCCCAAACCCCCAAATGCACCTACAAACACTTCAAATCCTGCGATCCCTCAAAATATGAAGGGACTGAAGGTGTCACCGCTCTCCTTGACTGGTTTGAGGAGATGGAAAACACTTTCCTCAAATGCGACTGTCCCGAGGACCGTAAGGTACGTTACGCGACTGGAAGGTTGTTTGGGGTAGCCCTTACCTGGTGGAACACGGAAAAAGGTAAGCGAGACATTGAAGATGCCATGGCCTTAACATGGGAAGAGTTAAGGGAAATCATGACGAGACGCTTATGTCCAAGAAGCGAAATCAAAAAGCTAGAAGACGAGTTTCACGCATTGAAACAAAAGGAAGGAGACCACACTTCGTACAATAAGAGATTTCTCGAGTTAAACCAAATGATCCCCAATCTGTTCACCCCTTATACCGCTTAGTCGAACACTACATTCGAGGCCTCCCCTCGAAAATCCAAGATTCAGTTTTAAGCACTTCGCCTGCAACACTTGAAGCCGCAATGGAGTTAGCTACGGAACTCACTGAAAATCGCATTCGAAACGGAAAATTCAAAGAGGAGAAGAAGAAAACACCCATTGAGCCCCCAGGTTCATCCTCGAAGTTTGCTGGTAAGAGGAAGCGAAATGGCAAGAACTTTGCCGTCACCCAAACCAACCCTCCCATCACTGTTGCACCAATCACCCAAGTTACCCCTCCGGCCGCACCATTCAAAAGGCCATACACTGGCCCACACCCGAAGTGTAACCGTTGTCAATATCATTATCCTCCTGAAAACCCCTGCCAACATTGCATCAACTGTGGTCGTGCAGGTCACACCATCCAAACCTGCCGTACCCTTCAGCGATTAAACCGCAGTCAACCTCCAACCCAAACCCAAAATCAAATGGTGGGCCAAGCCCAACAACCCTTACTTCTACCACCTGCACAACACAAACCCAACTACCCCATGATGCAACCCATGCGAGCCTGTTTCAATTGTGGGGACCCAAACCAATTTAGGAACACTTGTCCACGTTTAGAGAACATCATCCATGCCCAAGCTCAAGAAAACCCGGTAAACCAAGCTAACCAAGCTCCTCCACCTGCCAGAGGAAGAGCTTTCAATATCACTGCCCACCAAGCCAGGGCTGACAACAATGTGGTCAACGGTACGTTTCTCATCAATGGTAGTTATGCATCCATATTATTCGATACTGGTGCGGACAAGAGCTTTGTGTCTTTAGAATTCGAATCTATCCTCGACCAACCTCGTGTTAATCTCATTGAATCTCTAACGGTGGAAGTTGCTGACGGAAAATCCACTTCATTAAATTCTATTATACGCGATTGTACTCTCACCCTAAACGATCACGATTTCCCAATTGACCTCATTCCTATGAGGTTGGGAAGTTTCGATGTTATAATCGGTATGGACTGGCTCAGCCAGCATCACGCAGAAGTGGTGTGCCATGAGAAATTCATTCGTATTCCTCTCGCAGACGGTCAGACACTACGTATTTTTGGGGAAACCCCTTCGAAAGGACTCAAATTGATGTCCTGCCTTCAAGCCCGAAGTTATCTCCGCAAGAACTACGTCGCATTTCTAACTCACGTCGTCAAGAAGGGATGCAAGGAGAGGAGGCTCGAAGATATTCCAATTGTGAAGGAATTCCCACAAGTTTTTCCCAACGACGTTTCAGGACTTCCTCCTGTGAGAGAAGTCGAATTTCGGATCGATCTTGTGCCTGGCGCTACACCGGTCGCAAAATCTCCTTATAGGTTAGCCCCATCCAAGATGCAAGAATTGGCCAGTCAACTGAAGGAGTTGACTGACAAAGGATTCATACGTCCTAGCTCATCGCCTTGGGGTGCGCCTGTTCTTTTTGTGAAGAAGAAAGATGGAACGTTTCGCATGTGCATTGATTATAGAGAACTCAACAAATTGACGGTTAAGAATCGCTATCCACTGCCTCGCATTGATGACCTCCTGGACCAACTTCAAGGCGCCACCTGTTTTTCCAAAATCGACCTTCGTTCTGGTTATCATCAGCTTAGAGTGCGCAAGGAAGATATCCCAAAAACCGCCTTCCGAACTCGTTATGGTCATTACGAGTTCATGGTTATGCCCTTCGGTTTAACCAATGCCCCCGCTGTCTTCATGGATTTAATGAATAGGGTATGCAAACCCTACCTCGACCGTTTCGTCATAGTCTTCATCGACGACATCCTTATCTACTCCAAGTCAAAATCCGATCATGAGCGACACCTTCGACTTATACTTACACTCTTAAGAACTGAAAGCCTTTACGCTAAGTTCTCAAAATGCGAATTCTGGTTAGGAGAAGTACAATTCCTTGGTCATGTCGTCAATGTCAAAGGTATTCATGTCGATCCTTCAAAAATCAAGGCAGTACAGGAATGGCAAGCGCCACGTACCCCTACCGAAGTTAGGTCATTTCTTGGTTTGGCTGGTTATTACCGACGCTTCATTGCCATTTTTTCCCGTATCGCCGTCCCGCTCATGGCCTTGACTCACAAAGGAAAACCTTTCATTTGGGGACCTAAGCAAGAGGAGGCCTGCAAAAGCTTTGTGACGCACATGTCCTTACACTCCCTGAGGGTTGCGATGACTTTGTGGTTTATTGCGACGCATCAGGGCAAGGACTAGGCTGTGTATTGATGCAAAGAGGAAAAGTGATAGCCTATGCCTCTAGGCAACTCAAAGTGCATGAGAAGAATTACACCACCCACGACCTGGAACTTGGAGCCGTCGTGTTCACTCTCAAGATATGGAGACATTACCTCTACGGTACCAAGTGTGAAATATACACTGACCACAAGAGTCTCCAACATATCTTCAACCATAAAGAGTTGAATATGAGGCAACGAAGATGGGTCGAACTTCTCAAAGACTACGACTGTGAAATTCGGTACCATCCTAGCAAGGCAAACGTGGTGGCCGATGCGCTCAGTCGAAAAGGTTATGTGAACTCTATTCGTCTTCTATGTTCGCAAATCATAACCGACATCAAAGATCGAATTCGGGCAGCTCAACATGTTTCTGTAACAGAAAATGACGTGCGCGATGAGCTATCATGTGGAGCTGAACTCAAAATTGAAACCAAATCTGACGATATTCTATACTATTTAAACCGCATATGGATTCCTGATCGCGATAACCTTCGTGATTTCCTCATGAATGAGGCACACAAGACACGATACTCTGTACACCCAGGAGCCGATAAGATGTATCAAGACCTACGATACACCTACTGTGGCCTGGCATGAAAAAGGACATCGCTGTTTTTGTTTCCAAATGCCTTACATTTCCAAAGTGAAAGCTGAACATCAAAGACCTTCAGGACTTCTAGTCCAACCCGAAATACCTGTATGGAAATGGGAAAACATAACCATGGACTTCCTTACCGGGTTACCTCGCACCTCCAGTGGGTATGACACCATATGGGTAATCATTGATCGTCTTACAAAATCATCTCACTTCATTCCGATTCACGAGGACTTCAAGAACGAGAAGCTAGCTCGTATCTACATCAACGAGATCATAAGCCGTCATGGTGTACCGTTAAGCATCATTTCGGACCGTGATGGCCGTTTCACTTCACGAACATGGCGAGTCGTACAAACCTCTTTGGGTACAGGGTTAGATCTCAGTACCGCCTTTCACCCTCAAACTGATGGTCAATCTGAACGCACCATCCAAACTCTTGAAGACATACTTCGAGCATGTGTCATAGACTTCAAAGGGAACTGGGACACTCATCTACCGTTAGTCGAGTTTTCGTACAACAATAGCTATCATTCAAGTATCGGCATGGCTCCTTTCGAGGCTTTATACGGTCGTAAATGCCGATCTCCAGTATGTTGGCACGAAATTGGTGAAGCGCAAATCACCGGACCTGAATTAATTCAAGAAACAACCGACAAGATCCTTCAAATTCGAAACAATCTTCTAGCGGCTCAAAGTCATCAAAAGAGTTATGCTGACAAACGACGAAAGCCTTTGGAGTTTTGTGTTGGTGATCGAGTACTTTTGAAAGTATCACCGTGGAAGGGAGTGGTTCGTTTTGGCCAAAAGGGCAAGCTAGCACCACGCTACGTAGGACCTTTCAAGATACTCGAAAGAGTAGGACCTGTAGCCTACAAGCTTGACCTACCAGAAGAACTCAACAGAATTCATCCCACGTTCCACGTATCAAATTTGAAAAAGTGCCTCGCCGACGAAAACCTCCATATCCCTCTAGAAGACATTCAAGTCGATGAATCAATGCACTTCGTTGAAAGACCAGTGGAAATCATGGATTTCGGTGAGAAGCGTTTAAGGCGAAGTCGTATACCAATTGTCAGGGTACGTTGGGAGTCAAAACGAGGGCCTGAGTTTACTTGGGAACGTGAAGACTCAATGCGCAAAAAGTACCCGCACCTCTTTCCGGTTACCACTACTACTTAAATTTCGGGACGAAATTTCTAAAAGTAGGGGATACTATAACATTTATGTAAAACGGCTTCAAAACCCGCTTCGTTTATCAATCAAATATTCAGTTTAAGTTCGTTGCGTATCCTATTAGTGCCGGTTATATTTTTTATGTTTCATAATTAATAAATATTGTAGAATTTTAAAAAATATAATAATAATAATAATAATAAAATAATAATAATAATAATAAGTAAATGAAAATAAAAATAAACTCTAAAAAGAAAAAAAAACATTTGCAAGAGTAGCCGGGTTTCGAACACGGGTCTCCCGCTTGCACACACACACGAAACACCACTACTCTGCACACACTTTAGTGACTTGATTTGTAAATAAATAAGTTTTATAGTAGATTTAAGAGAGAAAACCTGCAAGTTCATCAATCAAATCCGTAACCGCTATTCCAATCATCATACCGCGCGACCTCTGTTGATTGTAACCGAATCCAAATCGCAAGTTACACGCGGAACCCGAATTTTATGAGGGTAACTGACTGGAATCAATGATTTCAATAATCATGGATTAAAAGAAAAACCGAAACATTCAATCTATAAATACTAGCCTTGCCATCACAATTGAACTCGCTCACTACCTTCGAGTTGCTGCTCCTATTCTCTCTGATAAACTTTCTGCTTCATCGGAAAGTTGTTCTGTTTTTGGCCGGAATTAATCACCGGAAATATCCAATCAACACCGAGGTCAACCGGAGGAGTGTAAAACTCTTTCAATTCGGTACGCTCATCTAACCCTTACTCTGTGTAATGTCTATTCTGTTCAATCTAAACAATTCAGTTCAAAGGAAATCGAGTTGTTCAAATGTCTGGGTAAAATGAAGAAGATGAAGTTATGAAGGATATATGTATAATTAAACTTGGTCTTTTAAACGGGTTAGACACACAGTCCAGTGGTGGACTGCGTGCATTTCATACTATCTATACCGGGTTCGACTCACACACGTTACCGACTTTCTGAAATAAAACCCAAACTTTTTATACCTAATCAGATCACCTATCTGTAAGTTTATATAACTAATGTAACTTCGGGTTACTACGGGTTAGACACACAGCCCAACTGGTTGGGCTGTGTGCACACGAAACCTCAGGTACCGAGTTCGATTCGGGTTATTGAAACCGGTTTGACCATTATAAAACCTTTTTAAATAAAAACAAAATATAATTAAACCTAGTTTGTATATATAAGTAATAAAAATGGAGTTTATTTTGGGTTAGACACGTAGCTCAATTGGAAGAGCTGCGTGCACACGAACAAGAGGTATCAAGTTCGAATCCCGCACACGACGCTTCATAAATCATGCGACCCGGTCAGACGTCAGTTCTGACAATTTTTTTTTTATATTTATTTATCTTATCTTATTTATTGTATAAATATTAATACTTTGGTTAAAAATCTAATTAAAAATACATAAAATGTATAATTTTAAAGGGTATATAACCTCAACAAAATACCATCAAAAATAACCTAAAAACCTAACAAAAAGTATTAAATCAAAATACTAAATCGTTTATATTTATCGATTTATCGCATTATTATTTTAGGTTAGTATTCGTTCGCCGATCAAATCCTCAATTCGTGCGCACTCTTCATCAATCTAGAAAAACGCACCCACGGTGAATGAATCTCTACAAATTCCCCGTTTTAATCACGTTTTGGGGTGTATCATGTGTCGTACAATTCCATTATTTTATTTAAACACTTGTGCCTATATCATCTTGTGATCAAATATGAAATGGTTGTTGTGTGATTATTATTATGTGGATTAAATTTATCACTTTAGTGCACTCATTTCATTAGGCCAATCAGTTCCTCGTGGGATACGGGGTGAGCATCAGGTGCCTCATTAGATCGGCTCCGTTTGATTGAGCCTTGATCTCAAATACATCATCATTCATGTCATATATTCATTCAATGTGGTTTGTAATTGTTTACATTTATATATTTGCTCACATGTGATTTATGCACGAATTTTCTTTAATAAATAAAACATGCAATTATTTTAAATGTTTTAACAAGGTTCACTCGTCAACTTTTGTTGACCCAAAATCTCCCTTGTTTTACACATGATACAAGTGATCCAGTTGAGGAAAGAAACACTTAGGATGGCCTAGAAGAATAAACAAGCTATTGTGTTGGAATAAACATTTATAGTCTTTTTTTTGTATTTGTATGAACTTTGTTTATTTGATATTTGAATTTGAAATTTGAATTTAATAAATATGAAACTTTTTAGTAAATATCATGAGCTTTGGTGATAACCCAATCATGCCCCGGCTTTTATTCCGCTGCGGGTTGGGGTGTGACATCGGACAGTACGCATCGACATGCACGAAGCCTATAATTAAAAGAAGAACGACACGGTCTTCTAGAGCAAGTGAAGAGTAATTTGGCATTTTTGTATTTTTTTCTTACTCAATAGTTGAGCATGTTAGAATACACAACATACACTCATTTGGCGTTTTTTTTTTCATATGCAATCTTTGAGCATGTTATAACGCACAACTTACAGGGTTGCCATCTGTGATTTTTAAAATTTTTAGCGTTTTAAGTTGAATAAGGTGAATATTATCTCAATAAGATTTTTCTGAATGAGATGGACAACATACATAATGCTCACTTAAGAATGACCTAAGAATGTTGTCCACCTCATTCAGTGAAACTTTATCGAGAACATAACTAAATCTCCAAGAAAAAAGGTTTGCCATATGGTATTTAGTAAGATAAGGCCTGAGATGTTGTTTATATAAGATGTTTTTGGCGTGTAGTTTGGGCGGGAATTTTCTATAATAAATTTTAGTAATAAAGATGGCACGTCCCATCATTAAGTTACTGTTTGTTCAGATCTATTTGTTAAATCTTCAATGCGTCAGTCGCTTCACTAAGTTTGGCGTTTTGTATGAATGGTGTTTTAGATAAGAAAAAATAGGGAAATACAACTAATTAACTTTTGTAAGTGAAATTAATGTTATGGTGTTTGAAACAAAAGATGACGTTTTGAGACATATCACACTTGCACATGTTTAATTAATATTCTCTTGCATTTTGTTTTATACAATTGTGTAATTTTTTGATTATATGTGATTAGAGGGAATTATTATAGTTTGTGGGGATTTTGGCGTTTTATATGTAATTAGTGAAATAAAGTATTTTATTAAAAACCACTGAAAATGGCACACCACAAAAAAGAAAAGAAAAAAAAACTTAAACCCCTCGTTAGGAGAGATCTGGTCTGAGAAGTATCCATCGCTCCCCTCGTCTTCTTCTTTTGATTCTTCATCAAAATTCTCATCCAGACCTTCATTGTCATCATTTTCTTCATCTTGAAAACTTTGACACCTCCATATGAACATGTCAGTCAACAACGCCAATTTTATGGTCATGTCTGGGTTCAAACATGTTGCGTTGCATAACTCCTGTAGGAAGACAAGTCTCCGTTCGGTCATGATGTTTTCAATCGTGTAGGCTTTCTGCTCCCCGTTGTCCCATACAACACTCACTAAGTCTGTGTTTTCATCATAACGCCAAGATTGGATGATTGGATTCATAATTGGATTCGTAGGGTACGAACCGGATTTTCTTATTAATCTTTTTATAACCGTCTGTGTTTTGTCACAGAGGTTATCAAGAGGAATGCTAAGTGCTAGGATCAGTATGGCTCTGGCGGTTTTCACAAACACACTTCTTTTGTCAAAGAGGATTACGAATTTATTGATTCTAGTGTTGAATCTCCATGAAACGATGTTTGCCATTCGTTCTTTTTTCTGATTTTTGTACTTTGGCGTTTTAGTTAGAGATTGCATTTTTTGAGTATGATCAATGGAAATGATGTTAAAATCATTTATATAATGATGTGTTTGGCGCTTAGTTTAGGCGGGAATTTTTTATAATAAATGTTAGTAATAAAGTTACTGTTTGTTCAGCTTTGTTTGTTAATACTGTAGCGCATCACATAATTAATTTTTGGCGTTTGTATGAGTGATGTTCTAGATAAAGATGATGTTTCATCTGGAAGGGACTGATGTTTAATGGCGGGAATTTTAATGGCATTTTATGCATAAATATGACGATTTATTTTAGAGAAGTCAAAATACCCTTTTAACCTTAATGAAGCGCGTCCACGCAATAAAGTTTATGTTACTTACGAAAACGCCACCACGCCAATCTAATCCATAGATTGTTTTGATGAAACAGATTAGAGGCGTTCTTACCGTTTTAACACTTATAGGAGTTTTCCCTAAATCTTGCCCCTATATATACACACACTTGTTCCTTGCAATATATATATATATATATATATATATATATATATATATAGGCAGAATTATCTTGAGAACCCTAAATATTACGAGAACCACGAGAATGAAGGAAAGAACCAATCATAACCATTTTTAATACATACCTCATTGTAATTAAGATACAACATCAAAAAAAGAATTTACAACATAAAATAATTCATTTCCCCTCTGAAAATTACTCTTATTAGATTTTTACACATGTATAAATTTTCTCTATTTATGAATATACATAAATTTAAACGTGTAAATTAAACTTCTAACATTATATTTGAATAATAATGATAAGTGTAAAAAAACTTTTGAATTTGAAATATTTTTGGCCAAGTTCTCGAGTTTTTTCATTCGTTCTCATGGTTCTCACAATATTTAGCGTTCGTATTTAAACCTACAACTATATATATATATATATATATATATAGGAGAAAGTTCATTTGAGAAGAAATTTAATGTTAGAAGAAAAAGAAGAAAGGACATAATGGTAAAACATTAAATAATTTATAACTTCTCTCATTAATTATTTTATCTCTCATTAATAAAACAAAAACATTATATCTACACATGTCAAAATTTATCCTACATATATCTTATACTTATCGGAATTTACCCTACACACATGTAAAAATACCCTACACATTTCAAAATTTATCCTATGCACACTAAAATTTATCCAACACATGTCGAAAATTGTCCTTCACCATTAATTGATTTATCTTGAAAAGTATATTAAAAATGAGTTACAAGTTTAATTAACTAGCTAATTAAGGACAATTATAGATTTACCTATATGCCCTTTTTCATAATATTGAATGCAAACATTAAATGTAGTAAATGGAGAATTTCTATTGGTTTAAAAGTTATTCCTTTTATTCTTACAAATTTTTCTTCTCATATGTGGAGAGTTCAAATGAGAAGAAAAATTTTGTAAGAATAAAAGGAATAACTTTTTAACCAGTAGAAATTCTCCATTTACTACATTTAATGTTTGCATTTAATATTATGAAAAAGGGCATATAGGTAAATCTATAATAGTCATTAGTTGGCTAATTAATTAAACTTGTAACTCATTTTTTAATATACTTTCTCAAGATAAATCAATTTATGGTGAAGGACAATTTTTGACATATGTAGGATAAATTTTAGTATGTGTAGGATAAATTTTAAAATGTATAGGGTAAATTTATATGTGTGTAGGGTAAATTCTGATTAGTATAAGATATATGTAGAATAAATTTGAAATGTGTTGGATAAAATGTTTTTGTTTTATTAATGAGAGATAACATAATTAATGAGAGGAGTTATAAACTATTTAACGTTTTACAATTTTGCCCTTTCTTCTTTTTCTTCTCACATTAAATTTATTCTCAAATGAACATTTCCCTATATATATATATATATATATATATATATATATATATATATATATATATATATATATATATAGGATTAGGATTATTTGTGAACAGATTTTTCATAGTGAACTGTGTGAACTAATCTGGACCATTGATCTCTTTTTTAATTCTCAAGGATAGGATGGTAATTTGAGTTATTATTTTAGGTTTTATTTTTTTTTAAATTCTGAACATGGTAGTTACATGGTTTCCTAAATTGTATATTTTCTCAATTCAAAATAAGTTTTTTTATCTTTTATATTGATTTCAGTTACAATATAATAAAATTTCGGATCTTTTATATTGATTTCAGTTTTTTTGATCTTTTATACGATTTTTCGAAGATCTTTACTGGGTCTTAGTTTTTTCACCCCTGTTTCGATCAGTGTTGACCATTTGTATTTTTACGTTCATTCAAACATGGCGGATTCAGGTTGTAATAATCGTAACTCTTTCGAAAACGCAAATCATAACTACGAACTGAGTAATGACAACGTATTCGTTACAACAATGGATAGCCTAGGTTTGTTCTTCTGTTTTTTTTGTATCACATTTTTAAGATGAATATACGTATGTTCTTGTTTAATCCATATTATATGCGCATCCTTCTTTGAAATGTACACATGTGTACTGTAGTATATACAGACCTATACACATGTGTTATTAGTATATACAGAACTGTACACATGTGTACAAAAACTGCCAGCTAGTGTTAATGCATAACTGTGCACTTAACTATCTATAGAACTGTACACATGTGTAATAAATGTCTACAGTATGCACTAAGTTTTTTAATATGTGAATCATTTATTGTACAATTGTTTACACATGTGTACTTAATTGCCGGAATCAAGAATATATGGAAACTAAATTTCCGATTCTAAAGGAATTGGTTCTCTCGTGAACATATGGAAACTATTCAGTTTCTATTTTTTATATTTTCCATGTCTAATTACATACATACCCTTATTAATTAAATTAAATAGAAAAAGTAACCTAATAATATATATATATATATACATACACATAGGGGAGGGTATCTTGAGAACGCTAAATATTGCGATAACTATGAGAACGAATGAAAAAACCAACAAAAACCATTTTTTTAATACAAACATTTTGTAATTAAACTATAACATTAAAAAAGAATTTACAACAACAAATAATTCATTTCTCCTCTCAAAATTACTCTTTTTAGATTTTTTACACGTGTGTAAATATAATAAACTTACACATGTGTAAATGACAAATCTACACATGTGTGAATATTCTTTATTTACAAATTCGCGTGAATTTAAACGTGCAAATTAAATTTCTTACATTGTATTCGAATAATAATGATAAGTGTAAAAAAACTTTGAATTGTTTTATATTAAGTTCTCGCGATTTTTCACTCGTTCTCACGGTTCTCACAATTTTTAGCGTTCTCAAGATAACCCTCTCTCTCTCTCTGTCTATATCTATATATATATATATATATATATATAGGATTAGGATCATTTGAGAACAACTTTTTGAGAGTGAATTGAGTGAACTAATCTTGGCTTTTGATAATTTCTAGATTAAAAGGGTAAGATTGATATTAGTCAAATACTTTTAATTAAAATCTCTTAATTTTCTCATCTCTTAACTCTCTTTCTCTCTCTCTCATTTTAAATTATTTTTCTATTATTTTAATATAAGAGATTAAAAGGCTAATGTTTATTTTTAAATAAACTCGTATGTTGTTTAAAAATTAAATATTAAACAAAATTAAATTATGTTTTTTACATATGTGTATACAGGTCAGTATATATAAGACTTATACACTTGTGTATAATTGCATCTTGTTCCCAAAGGTCGGTATAAACCAGATTTGTACACATGTGTATTATTCAAGTACATATGTGTATAAACTAACAACTGTGTATCTTGTATAAATTGATAGTTAGCGAGAGTGTACACATGTGTATAAAGTAACACGTGTATCTTGTATAAACTAATACTATCAACATTGTACACATGTTTATACACTAACAACTATGTATCTTCTATATACAGAAACTAGCAAGATTTTAGAAATTTTGATTATATTGTTTAATAAATGCAATTTAAATACCCTTCTATCAATTAATTTAAAGGGAAGTTACAATCTTGCCATTGTTTAAAAATCTCTAAATGATATAATCAATGGCTTAGATTAGTCCACACAGTTCACTCTCAACCTAGTGTTCACTCTAGAACCATACCCTACATATATATATATATACGTATATATATATATATACGTATATATATATATAGGGGAGGGTTTAAATATGAATGCTAAATATCTCGAGAACCGTGAGAATGAATGAAAAAGCCATTAGAACATGGTCAAAAACAAGTGAAATTCAAAATTTCTTTTCACACTTGTCATTCTTATTCGAATACAATTCTAGAAATTTAATTTACACATTTAAATTTACATGAATTCGAAAATAAAGAAAATTTACACATGTGTAAGTTTGCCATTTACAAATGTGTAAATTTGTTATATATACACATGTGTAAAAGATCTAATAAGAGTGATTTTGAGAGGAGAAATGAATTGTTTGATATTGTAATTTCTTTTTTTGATATTGTATTTTAATTAATATGATGATTGTATTAAAAAAATGGTTTTGATTGGTTTTCTCATTCATTCTCACAATTCTCACAATATTTAGCGTTCTCAAGATAATCCTCCCGTATATATATACATGCCACCATAATTTAATGTCGCGTGGCGGCGTCCAAACTTAAACTAATTCGAACTTTGACCATCAAATATCTAACCCTACTTGTTTCCGAGCAAGACTTACGTTAAAACGTAGACCAGCTGAAAGCATACATAAAATAAACACGAAAATGTATTATATTTCACCTCACTCATTACCAAGAAAAAATTATGTCAAAACACCATAAACCAACTTGTATTTATAATGAAGTGTACTTAAATAAAGCACATAAGAAAATAGTATTTCTTTCAAGTTAAGAAACGATATCTAATGTTGTTGCAGCGTTGAAACATAAGTAACTCGAACCGCTTAGTGAAAACGTATCATATATGGCAAACCATAGATCAACTAAAAACATACATAAACATAAGCACGGAGACGTATTGCAAAACGTAGAACAACCGAAAAACGTAAACGCTTTATATATAGAAAGACTATGTGCATAAAAATAAGCATGTATAACTCGAGGGAGTCATACTAACATTTTACAAAATTTTTATAAAGCTAAAAGGTAAAAAAAGAAAAAAAAACGTAAAAGAAAAAAAAACAAAGGAAAAAAAATCTTTGCTGCAATGATTCGTCAAATGAAAATTTTTATATATAAAATCTTTTTATTCAATTTTTCGCTTAAACACCAGCTTCCAATTAACATCCAAGTTTCCAACATAAATATTTATTATCCCCAACAGGCTTCTCCAGTGTCAAGAGACTTAGATTCATATTAGTTATTAATAAAGAGTTTAGATGAAAGAATAAATATCTAAAGAATAAAATATTTGTGCTTTAAATATTATCTTAATCTATTTCTAATAAAAAGAAAAAGAAAAAAAGAATGATATAGTGGCACTATCAAATTGCGTAGCCAGAGTGGGTGACATGACAATGTAGAATTGGTAAGGGTTATGATAGTTTAGAGTTGTGGTCCTTTTCCCCTAAGACCATATGTAGTCATAAAGCCACTTGTGGGGCATTATACGACAAGTCTAAAAAAAAACACTTTTATTAGATTTCAAAAAACATTAATCTCTAGATTATTTAAAATAAAACACTTTTATTAAATTTAAAAAAAATTATTACGATAAAAAAAAACAATACATTTATTCTTCGTCTTCATGGCGTTCTCTCCATATTTCTCTTCGTTTCCTCCATCATCCAAACCTCCGTCTGCAAAGTTCCGAGCTTCAAATTCTTCAACTTCTTCTTCCTCGTAGTCTTCTTCGATGTCACCATCTTGTCGAATTGGGCGAATTGCCCAAGCATGCTCAACCAAATCCGCCTTTAATACGTTATGTATATCCTTAGATCGCAATAGTTGAGCATTTAAGATTCTCTCTTCCATTGTTGCTTAGGCTCCTTCAACTACATTTTCTAGAAAATAGTTTTGACATATCGGTTTTTCATCATCCTCTATGATCATATTATGCATAATGATGCAAGTATACATGACCATTCGAATTCTATCCTTATTCCACATACGACAAGGATTTCTAATAAATTTCCATCGTTGTTAAAGAACCCCGAAACACCTCTCGATGTCCTTTCGCGAAGACTCTTGTGGTTTTTTAAAATGTTGTCTTTACACATCGAGCGTTTCAGAAAACGTTTTAACAATATTCGAATACTCCGGGCATATACCGTCGCGCAAATAGTATACATGCTCGTAGTTATTCTCGTTTGCATGAAAACCGGCTTTAGGTAATGTAGCTCTCTAACAATGGTGAACACTCGAAGGTATTAATGCCGTTCATACACCCAGCTACACCAAAGAAAGTCGACCAAACCCAAAGGTCGTATGACGCAATCGCTTGTAAAACCACAGATGGTCCTTTCTAGTCACCGCGTGTATGTTGACCTCGCCATGCGGTTAGACAATTATACCAACGCTATTGACGACAATCCAAACTACCAATCATGTCGAGTATTCCATGATTTTCTAAATGCACCTCGTATATTTGTTGAAGTTCGTTCCAAGTGGGATTTCTCAAGTAACGTTTTCCATATAACTTGCATATACCTAAAAATAAAATTAAATATATAAAATTTAATATAAGTTTTACTAGTGACGTACTATAAAATAAAATTAAATATACAAAAGTGAGTAAAAAAATACCGAAGCAGAATTTCGCCCCCATCTTCAAATATTCGTTGTTGATGTCGTACGTGTTTCCGTAGGCTAGTATACGTAAAACGGAAGTTACCTTTTTAATTGAGGTGAACCCTAGATATCCTCTCACATCCATTTTTTGCTTAAAGTAGTCATACTTAGCTTCCAAATCATCATTAATGGGCAAAAATAACCTTTGGATCATTCTAAACCGCAGTCTAAAAACATCTGGCCCGTGAACCGGTGTAGGATCAAAATAGTCTTTCATCAAATGCTCGTTTGCGGCTTCACGATCTCGCAAGATAAAAGTGCGCCTCAAAATGGGGCGTGAAGGAGAACGGCTAACGTGTTGCATGGCTTGTATCGCGAGAGCACATGCACTCGTAACAACTTCTTCCTCCTCCACGATTTCTTCGGGTGAAAAAACCTTTGGTAAATAACGGTGAACGATCTTTGGATTGGGAGCCCATTGTTTTTTAAAAGAAAGTGAGAGTATAATTTTGATGAATGAGAGTCTCGTTGAGGTGAATGTTAAAAATAAATGGTATATATAGATATTTAGGAATTTCTTTTATTTAATGTAATGTACCGTGGATAATGGTCAGATTTTTGAATAATCACCCCTTCTCACACCGCTAACGTCTTCGCGAAGACTCAATTTCAAGAGCCCATAGCGCCGGCCGTAGCGGCGTGATGCGGCGCTATGGGGCGCTATGCATGTTTTTGCCGGAAGGTCACGCCCCACTACGGGTGGCCTACTAGTTGGTATTGGTTGTCTCATCAAAGTTAGTTTTCTCATAAACCCTACCATATATTCAATTCAAAATGATCCAACAACTAAAATGCTTCAGCAGGCGTCACAACATCACTCGTCAAAAACCGACCAGTGCAACTAGTGTCAATTGCTATTTGATTACTAACAAGTTGTACTAAACATGACTTCATAAATTATGTCATTTGCAACCTTCTACACAAAGTAATTTAAGTAATTTATGACAGTTCTTTTGTATTGAGCCGTATATATTGTTATGAAAATCTTATCCTAATTTGATTGCAACCTTCGACACAAAGTAATTATGAAAGTTCTTTTGTATTAAGCCGTATATTTTGTTATGAAAATCTGATCCTAATTTGATATATTATGTTGCGTACGGCAAGATATTTAAATATCTAAGCAGAAACTTAGTCTTTTTCACAAGTTCAACTTCAAGAGAAAACAATCTTTGGTCATGTTGTATAGTTACGTGACAAACCTTCCTATCCATGTATTATTAACATATGAAACATACCAAATATCCACCAACTTTTGACGTGTATGGATATGCCTTCAACATGTGACCTAAGCTATGGAAGAAAAATAAAATGACATTTAAAAGATTGTTTGACCCTTATAGTATGATAGAATGTTACCTTTATAAGTTTCTCAATTGACTTGATCAAATTCGACAATTCATTGAAGTTTCAAATGATTCATGTTTAATAAGAAGTCATAGTACTATAAAATGCCAAATAAGGTGTATAATATTGTATTTATTATCTATTATCTATTATATATAATAAATGAATGAAGTTTGGGCTGTCGTGGCGCATTATTAGAGCTCCTTAATTCCATTTTCCCGCTCTCAATTTCGGGTTAAAGTTGTTCACAGTGAAGTCCCAATATTCTAACCCAAGCCAGCCAAAAATCTAGATCCATATAAAACCCGCCTTTACCTTTTGTCAAACCCTAACTTTGCATCTTCTTTTCTACGCTTCTTGATGTCTTTACAAAAAGACAAATCTCCCAAAGTGCAAAGTGTAAAAGTTGTGGTCCATGCGCATGAGAATGTGCATTTTTGGGCTCTCTCATGCATGTGAGCCCTCATGCGTACGACTGAGTGATGTTCATACGCGCGTATGTGTTCATACGTGCGTATGAGCATGTTAAACATTCAAAACCACACTCAAAGCCCTTATCACCCAAATTTACTGTCCTATACACTAATTCTAGACACAACTAAAATGTAGACATTAAACATTAGGTGTTAAGATTAAGTGACATCTTAATGACTATAATTACACATTAACAAGCAAACTTTAGCGCAAATCAACCTTGTTTTCTATCAAAAACGCAAAAACACGCTCTGAAGCTTCGAGATAACAACTAAAACATTTCCAACCAACTTTCATAAAATGAGCTTTCTCTTTTCAACTACTCTCTTTTCTAGAATGGTTCAAGATGAAGAACCAAGTGGAGCCTTAGGGTTTTCTTTCTTTATATACCCTCATGTGTGAAAGGTCTTCTTTGCCCCTCATGGACTTTCCATTCCATTTCTGAAAGTGGGCTTTAATATTTAATTAATATAATTAAATCCATATATGAAGCATGGAAGTTAATAAAAAAATTGTATTAATATAGTGAGAAATGTGGTGTTACAAATTGCATGATGGTTGGGAGGCTTTCATATCTATGATGCACCAATCGTCGACTTTGCCCAATTTTCAAAGCAATCTGAAAAAAAACAAAATAGTATGTGTTCGGAATATTTTTATAGTTAGTGTTAAGTTGAAACTTTGGGCCTCTATCTTGTAGGCTTTGACTAGGTTTGATTTACGTTTAATTCTTGCTCTCTGATCACAATTACCTCACATCTTTCGAGTTTTGTGTTAGAAATTTTCAATTATGTGCCTTTTAGGAATCATATACAAGAATGTAGGTCTACTTGGAGGATCAAGATTAACCTACTTCCCTGTTTATGTAACACACATACGAGTGCGGAATCCACGTAAGCATGCAAATCAAAGCAAAGTAAGAAACACAAGATAACCAAAGATTCACTATCTTGATAAACAGAAGAGAACTAATATAAACACATACAAACAATGTTCATACAGACTCAGGATATACTCTCTGTGCCCTTGTGCTTTAGTGTCTCTCTCTAGTGTCTAACCTTCACTCCTAGTGTCAACTGGTCACTAAGAAGAGCATGTCTGTTTATATGGTGCCAACACCAAACAACAGTACGAAGAATGTTACTGGTCGTACAAAACACTAAAAGTCACGAAGAACATACTCCAAGGATGCTTGTACGAATGACCCATGGCTCGTACAAACATGAACTGGCTCGTACGAATCAAGCAAGGTACTTGTTGAAATGAGCCATTCGTACGACTGGAGAATCACTCGTACGAAGCACTTCTCACTCGTACTTGAAAGTGTTCTTCGGAGAACGTGCCAACAAACATGATGTACACAAGACTCAACAGAATGCATACAGCAACTGTTTTACAACACAGACAAACTAATCTCGTACTAAATCAAGATAGGAGGATATCTTGATTCGGTCGACACGACCAATCTATACAGACACAATAAACAAAGACCGTACAATTACAGACGTAAGTAAGAACAAGCGACAAACACAAAAGTATATCAACAAACTCCCCCTTGGTTGTTGCTTGGTTTTAGATCTTCATTCTGAATTGCATGTTGTATCAACAAACTCCCCCTGAAAATCTTCAATCCAACGTTGGTTGAAAATCCGGTCTTCAATACTTTCCAGAAACATCAAACCTTTCCTGTTTCCTTTTGAGTGTCACTGGAGGCAACTAGATCGGTCACGATCTGCTGTACATTAGACTCTAGCACTGGAGTTGAAGAAGAAACTTTTGGTTGTGAGGATGAGGCTGAAGCATCAGGATTGCCAGGGTCTTCACTATCCTGATCATGTTTACGTTTGATTTCCTGTGCTCTGCATCTTTCATTCCACAAAATGTTCACTCATTTTCTGCTAATTTCAAACACGTCTTTAATACCATTAAAGCCTTCAACCAGTGTAGCATTACGAGAATGATACCATTCTCTTAAGTCATTATGCTTAGCAGTTAATGTTTCGGCAGATCGTTGAACAGCCGCACTAGGTTCTTTCATCCTATTCAACTCAATTCCCCGAGAGTTATCAGCTGCTCTCATCTGTTGTAGCTGAGTTGCCCTTTCAGCATCTGCAGCCTTCAGCTGCTCATTTTCTTTTCTTAACTACGCAATTTTAGAATCCTGTTTTCTAACAGTCTCTTTCAAATAATTTATCTCCAACTATTGTTTGACAACTACGTTCTAATTTGAAGACATAAACTCCGAATGCTTGTTAATCTGAATTGTCACAGCTTGCAACTGAGAGAACAGAAAATCCAATTTCTCATCCTTTTCCATTTCAGAGAATAAACAACTGCTTCGTTTTGTATTTTGTTGATGAGTTGTGGCCTGTGATTGTTGGACTGATGAAGTAGTAGGTTGTGATTGAACTGGAGTATCTTCAGCCGAAGGTGTTTTAGTTGTTGTGGCATTTGATGGTTGTGGTTCAGAGGTTGTAGTGGGATCCGCCATTACAAGTTCAGTCTCCTCCGTTGTAAAGGTAGACTGGACTTCTACAACTTGTTCCAGTACAGTTTCTTGATGTGAGGTTGTAGGTTGTGTGATTTCAGGTTGTGCTGACAATGTTCCCATAGGCTTTTTGCTTTGTTTCTTTCTTCCCTTATCACCACCTGTAGCATCTACATCACTTACACCACCATTACCATCATTATTATCGTCATCATCATCACCTTTTCCTTTTTGCGACCAAATTTTTCTTCGATCACCTTTTTCAAAATTGGTTCTTCATTATCTGACTCACTGTCATCATGGCGCCACTTATCCTTTTCTGGTGCAACATATTTATCATTTGCCAGAAACCGAACAATTTACAAGGAGGTGTGCTTTCCTTGTACACCTCTAAAAATCTTCAAGGAATTTTCCATCATGATCTCAACTTTCAAAACATCGTTGTCGTTTTTTGCAAGATTTGGATGTTGCACATTTAAGATCATTTGGAGAAAATGAGGATACATCCAAAAATTGTTTCCACCATATCCGGTTCTTCTCAGGTTTTCCTTCATGGTTGCAAAAATATACTTTGAAACACTAAATGGTTTGTTCAATGTTAAAGCTATCATCATTCCAACCAAGTCGTTATTACCATGTCATAACCACTTCGTCTGTTGCTCAAACACTGAATTAGAACATGTAGAAAGAACTTGTATCGGAGTGGCAACCATGCTTTGTTTAGTTGTCCTACGAGAAAATCTCCAACACATTTCATTCAAAGCAAACATCCACGTTGACATTTCAATGGAACTGAGAATGGAGCTTCAGGATCATCGCCAAGTTGTAATACTGAGTTTATGATTTTAACAGAGACATCTACGTTCAAGTCATTTACTCTCGCACGGATAAGTTCCTGCCCATTCACTTCAGCAACTTTAGCTGAATCCCATAATTCCTTGATCAACGTCTTGTATACTGTAGTCTTGTGCGTGATAGCATAATGTATCCTTGAGTCGCGCAAAAACTTCATTATACCGTTGTACTCAGCAAATTTATCTTTTGGATCTAAGAAGGCCACCATGTTGTGTCTTGGCTCTGACATGATTTCCACTTCTGACTTGTCAGTTTTCTTCGTTGCGGGTTTTTTTTATGTTCTTTTTGTTCCATTCTGTACACAAAAGATAACAAGAATAAGGACATAATATATTAGGGAATATACACAAAAAGTTTTATTTCAAACGTCCTGTATGTATGTATTCTCTGCACAAAGAACTACTGACTCATACGAATAACAATTTATTCGTACGAAGAACAACTGATTTGTACGAACACCTGACTTAGTAAAACAAGTGATTTACTCATACGAGTAACTGGCTCATACGAGCAACAGGTTACTCGTGCGAGTGGTATTTCACTCGTACGACGGGAGGTAAACTGTTCTCACATAGAATTTCAAGTGAAGATTATGCATGAAGAACTTGTTTTTCGTTAAAAGATTCTTCGCTTAAAGTTTGTTGTTCATGTTAGGCAAAGTCACATAGTCAGATAATGTTCAAATTGTTCATCTTCAAGGTATGCCAACATTGTCAAATATACCTTAAAGATATCAGAAACAACTTAAGGAGATGTGAAAGGATGATGTGAGCAAGGTGAAAGTAAAGTTCCACCAAAGAACTTCATCAACCCTTTATACCATACCATGATACTCACACGAAGCACCTCAGTTCGTACGAAGAACTTCCATTCATACAAGACACCAGTGGTCATTCGTACGAGGCATAATCACTCGTACGAGTGACCTTTGATTCGTACGAGTCCAAGTTTTTCAAAACAGGACTTTCAATTCTTCGTGGACCTTAGGTTTTTCGTTCACCTGTTTAGATTTTTGCACATATCCACACTAATCACAAGTTAAGTTATGAAAAATGCTTGTAAAACAGATTTTGTTCTTTAAGATGAGTTTACCCATTGTAAAAAAATTACTTTATGAAGTTATGATATCAAATCAAATGGTTCTTAGGGCATATCTTGGTAGAAAACTTTTGAGTTTCTATCTTTGGCTAAATCAAAAATACTTTAATTTATCAACAGAGTAAACTAAAATAAAATAACTACTAAAAGTTAAGAATAAACTGTGCATTTACTAGACAATCTTTTCCAGTGTTTCAAGGTAAGAGAATCATACCAGATTTTAATCTTGCAAAAAACGAGTTTTGTTTAAAAACATCAAATTAAATAAATAAGTATTCTACTACGATTATCGGTATTGTTGTCCACGTAAGCTTAGCTTATCAGATGTAATCATGATTAGGAGATATGCTTAATGTATGAATTATACTTAGTAGCCGGTGTTCAACCACTTCACGACACATTCCCGTATCAAGATATGCACGAGAGAAAATCTTACCGGTGAGTATACTGCTTATCATCTGTTTTGGCGTATATGATGTGAGATACTCACTTATTTTGATTGAAAATAAGCCCTATGTGATTAAATCAGTTATTGATGAGAAGCTTGATTTTCAAATGCATGAGGGCACAGGAGTAAGTCCATGAACAGGTTAGAACCATCGTATCGACAAAGAAACGAACTTAGCTCCCGCATAAAAATGTGATATATTATCACTTATTTTTGGGTGGATGTGATATTTTTATCACTTATTGATGGTCGTATGCAGAATTTACACGTATGTATGGTATCATGGAAGTTCTAGACTTGCGTCACCGTTATTTTTTGGTAAATGATTCAACCATGATACCCAGATGATAAGCAAGCATAAAGACCGCATATCTCAGAACCTCGGCATACTATCAAACGAAATTTCGGTACCAGGACCATATACCAATGAATGGTCCCACCTGGCTTTCAATCCGTTATGTTTATATTAACCTAAACATTTTAATCTGATGGTGAGCCTACCAATACATCAATAGTAAAGCTACTTATCAATTTTTGTTTTATGTTTTTGATAGATCACCGGTGTGTATCATCATCTTCTCTTATCTTTCCAAGAAACTCATTTTTTTTTTTGAATTTTCTATTGTTTTTGTATTTTTCTAAATTTTCTCCCCCTTAAATACAGAAGGTAAGTATATAAATAAATAAATAAATAAATAAATAAATAAATAAATAAGGACTTAACTAAATAAATGACATATTTTTGTATTTTCGTGTTTTCTCATGTTTTTTGTATTTTTCTTGAAATTTTCTCCCCCTAAAATATAAAACTAAGAGAAAATGGAAAATCTTTTTGTTGTTTTAGATTTTAAGAAAATATTTATGAAAATGATTAGCCAAGGATGATTTACTCGGGTTTCACCTTGATGCCATTGACCAAAAGAAGATAATCAAAACTTGATTTATCAAAAGTTTTTGTAAATAGGTCGGCACGTTGGTGATCGCTGTGGATTTTAACAACATTGATAAGTTTCTTTTCATAACAATCTCGTATGAAATGATACTTAATCTCAATGTGTTTGGTTTTTGAGTGTTGTACAGGATTACGAGTGATCTGTAAAGCAGCTTCGTTGTCAACATAAATAGGATTAGTTAGAAATTCAAAACCATAGTCGCGCATTTGCTGTTAGATCCATAGAACCCGAGAGCAGCAAATAGAAGCTGAAATATACTCAGCCTCACAGGTTGACGTAGCCACACAAGTCTGCTTTTTGCACTGCCACGTGACTAGGCGATTTCCCAAGAACTGACATCCTGCTGTTGTTGATTTTGCATCGATCTTGCAGCCACCATGACCAGAATCATTGAATGCTGTCAAATCAAACTTATCATCCTTAGGGTACTAGAGACTAGTGTCCGGGCGACCCTTCAAATACCGAAAGATTCTTTTCACAGCCATCAAATGAGAAACTTTTGGACTAGACTGGTAGCAAGCTAGAAGACATGTTAGGTACATTATGTCAGGTCTTGAAGCAGTAAGATACATAAGAGATCCGATCATAGCACGATAAAGAGATGGTTCCACATGTTCACCCATTCCATCAGGAGTAATCCCATGATTTTGAGCTAATGGAGTTCCCAAGGGCCTTCAGTCTTCCATTTGAAATCGTTTGAGAATATCCCTGACGTACTTGGTTTTGATGGATGAAAATCCCTTCCTTAGATTGATGAACCTGCAAACCTAAAAAGAAAGTCATTTCTCCCATTGCGCTCATCTCGAACTTCTCTTGCATCACCTACTCAAATTCTTTGCACATTTTCTCATTTGTAGACCCAAAAATAATATCATCATCATATACTTGTACTAGCAATAAGTCCTCATTCTCTTCCTTGATGAAGAGAGTACACTCGATCAATCCACATCGAAAACCATTCTTGAGAAGATAGGAAGACAACGTTTCATACCAAGCCCGAGTAGTTTGATGAAGACCATATAGTGCCTTATTGAGAAGCCAAACCTTGTCAGGATGGATTGGATCTTCAAAACCAGGCGGTTGCTCAACATATACTTCTTCTTCAACCACACCGAAAAAATGCACTCTTCACATCCATTTGATAAACTGTAAAGTTCTTGTAGGACGCATAAGGCAAGAAATTTCTTATGGCCTCAAGACGTGCTACCGGTGCATAAACTTCATTATAATCAATGCCTTCTACCTGATTAAAGCCTTGGACAACCAATCTTGCTTTTTTTCTCACAACAACACCTCGGTCATCCTTCTTACACTTGTAAACCTATCTAGTACCAATCTTCTTATAGTTGTCAGGCCTGTCAACCAATTTCCACACGCCCAACTTCTGAAACTGCTGAAGTTCTTCTTGCATTGCTTCAACCCATGAGTCTTCTTTCATTGCCTCCTTCCAAGATTTCGGTTCTACTTGGCAAACATAGCAGGCAAAAGATCAATCATTTTGTTCCCTAGATTCCCTACTAGTCGAATACAAACCAACATTCTGGTTGTTCCTTAGCTGATTACGTGTCTACACACCACTCTGGACATCTCCTATAATATTCTGCTGAGGATGGGTATTATGGATTCGAGTTTCAGGAACATCAGGAACTCGAGAATTTATACCCAAATTGTGGATATTCAGATCAACAGCTAAGTCGATTGCTGGATTTGACGATGATGTAGATGCATGTCCTTCAGTCGTTCCTTGATTTTGTACATTTGATGTGACATCCAAAATTCCAGGAATCAGAGCAGAGGTAGCTCATTTGCATCATGGAACTCATCATCTTCTGACGAATATTATAATCAGCAACATCTTTGAATTCCTCATTTTGAACAAGATTGTTAACCGAAGTAGACACTTGAGGGTTAACAATAATTGGTTGTACTAATGACGAGTCAACTGCAGTATCGCTTTCAAGTAGGATTTGAGCTGCTGCAGTGTATCATCAAAAGTTGGCAGATTAAAGGAGTCAAACAATCCATCGTAGTCAAACATCCAAGGAGCACCCGGATCTCTTACTGATTTTGTATATCTTTGAACCTTAACTTCACCCATTCCTCAATCTTTTTAGTTGACAAATTCCACACTCTGAAATTTGGAGTAGCATATCCAAGAAAGAACCCTTCGATAGCCTTAGGACCGAATTTACCATGTGGATCAATCATAGTGCATGGAGCTCCAAAAGGTTCTAAGAAAGACACATCCGGTTTCCTTTTATGTAGTAGCTCAAAACATGTTTTCCCATGCCTCTTCACCGTAAGAACTCTATGCATCGTATAACATGCAGTAGCCACAGTCTCTCCCCAAAATTGAACAGGAAGTTCTGATTCTACTAACATAGTTCTTGCAGTTTCAATCAGAGTTCTATTTTACTTCTCAGCGAAACCATTTTGTTGTGGAGTGTAATGAGAACTGTACTCATGCAAAATCCCTTTAGAAGAACAGAACTCATCCATAACATGATTCTTGAATTGGGTGCCATTGTCGCTTCTGATTCTCCTTATCTTCAAATTGTACAAATTTTCGAGTAGCGTTAGGAGATTCTTGAGGATTTCAGGAACTTCACTCTTGTGTGCCAACATATTTACCCATGAAAATCTTGAGTAGTCATCGGTAACTACTAAGCAATATGAATCACCAAAGGTAGTCTTGTGTTTCATAGGTCCAAAAAGGTTCATATGAAGACGTTCCAGAGGCATATTCACCGTGTTAATCTTCTTCACAGGATAGATTTTCTAGCTTGCTTTCCTTTTTGTCACGATTCACAGACGTCATGTAAATGAAAATTCTTCACTGGTACACCACTCACAAGATTATTGTTCACCAAATAGTTCATTTTCCTCAAGTTTTTTGTTCCCATTCGTCTATGCCAAGAGATTGATTCCTTTTCGGTGGCTTTTGAGACAAATCATGTAACTTGTGCAGATGTGGTAATAGCTTGGCTCATGTCAAGAATATACAAGTCATTAATTCTTGGAGCCGACAGAAGAATCCATTCTTTGGGAATCTTGAAACTAGGTTTCAGCACATAACAACCAGTATCATCAAAATGAACCGTGAACTTCTTGTCGCAGATTTGAGAAACACTCAAAAGATTGTGATCAATTTGACAAACATAATTGATCATATCAAAACTAACAACACCATTGGAAACCATTCCTTCTCCAGTGATGTATCTACCCTTATTTCCAGCAAAGGCAACATAACTTCCCCTAATGTTTTTCACATCATAAATAAGCCTTAAGTCACCTGTCATGTGCCTTGATGCTCCACTGTCAACAATCTAATGACTATTCATAGTTCCTCCTGGAACACCCTGCACATTTCAATACCCGATCAGTTTGAGATGGGGACCCAAGCCTTAGTGGTCTTGGGTCGACCCTTATCATCAAGAAATGTGATTTCTATTTCTTGATGATTTGGAAACTTTGTGTCTCCCCCTGAAACATTACCGGTTTTAGGTTTCCAAGATTGTTGAAATTTACCAGAATTACTATTATTTACAGTTTTAAATACTTCTGGTTTTATCAAACTTGATGAACTTGGTTTCCTTTATGAAAAATCCGGTTTTAATGCTTTTTCAATTATTTTTACTTGTTTACGTTTCTGTTTTTCTTCTTGTTCCTTAACAATTCGTTTGTCTTGTTTTGGTGACATAGATCGACATTGGCAAGTTGTTTCAGAAGAGGCTTTTTCAACAAACTTCGTTTTTGCTGGATTGGTACAATTTTTCATAATGTGGCCAAACTCTCCACACTTAAAACATGTTCTCCTTTCAACAAATCTAGGAGATCCTGTTTTATGACTTGATGTTGAACTTGTGGGTCTAGAGGTACTTTGTTCATCTTCACACCCATCTATGTGTTGAGTGTAATTGTTTTTGACTATTACGCTTTAAAATCTTGACTTGATTTACAAAATCAATATTAGACATACTTTCAGAGGTCTCGATTTTATCAGTACTAGCTGAATCCACAAATTTAACATTCTTCAATTTCTTCTTCTAGCGAGCTCCTTTAGCTTCAACCTTTGATTGTGATATCTTAGGTTTTTCAGCTTGCTTTTCTTGTTGTTTTTCTTTTGAAACGAATAATGGTTGAGACTTGATTGGATTCTTCTTTTCCAAAAATTTAGTTGTTGAATTTTCAAAAACTTGATCAATTGAAGTTGGATTTACATTTTTGATCGGAAAGTCTTTGTTTGAGTAAATTTTCTTATCCCCAATGAAAGTATACAACACATTATCATTTTCAGATGTAGACGCTGTTGTCTTAACAGTTTTAATAGGATCATTCTCTTGATTTGCAATAGATTTCACATCAGGAGCAACAAAAATTTCTACCCCTTTTTCTTCATCAAGAGATTGATCCTGGTCGGTTTTCTCTAATTCATCATCTGATGAATCATCCTCCTCTATTGTAGAAGGATTCTAATAAAAGACTGATGATGAGTTCTCTGATTTTCTTGATTCAACTGAGGAATTGTCCAGCTTAAACCCTAATCCTGCTGCAAACTCTTCAGGATTAAGAGGTAAAGATGGTTCAAAGCGTGGCATTTCCTCTTCATCAGGCAATTTGGTATAGTTGTGTTTCAACGGAGGTGGACACGATTTATACCCAATACATTTGGCATCTCCCTTAAGCTTTTGAACGCCAATGATGTAATCATGCACATATCGGGAGTTAATCATGTTCGAATTTGGCAATGGCTAACTCCTTTTTCGTTTCTTCAAGGATATTAATGTAGTTATTAATTCCTGTTTTCTTGTTCAAAACTGTTTTAGTTAATTTAGAAACGCTTTTCTTAAGAGTTTCAATTACAGATTTGAATTCTTTTTCGTTTCGAGTTAAAGCCAGATTTGACTCTTTGCATTTGGACAGTTAAACTAATAGGCTTTGATTGTGACTGTTTATTGTTTCAAATTTCGTTTTTAATTCAGCACAGTCACTACATATATTAGGAGAGTCGGATTTTACCTGACTTGTTGAACCTGCAACGTTAGCCATGAAAGCGGTATGATGATAAAAGGACGCATTGTTGGCAAAGATTCTCTACATCGCCTTTGATGCAAGTTCTGCTTTCCTTATCAAACTAGTCTTTTGACTTTTCAACTTTTCTGCTTCTTCAAGCAACTCATTAACCTCAGTATCAATCATTTCCCTGACATCTGAATCAGATACATAACCACTACACCCGAGCTTTCTTCGTCAGAACTCCCATTATACCCAGAACTATCATCATCAGAATTGTCAATGTTGTGAACATGTTTGATCCGATTGATAATCTTGGCATAACATGCAGTTCCTCCTTGATTCTTGTTTCCCAATTGTACTGCCAATCGCATCCTTCATCTGCTTGAACTACTAGAGCTCTGTTTGTGTTGTTTGAAGGTCCAGACTGGTTAGAGTTGTTTGGGTTGTTAACAACAACTATTCTTCGTTCATTGTTAACTTGAGTTGTGTGGGATGGTTATGATTGATTTCGGAAAGGGTTGTGATTTCCTTGTTTGCGGGGTCGAGTACATTCATGCTTGAAGTGACCTTTTTCACCACAGTTGAAGCAAGTAACAGCATCTCAAAACCATATTTCGTATCTTTCTTGCTTTCCAGACTTGTTCTCCCAGTTATGCTCATGTAATCCTTAGCTCTTCTGACTGCACTTACAAACGCACATTTAATATCCATCAATCAATCTCATCTCTGTCTATTTGTTGATAGTCTTCATTAGTCAAATTGATGTTTCCAATTTGACTAGCGACTAGTCCAAAGTAAGCACTAACCATAGTGTTCAGAAGTTCCATATGTTCCCGAGCAACTTCTACACTGACCTTGAAAAGATGTGTGGTATCAAGTCTTACGGTATTAGGATTTACAGGTTGAAAGTTGTTACCATAGAAAGCTTGTTGAGAAGCTTGTTGTGGGACTTGAGGTGTAACAACTTGAGGTTGTGGTAGAAAGGATTTAGGATAAAATACTTGACCATAGGTTTGAGTATTTGAGCCGGCAGATTGATCTGTTTGAACTGGTGGTGGTAGAAAGGGGTTAACATTTGACACAAACGCGGTTTGAAGTTTTGGTTGCTGAGTTGTACTAACACCTGTGTTAATACCTCCAAAGTACATCTCAGGTTTTTGTGGAACGGAAACCCTTTTTGCTTTCCGGATTTCTTCTTCATTTTTGTTCTCCAGCTTTTGAACAAATTCATAAATACTAATCATATCCAAAACACCTGTATGCATTAGTAAGTCAATAAATTGACTCCACTTTGGCGGTAAAGCGTCAGCAAAACGCAGCACGATTTCTTGTGGAGATGCTAACACTTTGTATGAATACATTTCACTAAGAAGATGGTAGATACGTGTTGTCATATTGTTTAGTGTTTCATTCTCCATGAACATGAAACCTTCAACCTCTTTCTTTAGCAGACCATGTCGTATTTTTCTGGTTGCAGCATTTCCTTCTCCTCTTGCTTCCAAAGTATCCCACAATATTTTGGTGGTGGTACAGTACACAAACTGATGATAAATATCCTTATGAAGTGCTTGTGTAAGCATAGCAAACACCTTCTTCTCTAGATCATAGGCCTTTTTATTGTTTTCATCTAAATTGGCTAAGGAGGTTGGATTTGATCCTGCTTCTTCGAGAGATTCCTTGTATGGTATAGTAAAACATGTCCATAATTCTGTATTTTGACCCAGAACATATGTATGGAAACGACTTTTCTATGAAGGATAATCGTTCATATGGTTCAGTTTGGTGGACGGTTATTACTTCCTGTTTCACTCTCGCTTATAAGAAGAGTCTGAATGCTCTGATTTTGATTTGCTACACACGCCCATTGATTTGCGGTAATCATGGCTGTGTGTTGAGGCATTAGTGATTTAACCCATGAGGTTACGGAGCTTTGTGATGAGTCTTGATTTGTGCTTGAACTACTCCCCCAATCCCAAGGATTAGTACCCATTATGTTTTCTTGTTTATGAAAATTAAAGGTTTACAGTTTAATTTTTGAAAATGAAAGTCTCCTTTTAAAGTTCACAATTTTAGAAACCACAAAGATTTGAAAAACAGATCAAAGAAGCTTGTTCTTCGCATGAATCAGTGAATCGTACGAGTCACACTTCTTTGTACGAACCAGGTTGTTCGTACAAACAAGAATCTTTCGTGCGAGCAACTGTGCTTCATGCAAACAAGGTCCTTCGTGCGAATTACTTGGTCTTTTACACGAATAGTCTTCTTCTTCGTGCGGATGGGTTATTCGCACGGATGTTTTTCGCTGAAGTTTGGTTTTTCGCAAAGAGGAATCTTTTTGCAGGGTTGGTTGGTGAAAATTTCCTTTTCTAACACAGACTTGTTTCTGAGTTTGTTCGAAAGTGGTCAGTTGTCTACACAATTTTGGTTAAAAAGACAAACATTCCAATATCAACTTTTCAGTCAAAACAGTCAAGTCTAGAGATTTGGTCAACCCTACAAGAATATTCCGATGAGTATTCAGGCAGTGTTTCACCTGAAAATATGTCCAACTGAATTTTGATAGAAATTTTAAGAAAAACCAGATTCTAACATGTCTCCATGTATTCAACAAGGTTTTTATGAAAGTTTTCTTGATAAAACAAGTTTTAACTAAGTTTTAAGTTGGTTATCTTTTAAAAACTTAAATTTCCTGTTGAAAGTTCAAGAACACTTCCAGAAACTCTCACAACTAGCTCAGACACAATACTAAGCTTGGTTTTAAACAAGGAAGAGAGCCAAAACTCTAATACTACTTGTAGGTCCACTTGGAGCATCAAGATTAACCTACTTCCTTGTTTATGTAACACACATACGAGTGCGGAATCCACGTAAGCATGCAAACCAAAGCAAAGTAAGAAATACAAGATAACCAAAGATTCACTATCTTGATTAACAGAAGAGAACTAGTACAAACACATACAAACAATGTTCATACAGACTCAGGATATACTCTTTGTGCCCTTGTGCTTCAGTGTCTCTCTCTAGTGTCTAACCTTCACTACTAGTGTCAACTGGTCCCTGAGAAGTGCATGTCTGTTTATATAGTGCCAACACCAAACAACAGTACGAAGAATGTTGCTGGTCGTACGAAACACTAAAAGTCACGAAGAACATTCTCCAAGGATGCTTGTACGAACGACCCATGGCTCGTACAAACATGAACTGGCCGTACGAATGAAGCAAGGTACATGTTGAAATGATCCACTCGTACGACTGGAGAATCACTCGTACGAATGGTTAGTGGCTCGTACGAGCACTTCTCACTCGTACTAGAAAGTGTTCTTCGGAGAACATGCCAATAGACATGACGCACACAAGACTCAACATAATGCATACATGCAACTGTTTTACAACACAAACTAATTGTTGTACTAAATCAAGATAGGAGGATATCTTGATTTGGTCGACACGACCAAACTATATAGACACAATAAACAAGACCGTACAATATAGACGTAAGTAAGAACAAACGACAGACACAAAAGTGTTTCAACAAAGAACTATGCATCATCGTATACCCATGTGTTAAGAACCTTAAAAAAATTATTTTATTGTCATAAATAGAGCCCTGATTTTAGTATCATCTTTATACTTTTAAAAAGATTGCGTCGAAATTATATATTTACACTTAAGAAGGAGACCGGGGAAAGATGAACATAATAGCACGAATATACACAAATTAGCAAACACAATTCAGTGTCTTCCCCTAAAATGGCATTTATAGTTGCGGGCAGCCGGGTCAGGTGAACGTGACAACCGATCCAAAAATTCTCAACAAATGACTCAATGCCTCTCTTTTAAATAATTGCACTCCCGTTTACTACTCCTGAAAACAAACACTTATCACTAGTTAATTCATATTTTGTAAAAAAAAAGATTGTCATAATGTCATAAACAAAATAAGACGTACTGAAAAGTTGGTCTAGTGTTTAGTCACTAGGTGTCTTCTTGAGGTCACAAGTTCAACACTCGCTAGCATCACTTTGAAGGAAATTGGTGGTAGCAATAAAGTTTAGAACTAAGCCTCTTTGAAGGTTGCCAGTTCAAAACCGAGCTCAATAGAGTTTTACCGCAGTGGGCTTTAGGGCGGGCGGGTTTTCCCCGGAACTATTGGCTTGGGTATGCATCCAACTCTGACTGTTATAGAGAAGGGGATGTATTTACTCGATTGAGGGCATTACAGGATGCTTATCTGATAATTTAGTTAGCCGTTCAAAAGAAAACAAAATCAGACGACCGATTGAAAAAACTAGACCACCGTATTAAATGGTGTTCAAAGTCATTTAAAGTTTTGGTCCACTCTTCTGGTTTTATTGAGCTTTGGCCAACTTAAAAGAACAGACTCAATCACCAACCATTCACCAACCTAATACCTACCAATCTACTATTTGATTTATGCCATTAAACTTCGTACTATATGCTTTGACATTTATAAACAATTTAAACATATAGTTTAGTGTATAACAATAATAATTGAGACCGTAGTAATAATTTTTTAATAATGATGAAAATTTGATATATGTTTAGATTGATAAATATGCATCTTTGATTTAGTTAGTATTAAGTTATGGGGTTAGGTTTATTTGTGAACAACCTCTTGATTGTGAACAATAGTGAATTAATCTTAGTTCATGATTATCAATACATAAGTGTAAATCAATGGCCAGTATTTGATGATAAAAATACACTTGTGTATTTTACGATTTGATAATGTAAATCAATGGCTAGGATTTTTGTTTACTCAGTTCACAAATATATCAGTGTTCACTCTAGAACATCACCCTAAAGTTATGTGTGATCATGATTTAATTTGATTCGGTTATTAGTTAGGACCGGACCCTGTAATCAATTGACTCAAAGTAATTCATTAAATTTGGTTTTTGAAAAAAGATGATTTGGAAGATTCAAACAAGGGTGCACATACTAATCATATGTTATTTTCCTCCATCATATTTAAATGCCAACAACTTTTTTTATACGTAATTATTTTTCTAAAAAAATTATACCATAAAACTCTACGTTTTTTTATCTTTCCAACGAGTATACTATTGAATATTTTTCGAAAAAAATGAATAGGATTTTTTATGGCGTTTTAAACTTTGTTTCTTTATGGCCTTTAGCGTTTTTCTAAAGTGGGCATTTTTATGACGTTTTTCTGAATTAGGTGTTTTATTGTGTTTTCAACTAATTTTTTGTGACGTTTTCAGAACTTAGTGCTTTTATGGCGTTTTCAACTGGGTTTTTTTTTCTGAACTATGTGTTTTATGGCGTTTTCAACTAAGTATTTTTATGCCGTTTTTCTGAACTAGGTGTTTTATGGCGTTTTTTTGAACACCCAGTTCATGTCGTATTTTTCATTTCAAAACTATAACAATAGTATACTCGCATGAAAGATTATTAGACTCGATTTATGGTGTAATTTTAAAAAATAATCACGTATAAAAACGTTACGGGCTTTTAAAAAGGATGGTAGAATATGCATGTGACTTGCATGTGGATGGTTTTTTGCATGTGAGTGGCATGTGCATGGACTTTTTGACAATATTACCCTTAGTGTAAGTTATCACCAACGCTACATGTCAACACCAAAATCGTGTTCACCGTTTTCACACTTTTAGGCGTTTTCCCCAGATCTCACCCCTAGTGTATTTGTGAACTGAGTGAACAAATCCTGACCATTGATTCAAATCATCAAATCCTAAAATATACTAGCTATTTTTATCATCAAATCCTGGCCATTAATTTACACTTGTGTATTGATAATCAAGGGCTAAGATTAATTCATTTGCATCTCAGGGTGGAAGGGGCACCATACGGTGACCCCTTCGGTGATTATGTTTGTCGAGTGGGGAGGCGCCCCTACCATATTTTCGGTGAATGGTGAATGCTTATTTCGGTGAATACTCACCGAATGGGGAAGAGGAGAGAGAGAGGGGGTTAATAGTGGGCACTGTCTTCTTTCAACCAATCACAAATTTATCCTTTTTTTAATTTGTTTACCATTCTCTATGTATTTGAGCACCCTTAGTGTTTGCAAATTGAGAAATGGAGTGGTGAGTTGACATGACATGATATTATTGGTTAAAAAAAATTTACCACTTCCTATTTCGGGAGTGCGCATTTTCCACCCTCAAGATCACTCTCTCTCTTCTTTAATTTCTCTCTCTCGTAAACACATTTTTGATTCAAGAACATATCTATCAAGCAACCATTCCATTCAAAACCCTAACCATTGCAGCCGTATCAGATCTAATTGAGTCTTGTTGAACAGATCGGTGTACGGTGCCGGTTGGAGGCATCGATTTGCAAGCTGGTGCCTTAATCTCAAACTCATGACTCTAGTTCAGCTATTGTGACTTCGAATACTGCCTTGCACGAGGAGGTCTGCACATTGCAAATGGAGGGGGAGTCTTTTGGCGGGGCATGTTCAGTTGTCGTAAATGATGAACTCGAATAAGATGATGAAGTCGTTTGTGTGTTAGACGAGCTTGAAAAAGAGATCTGATGCAAGTAGACTCGTTTCACGAACTTGATTGTAGGCTGGAATTACAAATTTTTTGAAGTGAGATCCGATGCAGCTAGACTCGTTCATCGTGACCAGATCCCGATTTTAAAGGCTAATACCAATTTTAAGGGTTCGGAATTTAAAGTTTGTAAATGGTGAATCAATATTAACTGTTATAAAAAGTTGAAAAACTGAATCTACAAGTTCAGCTCTATGAGTTTAAAAGGGTAGTTTTTAAGTATTTTGGAGGTTAGTTTGTGTTTTATGGTGTATTATATTTAACTAGAAGTTTGATATGAGTTATTTGTTTGTTTTGCAATCCTCTTGGAGCATTGGGTACAAAAGATTCTGAGCTATTGTTACAACGAATTATTATATATATAAAAGTAGAATTTATTAGCTATACTAATAAATAAGGCTTTGTAATTTATATTATTTATAAGAATGCCATCAGTGTTGAATATTCATGGATATTAAATAAAATGTCACGAAGGCAAGTAATAAAGTCAAAGAGAGTATGTTCATTTTGTTTGAAAGGTGATTAGGAGTGAATTTTTTTTTGTTTTTTACCTTTTAACCTTATATACTTATGCTATTATTATACTCTTAGCTGTTATTTATTTTCAATTAAATATTTGCAAATTACAAAAATCAAATACCAAGATATAGTTATATTGGACAAGTAAAATTAGAATAAAGGATCATGGTAAAAATTATTTTTTAGATATATAAAATCATAGTTATTTTTCTATTTTTGGTACTTTTTAGTTTATTATGATTTTTTTGGTTTTCTCTTTCAGTTGCAATATTGTTCCAAATTGAACTGCTAGCGATCAAATGCTCGCCGCAAAGCGGGGCATCAAACTAGTTATTTCTATTAAAGTATGTAAATTTTTATTATTTGTTATTTCCATTATTCTATAATAAGATAGGTTATTTATTTTTATTCAAGCAAGTCATAAGAAACAAGTGTCTTGTTATTTATTTGTTATTTCCATTATTTTATAATAAGATCGATTATCTATTTTGATTGACATGAAATTTCTCTAGTTGTTTAACTATGTTTCTTTTTTTAGATACAACGAGGATGCAAGCTTTATCATTCTTTTTCCTTTTTTTATAGAGGATGCAAGCTTTAACATTTTTTTCTCTTTTTTTCCTCTTTGACAATTGGCGCTTCAAGAATGTACAGGAGGTGGCATGTTGTTACTAAGGTATAATATTTAAATACAACTTTTGTTATGGGCTGATAGAGAAATCTTTCTGATTTTGATAACATGTGTGTAAAATAAATTTTCAACGAACGAATACAAAAATATTGCCTGTTTTTATTTTACATCGTTTTTGTCAAGTTTTACATGTGTGGTCAGCATTTTTTTACGCCACTAATCGTCGGTCTGAACTTCTCTATACGTTACACGTAGATCTATTTTTACACATGTTTGTTAAAAATGTTTAGTTTACATATGTTTGTAAAATGCTTTTACGTACAGGTGTCAAATGTAATAAATTTTGCGTACGATGGATAATGTAAATGTTTTGTTTTACACACGGCAAAAAAATGTTTTCACATTCGTAAATTTTAAATATTTACATACATTTGTAAATTCACGTCTTTAATTTTTAGTTTTTACATATGTTTGAAAATGTTTTTACTTACTTTGTCGAATGTAAAAAAACGTGCACGGTGTCGAATGTAAATGCTTTTTTACACATGGTAAAAAATGTTTTTACGCCCCCGATCGCCGGCCCGAGCTTGTTAGGTCCTCGTAATCGCTCTGATTCGTCCGATAAACGTGTTCGGATTGCGAAATCCGATGAACACGATGTGGTAAATCAACAAATCTAAATAACCAAGCTTGAATTAGATGAATGATGTTGTTTACATGTAAAACCCATACGTTCTCTCTCTAAAATACACACAAAAACCCTAGAAAGTGTCTAAAGCTTCTAATTCTAATAGAAGCTAAATCCCTATTTATAGTCCCATGTCATAAAGTCACTAACACTAGAATATTACAATTATACCCTAATGACCTTATGACCAATTGATCTATTGCTATGATGTGGTAAATCAACAAATCTAAATAACCAAGCTTGAATTAGATGAATGATATTGTTTACATGTAAAACCCACACGTTCTCTCTCTAAAATACACACAAAAACCCTAGAAAGTGTCTAAAGCTTCTAATTCTAATAGAAGCTAAATCCCTATTTATAGTCCCATGTCATAAAGTCATTAACACTAGAATATTAGAATTATACCCTAATGACCTTATGACCAATTGATCTATTGCTACACATTTGATGCAATTACGGACTCCCCCTTAACAATAACGTCACTCTCTCGTTTCTTCGATTACTTTATGTCTTTAGAATGCTTTTGCTTTACTGTATTTATAGACTCCCTCTAAGCTTATGCATCTGATCTTTAATCCTTTCAAGCACCGTTAGTCATCAAGGAAAAGACTGATCTTACAAACTTGACACTATTAATCATCAGGACCATTTCTAACTCTTGCTTTGTTGAGTGCTTCTGAACATCTGAGGACCAGGTCTTTAGCGATCTGGTAAACTTGAAGCTTATTCCAGAAAATTCAAGTATGACAGATGCTTGGCCATCATGTCATCAATTCCGAGATCCTCATGAGAAAGCTTTAGCACGTTTCTGGTTGCTAAGAAGTGTTGAAGTATCTTGTGATCTTGTTGAATTCTGCACTCCAGTGAGTATCCTGAATTCTGCACCTCATATACGTTTATCAACACCAATCTGTTTACAATCTCAAAGAATATCTCAAACGTCTCGTTAGATCAATTCACGTTTTGGATAAACCCGTGTTTATCTTCGATATGCCTCCGTACATAGGAAAAATTCATTTTATCAGTTCTCTATGGAAGACTATCAAAAACAAATTGAAAAGAAAAATCTTTGCGGATTTAACGAAGTTTATGCTAAAACACACCTAAATTCTTTTAGGATTTTTTAAAATCAAACAAAGAAACTATGTACAACACATATTTTGCGAGAATCATGTGCAAGAGGATCAATCAGTTTGATTAAGAATAGCCAACTGCACCGTTGTTCTTTTGATAAAACACTAAGTTTAAACAATTCACGTGAATTGTCGGTATTGTATGTCTACTAAAACTCAACTAATAATTTCGTAATTCTTACTAATATTATTAAGGTACGTTAAATGCACAAAGTTCTTATGGGCCCCATATCTTAGCATATCCCCTTATCATGTAGTACACTAACACGAGTAATGTCTTTAAACATTATCGACTATGATTTGTGCAAAAATAAAGCAGAATGTTTAAACATTAACAATCAGGTCAGTACTTGTGAGTACACGCAGAGAAAGTACAATGTTTAAAAAAATAAGAGATAAAACAAGTTAAAATTGTTTAAATCTTAACAACCAGGTCGGCACTTGTGAGTACACACAGAGGAAGTCCAAGATTTAAACGAAACCCAACTAAAATATAGCAGAACATTTAGGCAATAATCTCCAAGTCGATACTTATAAGTATATGAAGAGGAGATCCAATGCTTAAACAAGATAAAGAAATAAAACAAGCTTAAATCTTTTAAAAAGAAACTCACATACATAGAGATTTTTCTAAAAGTTGTGAAAGTTGACAAACTAACTTGTTTTTGTACTTTTCAGCATTCGACAATTGCTATACAGGTACACAATAAAGAAGGAAAAAACCAATATGACCATGTTTCCATTATAAGTAGGCTTTTCTTTAGGTTTGTATCGTTTTAAAAAAAACTACTAGTTTAGTGAGTCTACCGACACATCATTAGTGTGACTATTTAAAACTTTTAAACGTTACAAATCTTTAGCATGCGCTGACAGTCCACTGATGTACTATCATTTCCTCTTTTTTATCCATGAACTCATTTTTAACTTTTTCAAATTTTGATTACTCCTCCTAAACTCACGCAAAGATTGAACATCTTTTTGGTTTAGGGAAATTTCTCCAACAAAATTTTTTTATAGACCCGTTCAAAAATATAAATTTACAAAATCATAATCTCCCACCTTAAACTGACAAAAAGTTTTAAATGTGAAATCAAGAAAAATGTTTTTTGGATGTGATATGACATTATAAAGTGCAAAGCAGATAACTTTCTCAAAAACTAAATTGATTTGTTCCCAACGCAAACCATCCTCAAATGCTTTTTAGGAATAACCATTGTCGAACATATCAACAGGCCTCGTTGGTTGTCCTACACTCATTTAACAAACTAGTTAGAGTGTGAAACCCAGGCCATCGTGGTCCTCGATTTTTTTTTTGAATCTAAGTAAGTAACATTCTCATATGACATGGTCTTTGCTTTGTAATTATAGCTTCAACTTTCGGTTTTACTTGCCTAACCTTTTTTGGTTCAAAAAACTTATTTTTGAATGACGTGATTGTTAAAACAATTTTCTAATTTGAAACCAGAAGCGAAAGACTTAGACTTGGATGGAATCTCCCTCATCCGTTCATTTCTTCTACAATCACCACTTTCACTTAATTCTTTCTTTTGTGGTTGTTAATTCTTTTTCTCCATTTGACACCGTCTTGCTATATATCCCTTGTTTCCACATCTAAGTCAAACTTTATCCTTGAAACTAGGCTTAGCTAACATACAACAAGAATCATTAGCTTTAACAAATTGTTTAAAGAACTTTTCATTTGATTCTTCAATTTTTGAACTTTCCTTGTTTAACATTCTATTTTGACAAAACCTTTTGAAACTTCTTTTGATTTTTCTGAGCATTAGTTATCCTTGGTTTCTCACTAACTTTCTCAAAAACCTTTTCAATTTTCTCACTTTTAACACTCTCTAAATCATAAATTCCTTTTACTTCTTCAAAAATTTTCATAATTTCCTCTTTTACAAGAATTTCAATATTAGATGCACTGATATCATTTCGTTGACTTGTTTAACATTCGTCACTTTTCCTTGAATCTTCTGACTCATCCAAAACAGAACAGAACCAGATTCGGAATCAAATTCAGGTACCACATTCAAAGGAGTTTTTGGCACAAAATGAGTAACTTCTGTATTACCTTCTAGGAGTTTTCTACCTTCGCATGAAGATAAATATTTTGCAAGTTTGGTTTTACCTTCATACGAACTTGGACTTAATTATGTTTTTGTGTCCACTTCGCACCAGGTTTACTTCGCAAAAGGTTAACTTCGCACGGGGCAATTTTGTTCAAAATTTTTTAACAAAATGGATAACGATTCTACAATGCCTTTGCAACCACAGCTTCATTGTCAGTCGTTCAAAATATGAGTCTTGAGAATGAAATCGGAACGATGACGAAGCCACCTAAATTGATGAATTTGGAATATTATAATGGCTGGTATGAACGTTTCGAAACTAGGTTCAGGCGAATCTTTTAGATTGCTGGTATTCGATCGAACAGGAATACAAGCATCTAGTCGGAGATCATAGTTTAGAAAAATGTTGACACAATTTACTCCGGATGAGAAAGCAAAATTTATTCAAGAGAAAAAAATGCTTAACATTATACATCAGGCGATAAAAGAAGATATATTCATGCTTCTCCAACATAATGGTAGTGCACATTCAATGTGGAATACGCTTAAAGTAAAATTTCAAGGTAGTACACAAATGATGAAAAATAAAATGGCATTACTCAAGAAAGAATTTGACATTTTCACCGCTTTTAGGGAGAAATGATGAAACAGGTCATTGAAAGATACTGTCATCTGGTTGTAGAAATGAAGAGGTTTGGTATTCGCAAAACAGATGACGAGTGGGTTGACAAATTAGCTGACACATTACCTCAAAGTGAATGGTCAACCTACTTAATAATTTTGAAAAATAGTTCAGACTATAGCTGTATGAATTTGAGTAAATTTATCAAAAAATTGGTAGGGCATGAGCTTCAAATACGCAAAATGGCTAAAACAAAGAATGGAAATGCTCAACAAGATGTGAATCTTTACTTTAAAGGAAGTGGAATAGCCTATATTTAAGGCCCAAAGATTCAAACTGCATTTAGTGAAGCCAACTCATCTTGTTATTCAATAATTAGCTCAACCAGTGGTAGCAATTCGTCATCTTATCTGAGTTTTGAACCAAACACATCGACACATAGTCCTCAGTCAGCACAAAGCTCGAACAGCTACAATAATCAAAACAGTCAAAATAACTCCAAACAACATATCCTCTAGTGTAACATAGCAGTGAATCTTCAAAATGCTCAACACTTCATCGAGACAACAACCAAACAACACATGAGATTACTTGCTTCAGTCTTAGAGTCATATGAAGCTTAATAGCAGGAAGGATCGGGAATCCAGAAATGATAAAGGAGGATTACGATCAAATTGATTAACATGCGTTAGAGCTTATGGATATAAAATGGTGTATGGCTAGTATAGTTCACTGAGCACAAAAAAATGGAAATTACTTGGAGACAATGTCTAAGTGCATCTGATACAAAACTGGGATTCGATAAATCCATTGTAAAATGCTTCAAGTGTAAGGAAAAGGGCCATTTCAAGAGTGAATGTCCGAATAGAGAAGTTCAAGGAAATCAAAATCCTTTTGATGATTATCATAAGTAAGTGATTTACTACAGAAATTCTCAACTACCTCAGAATTTGTCTAGATTTATGCAAATTGAGGAAAGTTCGGCAAGAGCAAAAGATAAGGCTCTAGTCGTTACACATGAAGACGGAGGGTTTAATTGGGATAAATACATTTCCAAGACTGAATGTCATACACTTTTGGCCAAAATTATCGAAGAACCAGAACATTTCGAGGAAGAAGCTATTATTGAAGAAACAAATGAAGAAGTCTGTGATGAAAAAGTTTTTGATTCTAGAAGAAATAGAAGCTGATGCTTACTACCAATATTGTTTTGAAGAAGATATTATTCATAATTCTTTTAAATCATTCATGACTCCTCAAGTTTATAATTCTCTTGGTATTGCAGGTTTCTTTAGAGAACAAAATGAAAACACACAAAGCGAAGAAAAAAAGGAACAGTCTGAAGAAGATAAGAAAGTAATGATGGATCATTCAAATGAGGAAGCTGAACTTCTAAAGTTGATCAGGACTTCGTGGTTGAAAATGTTGAATAAGAGAGTAGAAGTAAGAAAGTTGAAGAAGAGAAATAATGCACAAAATGTTTATAACCGTGCAAGTCGTGTGTTGAGAAAGATGAGAGGTATATAGAACTTAAACGTCATACTGATAATCTGAGCAAAACTATCAACAAATACCGTTATGCAAGTAAAAAAGGATAATGCTACGCTTTCTATGCTCAAGGCAATGGTCATGGATAAACATATGGCTATCAATACTCATATTGACACGATTGCCATATTGAAACAGGAGCTAGAAGCTATGAGAACAGAAACAGAATGAGTTGATAAGAAGTTGATCAGTTATTCAATGGCATCTTATGTCTTGGATCACATTCTTTCTAAACCTACAGGAAAAGATGAAAATGGGGAAGATACCTATGGTTATCACAACAAAGGCTTGGGTTATCATCGTGTTTTACCCCCGATGTGGGATAACTATTCAAAGAAAAAACCAGAAAGGGTGGAAAAGTCATTGAATTTGCAATTAAAAATTGTCCAAAAGATCAGTTGCCTGACAATATTGATGTAACCTTTTGAAATTCGATGTTGATGCTGCATCAGAAGTGGTTAAGAATGTGATTGATAAGGTTTTGGGTATTGAAAATGATAAATCTGATTTTGAAAATACAAACCCAAAAGTTGAAAAAGAAAGTTCAAGTTCACAGCCTGAAAGTGACGAAAGCTTTCATGATAAATATCTTCGTAAATCAGGAAAGAGTTCAAATGATGATTCAAATATTTTAATGTACAAAATGTGTGAATCTGATCAACTGTGTTCTGATTCTGAATTTCAGATTCAAAATGTGAATTTGGACAGAGTCGAAAAAGTTTTTAAGCTTGTTGAGATTGAAATGTCTGAAATTGAAGATTTTACAAGCGATCAAAGTTTTTCAAACTTCAAACAAGATAGGACTTATTATACCAAATCAAGAAATTTCTACCCTAACTATCAACAGAAAAATTATTATAGGGAAGAAATGGTTCGGGATATAATAAGAAAACTATAACAAGTTTGAAAAATCAAAATTTGTAAAGAAAAGACTTTTGTGCCTGCAAGTTCAGAAAGAACAAAAGAAAGTCAATTTTCAAACCAATTTAATGAAGAATTTTTCGCTAAACAACAACGAAAACAGGTTGAGGAATCCTCTGTTGTAACAGACAGCAGGACGTGCTTTCGATGTAATCAAACTGGACACGTTGCTAGGAGATGTCCACAAAAGAACTCTAAACCTGTTTCTGATGTTAAGAAAAATTCCGAAGATGAAAAACAAAAATCACCCGATGTTTGTTCCAACACAGATTTGGAAACAAATCAAAGAATCTACAAACAAAGGGAAACAAGTTAATATTAAGTTTTCAAATTTTAAAACTGGTGAATCTTCAAAAAGTAATGAACAAAAAGATTCTTCATTTTATTTCAAGAAAGCAAAGTTTATAAACCAAACATGGTGATGAAAGTTAAATTTGTTTTTGAAAAGGTTGAGAAAACTGTTTCAACCGAAAAGTCAGAGAATGTTGAACAGAAGAAAGGAAAAGAAAAGGATAAAAAATTGCTGATAGTGCACCGAAGACTGAAAAGACTTGGGTGTCGCTATTCAAATAATCAATTTGTTTGACCGTGCATGGGATTCTAAGTTAAACGTGAATCATCAATAATGAAGTCCCTTGGCACTTGGCGAGGAATTTGGCCGAACTAATATGAAAAACTTTTAGAAATGGCCATGATGGGTTTATTAAAACATTTATTGTTTTGAAAGCGATTGAAAATTTCACAGAACCCTCACTATTGAACATAAGAAATCAGTTGATAAATAAATTAAAAAATATTATAAAATAAATGGAATCAATGTTTTTGTCATCATGAGGGGTAAAAGAAAAACTGAAATGTGATGTAGAAATGGATGGCGATTTGACGTAATTGTCATCGGTTTGTCAAGTTTTTATTTTTCAAAGTTCTTTCTTCAAAAACAAAAATCCAAAAATATGTTTTTGATTTTAGGGGGAGAAATATGTTGAAAATACAAAAACATATTAAAAATATTTAAATTTTTTTTAAAATGTACAAAAACATGAAAAAGACAAAAAGAGTTTTTGTGTAAAAGAGAAAATGATAGAATCAATGAACTATAATGGTATGCTAAAGAAATGTAGTGTTAAAATGTTTAAACAGGTCTCACTGATGATGTGTCAGTAGACTTTGCACATTCAGTAAATTGTTTTCAAGATATAAACATAAAGAAAAACTTCTTAATAGTGGGTTAACATCTCTCTGATATATGATCTTAGTACACTGAAATTTCGTTTGAGAGATTGTCTGATTCGAAGATACTAGGTCTTTATAGATAATTGATATCTGGGGTATTATACAAGTTTTTCTAATTTTACGAAAGCAATGGCCTAGAACTTGTAGAATACTTTTGCTTTTAAACCTTAAAACTGCATTGAAAGTATCGAAAGATCTAACAATTGCAGTTAAAAGATTCCAAAATATGGAACACCACTTTTAAGTCAAGTCTTCGTCTCTCTGTCTGTACGGTGGTGCAACCTGAGCTCTCAAGGCTTTGCACAACCCAGATATAGATATCAGTTGGATATATTCACCTATAAGATGAAATCTAGGGAATCTTGATATGGGAGTATATTTTTAGGTGGGAAACACTGTTAAGTCAAGTTCTAAGACACTTAATGAAAGTATCTCGAAACAATTGAGAAATGGGTAGAGGCTTAAGTGAACCAACATACTGACAATCTAAGTGAATCTGTTTGGAACTTAAAGTTTTCAAGATCAACGGTACTAGTGATAAGTCTCAAAAACTGATATGATCCTTTAACACAAACTCTCAAAAAATGTTCGTAAATATGTTTGTACACAGCTATTTCATTTCTGAAAATCCAAAAAGATTTTCAGTATGTTTTATCATAAACTTTGGAAAAATCAAAATGATTTTATTTTCGTCTTAGTTTTTGACTACCGATGATGGAATACTGATTTTCAAAATCTAAAGTTGCTGAACATAAATGGATTGAAAATGTATCTGAAATAAGAAAACATTTGAAATAATTAACAGTTCATTAATTTGAAACTTAAAATTGATAAATAACATTAGTTTGTTCACAAAGTGATCAACCAAATTCGTTAACTTGAACTTGGTAGATAAATCAGATAACCAGGGTCATTAAATTTGATTTGGTTAACTGAGAGGGTTAAAACTAATAGAGTGTTTAAAATTTGAAAATTTCAAAGTTTGAAACTGAAATGTTTATTTGAATGATTCTGAATTTGATCAGGAATCTCAAAGATAGGGGAGCAAGATTGAAACGTTGATCAAAGATAAAAGAAACTCAAGGAAAATGGAGCATGTTGATGTTTAAAATTTACAAATCATGCTCAATGTAAGGGGGGGATTGCTGATAGAATTTGTTGCTCTGAAACATCAAAGATATTAAAGTTATGAAGATTGATCAATACTACGACGTCGAGACTACACAACATCCAAGGGGGAGATGTTGAAGCATATGTCTGTCGCCTATGTCATCAAGTCGTATCGAGTCTGTAATAGGATTGTACATGGTAGATTTCATAATGTATGTATCTTTAGTTCCTACCTTCATATGAAGGTAAACCATGTGACTTCGTACGAAGGTAGAAGAGTCACTTCGTACGAAGGTAATATTCTAAGTTCGTACGAAGGTAGGTTAAGTTCGCATGAAGATTAATGTGTATAAATAGGTGTGTGAGCTTAATGTTAGATAGCAGAGTTTAGCGGACACGACAGCGGAGCTCTGTCCAACTGTTTCCAGGAACTGTAACCGTTGAACAATTAATGAAACAGTGATTAAAATGTAAATCTTGTTATATTTGTCACCTAATCTAAAACGGATTCCGTACGTGATGGACTAGGTTAATCAAGTTAGACGTGAGCTTATCGGATCCTAGCACGGACCTACATTTGGCATCGTAAGCTATATTGTAACATCCCAAATAAAAGGTTTGTTAAATAAACCAAATTAACTGGGGATGAACGGGTAAAATTTCGTTGGTGGTAAATGTTAACCTGTAAATAAAATAACTAAGAATGTTCTAATCTAGTTTAAAGAATAGTTAATTCCTAGAGGTGTTGAATGAGTTTTGAACCCTATAAGACAACTAATAAAGTGCAAGGGCTAAAAATAAACAAGAACCAAACGTGAATAATTAAAAAGCAAATATCATAAAAAAACGCACGCTTGTGTGTATGTCGAATCAGGAGAAGAGAATAGGGGGAAAACCCTAGTTCATCATGTTCTAGCATATTGAAAGGCGGATTGGAGCTAAAACATATACATAAACATAAATTAGTGGTCTTCTAAGCTTGGAGATCATAAGGTATGTAGTAATTTATGTTTTGGTGACAAGTAGTATATGAAGGGACTTATATGTGGTAATCTTGATTTGGATGTTTTGATAGTATGATGAAATTGATGATGAATTTATGCTTATAATCATCATACATGCTAGTATGCGTGAAATACTTAAACAATTTAGAGGTTTAAGTATGAATTCATATATGTCATAAAGTGGATCCTGATAATATGATAAAATGGATGTGTAAATTTAGTTTAGAAACATGATATAATAGAGATATATGTAGAAACCATGTGCATGGTTCTTCTCGATCAAAACTCTCATAAGAGGTGAAATGGATTTTTGACATGATTATAGATTTTGAACCTTTTATGGTTGGATTATAAAAACTAGTCATTGAACTTGAAAGCATGAGGATGGAATGTGAATAAATGACTAGAAAAGTGTTATCTAAGGGATACATGGTAATCATTGGCAAAATTAGCTAATATGATGGCCTAAAAATGATGCCCACCAAGTATTTAATAAAAATGCCTAAATGGGTTTATTGAACTTGTTAGTGCATTTGCATATAAAAGAATCAGATGAATAAAATATGGCATAAATTCTATTAGGTGTGATGGTCATAATGTTGGATGACTAATCTAACCATCTTGTGGATATTGTATTATAGTGTGACACTTGACAAGCTAGGTGGGAGCTTGGAAAGGAATGAGTCAAACGGATCAAGACGCGAGAATACTTAAATGGACGCAAAGTAAGTAAAACTTACACCTCCTAGATGAGAACTTTTGTTATTAAATGAAGAGTAGACGGTTAAAATCGATGATTTGTTAAAGCCGAGACCCTATGGTGTAAACCATAACGGGTTAAATGAACAAAATGGCGAATATTACATTTCGGTGATTAACATAAATAATTTTAGAAATACAACCCTATGGTGTAAACTGTAGCATCCGTCAAAAACCGGATTTACCAAACCCGCTCCGTTTATTAACCGAACAATTAGTTAAAAATTTTGTTGCGTATTTAATGCCCAAATTAATTTTAAACGATACATAACTAATAAGTATATTGGAATATATAATTTATATTTGAAAATTCATTAAAAATAATGAAATAAAAATATATTGCTGATGCCAGGTTTCGAACCCGGGTCTGCCGAGTCAACGGGTCAACCATTATCAGCAAAGCCTTAACACACACAGCGCTCAACCACTCCGCCACTTGTGTTTCTTGTTCATTATTGAAAACAATTAATACACAACATAAATCTCGAATTCAAACTAACGCGCCCAAATCGCAGTCGTCAGAAATCCTGACGATTTCGCCGAGATTGGACGGTTTCTTCTGATTTAACCGAAGCATTAACTATTACATCGGTTATAACCGATGTCCAGTCCGCGACTTTGGTCATAACCGCCGGAAAACTTATTGACCGACGAATCAAGACTGAAATTAGACCACATGCATCTCGATTCTTTCCTATAAATGCACCCTCTAACCTTTGATAGCCTTTTCGCTCACAATCACACCCTTTCTCGACGTAATTTCACTCGCCGGAAACTTTCTGCAACTCGCCGGAAAACCGAACCCCTTCACCTCTGTGCCTAACTCTAAAAAACAGAACACCTAGAGCTCATACCGAAGTCACCCACACTCACCTCAAGCTTCCTGAAGACCTTCTGCCGCAAGATAAACGTCGCCGGAATAACCTGCTGTAATCGGAAACTCGTCGGCGAAACAGAGGATCTCTGTTCGGTATATCTTACACCTAATCTCTCTCGTTTTTATTAATCTCACATGTATCTAATCACAACTTACTAAAGAAACTGATTATTTTTGTCAAAACAGTCGGACACCGATTCTGGTTAAGTTTAACGAAGAAGACGAAGTTTTCGGTATTATATATGTTTAATTTAAATCAAGTTATATCTCGGGTTAGACACACAGTCCAGCGGTGGACTGTGTGCAAATAAACACGCATACGTCCCGAGTTCGATTCTTGTCACACGCACACTCACCTTAATAAAAATGTTCCTTTTTTAAACTGGACCGGATTCACTCGCAAATAGATTTTAAGTTTAATGAAAACCGGAATAATAACCAAGATAGACACACAGTCCAGTGGTGGACTATGTGCACGTTTAAATCATACGTCGCGGGTTCGAGTCCAGACTACCGCACCGGTTCTGGCAATTATCAAACTTTTTATGTAAGGACAGAAATGAATTTATCTAGTTTGTATATAAGTATAAGAAAAACCAGATTATTTACCAAGTTATACACACAGTCCAGCGGTGGACTGTGTGTCAACCTAAACCACAGGTCCCGGGTTCGAGACCTGTGGCGAGCACCGAGTCATACAATTAAATCGTTTTTAAATAAATGATTTTCGAATTAATCTAATTAGTATATAAATATAGTTAAAAACAGAAATATTTCGGGTTAGACACGTAGCTCAGTTGGTAGAGCTGCGTGCACGCGTACGGGAGGTCACCGGTTCGAGTCTCACCCAGCGCATATCTCATACACGACCGAACCGGTCAACAAGTCAACAAGTCAACGGTCAATAAGTCAATGGTCAACAGTCAAAAATCAACATTTTTTTTATTTCTTTTATTTATTTATTTAAATCAAAAATCAATTAAAAATACTTAAATAACATTTTTAAGGTTAGAAAATAGCCTTAAACTCACAAGAATATATCCAATAATCCTACTAAAATTGATTAATAAAAATCCGCTTATTTACCGAACCATTATGTTATTATCTAGGTTAGTTTCACTCGTGGTTAAATCAAACTTCGTACACATTCAACAACATCAACCGAACGCACCCAATGTGAGTGAATCTTACAACTCCCCTTTTTAATTACACGTTTTGGGGTGTGTCACGTGTCACTAAAATTAACTCGTTTATTTAAACTTGTGCCATACCATATTGTGATCTAAACTTAGAATGTATATATTGTTTGTAGTCATGTATTTCATATTGTCAAGTTGTATGCAAATCATTCATTAGGCCCATCAGTTTGTAGAACAACGCGTGCCTCAAAACTCATTCATTAGGCCCATCAGTTCCTCGTGGGAGACGAGTTGAGCAACGCGTGCCTCAAAACAATCTATTATTGTTTGTGTGTGCATTATTTAATATTAAGTGATTTGTGAATAAGTTTACATCTATATTTACTCATATGTGGTTGTGCACTTTATTTTATCAATTCAATAAACTTTTTAAATGTTTTTCATAGGATTCACTCGCCAACTTTTTGTTGATCCAAAAACCATTTTTACACATGATACAGGTGAATAGGATGAAGCAAGGAAAACATAGGAAATGCCTTAGAAGAAAATAATGAAGTCTAGAATGATGTGTAGGACATGATGTAATTATGATTGTATGTTTCCCTTTAAATTGTAATAATAAATATGAAACGTTATAATAAATGTCGTGAGCTTTGATGATAACCCAATCATTCCCCGATCACCTTTTCCGCTGCGGGTCGGGGTGTGACAGATTGGTATCAGAGCCATGACTATAGGGATATAGGATAGGTTATTAGACCCTTAGAGCCTATACTATAGTTGACTAGATTTTAATTGGTTATGTGGTTACATGCAAACTTATGATATTTATTTGTTTCATATTTGTTTATACTTACAGTCAAACATACATACTTACATACACATTCATCATACATATTTCAATGTTCACATATTCAAATCATCTTCATACTTTCGTTATTCAAAGATTTTGTCGCATTTTTCATTTTGCAAATCTCATCAAAGTGAGTTCTGCGACGGGCATGTAGTAACTGTAAGGGTACAAGTACCGGTAGTCGAAACGTCCTGTCTAGGTTGGCATTCGTATAAATCCAATATAACGGACCAGTTTGCCTACCTGGGGACTAACAATGAGAGTACGAAGGACCTATTAGGCCAAAGCATGCCACACCAAACGTCGTTCGAACTAACCCCACTTTGAGGTGTCACCGTGTCCACACCTGGACACATTCCGAATATCATACGTTACATATTTCTCGATTTTCTCCGGGTTTTAGTGTACGTAACCAGGCTAACACATGCGAACCATATGAAAAACCGGTATTCATGGGGGCCCACATGATTACGAAGGTGAAGTATGGCGGCATGCAAGGTCCAATTACGAGCAAAGTCCAAGACATCCTATGGATGTAGTAGATTTATTATTTTATATTTATTTTATGAATGTTCATTCCTAAATACGACCCATGATCCCAAAAACATCCAACTCATACTCTTGATATGTATTCCTTGTAGATGTCTTCTAGCCTCGCTCGTAGGAAGATGAGAGCAGGGAAAGCCCGCGAACGCATGGCTGCCCAAATCGCTCAACAAATGGCTGCCGTAATACCCAACATTATAATTCAAGTCCAACACGCCCTTACCGCTAATCCCGTCAATCAAGAAGATCAAAACATTGACAATCCTTCCCCAATCACCACCAAATGCACCTACAAGCATTTCAAATCCTGCGACCCTCCAAAATACGAAGGGACTGAAGGTGTCACCGCTCTCCTCCATTGGTTTGAAGAAATGGAGAACACTTTTCTAAATTGCGAATGCCCCGATGATCGCAAGGTGCGATATGCTACTGGTCGTTTATATGGAATAGCACTTACTTGGTGGAATACAGAGAAGGCCAAACGAGGTGTTGAAGATGCTATGACTTTGACTTGGGAAGAGTTGAAGGAAATCATGACAAGACGGTTTTGCCCGAGGAGCGAAATCAAGAAATTAGAAGATGAGTTCTATTCGTTGAAGCAAAAGGAAGGCGACCACACCACATACAACAAAAGATTCCTCGAGTTAAATCAAATGGTTCCCAACTTGTTCACTCCTCTCTACCGTTTGATCGAGCACTACATTCGAGGTCTTCCGTCAAAAATTCAAGACTCGGTAATAAGTACCACACCTGCAACCTTGGAAGCCGCAATGGAGTTAGCTACAGAGCTCACCGAGAACCGCATCCGGAATAAAGACTTCAAGGAGGAGAAGAAGAAGGATAAAGCATCAACTGAAACTTCAAACTCCACCCAAACCGAATCCCCTTCTCAACCCATTTTTAAGAGAAAACGAGATGGGCAACTTTTCGCTGTCACCCAACGTAATCAACCAATTTCACAAGCCATACCCATCCAAGCTATCCCAATCACTCAAGTAGCACCCAACTCAACTTACCCAAATAAGAAACCATACCTTGGACCTCACCCTCGATGTAACTCCTGTTTTTATCACCATCCATCTACCTTACCTTGTCGACTATGTGCGAATTGTGGACGCTATGGTCATTTGAGCAAGGTTTGCCGCACCTCTCAAAACCAAATCTCTCCCCCTACTCAAAACATGATCCAAACCTATCAACAACCCCAATACCCTATGTTCCCATATGTTCGAGCTTGTTTCAATTGTGGCGACCCTACTCACTTTAGAAACACGTGCCCTCGATTGGTTAACATCATAAACGCTCAAGCTCAATCAAACCCAGTTAACCAAGCAAATCAAGAAAACCCAACCACTAGGCCACCAGCAAGAGGAAGAGTTTTCAACATCAACTCTAATCTTATTGAAGATAATGACGGCCCAAACGAAACCACCCAACTAGTCCCCTTCACCGAAAATCAAGATTCAACTCCAACCGCTTAGTTTTTACATTTTTCTTTATGTTATCTCAATTTTTCTGTATCCCAGTTATAAATTGGAATCTTATCCAAGGATCTTAATGCGAATTACTATTTCAGTTTGTTTATGTTTTAAAGTCACATAGAACCAATCATAACTTACGGATAAAACCAATGAAAATTTGACAAGAATATGGTGGATACGCCGCTGGTACTTCCTATATATAAGTATTCTTGCCAAAGGATCAGAGGCATTATCTGGCGGTTATGAGAAGTTCCATGTAGAATTTAGTATTGTCTTGATTGAAGTTTGTTTTGTACTCACTGATTTAGCATTTATAGCATCTCATCATTTAAAGAAATTGGATTGTGTTCCATTTCTACATAGACTAACCTCTCCATCATAACAAACGAGAGAGGTATTGTCATCATTCAAACATGTATGCTATCAGAATTAAGACTCAAGTTTTGGTTGTTGTGTTTGTTTTAGAGTCACGTAGAACTAATCATAACTTGCGGATAAAGTCAATGAAAATTTGACAAGAATATGGTGGATACGCCGCTGGTACTTCCTATATATAAGTATTCTTGTCAAAGGATCAGAGGCATTATCAGGCGGTTATGAGAAGTTCCATGTAGGATTTAGTAATGTCTTGGTCGAAGTTTGTTCATCATACATTTCAACGTATTTCAATTTCATCATTTAAAGAAGTTGAGCTATGACTCACTACCACAAGGACTAACCTCTCCATCATAACAAACGAGAGAGGTACTGTCACCATTCAAACATGTATACTATCAGAATTAAGACTCAAGCTTTGGTTGGTTGTGTTTATTTATGTATAGAGTCACATAGGACTAATCATAACTTGCGGATAAAGCCAATGAAAATTTGACAAGAATATGGTGGATACGCCGCTGGTACTTCCTATGTATAAGTATTCTTGCTAAAGGATCAGAGGCATTATCAGGCGGTTATGAGAAGTTCCATGTAGGATTTAGTATTGTCTTGGTTGAAATTTGTGTTACATTCACTGATTTAACATTCATATCACATCATCATCTAAAGAAATTGGATTGTGTTCCATTTCTACATAGACTAACCTCTCCATCACAACAAACGAGAGAGGTACTGTCATCATTCAAGCATGTATACTATCAGAATTTAGACTCAAGCTTTGGTTGTTGTGTTTGTTTATGTTTTAGAGTCACATAGGACTAATCATAACTTACTGATAAAACCAATAAAAAATTTGACGCTGGTACTTCCTATATATAAGTATTCTTGCCAAAGGATCAGAGGTATTGTCAGGCGGTTATGAGAAGTTCCATGTAGATTTAGTAATTTCTTGGTTAAAGTTTGTTATACTCACTGATCTAGCATTTATATCATCTCATCATTTAAAGAAATTGGATTATGTCACCAATCAAACATGTATGCTATCAGAATTTGGACTCAGATATTGGTTGTTGTGTTTATTTATGTTCTAGAGTCACATCATAGAACCAATCATAACTTACTGATAAAACCAATGAAAATTTGACGAGGATATGGTGGATACGCCGCTGGTACTTCCTATATATAAGTATTCTTGCTAAAGGATCAGAGGTATTGTCAGGCGGTTATGAGAAGTTCTATGTAGGATTTAGTAATTTCTTGGTTAAAGTTTGTTATACTCACTGATCTAGCATTTATATCATCTCATCATTTAAAGAAATTGGATTATGTCACCAATCAAACATGTATGCTATCAGAATTTGGACTCAGGTATTGGTTGTTGTGTTTATTTATGTTCTAGAGTCACATCATAGAACCAATCATAACTTACTGATAAAACCAATGAAAATTTGACAAGAATATGGTGGATACGCCGCTGGTACTTCCTATATACAAGTATTCTTGCCAAAGGATCAGAGGCATTGTCAGGCGGTTATGAGAAGTTCCATGTAGGTTGTAGTATTAGAAGTTTTGTTTTAGGATATAACCTTATCTTTCCAAACATATCAAAACTCTTGCGCATGAAATCATACTTAGTGAATCAACTCTGCTTATCAATATTTTTGCCGTAGGCAACAAAAAAAAGCGATTCCTGTAGCAGGGTACTCAACCCTTACAAGGAACGTTACCGCCTCAAACAAAATTTAAACTCTTACTCTTTTCTAAGTATGTAACTGTCAAACTAAACACCATCTTTTTTTAGACAAATATGTCACTACTTAAATTTCGGGACGAAATTTCTAAAAAGTATGGGATACTGTGACATCCGTCAAAAACCGGATTTACCAAACCCGCTCCATTTATTAACCGAACAATCAGTTAAAAATTTCGTTGCGTATTTAATGCCCAAATTAATTTTAAACGATACATAACTAATAAGTATATTGGAATATATAATTTATATTTGAAAATTCATTAAAAATAATGAAATAAAAATATATTGCTGATGCCGGGTTTCGAACCGGGGTCAGCCGAGTCAACGGGTCAACCATTATCAGCAAAGCCTTAACACACACGCGCTCAACCACTCCGCCACTTGTGTTTCTTGTTCATTATTGAAAACAACTAATACATAACATAAATCTCGAATTCAAACTAACGCGCCCAAATCGCAGTCGTCGGAAATCCCGATGATTTCGCCGAGATTGGACGGTTTCTTCTGATTTAACCGAAGCATTAACTATTACATCGGTTATAACCGATGTCCAATCCGCGACTTTGGTCATAACCGCCGAAAAACTTATTGACCGACGAATCAAGACTGAAATCAGACCACATGCATCTCGATTCTTTCCTATAAATGCACCCTCTAACCTTTGATAGCCTTTTCGCTCACAATCACACCCTTTCTCGACGTAATTTCACTCGCCGGAAACTTTCTGCAACTCGCCGGAAAACCGAACCCTTTCACCTCTATGCCTAACTCTAAAAAACAGAACACCTAGAGCTCATACCGAAGTCACCCACACTCACCTCAAGCTTCCTGAAGACCTTCTGCCGCAAGATAAACGTCGCCGGAATAACCTGCTGTAATCGGAAACTCGTCGGCGAAACAGAGGATCTCTGTTCGGTATATCTTACACCTAATCTCTCTCGTTTTTATTAATCTCACATGTATCTAATCACAACTTACTAAAGAAACTGATCATTTTTGTCAAAACAGTCGGACACCGATTCTGGTTAAGTTTAACGAAGAAGATGAAGTTTTCGGTATTATATATGTTTAATTTAAATCAAGTTATATCTCGGGTTAGACACACAGTCCAGCGGTGGACTGTGTGCAAATAAACACGCATACGTCCCGAGTTCGATTCTTGTCACACGCACACTCACCTTAATAAAAATGTTCCTTTTTTTAAACTGGACCGGATTCACTCGCAAATAGATTTTAAGTTTAATGAAAACCGGAATAATAACCAAGATAGACACACAGTCCAGTGGTGGACTGTGTGCACGTTTAAATCATACGTCGCGGGTTCGAGTCCAGACTACCGCACCGGTTCTGGCAATTATCAAACTTTTTATGTAAGGACAGAAATGAATTTATCCAGTTTGTATATAAGTATAATAAAAACCAGATTATTTACCAAGTTAGACACACAGTCCAGCGGTGGACTGTGTGTCAACCTAAACCACAGGTCCCGGGTTCGAGACCTGTGGCGAGCACCGAGTCATACAATTAAATCGTTTTTAAATAAATGATTTTCGGATTAATCTAATTAGTATATAAATATTATTAAAAACAAAAATATTTCGGGTTAGACACGTAGCTCAGTTGGTAGAGCTGCGTGCACGCGTACGGGAGGTCACCGGTTCGAGTCTCACCCAGCGCATATCTCATACACGACCGAACCGGTCAACAACAACGGTCAACAAGTCAATGGTCAACAGTCAAAAATCAACATTTTTTTTATTTCTTTTATTTATTTATTTAAATTAAAAATCAATTAAAAATACTTAAAAATAACATTTTTAAGGTTAGAAAATAGCCTTAAACTCACAAGAATATATCCAATAATCCTACTAAAATTGATTAATAAAAATCCGCTTATTTACCGAACCATTATGTTATTATCTAGGTTAGTTTCACTCATGGTTAAATCAAACTTCGTACGCATTCAACAATATCAACCGAACGCACCCAATGTGAGTGAATCTTACAACTCCCCTTTTTAATTACACGTTTTGGGGTATGTCATGTGTCACTAAAATTAACTCGTTTATTTAAACTTGTGCCAGTGATCTAAACTTAGAATGTATATATTGTTTGTAGTCATGTATTTCTTATTGTCAAGTTGTATGCAAATCATTCATTAGGCCCATCAGTTTGTAGAACAACGCTTGCCTCAAAACTCATTCATTAGGCCCATCAGTTCCTCGTGGGAGACGAGTTGAGCAACGCGTGCCTCAAAACAATCTATTATTGTATGTGTGTGCATTATTTAATATTAAGTGATTTGTGAATAAGTTTACATCTATATTTACTCATATGTGGTTGTGCACTTAATTTTATCAATTCAATAAACTTGTTCAAATGTTTTTCATAGGATTCACTCGCCAACTTTTTGTTGATCCAAAAACCATTTTTACACATGATACAGGTGAACAGGATGAAGCAAGGAAAACATAGGAAATGCCTTAGAAGAAAATAATGAAGTCTAGAATGATGTGTAGGACATGATGTAATTATGATTGTATGTTTCCCTTTAAATTGTAATAATAAATATGAAACGTTATAATAAATGTCGTGAGCTTTGATGATAACCCAATCATGCCCCGATCACCTTTTCCGCTGCGGGTCAGGGTGTGACATAAACCATAATGGGTCAAACGAGCAAAATGCCGAGTAATCACATATAGGTGATTAACATAATGAATTTTGAAGATATAACTTTCTGACGCGAATCGAATGGGTCAAACAAGTAAAAATGAGTTTTGGTGATAAACCAATAAACTTTCAAAATATGACTTTCTGATGTGAACCGAATGCGTCGAACAAGTAAAAATGAGTTTTTTGTGATAAACCAATAAACTTTCAAAATATGACTTTTTGACGCGAACCGAACAAGTCAAACACGTTAAAATGAATTTTTGATAATAAACACTTGTTGACGCAAACCAATCGGGTCAAACAAGTTAAAAGTGAGTTTTTGTGATAAGCACTTGCTGAAGCGAACCAAACAGGTCAAACAAGTAAAAATGAATTTTTGGTGATAAACACTTGCTGACCGAACCAAACGGGTCGAACAAGCAAAAATGTGAGTTTTTGGTGATAAGCACTTGCTGATGCAAACCAAACGGGTCAATCAAGTAAATATGATTTTTTGTGATAAATAACATAAATATTGATTTAGATGAAATAAAAAAAAGAGGGGCGAACCAAGAATGGTCAAAAGGACAAACGGGTCATGCGGGTCAAATGGTGATCACCATTTGAATCCGACATTTAATGCTTTGTTTTGTCACGTTACATGCTTATAGGTAACCATAATGTATGGGCATGCATTGCCACGAATTGGAAAATAATAACCATCGCAAGGTATGGATAACGAGTCAATGGTTTTGACTCGCGCCAGGTATGTATAAAAGGTTATGCTTTCGATAGGAGCTTATGGCTCGACTAAAGATGATGAGTCAAATTTTGATAATAGATTAACCCAAGTGAAATGCATTTAGCACTATGGGTAAAACGGCCATTCGAGCCAAGGACATGTCCATTATGCGAAAATGGACTACATTGACTAAAATGCGCCGAGTGATGGGTCGGGCAAACTACCCCTAGGGTAGATTAAAATGAGTCCCATAATTGGGTCGGTCTTTTAGTAACATTAAAATGGGAGGCGTAGACCTTTTAATTTATGTCTTTTAACGAGTCATTTTGGTAAAATGTCATACCGGAGGGTACAGTTGGAATATAAAGATTTTATTCGAATAAACCGCCACAAAGGAAGTTGGGCTGGAATACATTATGAAAATCTTGATAAGTAGGGGGCATGAGCTAGAATGCGAAATGCCTACTAATGGGTCGGTTGGTTAATTAACTTCGAACGGAAATAGTGATTTGAAAAGAAAACATGTTTTCACCTGACACGGTCGGGTGAAAACCTGACCCGGCCAGGTAAGGGCGTTGAAAGAAAAAAAAAGACACGTTTCAGTTCAAACGCCCGGATGAAAACCTGACCCGGCGGGATAAGGAGGCTGCACAAAAAATGTGTAATTAATGTTTTCGTTCAAATGTTGTGATTACTAATCGTTGGACGGTATAACTTAAACACTAATTGTTTTTAGTGTTTATGATAGGCTTTCACTAAGGCGAGAATTGGACGGATGGACGGACAACCAAGCACACGAAGAACCGAACACTCTTAAACCACCAATTCCTCGAGAACATCCCTTCGGGACAATAAAAGCATGATCATGTGTGTCGAAGTTTTTGAACTTATAAACTCGAATAATGTAAAATGTAAATCGATTGTAATAATAATTTGTATGTCGATTTATCTGAGTTATCAGTTAACTAAGACTCGTATGTTAAATGTAAAAAAACTAGGACCAAATTATCCGTGTTTTTATTAAAATATAAAAAACAGGTAGAGGTTACATATATCGAGTGTCTGTACGATACCGGTATCGTAACGGACCTATATCGACCGAACAACACAGGTACCGTTACAGGTATTAGCTTTTATTGTTTTTCAATCGATGTAAAACACGTATCGATTGGCAACGATTATTATGCCGAGTGCCAGTACGAGTACTGTAACGAACCAGACTGATAATGACCAAAGGCCCGTAGCGAAGCGCGCGGTAATCACACTAGTTATAATAAGCCCACAAGTGAAGCATCGACTATTTATCCATAACCCCGTGATCCATATCCACCACTTCACCGCCCCAAGTAACTATGTCTAACACCCCATAGTGTGTGCAAAGTATGTGCATGGACATGTGCAATTACAGTAGAACTCATGGCATCCATGCCAGTTCAATTGAGTTTGTCAGACCAATAGTACTATTCACACATCCACTGGCCTATGGTTAACCACGTGTGATTGTGGGGACTTTCTCCATGTTAGTGCTAACTCAGATAATTCACATCAAATCATGTTTTCATGTGTAAGTATGTACGTATATAAACATGTTTTCCACCCCAAGTAAAACAGTTTAGAAAAGGGGGCAATGAAACACACCTGACATGGTATCGTGTTGTATCCAAGCACAGAATAGTAGTAAGATCGTAACGCTAATCTGACCCTAATATCAGTATCGTATGCTTAGTTACCGAAAATAGTTCACAGATCGGTAATTGCTATATACTAAGCTCGGATGTGAACATTCATAGGAGGATGGTCTAATAGCCACAAAATATGGTGTTTGGTAATGTATTAGTTTCAAAATCAAGTTTGGCTTCCGTGCACTATTTTTCGTGCCAGTCACAGTTGTTCGTTTTAGGAGTTAGGATAATGGCATGATTACATCCAACATCAAAATTCGTTGACTAATATAAAATGATTTGTTTTATAAAGAAAATTTGGGCGTTAGAGCGATCTAATTCATTCAAATGGTAGTTCTAGTTTTTCCAGTTTGGGGATTAACCAAACAAGCATGTAGCTCACCCTGATTACCCAATTTACCCAGGAAAAGTTTGGATTTATTCTCGATATCATGAATAAGTCATCGAACTACCCAAAAGTTCCGGCAGGTTCATTAAATGATTAGTTTGCCGGTTTTTGTTAAAACTAATATTGTTAAAATGTAATTTTCATAACTAAGTATCTGACTTTCGTATTATTCCGGAAATTTTTATACAAGATTTTTCTAATATATATATATATATATATATATATGGAAAAATTATTTTCAGAAATTATCATATTCATTTATCATATTTAATAATTCAGTTTTAAACGTCCATCTTACCAATAATTTGGCGATTCATACCATCCGACTTCTAAAATTCCAAAAGTTTTACTAAATAATCAAATATTCATAGAAACTTCCTGTAAATTTCATGACCTAACCAAAATCCACGCCCTAAAATACGCTTAAACAAAGTTCTAGTGCCTCCAAATTCAGTTTTCGACGGTATAACCTTCCGATTCTCGATACCTTAGGTGATTTCTATGCTTCCAAATCCTGAGTAAGACTAAGTACAGTACCTACATATCATATACAATACAAACCTGTACACAATATCACAAATCAAGCCTTGTAGATTAACTTTTTCGGTTAAGTTGTTAGCTATGCGTTTCTTACCGAATACTTAGTGGTTATGATCCATAAACCATAGTTTTTCATAAAAAACCATCATGTATGAACTTGCTATACGTATTAAGGATTTAAACAGTCCTCGTGTCCAAAAGGATGGTTATGTATGGATGAAAACAATTTCTCTTTTTTGTCAAGACACTTTTAACATAAACTGAACACAAAATTTGGATTAAAAAGGCCTTGATACCTTTGATATTGGTTAGAAATTAGTTAGAAAATTATGGAGCAGATGTGAAATGATCTTATGAAGTGAATTTGGTTAGTGTTTATAAATGTTGCTTGTTTGGGACACTAGGTCCGATCGGAACTTCAAGAGGGGACATGTAACGCCTCGCTTTTTGCAGCTTACCGTTTTTAGAGAGAATGTACCGTAATTATATTTTCAGAAAGTCTTTACCTTGTAATCATATCACATTTAGAATCGTTGTAAATCCAAGGCTTTGATTTTAATTGAGTTGATCATTTATACGAAATTCGCATCCTTTATAAACATTTATAGGTATACTTGTACACATATTCGTTACATGATTTATAAACTTAAGTTAGCTCGTAAATCCTTATTGTGTATTCATAATTCTTAAACACTTCATTCAAGCAAGACATTTGGTGATTCAAATACGAAACTTATAATTATTTAACGCCGCACTAAACGATTCACGCTTATTATACACTTCGTTTCATTTAAACTCTTAAAAACGTGTTCTTTTTATGAAGGAAAAGTTAGATTATAATGTCTGTATGCTTAAGATATCAAGCCACCCGTTAATATACGTCACGTATATATAAAATAAACATCAATTAACCTTATAATATCAATTAATTAACAAAAAAATAAAAATAAGAAGGGGCTACCATATGTTGATGTTTTGGGCTTGTTTCAAGTTTAAACACCCACTAATCTTGTCCAAAGCCCAATCCATTGAAGCCGTAATCCCTTCCCTATATAAAACAACTTTCACCCATCCATTTACCACTTTTACAAGCCTCCAAACACTTCAAAAACACTCTCAAAGTCCCTAACATATTCAAAAAAGCAGCAGCCATATTTGAGTTTTTTGTGAGTTCTAACTCACTTCTTCAACTAGTTATTCTTTGTTTCTTCTTCTAAAACACTTGGATAACCTATAGGAAGATTTTCACAAGTTTGCTTGGGTAAACTAAGGTGAAACCTCAACATTTTTGAGGAAAGTGCCATAAATTTTTTGCTCATTTTTATCCTCTTATAACTTCAATAATTTCATGTTTTCTCCATGTTTTCTTCCTCAACAATGTTTGATAAGCCTATAGGGATGTTACAATAGGTTTTCTATGGAAAACCAAGGTGGAACAATACCATTTTTATGGATAGACATTCTGTTGTGAAAGATAAACTTGTAAACTTTTCTTACACATGTTTTCTCTAAACAACTTTGTGCTACTTGTGCCTCTAATCAATCCCATGATTAGTGAGCTAGCTAGAGTTGTTTCATACAAATTAAGAGGTGTAAAATACCTCTACACTTGCTGTTTTAAAAAGGGTTTTAACCCACATGTGTTGGAACCATCCAAACTTAACAAAGCTAGTGTTTTGGTAAAGGTGTGATTACATGGAGGCCTTGGCTATCCACTTTCAATCCACCACCTCACTTTGATGATTTCTAAGTATAACCACTAAGATGTGTTCAACCTTAAATTGAGTAACAAGGCTACGACACGTCCCCAAATGTTGCCATGTTCGGGATGCATGCACCTAGCTTGCTTACTTGGTCGATACATAGTTTAGTGAAGTATTTTCCTTTTATTTCATTCATGACCATCCGAAATGTCCTTGTGACAATTTGTGTATTAGTGAATCTTACGGAAGAGGTTAAAGGATGGTTATCCTCCTACCTCCATGCATGACTTCTATGACTTCCATGAAATCTATGATTTATATGATAAACTTGATAATATTATATGTAACATATATATATATATGTAAATAATAAATATAACTGAACTTTTGACAATGATCATATGGTTAGTTGTCCTAACATTAGGTTATTTTATCTAGGACTTAACCTCTCGTCACTATTCTATTGGGCATGACCCAGGAAACCACAAACACCCTACGGGGCTTATAGTGTCAAAAACGAACGTTAACGTCTAGATAAATACTTTCAACAATACATACTTTTCATACTTTAAACTCCTAATCTAAAAACCTCCAGTGTCATTCCAATACTCACACATCTACATTTCCTTATATAGGATAACTCGTTGTTCCGTTCCCTAATCGACCAAACACATCATGGATTTAAACCTTGCAAAACCATGAGTACACTTAACACCCTTTTACGCTTTACACTTTTGGGTGCAATATGTTAGTCTATCAAAAACTCACTAAATCTTTATGCTATCACACAAACAATCCATCATACATGCTATAGTTATGTGATACCAAATTTGTATACTTGGAACATTCTTATGTGATACTAGTTGTCTTTAACTTTGTACGAGCCTCCCCTTAACATGTATAGCACTATAGGAGTAATGCACCGCCCATATTCTTGTGGTCATGTAAAGTTTAACCTATTTTGTGGTGACACTTGAGGATTGACTTGTAGATCGCATGCCATGTTTACATTAATCTCGTATGCTAGCTTAACATATAGATTTGTTTAAACGGATTTTTATTACTTATGCTATGATTTAAACTTGTGTACGCACCAATACCTTTGTATTGAACTATACTTTTAACATGTTGCAGGTTGAGGATGTTGAAATGATGAAAACATAATAGGAACGACATAGAAACACTCCTATAATGCTAGTTACTTGTTATGTTTTGTTGAACTTGTCCTATTTGAATTTACGTTGTATTTGAATTTACGTTGTATTTGAATTTGTGTTGTACTTGACATTTTGATAAATGAAATGAAATGGATGGTTTAATCTAATATTGTCGCAAATAGTGTTATGATGTCTTGAGCAATCTCGTTCATCTCACTCCGATGTTTCCACCATCGGTTGGGGTGTGACAGATTGGTATCAGAGCCATAACTATAGGGAATTAGGTCTGATTGCCATGTTCGACCTAGTCTATAGTTTAAGTGGCCAACTTGACCATTCTTGATTCATGCTTAAAATGTTAATTCTTACTACTTGCTTCTTCCTACTTCTTTTGTCTTAATATATATGTAATGTGTCTTCCTAGGACACTTACACAACTTACACACTTGAAGACTTGAAGACACTCATTCTACAAACGAGACGATCTCACCAAAATAGGGTTGAAACGCGCCCTTTGGTGATGATTTAATCCGCGAATTCAATTTTACACGAAATTACACCATCAAGTTAGGAGTGAAATCCACATCTTGATGGGAAATTTCCATTTTAAGCTCTAGTTGATCCTTACCAACGAGCAGGAATTTGCTCCTTGTTTGGTTAGTACCAACCACACTTAGGGGTATGACGTTGTCAAGTTAGGGGTGAAACCCGCACCTTGCCAACTATTCCCACTCCTTGATTTTCAATCTCGCCAAAGTTTTGATTTTTCGATCAATTAGGTATGTGTAGTAACTGGAAGGGTAAAGTGTCATTAATCGCTTCACGACGAGAGCATTTTATCTGTAGGCCAAAGCACGTTTCTCTAATTTGAACGGATCTCGATTCACTTTGGAATAGTCGACATTTCTCAACCCAAAACACTCTAAAGTTTTATTAAGCCTATCTTTTATATTATCTCAATTATTATTAATACTTGTTACCTCATTCATTTCGAGCCCGAAGCACAACTCGCGTGCCTTTCGCAATCCAAAAACAATAATAATCCTCATAAACCAACTTAATTTATACTCTCTACGCAATCAAACGTGTCTATACTTTTGAATACTTGTTACGCCTATGCCATCTATGTGAATTCATACGTGATAAGTGATACTTACATGCTCGAAAATGACTGTTGTAAACACATTATGATCAAAGCCTTAACCTTTCCTCTATTGTTAATACTTTTGATGTCTTTCTCACAAAAGTTCATCGGGAAGAAGAAATCAAAGTCCCGCTCCAACTCGATGTCCAAGAAGGATTGTATGAAGTTCATGGCCGAGCAAATGGCCAAGGTTATCCCGGATATTGTCAGCAAAATCCAACCCTCACCAAATGCCGACTCACCACACGCCTCCGTCGACTCCAAGGTTGAAGTACCTAAGTCGACGTTCACATTCAAACAGTTTTGTTCCTACAACCCACTACCTTTCACCGGCGAAGAGGACGCCACCAAGTTGTTGCAATGGTTTGACACCATTGAAGTAACATTTCTACAAAGTGGTTGTCCTGACCACCTGCGTACCATCAACGCAACGGGAGTCTTCCGATCAAGGGCTCTTGATTGGTGGACCTTCAAGCGTAACGCTCGTGGGAATGATGTCGCACACGCCTCCCTTGGACCAAGCTCAAGAAGTTGATGGAGGAAGAATTATGCCCCCCTCATGATTGCCAAAGACTCAAAAACGTGGAACCTGAAACAGGTTGGGAACGACAACGTCGGCCTTACGACCTGTTTCAAATATGCTTAGTGTGATTTGCCCTAGTCAAGTCGACACAACCGAGAAGGCGATTGCCAAATACATACGCTGCCTCCCTCCTCACCTTACGAACCTCGTTGACGCCCCCCCCCCCCCAAAAAAAAAAAACCTTCGAGGTTACCTACCGGCTGTCCGCCAAACTTAACAATAACCACGTTCTCCATGAAGCCTCCACCAAGGCTTCATCGAGGGATGCCCACCAAGCCACCACCGAAACCCTCATCGAACCTACCCCATCCAAGCCACCAAGAAACAAAAACAAAGGCAAGAAGCAGAAGGCTTCAAGTCAAAATTGTGCGGTGATCACTCTGCCAAACCCTAACCCTCCCAACAGCTAGCTTCAGCCAACCACGAGCCTATCAAAAGGGCATACACTGGGCCGCATTCCAAGTGTAACACCTGCCCTTACCACCATCCCGTTAACGCTCCCTGTCGCCTATGCACTAGTTGCAATAGGTTTGGACACTTTGCCCCGCAGTGTCGAAGTGCTCCAAAGCACCCGCCAACCAAGCCCGAGCCATCACAGTACCTCAAAACCCTACTGCAAACCAAACCTAACCACCAGCAACCATCGTTCGTGCCTCCTTCAAGTACGGAGATCTCCACCACCTCGCAAACACTTGCCCGCAACACAACAAGAACAACTAGCAGCAACAGCAGCTAGCTCATGGTCGAGCCTTCGTCATCACGACTGCACAGGCTTAGAATGCCAACGATGTCATCATGAGTACGTTTCTCGTTAATAATGGTTACGCTTCGTGTCTATTTGAACTAGTGCGGATAAAAGTTTAGTATCCATTGAATTCGAACCATTGCTTAAGTGTAGATGTTCTAAGTTGCCTAAACCATTCGAAGTCGAAGTCGCGGATGGAAAGTCTGTCACTGTCGATTCTGTCGTTACTAAATGTTCATTGAATCTTAACGATCATACGTTTTCCATTGACCTCATACCCATGCAAATGGGTAGCTTCGATATCATAGTAGGTATGGATTAGCTTAGGCAGGTCCGTGCTGAAGTTGTTTGTTCCGAAAAGTTCATCTGTCTTCCCATTCCCAAAGGTGACTCCTTACACATCTATGACGAGAAACCTTCCAAAGGTTCCAAGCTTATGATGTGTATCCAAGCAAACAAATACTTACGTAAGGAATACTTCGCCTTTCTTGCCCACATTGTGGAAAAGAAGGACAAGGGTCTGAGTGTGAGTGAGGTTCCCGTTGTTCGTGATTACCCTGACGTCTTCCTAGAGGATCTCCCTAGTCCTCCTCCTCGTTCGGTTGACTTTCTTATCGACCTCATCCCTGGAGCAACTCCTGTTGCAAAGTCCCCTTATCGTCTAGCACCCTCGGAGATGCAAGAGCTGTCTAGCCAACTTTAGGAACTTCTTGATAAAGGCTTCATACGCCCTAGCACATCTCCTTGGGGCTCTCCCGTTCTATTCGTCAAAAAGAAAGACGGATCCTTCCGAATGTGCATTGACTATCGTGAGCTCAACAACCTTACGGTCAAAAACCGATATCCTCTTCCTCGCATTGAAGACCTCTTCGACCAACTACAAGGCGCGACGTGCTTTTCAAAAATTGATCTTCGCTCGGGTTAAACTTCGAGTGCTCGAAGAAGACATACCCAAAACCGCATTTCGTACACGTTATGGGCACTACGAGTTCGTGGTCATGCCTTTTGGTTTTACCAATGCACCTGCGGTTTTCATGGACTTAATGAACCACGTATGCAAGCCCTATCTCGACCGTTTTGTAGTCGTTTTCATCGACGATATCCTCATCTACACCAAAACACGGGAGGAGCACGAGCGACACTTGCACCTTAACTTCAACTCCTGCGTACAGAGCATCTTTACGCCAAGTTCTCAAAGTGTGAGTTTTGGTTAAAGGAAGTCCAATTTCTTGAGCACATTGTGAACGAGAAGGGCATACACATGGATCCTGCCAAAATCGAAGCTGTTAAGAACTGGGTTGCACCAAAGACTCCATCTGAAATTCGTTCATTCCTCGGTTTAGCTGGTTACTATCAACGTTTATCTGAAACTTTCCAAGATCGTCGTCCCTCTCACCTCCTTAACCCAAAATAATAAGCCTTTTTCTTGGAATTCTGAACAAGAGGAATCCTTCCAAACTCTCAAGGACATGCTCTGCAACGCTCCTATCCTCGCACTTCCGATGGAACTGATGACTTCGTCGTGTATTGGGACGCCTCTAATAAAGGTCTCGGTTGCGTTCTTATGCAATGGGACAAGGTTATCGCTTACGCACTCAAAATCCATGAGAAAAACTATACTACACAAGACCTCGAACTTGGAGTAGTTGTATTTGCATTGAAGATTTGGCGACACTACCTTTACGGTACTAAGTGTACAGTCTTTATTGACCATAAGAGCCTTCAACACATTTTCAATCAAAAAGAACTCAAATGTGTCAGCGTCATTGGGTGGAATTGCTAAACGACTACGACTGCGAGATTCGCTACCATCCTAGTAAGGCGAATGTCGTGGCCGATGCTCTTAGTTGTAAGACTCATGAGAAGAGTGTTCGTTGCTTTCAAATTTGAATAACCTCCGCAAATGCATTCGTGACGCTCAGTACTTATCCGTTAACGAGAATACCTTGTACAACGAGATGAAGTGCGGAGCTGAGAATCAACTCATATCCAAGCCTGATGGTATCCTTTAATATCTCAATCATGTCTGGATTCCAAACCGTGACAACCTTCATGGCTTCTTATGCAAGAAGCTCACAAATCTCGATATTCCGTTCATCTTGGCACCGATAAGATGTACCAAGACCTTTGTACATCCTACTGGTGGCCTGGGATGAACAAAGATATCGCCTCATACATTTCGAAATGCCTTACTTGTTACAAGGTGAAGGTCGAACATCAGCGTCCCTCTAGGTTACTCGAACAACCAAAAATCCATGTCTAGAAATGGGAGAGCATAGCCATGGATTTCATCACTAAGCTACCTCGTACTTCGTCTGGGCATGACAGTAATTGGGTAATCATCGACCGTTTGACCAAATCTGCTCACTTCCTTCCCATAGATGAAGACTATAGGGTCGAGAAATTGGCCCATATCTACACGGATGAAGTCATTTGTCGTCATGGTATCCCCATTGGCATTATCTCGGACCGTGATGGTCGTTTGACTTCCCGTCTTTGGCAAACGTTTCAAAAAGCTCTTGGTACTCACCTCAATCTCAGTACTGCTTTCCATCCTCAGTCTGATGGTCAAACCGAGCATACTATCCAAACTCTATAGGATATGCTTCGTTCTTGCATAATCGATTTTGGTGGCAACTGGGATATGCACTTGCCTTCGATCTAATTCTCGTACAATAACAGTTATCACGCGAGTATTCAAATGGCACCTTTCGAGGCATTGTATGGTCTAAGTGTCGATCGCCTATTTGTTAGCTCGAGATCGGGGAAGCTCAAATAACTAGTTCCGAGCTTATATAAGAGACGACGGACAAGATTTTGCAGATTCGAGACAACTTGCTCAAAGCCAGAAGCCGACAAAAGAGTTACGCAGATAAAAGACACAAGCCCTTGGAATTCAACGTTGGTAACCTTGTGCTTCTCAAGGTATCCCCTTAGAAGGGTGTGGCTCGTTTCAGAAAGAAGGGAAAGCTCGCTCCTCGTTATGTGGGTCCTTTCAAGATTCTCGAAAGGATTGGCAAGGTAGCTTACCGACTAGACCTACCACAAGAGCTCAACAACGTCCATCCTACATTTCACGTCTCGATCTTGAAGAAATGTCTAGCTGAAGAAGGACTCCAAGTCCCATTCGAAGATCTTTAAATCAACGAGACCCTACACTTTGTGGAAAATCCAGTCGAGATCATGGATGGAGGCACCAAGCAATTAAGGCGCAGTCGAATTCCTATCGTGAAGGTTCGATGGGAAGGAAAATGTTGCGCTGAGTTTACTTGGGAACTTGAAAGCGACATGAAGACTAAGTATCTGTATCTGTTTATTACATCTTCCTAAATTTCAGCACGAAATTTCCTAAAGGAGGGGAGACCGTAACGCCTCGCTTTTGCAGCTTACCGTTTTTAGAAAGAATGTATCGTAATTCTATTTTCAGAAGTCTTTACCTTGTAATCGTATCACATTTCGAATCGTTGTAAATCCGAGGCTTTGATTTTAACTGAGTTGATCATTTATACGAAGTTTGCATCCTTTATACACATTTATACGTATAATTGTACACATATTCGTTACATTATTTATAAACTTAAGTTAACTCGCAATTGTGTATTCTTAATTCTTAAACGCTTCATTCAAGCAAGACATTTGGTGATTCAAATACGAAACTTATAATTATTTAGCACCGCACTAAGCGATTCACGCTTAGTATACACTTCATATCATATAAACTCTTAAAAACATGTTCTTTTACGAAGGAAAAGTTAGATTATAATGTCTGTATGCTTAAGATATCAAGCCACCCGTTAATATACGTCACGTTGTCACACCCCAACCGATGGAGGAAACATCAAAGTGAGACGAACCAGATTGCTCAAGACTTCATAACACTAATTGTGACAATATTTAACTAAACAACTCATTTCATTTCATTCATCAAATCATCAAATACAACATAATTCAAATACAATACATCAAATGAGACAAGTTCAACAAAACCAAAATAAATAACTTAGTATTCTAAGTGTGTTTGTATGCCAATCCTACTAAGTTTCGTCATATCAACATCATCAACCTGCAACATGTTAAAAAATACAGTTCAATAACAAAGTATTGGCGAGTATACAAGTTTGAATCATAGAATAAGTAGTAAAAATGTTTAAACAAATCCACATGATAAGCTAGTATACGAGATTTATGTAAACAAGGCATGTGAACTACAAGTCAATGCTAAAGTGTCACCGCATAATAAATTAAAACTTAACATGAACACAAGAATACGGGCGGTGCGTTACTCCTATAGGCTATATATGTTAAGGGGAGGCTCGTACGAAGTTAATGACAATGAGTATCACATAAGAATGTTCTAAGTAAACAAATCGAGTATCACATAACTATAGCATGTATGATGGATTTTGTGTGATTGCATAGAATAAAAGTGTGATTTAGTGTGTTTATGATAGATTAACATATTGCACCCAAAGTGTAAAGGGGAAAAGGGTGTCAAGTGTACTCACGGTTTTGCAAAGTTCATTACGTGAAAGCGTTTGGGTTGATTAGGGGGACGAACACCAAGTTATCCTACACAAGGAAACGTAGGTGTGTGAGTATTGGAATGACAATGGTATTCGGTAATTTAGGAATTTAAAGCATGCAAAAAGTATGTATAGTCAAAAGTATTTATCTAGACGTTAACACTCGTTTTTGACACTATAAGCCACGTACGGTGTTTGTGGTTTTATGGGTCATGCCCAATAGAATCGTAACGATGGTTAAGTCTTGGATAAAATAATCTAATGTTAGGATAAGTAACGATACGGTCATTGTCAAATGTTCGGTTATATTTATTATTTACATATATTAGTACAAGTTTATCATATAAATCATAGATTTCATATAAGTCATGGAAGTCATAGAAGTCATTGACGGGTGGTCTATTGAACAACCCGTAAGTGCGATAAAATGATAGATATTCCAAGTTTAAATGGTTTAATTGTTACGATTTGATGTCTATGGTGTGAATGGCTTTGCAGGTACCGTAGAGCATAACGAGGGAGTTTAAACGTGCTTTTTCGGGATTTGCAATAGGCTAGTTGATGGTGAGGACTCAAGAGATTGAATGAGGGGCAAAATGGGAAATCATGCTGACCACAGTAAGCTACGGTGGGCGCCATAGCTTACGGTGGTGTCCACATTCAAAACCCACAGTAAGACAGTAGATTACCATCGTAAGGGAATTATTGTCCACCGTAAGCTACGGTGGGCGCCGTAGCTTACGGTGGTGAGCTACGGGAAAGTTGTAATTGCTCAATTTAAGTCGAATTGAAGAGGTCTTTTGGGATACCAATCATTGGAGATGAGTAGCAGAGCTTGGGAGGCGATTTGAGGGTCTTTTGATTGTTTCTAAACATTTTCTATAACATTGTTTTGGTGATTTGAGTCATATGAACAATCTAAGTGGAGTGATGATGATTTGCAAGAACATGACAGGCTAAATATCCTTGTGATCATCTTGAGGGGAAGGTTTGTTGAACAATTGTGTTTCAATTTATGATTTCTAGAATAATTGCTATTTTGTGGTTATTATGGTATTGAATGATTGTTTGTTAATTGTTGATTGATATTTTATTCATTGCCTAATTCGTACATTCTTGGTGTCGTTGACAATCTAGATATCACGGGGAGGTTTACGGGTTGGATATTAGTCAATTCGTCATCGGGTAACGACCTCGCATTGTAATAATCCGAGTACTTGGTTCCCTTTTATCACAAACAATTAATCGAACACGAGTCATGTCTATGTGACTCTTTCTAGTTGAATTAAAACACATGCGTTTTTGAACCGGAAACTTAAGATGATCACTTCCTTTTAAATCTGTTAAACAACCAATTTTTGAGACATTAGTAGTTAAAATCTAAAAGCACACAACCAAGATCTTGAATTAAATTTATTGCAATTTATGTAATTGTTAGTTAAAGTATCACAACCTTTAGATAACGCAATTTCCACAATTCCCTGTGTTCGATACCCACTTACCGCTAACTAGTAGTAGTATTTGGATTAATTTTACGTGAGACTACGACATCACGTCAAATTTTGTCGCCGTTGCCAGGGAATGGTGCGCAACGTGTGTTATTATTTTGAGTTAGTATAGTTTGTTATTTTTCCGGGTTTACGCTGGTTGTGTTAGTGTGCAGGATCTTACAGGTGTATACATACTAGAGGCTCTAACAAGCTATCACCATTGGTATTTGATCCGGAGATTGAGCGAACTTTATGACGCAACAAGGTTTTGTTACGAAAAACAAGATTAGTGGTTCACCAACTACACCTACTCACCAATAACACCACTCAACATCATGGAACCATTACGTACAACCACAAGCCAAACAACACCATCTACACCTCCACCAATTCCTACCACCAATCCACCTTCAACACATGAAGTTAACCCCCGTTCCACCATTCTCATCCTTTTTCCCAACCTCCGGTCAATCATCATCCACCCAACAACCATTGCCAAGTCAAACTTTACTAAGTTCAACTGTTAACCATAAATCCTCCACATTTCAACCACCAACCCAACCTGGTTTCCATAATCCTTCCTCACAGTTTGTGCAAACATCGGGTGTGGGAGGAGATGGGTATGATGATGGTTATGAAGAAGAATTCAGAGGGTATGAAAATGAAGGTTAGTATTATGGGGGTGATGGAGGTAACTTGGGACAGCAAGGGGGAATGGGTTACCCACAAAGGCAACTAGTGGTACAAGAGATGGTAAGGCAACCTACGGGGGTGCAACAAGTTCGTCCTCAAGGACCACAGTTCCAACAACCAATGCCTTCAGAACAAGTCCAAGGTCAACACCAACAACCTCAATTTCAAAGACCGTTACATCAACCCCAACATCAACAACACTTCATACCTCAAGGGTTAAGACAGGGTTACGCAGGTTGTCCAAGAGTACCTTTAGGTGTTCCGTGAAGACATCATCGAGAGGTAGTGCGGGGGGGTCGAAGCACATTTTCATCCGGTTATTACTAATAATCCTTCTCCGGTAGTGATACCACAACGCCCGGATGGGAGAACATTTGAGGTTAGGACGATCGCATTACAAAGCTTTCCGAAGTACAAGGGTCTAGCAATGGAGGAACCGTACTTCCATTTGGAAACATATGATTCCATTTGCAACACTATCGGGGGGCGAGGTTTTTCTGCGGATGATGTTAAATTTGTATTGTTTCAGTTTTCATTGGAAGATAAGGCAAAGAGGTGGTTCCACACTCTACCGTCCGCATCGATTTATACTTGGGCCGATATGCAACAAAGGTTTCTTGAAGAATTTTTCACGGCCCAAAAGACAAATGAAGCTAGGCGGAGCTTGCGTAGTTTCCAACAACAACCGGGTGAAATGTTTCATGAGGCATTTGAAAGATTCAATATGATGTTGAAGAATAGCCCTCATCATGGCATTGCATTGTGAGAGTTGTTGAATGCTTTCCATGAAGGGTTGAGCTGGGAGGACGCTCGTGATTTGATGTCTATCACAAACGGTACATTTGGTACAAACTTTGAACAAGACGATTGGGCATTCTTAGAGCAAAAGCGGTCACACAAAAAGGAAAGCTCAACTTCACGGTGGGCTAGGCATGTAATCACAAGACCTCAAGTGTATGCAGTAGAAGATGGAGAGGTGCAAGCATCAAATCAGGTATATAATGTTTGTATTAACTGTAATGAATTGGGTCATGAAGTTGAGGTATGCTTGGTGGGAGTGAGTGAAAATCAAGTCGAGGAAGTTAATGCAATTACGGGGGTGGTTGAAACTTTAATATGAATTACAACGCGTACCACCCCGGATTACGGCATCCAAATTTCCGCTATGGGAACCCGAATTAAGCCAACCCTAATTTCCAAGGAGCTCAACGGAGTTTTGCTCCTCGTCAACAATATAATCAAGGGAACTTTAGGGGAGGAAATGGTCAAGGGTATCAATGTCAATTTCAATAAGGGGGTGACCAAAGTGGAAATGTGGGTCAAACTTCATCAAGCGGTAACGAGGTTATGGATATGCTCCAAATGATGCAACAAGACATGCAACGGAGAAATCAACTCGATGAAGCTCGTATGCAAAAGGATGAAGTACGTGCCAAAAGTATCTAAGCGCTCACCACTTAAATGGGTCAACTCGCATCCGAGGTAGCGGAGCTTTAAAAAGGTAAGGGCCAACTTCCTAGTGACACAAAGGTAAATCCCTCTCACAATACTTCACGTAATATTAATATTAACCATGTAAGTGTTTTACGAAGCGGTAAAGAATTTAAAGCAAATTTGGAACCTGTTTTGGTTGAAGGGGTGGTTGAGGATATTATGGGTAACGAGAGTGATGAGGATGATGTCCCATCACCAAATGTGTCTAAGCACCTTATCATTGAAAAAGTGATTAAAAACCAGGTTTGGGTGAAATCCTAAATGAAACAACGGAGGAAGGGGACCAAGTTAAGTCCCGTTTCCTTCCGCTTTAGTTGACTCGGGAAAGAAAATTTTTATTTCAACAAGGGGTCCTCAAAAGGAAGAGCTATTGGATGTGTTTAAACAGGTCAAAGTAAATCTCCCACTACTTGATGCTATTAAGCAAGTACCCGCTTATGCAAAATTCTTAAAAGAATTATGCACTCAAAAAAGACAACAAAAGTAAAAGTTGCCTAAGCGGGTAGATCTGACCGGACAAGTTAGTGCGGTGCTAAAAGGGATTCTTCCTCCCAAGCTCCAAGATCCGGGAACTCCACTCATAAATATCCAAGTTGGAAATTTTCCAATGTCAAAGGCGTTGCAAGATCTTGGAGCCGGAGTAAGTATATTACCGGGTGGGTTATATGACCAGTATGATTATGGTCCATTGGCTCGGGTCGAGACAATGGTGGTTTTAGCCGACTTGTCTCACAAGTTACCCCGAGGGATGGTCCAAGATGTAATTGTGCAGGTCGATGAATTCTACTACCTGGTAGACTTTTTGGTACTTGATTACTCGTCCGCTGACCCAAAACAACAACAAAACGTTATTTTAGGTCGGCCATTCTTAAGCACTGCTCACGCCGTAATTGATTGTCGACTTGGTACGGTTGACATGACTTCGGTAACAGGAAAATGCGATTAAATGTTTTTACTAACACGTCTAATTCTATTAGTGTTGATGAGTGTTTCATGGCAGATCTAGTGGATGGGCGTGACCCACATGCATATGAGTAAGAGGATGCTTTTGTTTGTGTTTGTGATGTGTCTGAGCAGGTACATGCTAGTGATTTGCGGGTGGAGGAAGAAAAGCAAGATGTGATGGCTATGAAAGAAGGGTGACCGCCATGGACTCATCAGTTCGAGAGTCTGTCGGAAGAAATTAGTTCGGGTACGAAGCCATCTTTGGAGGAGCTCCCAATATTAGAATTGAAGGAATTGCCAAGCCACTTGAAATACGCATTCCTAGGGGATAATGACACATTACCGGTCATTATTGCGTCTAATTTAGAGGTGGCTCAAGAGCATTAATCGCTAAGGGTGCTCAAAGCGAATCGGGCGGCCATTGGATAGACGATTGCTGATCTGAAGGGAATAAGTCTATCCGTTGTTATGCATAAGATAATTACAAATGATGATGCCAAGCCGTCAAGGGAAGCACAAAGAAGGTTGAATCTGAATTTGCGCGAAGTAGTAAAAAGGAGGTAATCAAATGGTTGGATGCAGGTATTATTTACCCCATATCTGATAGTTCTTGGGTAAGTCCTACTCAAGTGGTGCCTAAAAAGGCCGGTATTCAAGTAATTAAGGGCGAAAATGGTGAACAAAACGCCACCCAACCGGTCACCGGGTGACATGTTTGTATGGATTATAGAAAATTGAATACCGCAACCTCCAAGGATCATTTCCCATTACCTTTTATTGACCAAATAATTGAAAAACTTTCGGGTCAAAAATACTACTGTTTTTTGGATGGGTACTTAGGATACAACCAAATTGCTATTCATCCGGATGACCAACATAAAACCACCTTTACATGTCCTTATGGTACTTTCGCCTTTAGGCGAATGCCATTTGGCTTGTGCAATGCCCCAGCAACTTTTCAACGATGTATGGTGAGTATTTTCTCGGACATGGTTGGAGAGTCGCTTGAGGTGTTCATGGATGATTTTTCTATTTTTGGCACAAGTTTCGAGTCGTGTCTCGACGAGTTAGAAAAGGTTTTAAAAAGATGCATCGAGAAAAACTTAGTGCTGAGTTGGGAGAAAAGTCATTTCATGGTTCAAGAAGGTATTGTGTTGGGCCCTGTTGTTTTCGAAAAAGGGATGGAGGTAGACAAAGCGAAAATTCGTGTAATATCATCATTGCCTCCTCCTAAAAATGTAAAAGGGGTGAGGTCAATTTGGGGCATGCTGGTTTTTATGGAAGATTTATTAAGGGTTTTAGTGTTATTACTAAACCTTTATGTAATCTATTATTGAAAGATGTTCCTTTTGATTTTACTAATGAATGTTTGCAAGCTTTTAATGTTTTGAAGGAACAACTGGTGCAGGCCCCTATTTTGCAATCGCTGGATTGGTCAAAGCCGTTCGAGATTATGTGCGATGCCAGCGATACAACTATTGGAGCGGTTTTGGGTCAAAGGGTTGATAAGAAACCGGTGGCAATTTATTATGCGAGAAAAACTTTGTCTGAGGCGCAACTGAATTAAACCACAGCCGAAAAAGAATTATTAGCGGCGGTGTATGCCTTGGACAAGTTTCGTTCGTATATTTGGGGAAGCAAGGTGGTGGTATATTCTGATCATAGTACAGTTTGGTACTTGATGGAGAAAAAGGATGCTAAGCCTCGGTTGATTCAATGGGTGCTTTTGTTACAAGAATTCGATTCAAAAATTCAAGATAAAAAGGGAAGTGAAAATGTGGTGGCGGACCACTTGTCTCGAATTCCAATAGAAGGGCCTGATGATTCTAGTGAGATTAATGAACGGTTTCCTGATGAACAGTTGTTAGCTGTCTCTACTTCTACAGCACCGTGGTATGCACATTATGTAAACTAATTGGCCACAGGTGCTATTCCCAGTCATTGGATAAAGAGAAGAAGACAACAATTCATGGTTCAAGTTAAGCAGTACATTTGGGATGAACCAGATTTGTTCAAAATTGGGCCCGGTCAAGTAATTAGAAGGTGTGTTCCGGAAATGGAAGTGGCCGAAATTTTAACCCATGCTCATCCATCCGCTTGTGGGGGACATTTTAGTGGTCAAAAGATGGGGTACCGGGTGCTCACATGCGGGTTTTATTGGCCTACAATCTTTAAAGACACATGTGAATTTGCCCGGAATCGTCTAAATTGCCAAAAGATGGGGAGTATTTCAAAGAGGGATGAAATGCCCATGCAACCTATCTTGGTGGTAGAGATCTTTGATGTGTGGAGGATAGATTTCATGGGGCCGTTTCCAAGTTCAAACGGATTCTTGTATATCTTGGTGGTCGTGGATTATGTTTCGAAATGGGTTGAAGTCATACCAACAAGGACTAACGATCATTCAGTTGTTTGCGAGTTTGTACAATCGAATATCTTTGCTCGTTTTGGGATTCCACGTGTCATAATCAGTGATGGTGGTTCACATTTTAAAATTTTTAATTTCGGGAAATTATTGATGTCACACCCTCAATTTCCACTTGCGGAGTTTTACCGCGAGGCGTGTGAACAAACCAGAATCTGAAACACTAGTACGTCGAACGACTCTACATGATTTGATTATACGTTTTGCAAAATCGTTCATTGTAGATTTTATATCAATTACCAATATTTAGCAGAGCATTATTTTAAGGTTTGAGCGGAAGCATAAATAAGTAATGATGCGGGCGCCAACACAAACGCCAAAACAAATGAAAAGTCCCAAAACAGTATTAATAAATAAGACTCGATAAAGATGTCTTGTTCAATGCATGTGCGTGCACCTAGAGCTCCTAGCATCCTGAGAAACATGTAAAGAAACAAGTGTCAACATTAAGGATGAGTGAGTTCACAGGTTTTCATAAATTCGTTTGTTCGGTTATAGTTTGTTCTCTCCGTTATCCCCAACCCGGGATAACGTATCAGTTCCATTATTCCAATCCCGGAATAATAATAAGTTGTTGCTTCCAATATTCCCAACCCGGAATATTAAGTTGTTGTTTCCATTATCCCAAACCCGGGATAATAAGTTGATGTTTCCAATATTCCAAACCCGAAATATTAAGTTGTTCCGTAATTAAGTTCAATATTAATGTATATAGGTAGCTAGCCTAAAGTCATGTCACGTAAGAGTTCGCGATCGAAGCTGACTGTTGTGCCTCCGTTTTGCCAGGCCTATCACATGACCAGGGCGGTGTTAGGCCAATTATTCACCCGTTGACCATACCAGGTCGGCTAGCGCGACTAGCTCGGATGGGCTTGTCGGGCCCAGTAGTACTACTTATAATTCCCCCGCTATTTAACCCAAATACTAACGATCCGAGGAGATTGTCGAGGACTTAAGTGATAAAGCTGCTTAGTGACCATAACATTACATTAACATTAACTTAGTTACCGTATAGTTATGTGACGTTAAATTCGTATAACGTAAAGAGATTGAGTTTGAGAGTGTATACATGTTTCTCCCCCTGTTGTTTAAAAACCGGATAAAGTTAGGGCTGTGAACTCAACTTTATTTGCTCGGTTAGTGTAGCAAAGATGTTATAAGAGATGGGACCGCTAGTTGCGTCCTAACAAACCAATTAATTTCCACGTCAGTGTGTAGTCACACCAATACAAATTCCACACGAAATTTACTCACAAAGTGATACACACAAACAACATATCTAACACTCAAACATGCATGCAAGTATTCTCATGTGATCATAGTAATCAAACAACTTATCATGAACATATTTCAATTCCATGCAACACTTTAATGCATACAATCACAAGTTATCCACTTTCTGCTTAACACTCAATTATTCAGCTGTCTTCTAGGATTTTTATAAAATAGTTCTATCATTCCAAAAATTCCCATATTTTTACAGTAGGTGACATTTATACCATAGAAATTTATATAATTTTTCCAAGTCCTAAATCTTTACCAATTAGCCATAAATATTAATTCATTAAGCTGCAGTCAGATTTACCGCTTTCTGACTGCAGTCCATGGAAGAATTTATTTAAAAATCACTGCTCGTCCGATTAACAAAATTCTAGTTGGAGTTGCCCGGAAATTTCTATACCTAGTTGCTGTACAAAAATCATGGCTCAACTCCCTACTGATCTTAAAATCTAACCTGATAAACAATCAACAAAATTCCAGCATTTTAACAGCTTTAGCTACTGAACTTGTTTAGCCCTTTAAAAATATCAAACGACTTCAGAAAATTATGAATCTAGCGCCATTAGATTCCTTATTCAATTCTCTATGTTCTAGACATCAGAAAATCCGTTTTTCGACAACTAACGACCAAGTTACAGCCAGATGAAGTCGGCTGTAACTATTATTCAGCAGGCTGTTTTCTGCATATGTTTATCCTGAACTCGTATAACCCGTTCATGCGATTAACCTAAGCGATCTAGATCTGATTTCTAGTCCTAGATTAATACTAATAACCTATCCATGCAAACCCTACACAATAACTTTTGTCTTTATAACAAATCACAGCCTACATATTCAGTTTTCAAACAACATGCAAACTCTAAATCTTGTATTAACAATCCGAAACTATACCGTCATGCGATCTGAGAACATCAACAATCAAGACACATATATCCGAAACAACTAAGCATTCAAGCATACACATAATCCGAACATGATCTTGTAATCAGAGATAACCTCTAATCTTTTAATAACAATGTAAACGAACCGTGAATACGATGAGGGGAGATGGCGAGGGCTGCTGCTTGCTGAGACCGAGAGAAAGAAAGCTGATCTCGCGACCGAGACTGAAAAGGGACTGAAGGTAACCGGCTGTTAGCGACCGAGAGAGTGAACCAGCTGATTAGATCGAGATGATGAAGGAATGGAAGCTGTTTTGCGATCAATGGAGTATGAGGAAGCAGCCGACGGCTGTTTTGCTTGTTAGGGTTTTAGGAATTGTGAAGGAAGATGCATGTGAGTTGTATATATATAGGCGCAACAAGATGAGGATCACGGTTTTGGTTTGAGTCGCGGCCGAGGAACTAAAGTGAGTTAGTTTGGTTTGGACTTGATCTCGCGGTCAAGGAATAGGGTGGGTTCGGTTTGGGTTTGAACTAAATAAATCCGCGGTTTTGATCATGTGGCCGAGAGTGTTTTGGTTTAGGGTTTAGGTTTTGATGTTGTGGTTTCGGGTTTGATCTTGCGGCCGGATTGTTTTTTAGTTTAAGGTTTAACTTTGATCTCGGTTTTGGGTTTGCGGTTCGGTTTGCGCACGGCCGATAATGGTTTGAGTTCTAAACTTGGTTAATTCCTAGAGTCACAAAGAATCGAGGTTGGTTCGTGTCGCGGTTCGGTTCGTGTACATATCTACAATAATTACTTTATAACTAAACAATCACACAAACACTCATCACGTATTCATTCCATGCACGTTTAATACTTAGCACATATATTATTCGACAAGTGTCACGTGTAAGTTATCCGAAAAACCCGGGATATCACATTATCCCCATGTTGAAAGAATTTTCGTCCCGAAAATTGAGTAAACGCGGTTTAGCATGTAACGTACATGTTTAGAGTGCCACGCACAAAGAGTTAGTTCGTTAATGATGGTACGCAACGTTACAAGAAGTTCCCAAGTGTCATACACAAAGATTTCCAAGTGCCATGCACAAGAATTTAGTCAACAATAGTACACGAAATTATGAGAAATCTCCAGGTTGTCACATCATCCCCTTGTTGAAAGAATTTTCGTCCCGAAAATTTAGGTACTGGTATCGTTAGTTTGCTGCTCAGTTGCGAAGAGATGTGGGTATTTGCTTTTCATTTGGTCCTCTCTTTCCCACGTGAACTCCGGTCCACGCTTAGAGTCCCAACGAACTTTAACGATTGGAATCTTGTTGTGCCTTCGAGTCTTGATCTCACGATCCATGATCTCAATAGGCTTTTCCACGAAGTGTAGTTGTTCATCCACTTGGATCTCATCCAATGGAATAACTAAAGTTTCATCTGATAGACACTTCTTCAGATTTGACACGTGAAATACGTTGTGAACTCCACTGAGTTCGGCAGGAAGGTCTAATTGGTATGCTACGGGTCCAATACGTTTCAATATTTCAAACAGGCCTACGTACCGTGGGTTAAGTTTGCCTCGTTTTCCAAAGCGGATTACACCCTTCCAGGGTGACACCTTTAGTAGGACGCGATCGCCTACTCGAAATTCGAGCGGTTTGCGTCGTTGATCAGCGTAGCTTTTCTGTCGATCTCGTGCCGCCGCCATGCGGTTTCTGATTTGTACAATCTTTTCAGTAGCCTCAAGTATTAATTCGGGGCCTGTGAGTTGGCTGTCACCGACTTCTGCCCAGCAGACCGGTGATCTACATTTACGACCGTATAATGCCTCAAACGGTGCTGCCGAAATACTCGTGTGATAGCTGTTGTTATATGAGAATTCTACTAGAGGTAGGTGGATTTCCCAATTATTTCCGAAGTCCACTACGCATGCCCTAAGCATGTCTTCCAAGGTCTGTATGGTCCTTTCACTTTGACCATCAGTCTGAGGGTGATAGGCTGTGCTCATATCCAGGCGGGTTCCCAACGCTTTCTGGAGTGACCGCCAGAAGTTTGACGTGAAGCGAGCATCTCTGTCTGAGATGATGGACGTTGGCACACCGTGCCGAGAAACTACTTCCTTAATGTAGATGCGAGTCAACTTCTCCATCTTATCTGTTTCTTTGATAGCTAGGAAGTGTGCGGACTTAGTTAAACGATCCACAATCACCCAGATGGTATCGCAACCACCCAAGGTTCGCGGGAGTTTGGTGATAAAATCCATGGAGATCTGATCCCATTTCCACACTGGGATCTCAGGTTGTGGAGTAGCCCCGATGGCTTTTGATACTCCACCTTGACTTTTGCACAAGTCAAACATTTACTCACGTAGGTGGCTATATCGGCTTTCATGTTGGGCCACCAATACGCAGCTTTAAGGTCTTGGTACATTTTATCCGAACCCGGATGGACAGAGTATCGAGATTTGTGAGCTTCATCCATGACTAGCTCTCTAAGGTTTCCGTAGAGAGGTACCCATATGCGATTCATGAAATACCGGGCTCCATTGGGCTTTACTTCCCAATCGCGTTCCATTTTTCCCACTGATTCGGCTTTGATGTTTTCCTCCTTAACTGCTTCTAACTGGGCGTCGCGTATTTGTTCGGGTAGCCCCGAATGAATAGTGAGTTGTAGTGCTCGTACGCGACGAGGTTTCAAGTGTTCCTTCCTACTGAGGGCGTCAGCTACTACGTTAGCTTTACCCGGGTGATACCGAATGGCACACTCATAATCGTTCAAGAGTTCGACCCAGCGACGTTGTCGCATGTTCAACTCTTTCTGATCAAAGATGTGTTGGAGGCTTTTGTGGTCAGTAAAGATTGTGCACTTCGTTCCATAAAGGTAGTGTCTCCAAATCTTAAGTGCAAACACTACTGCTCCCAATTCTAGGTCATGCGTCGTGTAGTTTTTCTCGTGAACCTTCAGCTGTCGCGACGCATACGCGATGACCTTATCGCGTTGCATGAGTACGCATCCCAATCCCTGAATGGAAGCATCACAATACACTACAAAGTCATCTGTCCCTTCCGGCAAGGACAGAATGGGTGCACTGCAAAGTTTCTGCTTCAGCAATTGAAATGCTGCTTCTTGCTTGTCACCCCAAGTATACTTGATACCTTTCTGGGTAAGGGTAGTGAGTGGTTGTGCAATCTTTGAAAACCCCTCGATGAAGCGTCAGTAATAACCAGCCAATCCTAAGAATTGGCGGATCTCCGTCGGTGTCTTAGGTGCTTCCCAGTTTTTAATGGCTTCAATCTTGGCAGGGTCTACATGGATACCCTTTTCATTCACGACATGCCCGAGAAACTGAACTTCCCGGATCCAGAAATCACACTTCGAGAGCTTGGCATATAGCTTTTCCTGTTGAAGTAATCCTAGTAGTAATCGTAGATGCTCAGTATGCTCTTCTTCACTTTTGGAGTAGATGAGTATGTCATCGATGAACACGATGACAAATTTGTCGAGGTATGGTTTACACACGCGGTTCATGAGGTCCATGAATACCGCAGGTGCGTTAGTAAGACCGAATGGCATGACCAAAAACTCGTAATGGCCATACCGAGTGCGAAATGCTGTCTTAGCGATATCCTCCTCCCTGACGCGTAGCTGATGATAACCGGACCGTAAATCAATCTTAGAGTAGTAACTTGACCCTTGCAGTTGGTCGAATAGATCGTCGATGCGAGGTAACGGGTATCGGTTCTTGACTGTAACCTTGTTGAGTTCCCTATAGTCGATGCACATGCGGAAAGTCCCGTCCTTCTTCTTGACAAACAGGACTGGAGCTCCCCATGGCGAAACGCTTGGTCGGATAAATCCTTTTTCCAACAGCTCTTGAAGTTGGGTAGACAGCTCCTGCAGCTCGGCTGGGGCTAGGCGGTATGGAGCTTTGGTGATGGGAGTTGCATTGCTTGCCAATTCGATTTCGAACTCCAATTGTCGATGTGGTGGAAGACTAGGTAGTTCTTCTGGGAATACATCGGGAAAATCACGGACGACAGGGATGTCTTCTATACGTTTCTCGTCCTTAGGCTGTTCGGTAATTAGTGCGAGTAAAACGAAGGAATTCTTTTTCCGAAGATACTTCTGCGCTTGCATAAATGAGATAATGTTGGTGACGGCGCTTGCCTTATCGCCTTGTACTGTCAGGATTTCGTCGTTCGTGAGTGGAATACGGATAGACTTTTCGAAGCAGAGAACTTCAGCCCGGACGTCGGATAGCCAGTCCATTCCGACTACCACGTCAAAACTACCCAGGGTAGTTGTCATCAGATCAATGGTAAAAGTGTGGCCCGCGAGTTTGAGTTGACAGCCGGATACGATTTGGGTCACATCTACCGATTTACCATTGGCTAATTCTATCACATAAGGGGTCTCTAATGGTTTAAGCGTGAGATTTAGGTTCTTCCTAAAAGACTCAGATATAAAACTCCTATCCGCACCCGTATCAAAAAGCACAGTAGCAAAATGTTCATTAAGGGGAATCTTACCGGTGACCACGTTCGTGTCGTTTCTGGCCTCTCCGCGGCCCAATGTAAATGCGCGACCCTTGGCACCTCCTGTGCCACCGTTCCCATTATTGTTGTTGTTATTATTGTTGCGGTTGTTGTGGTTGTTTCCACCATTATTGTTGTTGTTGCGCAACTGTGGGCAGTCTTTTCTGAAATGAGCAGTGCTACCACACTGATAGCATCCCCGGTTTATACCCTGCTGCTGACCTTGAGGCTGATTCTGATTTTGTCGGGACACGATTTCCCCACGACAATCCTTTGCCGCATGTCCCATCTTGCCACATCTTTGGCAGCGATTTCCGGCACAAGGGCCGTTATGGTGAAGATTGCAGCGGTTGCACTGCGGCTTTCGACCTACATAGCCGCCTGCATTCGGGTTGTTGATATTGTTGTTGTTGTTGTTGTTGTTGTTGTTGGCGAGATGATTTTGATGACCCCGGTGGCTGTGGTAATGATTGAACCGTTTCTGGTTCCCTTGCTGCGGATGTGATGACGAAGACTGTCGAACAGTGGAGTCTTCAAATTTTCTTTTGTTATCTGGGGCGACTTCAGTGGTACCCCGTGCTGGCAGTTTCTTCTGTTCCACCGCTTTATCGGTGAGTTTGTGAGCCAGTCGGATTGCTTGATGTTCAGTTACAGGGTTACTAGACATCACCATACCCTGAATTTCCGGAACCAGACCCCCGAGATAGAACTCAAGTCTTTTCTCCACCGTGTTGGCCAAATCGGGACACAGAAATACTAAGTCATGATGTCTTGCAGTGTAAGCTTCAATTTCCGATCCCACCATCTTGTGGTTCCATAGAGCTTGCTCTAACTGTTGCACTCTGTCTCGTGGACAGTACTCCTCTTTAATCAGGGCCTTGAACTCAGTCCATGCCATTGCATTTGCAGCTAACAGTCCACGTGTTTGGACTTGGGCATTCCACCATGTCAGTGCCCCATCTTCCAGCGTTGAGGCTGCGTATTTGACCTTGTTTGCCTCTAGGCAGTTGCACATTTCAAAAACGGATTCTGATTTTTCGATCCAGCGGACCAATCCAATGGGTCCTTCCGCCCCCGAGAATTTTCTAGGCTTTGCGTCAAGGAACATCTTATAGGGGTTAAAGCCCCCTCCTGCCGGCTGGTTCTGAACACCCGCTAAAGCTGCGTTCACATGCTCCTGAATCATGGCAGCTAGCTCTTCGGGCGTCAAGTTAAGGTTTCCACGTCTTCCCGTCGCCATTTAGATCTTCGAAACACAACACAAGCACACCCCGATCAGTCTATATATCCAATATAGTTATCCTACTTCGTACTTTAATAATTAGTAAGTTATGTCAACTCAATATGTTAAATAATCAAAAGAAATACTTGATTAATTGAAATTTCAACGTCTTACAAAAGTGCAAATCACACATACGAATTCACTATAAAGTCTCAAGTTTAAACACAAGTGGGAAAATAAATAAACTGAAGGAAAACAAATATAAACGAGACGTGTCAGTCGTCTACGTCTCCATTCCCCAAGTCACTGTCGTTGCCGTCATCCTGTGCGGCATTTCCAGCTTCTTCAGCTGGGTCCTCCTCCGGATCCTCTTCAGGATCCTCCTCTGGATCCTCCTCTACCAGTACTGGAGGGGCCGGTGCTGGTTCAAGTGCTTGATTTTGCAGTTCCTGAATGTTCCAACTGTTTTCCAGGACTCTGTCCTCAAGCCAGTCAGCTCTTATCTGCTCAGCACGCAGATCTCTGGCTATGGTGTTACGAGCTATCTTACTCGTACGATGCTCTTCCTCGAGCGTGTCGGTCTTTCCTATAAGGTGTCGGATCATCCATCCTTGTGCTAAGATGGTTTCCTGCATTCTTTCTAACTGTTTTTGTTGTGTATGCACTAGGATTCTAAGCATGTCAATTCCTATTTCTACAGGATTAACCGGTTCAACCGGTACAGCAATAGTTGGGCGCAACGACGAGTCCTCCCCCAGAGCGAGCCTCTTCCTCGCCGCTGAGCGTGTCTCTACGCCATAAGGTAGTATGGGTTCCACCATTGGTGCCTTTCCCGATGCCCTTGGTGGTGTAAGTCTGTCGGACGATGATGACGATGAGGATGATGACATTGCCTGTTAGGTCGTGTAGTTAGTTATAAGTTGTTTTCATTTCTTATTATGAAGGCATAATCTACCAAACACAGTTGTGGTATACATAACAAGATATAATAATTCGGTGCCAAACTAAGTCTAGTGTCGTGATATCAGCTATAGTTTAGGTCTACTTCTAATGCAAACCTGGTTCTCTATAGCTAGTGGCTCTGATACCAATCTGTCACACCCTCAATTTCCACTTGCGGAGTTTTACCGCGAGGCGTGTGAACAAACCAGAATCTGAAACACTAGTACGTCGAACGACTCTACATGATTTGATTATACGTTTTGCAAAATCGTTCATTGTAGATTTTATATCAATTACCAATATTTAGCAGAGCATTATTTTTAAGGTTTGAGCGGAAGCATAAATAAGTAATGATGCGGGCGCCAACACAAACGCCAAAACAAATGAAAAAATCCCAAAACAGTATTAATAAATAAGACTCGATAAAGATGTCTTGTTCAATGCATGTGCGTGCACCTAGAGCTCCTAGCGTCCTGAGAAACATGTAAAGAAACAAGTGTCAACATTAAAGATGAGTGAGTTCACAGGTTTTCATAAATTCGTTTGTTCGGTTATAGTTTGTTCTCTCCGTTATCCCCAACCCGGGATAGCGTATCAGTTCCATTATTCCAATCCCGGAATAATAATAAGTTGTTGCTTCCAATATTCCCAACCCGGAATATTAAGTTGTTGTTTCCATTATCCCCAACCCGGGATAATAAGTTGATGTTTCCAATATTCCAAACCCGGAATATTAAGTTGTTCCGTAATTAAGTTCAATATTAATGTATATAGGTAGCTAGCCTAAAGTCATGTCACGTAAGAGTTCGCGATCGAAGCTGACTGTTGTGCCTCCGTTTTGCCAGGCCTATCACATGACCAGGGCGGTGTTAGGCCAATTATTCACCCGTTGACCATACCAGGTCGGCTAGCGCGACTAGCTCGGATGGGGCTTGTCGGGCCCAGTAGTACTACTTATAATTCCCCCGCTATTTAACCCAAATACTAACGATCCGAGGAGATTGTCGAGGACTTAAGTGATAAAGCTGCTTAGTGACCATAACATTACATTAACATTAACTTAGTTACCGTATAGTTATGTGACGTTAAATTCGTATAACGTAAAGAGATTGAGTTTGAGAGTGTATACATGTTTCTCCCCCTGTTGTTTAAAAACCGGATAAAGTTAGGGGCCGTGAACTCACCTTTATTTGCTCGGTTAGTGTAGCAAAGATGTTATAAGAGATGGGACCGCTAGTTGCGTCCTAACAAACCAATTAATTTCCACGTCAGTGTGTAGTCACACCAATACAAATTCCACACGAAATTTACTCACAAAGTGATACACACAAACAACATATCTAACACTCAAACATGCATGCAAGTATTCTCATGTGATCATAGTAATCAAACAACTTATCATGAACATATTTCAATTCCATGCAACACTTTAATGCATACAATCACAAGTTATCCACTTTCTGCTTAACACTCAATTATTCAGCTGTCTTCTAGGATTTTTATAAAATAGTTCTATCATTCCAAAAATTCCCATATTTTTACAGTAGGTGACATTTAAACCATAGAAATTTATATAATTTTTCCAAGTCCTAAATTTTTACCAATTAGCCATAAATATTAATTCATTAAGCTGCAGTCAGATTTACCGCTTTCTGACTGCAGTCCATGGAAGAATTTATTTAAAAATCACTGCTCGTCCGATTAACAAAATTCCAGTTGGAGTTGCCCGGAAATTTCTATACCTAGTTGCTGTACAAAAATCATGGCTCAACTCCCTACTGATCTTAAAATCTAACCTGATAAACAATCAACAAAATTCCAGCATTTTAACAGCTTTAGCTACTGAACTTGTTTAGCCCTTTAAAAATATCAAACGACTTCAGAAAATTATGAATCCAGCGCCATTAGATTCCTTATTCAATTCTCTACGTTCTAGACATCAGAAAATCCGTTTTTCGACAACTAACGACCAAGTTACAGCCAGATGAAGTCGGCTGTAACTATTATTCAGCAGGCTGTTTTCTGCATATGTTTATCCTGAACTCGTATAACCCGTTCATGCGATTAACCTAAGCGATCTAGATCTGATTTCTAGTCCTAGATTAATACTAATAACCTATCCATGCAAACCCTACACAATAACTTTTGTCTTTATAACAAATCACAGCCTACATATTCAGTTTTCAAACAACATGCAAACTCTAAATCTTGTATTAACAATCCGAAACTATACCGTCATGCGATCTGAGAACATCAACAATCAAGACACATATATCCGAAACAACTAAGCATTCAAGCATACACATAATCCGAACATGATCTTGTAATCAGAGATAACCTCTAATCTTTTAATAACAATGTAAACGAACCGTGAATACGATGAGGGGAGATGGCGAGGGCTGCTGCTTGCTGAGACCGAGAGAAAGAAAGCTGATCTCGCGACCGAGACTGAAAAGGGACTGAAGGTAACCGGCTGTTAGCGACCGAGAGAGTGAACCAGCTGATTAGATCGAGATGATGAAGGAATGGAAGCTGTTTTGCGATCAATGGAGTATGAGGAAGCAGCCGACGGCTGTTTTGCTTGTTAGGGTTTTAGGAATTGTGAAGGAAGATGCATGTGAGTTGTATATATATAGGCGCAACAAGATGAGGATCACGGTTTTGGTTTGAGTCGCGGCCGAGGAACTAAAGTGAGTTAGTTTGGTTTGGACTTGATCTCGCGGTCAAGGAATAGGGTGGGTTCGGTTTGGGTTTGAACTAAATAAATCCGCGGTTTTGATCATGTGGTCGAGAGTGTTTTGGTTTAGGGTTTAGGTTTTGATGTTGTGGTTTCTGGTTTGATCTTGCGGCCGGATTGTTTTTTAGTTTAAGGTTTAACTTTGATCTCGGTTTTGGGTTTGCGGTTCGGTTTGCGCACGGCCGATAATGGTTTGAGTTCTAAACTTGGTTAATTCCTAGAGTCACAAAGAAGCGAGGTTGGTTCGTGTCGCGGTTCAGTTCGTGTACATATCTACAATAATTACTTTATAACTAAACAATCACACAAACACTCATCACGTATTCATTCCATGCACGTTTAATACTTAGCACATATATTATTCGACAAGTGTCACGTGTAAGTTATCTGAAAAACCCGGGATATCACAATTGAAGAGGTACAATGTGAACCACCGAATTGCCACACCGTATCATCCACAAACTAGTGGACAAGTTGAAGTGTCCAACCGTCAAATCAAGGAAATTTTAATGAAGACAGTGCGAACGGACAGGAAGGATTGGTCAAGCAAGTTGGATGATCGGTGTGGGCACACGGAACGGCGTACAATTTACCGATGGAATTGGCGCATAAGGCGCATTGGGCAATCAAGACGGTAAACGCAGATTATGATGAAGCGGGGAAGATCCGGAAACTTCAATTGAATGAGATCGAAGAGATTCGAGATGAAGCATATGAGTGTGCGGCTGCATACAAAGATAAGCTCAAGAAGGTTCATGATGCAAAGATTCGGAAGCGAACTTTTGAAACGGGTCAAAAGGTGTGGTTGTTCAATTCAAGGCTACAGATGTTTGCGGGCAAATTAAAAAGCAAGTGGATGGGCCCCTATGTTATTACACGAGTGGGCAGGTTTGGAGATGTTGATATTGTGGATGAACGGGCCAACGTGAAGCAAACGGTGAACGGGCATCGGCTCAAACTGTATTTGGAAGGGAATGATATTAAACATCTTGAACTTGACAAAGTGGGCTACATCCTACGCCCATTGGACGCGGATTAAATGCAAAAGGCCCAGGTTTGGTAGTGTAAATACATAGTTTGTTTGTTTAGTTTGTTTCGAGTCATTATCCGAACTTGTTTGATTTGTGTTCGAAACAAGTGTGGGGAAGTTTATCCAAATTTCTCATACACGGTGTTGAGGACAACACGGGTTTTTCGAGGGGGATGGTAGGTTAAACTATGTAAAAATGCTATTTTGAGGTTTAAAAAATTGGAAAAATGCTAGTGACCGCCGTAGCTTACGGTCCCCAACATAGGCTACGGTGGACCCCAAAACCCTTACGGTGCCAAGGATCTGTCTTACGGTCTCTTTATAAAACCCTGGCCACCGTAGCTTACAGTGACCACCGTAGCTTACGGTGGCCACTGGGCGTTTTGGGTCCGCAAAACAGTGATTTGAACACGGGAAATAACCCCGAACCAACCATTTTCTGCATCTTTTTCAGCCACAATCTCTATTCTTCTTCCCCTTATTTACCTTCAAGAATACCCACTTTAACCTACACCAAACCTTCAATTTCTCACCAAATCGAGGGAGTTTTGGGTCCAATGTTTGGGGGGTCGATTGAAGCCTTTTGATCCGAAAACTTTTAGGGTTCTTGTTGGGTTTTTGTTAATCTTCAAGTTTTTAGGGTTCTACTTTTCTACAAGGTTAAGGTATGTAATTTCTTATCTTATTGATTATTGCATTGTAGGATTGTAAGTAATAGGTTATCATGATCCCATACTTGCTTGTAGTTGATGATGTTTAGATGAATTTAATGGGTTTTTGAATGATTATGGTTATGGAAGCTAGTTATGTGATAAAAATATGATTTTTGGGCAAAATTTTGCTAACTTAGGGAAATGTTGTTCAAATTTTGCATATGATGAACTTATGTTTTTGCTAGTTTCCATGACCATAGTGATAAGCAAGTGTGGGGATAATGTGGGATTTTGAGAAGATGAATAATGTGTGTTCTTTATGTCTATGCTTTGCAGAATTTTATTATGGGACGCAAAGGTAAAGAAAAAGTGGGTTCTTCGAGTGAACCGGCGCCAAGAAAGAGAAGATTAGTGATGCAGAGTGATGTAGAAGAAGACATAGAGGAAGATTTGCCTGACCGAGGGCCGAAGCTGAGATGAACATCTGGTCCGTTACATGATCAGCCAGAGGAATGGCAGGCTGAATTGTTTAATGATCAGATCAATAAACTGGCACAAAGAAAAGAAGCATTTATTTGTGAAAATGAGGTGAGGGAAGCATATTTTGGACCCTTTGGGGTTACGGATAAGTTTCATGCACTAGGATGGGGAGCAGCCTTGAAATGTTATGATTATGAAGGTACAAACTTATATGACACTGAAATTCAGGAGTGGATGGCCACTCTTAGGTGTCCTTCATACCGAGGTGGAGCGTCAAGAATGAGGTTAATTGGAACTGCATAAGGCATAAAGGTGGAAATGTCTTTCGATTCTTTATGGCGGTTGGCAAAGTTTAATAGTAAACCAGTAAATCAATATATACTTCCAAGGCTGGAAGATCTATACTTTGAACCCGAGAAGCATCCGCGGTGGAACACGATGCTTGATTACCTGTTTCTGCCGAGTACCACTCACAGAAAGCTGTACTGAAAGAACTTCAGAATTGAGGGAAAGTTGATGTTGGCCATTTGCATGCAAAATGTCATCCCAAGGCGAGGTGAAAAAACTGAGGTTAGACGGTCGGAAGTGTCGGTGCTCTATGCATTGTTGACTGGGGCTCCTATGTTTCCGTTTCGTTTTTGGTGATGAGTAATGTATGGATTAGTCGGAATAGTTATCAGCGGAAAATCATTCCGCATTGCCGCCTTATTAAAGCTCTCTTGAAAATGTATGGGGTGATAGGTGCGGATGATAAGGGATCATATAAAAAATTCAAGCCGTTTGACATCTGACAATTGGGAGCTGGGTGGAAGTATACGGAATCTGAGCGGTATCATAAGTTGAAAAGCGAGGGGCAACGATGGAGGGTGTTGAAGGCCGACGCGCGGCCACTTAGACCGGGTGTAGAGGATGAACCGGAAAGAGAAGAAGAAGACCCGAGTGGGGATGAAGACTACATGGATGACCCACATGTTGCCCCCAATGAATGTTGAGTGAGGAGGTTCGAGTAGTGTTCCAACTGGAGGTTTCTTTGACTTCTCTAGATATCCGTATGGAGCGTGCATTGAGACATAATTTTAACCGACAAGAATCTTGGAATTGCACCCATGCATACGCATTTGAACAAGAGATCAATAATCGATATTTGATTGGCATGCGGGGCGTCCGCTGGTTGTGGACCCACCACCAGTTGATTACTCAACCATGCCACCCTATGACGGTAGTGTTTCTTATCCGACACCGTTGATGCATCATTCTCAATGGGTGGATCCTCGGCATGGGCAACAGCAGCAGCAGAGCTCCGGGCAACAAGAAGGAGGAGGAAGTGGAAGTGGCACGTTCGCATTCAATGAGTTTTTGGATATGATGACTTCTATCTTTGGACCTCCTCAGCTGCGCTATTATTGATCAGGTTGTGTTTTTCTGTTGTACAATATTGTAGTTTTATTTTGTTGCATTGTGTTTATGGTTGGGAGTGAAGGGGGTTGTATTAGGTTTGATAGTCATGATGGGTTTGTGGTATTGTGGTTGAGTTTTCATAAAAAAATAAATTAAAAAAAAGAAATATGGGATTTGAGTCTTTAAACGAAAGGTGATATTAGAAGTAATTTGAGTGATCATTCCTTCAAAACCATACATTGGGACAATGTATCCCAAGTGTGGGGATGGGGAAATTTTTTTTGGTACTTTAAAATTTTTTTGTGTGAACCGAACCAAACAGTTGTCAAAGTTTGAATGTACTATCATAATATTCATGACACATCGGTATCCATTTTTATTCCTTTCTTGGTGAGGATTGAGCCACATATATGTACTTTAGAGATTAAGTGCTTTTTGGTTGAGTGGCGGTGTGTACATTGTGTTAATAGAACTTGGATAATAGATGCTTGTCAAAACCTAAGTTTACATGCTTGTGAATATGATGAGGGCATTTAGGTAGCCACGTCTGGATGTGTGTGAGTGTGGGTTTGGGGGGTTGGACCTCATAAGTTACATATATGAGCTTGGTAGTGAGCGGGACGGGGGTTTGGACATTAGTAGCCCAATTTGAGCTTTTAACCATTCAATTGTTATCCAAGCCTAGTCCTACAAAATTCTACCTATTAATCGACCCGGTTTAGATAGTTTGATATTGTTATGTATGTATTCTTTCTTTCCATAGTTGTAATGCGATGTTTGCTATCTTGATGCAATATTGCCTTGATAAAAAATAGAGTTGGTTATTTGTGTTGGTTGTAATAATAAATTGGGTCGACTAAACGAGTTACATGCACATATCCCACAAATTCTCACCCATACACATAACCTTGTTACAACCCAAAAGTCCTTTTGATTTATAAGCATGTTAAGCAATTTGTAGGTAAAGATTTGATTATTATCCAAGCTTATTGTCGCACATTTACCTACTTGCGTTGAGTGATCTAGCACAATCTTGCTAGTACCATTTTTTTGTCACCGAGAAGAGAGTATAGTGAGGGGTGTGTTATGTAGTATGAAGGTAAGTTAACAACGGGGAAATTTGTTTGTGTTTGGTTTACATGATGATCACTTGTAAGGTTGAAAACTTTTTTTGAAAGTGTTGCTTAGGACAAGCAACGTTTAAGTGTGGGGATGTGATGGGTGGTCTATTGGACAACCCGTAAGTGTGATAAAACGATAGATATTCCAGGTTTAAACGGTTTAATTATGATTTGATGTCTACGGTGAGTATGGCTTTGCAGGTACCGAAGAGCATAACGTGCGAGTTTAAACGTGCTTTTTCGGGGATTTGCAAGAGGCTAGTTGATGGTGAGGACTCAAGAGATTGAATGAGGGGCAAAATAGAAAATCATGCTGACCATCGTAAGCTACGGTGGGCGCTGTATCTTACGGTGGTGTCCACATTTAAAACCCACCGTAAGATAGTGGCTTATCACCGTAAGGAAATTATTGCCCACCGTAAGCAACAGTAGGCGTCGTAGCTTACGGTGGTGACCTACGGGAAAGTTGTAACTACTCAATTTAAGCCGAATTTAAGAGGTCTTTTGGGATACCAATCATTGGAGACAACAGCAGAGCTTGGGAGGCTATTTGAGGGTCTTTTGATTGTTTCTAAACATTTTCTATAACATTGTTTTGGTGATTTGATTCATATGAACAATCTAAGTGGAGTGATGATGATTTGCAAGACCATGAGAGGCTAAATATCCTTGTGATCATCTTGAGGGGAAGGTTTGTTGAACAATTGTGTTTCAATTTATGATTTCTAGAATAATTGCTATTTTGTGGTTATTATGGTGTTGAATGATTGTTTGTTAATTGTTTATTGATATTTTATTCATTGCCTTATTCATACGTTCTTGGTGTCGTTGACAATCGAGATATTACGGGAAGGTTTATGGGTTGGATATTAGTCAATTTGTCATCGGTAACGACCTCGCATTGTAATAATCCGAGTACTTGGTTATCACAAACAATTAATCGAACACGAGTCATGTCTATGTGACTCTTTCTAGTTGAGTTGAAACACATGCGTTTTTGAACCGGAAACTTAAGATGATCACTTCCTTTTAAATCTTTTAAACAACCAATTTTTGAGACATTAGTAGTTAAAATCTAAAAGCACAGAACCAAGATCTTGAATTAAATTTATTGCAATTTAGGTAATTGTTAGTTAAATTGTCACAACCTTTAGATAACGCAATTTCCACAATTCCCTGTGTTCGTTACCCACTTACCGCTAACTAGTGGTAGTATTTGGTTTAAATTTACTTGAGACTAGACATCACGTCAGTCATGCATGGAAGTAGGAGGATAACCATGCTTAACCTCTTTTGTAAGATTCACCAATACACAAATTGCCACAAGGACAATCCGGATGATCATGAATAAAGTACTTCACCAAACTATGTTTCGGACCGAATAAGCAAGCTAGGTGCGTGCATCCTGAACATGGCAACGTTTGGGGACGTGTCGTAGCCTTGTTACTCAATTGAAGGTGAAACATAGCTTAGTGGATAGAAATCATCAAGTGAGGGTGGATTGAAACTTGGATAGCCATGGCCTCCATGTAATCACACACCTTCACCAAACACAAGCTTGTAAGCTTGGATTGTTCAACACTTGTGTGTTAAGACCCTTAGTAAACCACAAGTTTAGAGACATGTTATATTTGATTTCTTATTAAACAAGTCTAGCTAGCTCACTAACCACAAACTTGATTAGAGGCACAAGTAGCATAGAGTTGTTAAGATTAAAACAAGTTTAAGAAAAGTTTATAAGTTTAACTTCCAAAACAAAAAGTTTGGCCCTAAAAATGGTATTGTTCCACCTTGGTTTTCCATGGAAAACCTATGGTAACATCCCATGGGGCTTAGCAAACATTGTTGTGGAAGAAAACATGAAGAAAAATTGAAGTTTTTAAAGTTTTGAAAAGAAAAACATGAGCAGAAAGTTTAGCACACTTTTGGACCTCAAAATGGTGAGGTTTCACCTTAGTTTGCCCAAGCAAACTTGTGAAAACCTTCCTAGAGGTTATCCAAGTGTGTTAGAAGAAGAAACAAGGTTTAAACAAATAAGGAAGTGAGTTGAAACTCACTTGCAAACTGAAATGTTTCAGCAGAAAGTTCTGGAGGTTTAGGGAGGTTTTGTAAAGTGTTAGAGACTTGTAAAAGTGAGAAATGGATGGGGGAATGCTTGTTTATATAGGAAAGGGACTAGGGTTTGAGTTAGGGTTGCATTTAATGGAGTTTGGTGGGATATTAACCTGGAAAAACAATTTCTTTTAATCAAGGAGCAGCTTGCGGCCGCAAGCTGCTTATGTTTCTTTTTTTGTTATTTAATATATATAAATAGTTATAATTGTTGTTTAAATGATGTATTTTATATATAAACTAAGTGTGAAGTGTTTGGAATATTAAAACATGATTAAAGGTGTTACATAACCCTAAACATAGCTTGCAAATATTTAACATAAGTGTGACAAGAATTATGGTGCCAAAAGTCTATGCATTTTGCGTTTAACTTGTTAATTGTTTGCTTGATTTGAAACGTTTACATTTTATGAATTCATGATAAGAATCCATGAGTTAAACCGAAGCTTTAAATTGTGTAACGAATACGTGCACGAACATAAGTATAAATGCCTATGAAGATTGCGAATTTCTTATAATTGATCAATTCGATTATAATCAAAGCCTTGGATTGACAATGATTCGAAAATGAGATACGATTACAAGGTTTGGAATTTCCAAATATAGAAACACGACGCAAACATACTAAAAACAAAAAGTTACAAAAGCGAAGCGTTACAACGTATATATAAAATAAACATCAATTAACCTTATAATATCAATTATTTACAAAAAAATAAAAAAGGGGGTTGCCATATGTTGATGTTTTGGGCTTGTTTCAAGTTTAACACTCACTTATCTTGTCCAAAGCCAACCCATTGAAACCCTAATCCCTTCCCTATATAAAACACATTTCCCCCATCCATTTCCCACTTTTACAAGCCTCCAAAAACTTCAAAAACAATCTCAAAGTCCCTAACATATTCAAAAAACGCAACAACCGTATTTGAGTTTTTTGTGAGTTCTAACTCTCCTCTTCAACTAATTCTTCCTTGTTCTTCTTCTAAAACACTTGGATAACCTCTAGGAAGGTTTTCACAAGTTTTCTTGGGCAAACTAAGGTGAAACCTCACCATTTTTGAGGTCCAAAGTGCCATAAATTTTCTGCCCATCTTTATCTTCTTATAACTTCATTAATTTCATGTTTTCTCCATGTTTTCTTCCTCAAAAATGTTTGATAAGCCTCTAGGGATGTTACCATAGGTTTTCCATGGAAAACAAGGTGGAACAATACCATTTTTATGGCCAACATTCTGTTTTGAAAGATAAACTTGTAAACTTTTCTTACACATGTTTTCTATAAACAACTTTGTGCTACTTGTGCCTCTAATCAAGCCCATGATTAGTGAGCTAGCTAGAGTTATTTCATACAACTTAAGAGGTGTAAAATACCTCTACACTTGTTGTTTTAAAAAAGGTTTTAACCCATAAGTGTTGGAACAATCCAAGCTTAACAAAGCTTGTGTTTTGGTAAAGGTGTGATACATGGAGGCCTTGGCTATCCTACTTTCAATCCACCACCTCACTTGATGATTTCTAAGTATAAACACTAAGTTATGTTCAACCTTAAATTGAGTAACAAGGCTACGACACGTCCCCAAACGTTGCCATGTTCGGGATGCACGCAGCTAGCTTGCTTACTTGGTCGATACATAGTTTAGTGAAGTATTTTCCTTTTATTTCATTCATGACCATCTGAATTGTCCTTGTGACAATTTGTATATTGGTGAATCTTACGAAAGAGGTTAAAGGACAGTTATCCTCCTACCCCCATGCGTGACTTCTATGACTTCCATGAAATCTTTGATTTATATGATAAACTTGATAATATTATATGTAACATATATATGTAAATAATAAATATAACTGAACTTTTGACAATGATCATATGGTTAGTTGTCCTAACATTAGGTTATTTTATCTAGGACTTAACCTCTCGTCACTATTCTATTGGGCATGACCCAGGAAACCACAAACACCCTACGGGGCTTATAGTGTCAAAAACGAACGTTAACGTCTAGATAAATACTTTCAACAATACATACTTTTTCATACTTTAAACTCCTAATCTAAAAACCTCCATTGTCATTCCAATACTCACACATCTACGTTTCCTTATATAGGATAACTCGCTGTTCCGTTCCCTAATCGACCAAACACATCATGGATTTAAACCTTGCAAAACCATGAGTACACTTGACACCCTTTTACGCTTTACACTTTTGGGTGCAATATGTTAGTCTATCAAAAACTCACTAAATCTTTATGCTATCACACAAACAATCCATCGTACATGCTATAGTTATGTGATACCAGATTTGTATACTTGGAACATTCTTATGTGATACTAGTTGTCTTTAACTTTGTACGAGCCTCCCCTTAACATGTATAGTGCTATGGGAGTAACGCACTGCCCGTATTCTTGTGGTCATGTTAAGTTTAATCTATTTTTCGGTGACACTTGAGGATTGACTTGTAGATCGCAAGCATGTTTACATTAATCTCGTATGCTAGCTTAACATGTGGATTTGTTTAAACGGATTTTTATTACTTATGCTACGATTTAAATTTGTGTACTCGCCAATACCTTTGTATTGAACTATACTTTTAACATGTTGCAGGTTGAGGATGTTGAAATGACGAAAATATAACAGGAACGGCATAGAAACACACCTATAATGCTAGTTACATGTTATGTTTTGTTGAACTTGTCCTATTTGAATTTACGTTGTATTTGAATTTGTGTTGTACTTGACATTTTGATAAATGAAATGAAATAGATGATTTAATCTAATATTGTCGCAAATAGTGTTATGATGTCTCGAGCAATCTCGTTCACTCCGATGTTTCCACCATGGTTGGAGTGTGACAGGACATTTGTCCCCTTTTGAATTTTTGAACAAAATTTTCCACACTTTAAGATAGGTTTAAACTGATATTTAGGGTTAGGATAGGTATCGGATCTTAAACGCTCCCCCGTTTCGGTAAACGGTCGAAAAACGCGCGGTTTTTCGCGCGCTTTTTTTATGTTTATAAAAAATGGACCCTACGATAACAAAATCATAGTGCTTTTACGGTTTTGATTAAAACTTCTTAAACTTATGTTTTATAAGTATTTTTGGGCTTGACAGATGATGTAATGCATGTTTGGATGCTACAGTGCATGTTAAAATCAAGGACATTCCGTTAACCGGAAATTGCTTCGTTAACATGTTTGCTACCTTTTGAGGCCACAAAATTCCTATGTTATTGTCTAAGTATCATGTTTATGTTATTTCGTACCCCAGATCGTTTACGGCACATCCGGTCGTGTTTAAATCGTTAAGGTGTTGTTAACCGGAAATCCTTCCGTTTAACATGGTTTCTACATTCTAAGGCCCCAATATCATTGTGTTAATTACTAACATTCATATGTTAACTATAATGTGCCCTCGGATCCATCCGAGGCACAATCAGTGTTGTTTTGTTAATCATGTAAATTGTGTGTATCGATTAGGGTTTATTTGGTTTGTCCAGAGATGTCACAAGGGAGGATATGACAAGTTCCGATGTGATTTTTTCAGGTGATATGACAAGTTAGAGGAGGGGTACGTTTGGCCTAACCCAAAATTTATATGGCGAAGGTATAGTATAAGGAGGGGTATCACGGGCTACGGCTCAAATCTGTACTCATAATGTAATTTGTATTTTATTATTATTATTATTATTTTGGTTTCATATAAAGGATGTCGCTAAACAAATACGTGGATATCCTAAAAAATAGTATACTTTAATTTATTAAAATTACAAACTTATATAAGCTCCAATCTTTTACAACGCCAAACTTGTAAATAATTAGGCCTAAATGATAGAGTTAACCCAAGTTAAGTATAATACAATTGAAAGAGGCCCAATTGACAAACATAGCCCCAATCCCCAAAACAATAAAATATCCTTTTGTTTTTAGTATGGGCAGCAACGTAAGAAACAAAACGTCACAGAATTACGATTATCCCAGACTCCCAACACACCTGTCACCCCTGTTGCTACTACGTTGACCGACATTTTTTATACCCTTAAATTAATGAGCTGGCTCTGCCACTAGATGTAGTGGTGGTCCATTTGATTGTTTAAGTTGATTTGGAACAAAAAATGACCAAATTATATATCTTTTATAATTAAATTTACAATGTATTTTTATAAAATTTAAATGCATTCAAATTTGAAAAATGGTTTGGAAGATATAAAATTATTTTTACAGTAAGGTTAATATATTTTGACACTTAAAACCTTTATTAAAATAATCTAGCTATTCTTATAAGTAAACACAAAATTAGTTCATTTGAATGGTTTGTAATATTTGATAATTGAACTTTAACAAATATAATCGAGACACATTTATATGATTATAAGTTTTGCTGTAATATATGGATATATCACAAGTTTATAAACACACACACTTGGACACACGTAAATTTCATCACATCTAAACTGGTTTTTCTAAATGAAAACTGATTAACAGGTAATGCACTACGTATATGCACTAGTTTGCATAGTAGGCACACATCACAAGCACAAGTTTTTAGACTCGATTACATACACCTGGGTAGTCCGTATACTTAACCTGTTTCTACTTAATTAGTAGGACACGAGGAGGACCACGCCATTTGATCACTTGTTTTAGCAGTTCATGACCAACACGTTATCAGGTGAGTTCTCGCAGCCCCATTTTCAGTACATGTTTTCAAGGTGAGTTCTCACGAGGCCTATTTGATTCAATACGATACTGCTGGACGTAGTACATGTTTTTCTAAAACACAATTGAATCAAACATATTGGTTACAGTTACACACTTTTTTGTACGTTGGGTAGACAAACTCAGTAACACTATTGAGTACACATAGTATAACGATTGTAGATTATATAGGAGTTAAACACGGATCAACACTTTTAAGTTTCCAAACACAACATTTGTGGGGCGTAGTCCATAGTCCAGGTTTGATTGTGGACTAATTGTAACAATGTAATTACAGCATGATACTTGTGTCAAAGCAATGATACAACTACATAAACTTAGTGTTTTTACACTATTGTTACAGACAAAAATTTGCTACATTTCAAAAACCTGAAGACTAACCAATCGTTATCGTTCATAGCTGACTGTTTTAATCATGTGTTTCAAGAAACGAAACTGAAGCTTATACAGGCACTGGGATGCTGCAAGCATATCTTTTGTTTAAATCTAGATTTAAGTCATGTGATTATCAATGTATGTAGTCTAGAATATGTAATTCATGCATGGTTTACATCTTAGCAATCTCATGTTCCATTGGGTTCTCTTACTCTCGTTAGATTTAAGTCATGTGATCATCAATGTATGTAGTCTAGAATATGTAATTCATGCATGGTTTACATCTTAGCAATCTCATGTTCCATTGGGTTCTCTTACTCTCGTTACACTGTGTTTTCGCCTTTGACGGGGTGCAACAGCTTGCTCTTTCAAAGATTAACATTCGTACTTTTATGCCAACATGCAAAATCAATTATGCACGTAATTTTTCAGTATTGAGTAAAGATTATTCATGTTTGCCATTTTATTTAGTTTTAACTTTCATTATTTGGATAGTGTGACACGCGGCAAATGGGTTATCTTTCAGAATAAGTTATTTCCAGCATATTCTATGAACCCTTAAAACTATTATACTAAACATGAACAAAACAAAAATGTTTTTTAAATGAAAACATGAAGAGTTATTTTTTAATTACAGAACTTTGTAGAAAATACAAAACAGAACATCATCTAATGTTGAAGAAACATAGTTTAGCTGATTAAAAAATCAAAATAATGCATAAAACCCACCAAAAAACAAAGTACATATTCAAAATAAGTTGCATAGACAAAATTTCAAGTAGGTAAAAGCAAACTACAGTGTACATCGTTCCACTATTTATTTACAAATCCTTTGATGAAAATAAAAAAAGTAACAGCCCGACAAATTTGTTCGTCCTGAGAAAGCCTTCTTGAACCAATCATTTCCGTTCCGCATCTGCATTAAGTGAAAACGACATGAAACTTATAAATCACTACCTGTTCCGGCCCATCTATCCAGCTCACTTTTTTCGAGGCGTAAACAAGCCAAGCTGCTCGTGAGCTACTCAAAACTGGCTTATTAAAGAAAACTAAATACTATAAACTATTTTATATGTATAACGTTATACTTATAAAAATAAAGATAATAATACGTGAATAAATAAAATAACTATAACTAGATAATTAATAAATGATAAGGAGCCAACCCGGAGCTTGAAAAATTCCTGACAAGCCAAGCTCGAGCTTTGGATATACTGCTCAAAACAGGCCAACCTTGAGCTCTGTTAAGTTAAACAGACAGAGCTCGACACCACTAATCTGTGCTTTTGAGAAAAGAAGAGGGAACTAACCTTGATCATAACCATGCAGTCAGTGAAACTTGAACAAGGCAGAGAAAGAAACCTTTATTAGGCCCCAATTATGCACCATTTATCAAAGGATTTTTGGATAAATATACACATTTTGGTAAGTTTAAATTGAAAACTCATGACAAATCAAACGATCCCTGTCCTTCGCTAATGGCGTATAGAAGTTTCTTGTACATGATTTCCTGTGCAAACAATTCTATAGTTAGATTATAAGGCCTAACAAATGTGAGTAAAATTTTAATTTATTAAAAATAGGTAGTAGCACCTTGGTGGAATATTGAGGAAGCTTTAGGTAATTAGCACATGTCATCACACTTGGCAAATCATCATCTGCAGATTCTGACAATCCAGCCGCATGGGAGGCCGTGTTGTTGACCGTTGACGAATGCTGTGCCAGACAACAAAAACCGTGCTTATAAACACTTGGTATAACATCATGATTACCCATTTTAAAACTTAATGACAGTTATACCATTCCCTTAAAACCTGCATTCTGATACGAGACTTTGCAGTGTAAGGAGAAAGAGTAGGGTATAATGGCCATATTATAAATTGCATTTAATAAACGGGTAAATAAAAAAAATTGAAGTATTTGAAGTGGGTCTGTTCGATAATAATTTTAGTTGGGTAAATATGAGATTATGCAAGTTTCAAGGGAATACTAGAAACTGCCCTGTAACAATAATAGTAATAACAGCAATAATGATGATGATATTGAAAACAGTGCAATGGTGTTCACAGCATACCTTTCTCACAATTGTTAACTTAGGATTCAATACGGCCAAACCACCAGGAGGAAGCCGAGGTGCACCAGTCACAAATTGGCAGAATGCGCGTTGCTGTTCCGGATTGAACTCTCCCATTATCTCAAGTAACTAAAGACAACAGATTTTATTATACTCGAATTCTTTTGAATGACAAAGTCATGAAGAGGTGATGATGTCACTTACATTAACTACTGCAGGGCTCTTGGAGGTGTATCCATGATCAAATTTTATGTGTTCAACAAGCGTATCAGCCTGTGTAATAAAGACTTCATTTAGATATTGCTTTCACATGCTTAGATAAAAGCAATGAACCAAAAAAGAAATTTACCTCCCACAACTCTCCACGACCACAAAGTAAATAATCCAACTCACTTGGAGAAAATACTTGTAGAGCCGAAATGTCAAAAACCTGACAAGAATATAATGAACATGTTAGCTGGATAGGATCGGCCCAATTCAACAGTTTTTTTAGTCGATAACTAATTTTACGCATTGACCGAAACACAACCAAAATTGACCCACTTTCACATAAATGCGGTTTTACGAAGAAGAACTGCAGGGGAAAATAAGACGACCTGATTAAAACCAGCTTTAAATGCTTCCATTTGCCGAGCGATACCAGTCTTGACAGTAGCATCAACTACCAGAGAAATATACTCCTCCAAATTGTTTAAATCAACCTGTAAGTAAAGACATTTCAGAAGACGAAAATGAACATGAACGCATAAACAAAAAAAAAGGTAAAAAGATGAAGCACATTGTCATCGCCTGTTTTGAGAACAAAATCAGGATAGCCAGGAAGTGTGAAGTCCAAGCAAAGATCTTCAACTGGCGCCCCCCTAAACTTTAAGTTTAGTATCTCATCCCGGTCATGTATCGACTCTAGATACTGTTTCCGGCAAACAAGAGCTTGCAACTCTTGCAATGTCTTACCGAATTCACCGTCAAACAATGAAATGTCATGTAAATCAAGTTCCTGCAACAAAAGAAGTTGCATGTTTCAATCCAAAACAAAAAGAATCATAAATCCAGGCAATTTCAACCCATTTACTATGAAATGGGTTATCTCCAACTATCTACGGGTTATATCACGTAAATTAGCTGAAAGAAGAATGGGTTGGGTGAGTAGAAACTTAATGAAAGTGTCTTATTAAAGCATACCTTATAAATCACTTCACTATAAGTAATAGATAACTACAATAATATAGTTTTCATGATCATATTTAATGCATTAACCATTCATTACAAAAGTGTGGTTCCACACTTCCGCGGGCTGCAAACGAACCTAATGAACATGAACAAGACCTTGTTGGTGTTCATTTTTGAGAAAATATATGTGTTCACGAACTGTTCATGAACTCTCACCGAAAGAGATTTTATGTCCGTGTTCGTTCGTTAAGGTACGTGTTCGTGTTCGTTTGTTAATTTTAGGCAACGAATGCAAATAAACATACATGAACACAAATGAAAACAAACAAACACAAGCAAGCATTCATGAACCGAATATATAATAAATTGACACTTCTTAAATATTTTATTTGTCGAAATTTTGAATTATTTAAATAAAATATAAAAACTAAAAACATCAATGAACTATTGAACACAAATGAACACGTTACCGAAAGTTCACAAACACAAATGAACGAACATGGCTTTTGTTCATATTCGTTCATTTAACTAAACGAACAAAAATTCTTGTTCGTGTCCATTCATTTATTAAACGAACGAACACAAACAAACTTCCTGCCCTACTTCCACCTGACCCAGTTTAACCAGCACTAAAATAATTATCCATCGCCAGACACCCCACCGCCCAATTCTAATATTATATATTTAAGGTTTTAGAATTAGTAAAACAAGCAGCTCACCTGTCCAAGCAGAAGTTTGTAGAAAGCAGGTGAAAGTGGAAGGTCTAAAAGCCTCCCATCTTGAAGCGCTTTGGCCATCACACGACCAAGAAGACGGAAATGCTCAGTTATCTTGAAAAACTGGCTCCCATCGGAAGCATCAATGGTAAGAGGCCAAGGACGCGGAAACAGCCCGAGAGGTGCTAAAACAAGGTCCACTGATTCTGGGGAATTACATCTCCACATTCCCAGTCCTGCTTTTTGAAGATCATGACTTAATAGAGTATAGAACTCCAACGTGGGGCCCAAACCAGTGCCAACTTCACCAAAATACTCAACTTCAAGAACCGCCTTTTGGCTAGAATACATCTCCATGACTTTTGCAGCAGACTCCAAAATACGATTTCGGGAAACACGGACTTTCTGTCGTTGTAACCTTCCGACCCTAAATTCGCGCTCACTCAAAGATCCATGGCCCTCTGCACCCTGCTGCTGTTGGAGCCGGTTTAACGCGCGAGACAGGCCGAAAGCAGTTGAGTAAAAATACTGACGCCTAATTTCAAACGGAAACAAAAATGGGCATGCTTTTGTCAGCTGATAACACCATGATGGGAGACTACCACTGCAAAGCGCAAGAGCATCTTGAATTTGTCTAGACAACTTGGGAGTTAATTTGCTATTTATAAACTCGTCACAAGGGACTTTAACGCCACCGTTAGTAACATTCAGGTGGTCTAGACTAAATTTTTTGAGAAAAGTCGTGCAGTTGTACACGAAACGTGGGCAATGGTTTAAATCTAATACACGTGCAGAGATAAATGGTAAGTAGGATCGTTTTTCCAAATCGCAGAAAGCATTTGAAATGCTGTCTAGAAGAGCATGGATGGTCCGTGAATCAACTACTCGAGTTCATGTTTGGAGGCCGCTTTAGTACAGTAGTGATTTGGATGGTGTAACAGTTCGACTGTTTGGTTGTCTGCTCTTTGGTATGTGACAGCATAAATATCACCCCATAATTGCTACATCACTAGATAAATGTCCCGTTATCATTCCTCGTAAGACAATTCTCCTAATCAGCTGATAAGATAGTTGATTCCTGTTTAGGTTGCTTCCTTGTTGATGGTTGTATGCTGCCTGTGTGAATACAAGCCTGGGAAACCCAACGAGGGGCCGCCCATGGCGGTCTCTACCCCCGTTTGCTGATGAAAGCCCAGCCATGGTGGCAGCAGCGAACGACATAGCGCTCCTTGAACCCAATGAGTCTGAACCCCGAACAGCAGTACCTCTGCTGCTAGAACCACTAGCCGGGTGGTTCGTCTGGCTATCATCGGGTCTTTCCTCACCCAACTTTACATCATGAACTTTGTCTGGCATGCAATCGGGAAGAGAATCATCCCTTAGTACCTACAAAACCATTTCGGTTATTATTACAAAATACATACATATATGCAGGGAGAATGAAAACCCTATACATTTATGAGATCACTAAAAAGGGTAAGTTTATACATATTATCGTAAAGAAAATGCTATGACAAACATACATCGTCATGGTCTTCATCATCCTCCGAATCATCATCATCTTCAATCACCAATACATCATCGATCTCAGCATGTGATATGTCAAAGTCCTCATCCTACAAAAGACAAACGCTTACTAATACAAACAAAAACAACGGTAGAGGATGGTAAAATGAAGCAAAATGAGCTCAAGACCATCTAGTGAAAAAAAGGGAACTGATAAAGAACCTGGAAATATAAAAAACAAGGGAGTGAACACTAGATTCAGATATCTTCCTACATCTAACTATTTTAAAGTAATATTTTTTTGTTGACTTGCACGTTACAATGTATATCATAATGAATCTCCTAAATCAATATTAGAATATATAGAATTGTGAGAGTTAGCAAACTGAAAAAAAAAAAATCCTGGAATAACAAGAGAAAGACAAGGGCACGAATAGTATAAGATTTAAATATACTTCCATATGTTAAATACTTGAAAATGATGAATTTTGGTTCATTACACAGGTTACAATGTATGGACATAATTATTCTCCTTAATCATTAGTGAAGTATATCGCTGTCGAATAACCTAGACCTAACCATCAGCTGTTACACAAATACGTTAACCTATAAAAGACTTCACGATACATGATTACACACCAATAAACCAAGACCTTTGCGCACGACGATGGTTGAATAAAAATAGAACAATTGAACATTAGTTGTCACTATTTCGATACGCAAAAAAAATATTCAAAGTTAGTACCTCAGAAGTAGAATCCCCATCTACAGATTTCATCTGTGCATCTTTATCCAACGAAGCCTTTCTACGAGCAGCATTTCTAGTCTGTGGTCCTCCTCTACCCTCATCTTGACCTTGCTTCAATACAGCTTTTCCCTTCCCTTTTGAAGCGCTTGCATTTTTCGCTTGTGATGTCTCCTTTTTGTTGGCCGAGTCACCTATATTAACCAATGACCTAGATCTCGTCGAGTGATGATGTGTACCAGTAGCAGGAGCAGGTGCAGTTCCAGAGTCCAAGTTCCCAACATATGCAGAAGGTTTCTGGCCAGACTCGCTACGCTGAACACGGGGCCAAAGGAAGTCCTCTACAGCTGCCAAGCTGGCCAAAGGATCAATGAGAAAAACATTTGAAGAATAATCACGAAGGGACTTTTCACCATGTGCTCTACAAAGGCGCAATTTAAATGGCTGAGATAACGCGCCAAGACCAGAAGAGAGTCGTGCAGTTCCAGTTGATGATCTAGAACTGTGGCTCAAAACCACCGGGAAACGTTCTAAAGACGTCAAAGCATATTGAAGCTTCTGAACAAGAACACTCATCGGAGCTTGTTTGCCCTCATCAACAGTTAGCGGAAGTGCAACCTGAATAAACGACCTGTATCTTTTACTCGCTAGTTGTCGTAGCTTAGGCAAATTTGCTTCCGACACTCGTTCTTTTGAGAAGTGCCCGCAAGAGAAGTAGTTTAGTAACGCATCAACAACGCCACTGCCAATGAACTCAAATGTGGAAACTCCGTCATCTTTCGTTAGCTCTAATAGCATTTCGGTTACCACTCCTAACAAGTTTTCTTCTTTTCCAGGTGAAAATTCAGCAAACCGAAGGCCAGATGCTTTTGACTTCCCCTTTGACTTGGCCTTCTGATCATCAAAACCAGCACCCAAGTTCTTACAAAGATTTTTTAAATGTAAGACATCATTTGTAACCCCAACTTCAACGGTAGCCCCAGGCTCGGAATAAAAGTACTTATCCTTGAACGCCTTTGCACTTGTACTAACCGCCATCCGAAGGCTAGAACTGACAGCTGGCATATCTGCTAGAGAGTCCGAGTTTTTCAAATCTTCAGCAGTGTTTACATCTGAACCAACGTGACGTCGGTAACGCCTCGAGCGTAAAGACGATGATCCAGGTATAGAATCATTAACCTTCTCACTTGATGATGGCAGAGAAAGAGCATTACCGGTCACAGACAATGACGAGGATGATGACCCAGCGAGTATATCTATTGCATGAACCACACCTTCTCTCACAAACATCTTACTGAAAGTCTCAGGAAGTTTCTCCATTACTATATCCGCAATTTGAAGCGAGGGTACCAACACTTGTGGATCCTTCCATGCCAAAACCCCAGCCAAAAAACTACAATCTCACAATGTTAAAAACTTCTACACAAAATAATAAAAATAAATTTATAATCACCAATGTTATACCTAGATATGTTTGCCACACCAAGTAGAGACTGAATCATATCGGCACTACTGAAGTACATTAACTTCCCAATAACTGAAAGGCATTTGTGACGCACAGGTGCATTTACACTTGACCCGTATAACTGCAACACAAAGAAGATAGTATATTTGTTACCATGAGTAGTTGCAGATAAAGATTGCATACCGCGACTCTTTGGAGCTAACCTGAATCAAAACAGGAAGGAGGTCCATCCCAAACTGCTGCAGAAGCTCAGGCTGATCGTTTAACAACTTCTCACGAGCCGATACCTCAAGTGCATGGCCACTCGATTCTTCTTGCTTGCTACAACTTGCAGCAATTGGTTTCTTCAAAAGGGAACCTTTGACAAACATGTTACTACTGGTAGGAACAGTAATGATTTCATTGGACAATGGCGGAAGAAGTTCATTTGCCAAATTCACAATCTCAAAAATCTACAAACCGAAAAGAAACAAATTTATTCAATACACATTGTTCTTGAGTGTAAGTGCTAAAAGTGAACCGTTGTAATTAAGAAGTTAAGATAAGACGTTTAAAACAATATTACCTGCTCCGGTGGTCTACTCAACGCAGGTGACACAGACATCGTTGCAACGAGACCAGAACCTGATAATATGTCTTTGAGAATCCCACTGATCCCGAGAAGGAGCAAAGTTTTAGACCCTAACGGAGAACCACTTGCACATGTAGATAGCAATCGGATTAAGCCCTACAATGGATAACTTTAAGTGATGCTTCCCCTCAATAGTACTGCTATGTTCCAAAAAAAAAAAAAGAAAAGCAAATTGCGCATGTATACCGTATATGTAGATGTACTGAGGGATGCTTGTCCGCCTCCAGAACAGCTGGTTGAAATGAGAGAGGCTGCTTGTTTAACTAATCCATGCATACAAAGTTTGTCTAACTGATCAGGAGATGCTGCAAACGCCTCCGCAATTCTTGTCAAACAAACTGAAGCATGCTCCAAAACCTTAAAACGTACAATGAAATAAAAAAGAAAGTCATTTAACAAGTCTTCAGCAGATAAAATTCAAAAGTTGTAGTACTCACCTTAGCATCATGGTACTGAAGAATATTAGTCAATAAGGGAACAGCATCCATTATAAAATCAGCTGCATCAGATGGAAGTTTCTTGCACATGTTCGCAGCAGTAGATAATGCCACACGCTGAGACGTATAACAGAAAGTCAATATCACAATATATACACTTAACATCCATCCCTTTCTTTACATCAGCATAAGTGTTTACCTGGACTCCTGTTGAAAAGAAGTCAAGATAAGAAAGCACTGCCATTAGAGCCCCTGCTCGCAAGCAGGCAGTCGGGTGCTCTTGAGATATCTTCTTAAGAGCTTGCAAGGACTGTACCAAAATGGTAAGAAAAATCAAGACAATTAAATCATCAACTACACAATTTCAAAGATACTCAAACTTGGAAGTACATAATAGGTCTATTGTCACAAAAAAAGTGTTCTTTTCTATGTAGCATCACTTCTAACATACAAAAAAATCTACGCCAGAGCACAACTTTAGTCTACCTTACATGATTAAGTTACCATAAGTAATAATACTATTAACTAATTTGCTAATAAGCTGACAAACCTGTTCAGCTAAGTCCATGTACTCAATGGTAAGCAATCTAGCAACAAAGCACGAAACAGCACCATAATGCACGACAGCAGCACACGAAGACGGCAACACATCGCATAAATGCGTCAGCGCCCTAGCAGCAAGCAGCATAATATCCGGATTGCTCTCATGATTAAGCAACCCAACAAGCACAGGCACAAAAGAATCCACCGAAAACGTACCAAGTGAATCCTCTGTCCCAATCGAAAGCATCTCACATAACTGCGTCAACGCCTCAACCTGCTTTCCTTCTTCTCCATCCGCCCTCAACCCCGACAAAATCTTCTTCAACCGACCACTCTGATGCGACGACGACGCCGCCATCGCCGACGAAGGAAGCAGATCATCCAACCCTGCACCTAACTTCCTTAACAAACCCTGAAGCGCGCTACTAGCCGACGTTAAATTCTGGTGCAAAATCCCCACACCTCCCCCGTCACTATCATCATCCTCATCCTCCTCCTCCTCCTCATCATCATCATCTATATTCACTCCCAAATTATTCTCTAAGTTAATATTATCTCTCTCATTAATCCTAACTTCATGTTCTTTCTCTTTTCCTTTATCCATATTATTATTATCTCTATCCAATCCCAAACTCTGATTATTATTACTATTCTTCCTACCACGCCGGCCTCGACCCGACCCGTACCCGGACGATTCACTGATAGTATTATTATCCATATTAGAAGAGCGTGAACGAGTAGATACCGATGAAACGAAGGCGTTTGAAGCAGCGACGGATGTAGAACGACGACGTTTGGACGAATGGGCTGATGAGGTGGCCTCCGCCCTCTTCCGGCCACGAGTTTCCATACAACGATCACCGACGATCGAAGAAACAATGATCCCTAACCCTAATCATCATGAAATTCCACAAATTGGAGAAATTGACGAGCCTAATTGGAGAAACTAATGCTGAAATTGAGTGATATGATGCAATTCAAACCGATCGGGTGAGAGTGGACTCGTGAATTTGTGAGTGTACGATGGGAATTTGATGATGGAAGTGAAATGGGGAAGAAAAAGGGGTTGAGAAAAACCCTAATTGTTGTGGGAGTTGTTATATAGCTTGGACGTTTGTGTTCGAGTAAGTAGGACGTTATAGATACATGGAGATAGAGAGATCATTTGGTGGTGGTGTTTGATTGATTCCTTCTCTATATCGCGTTTTGGGCTTTGGTAACTCAGGAATTACAATCAAGAGTGATTTGGTGTTTCCTTTGTGGTCAGATTGTGATCAGATGTTTATTATCCGGTTCTCGGCTAGGGTTATTGGATGTATTGATTTCACGATTAGATAAGATGAGAAGAAGCACGCACTTAAACAATTTGTAAACCTTATGATTTTATTATGGTAGTCTGAAAGTCCATTAAACAAAAAATGCAGGTTTAGGTTAATACTAATTTGTTATGCACATGATAATTTTTACAAGGTAGAAAGTAGCAAGAGATTTTGCACGCCGGAAAGAAAAACAAGCGAGCAACAACATCAATTGTTTGTTCTTTTGCAAGTTTCTAGCCTATTGATTCGGTTAAATTCATATCATGTTGTGTAAGCAAGAATTTATTACTCGGGTTTGATTGATGATTAATGGATATACCAATACATGGGTTTTCGAAAGGGTCACATTGGCTCGTATAGCGGTAAAGGGTATGAGAACCTTCATGTAAGGAGGTGAGAACCTTCATGTTCGGAGTTATTTTGATGGTTGTATTAGTCACGCTTCACCGTCAACCGGGTATAAAAAAGTTGTAAACCATGAATAACCTATTAGAAAGGGTCTGGAGGCTGGAGGCTAAAGCCTTTATGACCAGTGTTAAACGCTTAAGTCAATCCACCATATATGGAATAAAATATATAATATGTATATGCAGATATCATATGTGAATGGAATATAACTTGTGTAGTAACAGACAAGAACCGAAACAAACATGAGTATCACGTACTTAAACAATTTGTAAACCTAATAGTTCTATTATGGTAAGTCTATCAGTCCATTAAACACAAATGTAGGTTTCATTCTTACCATTTCGTTACGCGCAATATATTTTTTTACACAACATAAAGTGGCAAGTGAATCCGCACGGTGCAAAGAAAGCATATGAGCAACAACATCAACTACTCATCCATTGCATGTGTGAATTGTAAGAAGCAACAATTTAAACATATATGCATACAATTTAAACACAAAAGCATTAGTTCTTTGTTAACTGTGCAAGCGAATTGTAAGAGGTTGTTTGGCAACTTCTGAATGGTTAAGTGTTGAACTAGTAAGAGGTCTAAGCTATTAAGTGTTGAACCAACACGAGGTCCAGTATAATGCTTAACTGTTTAGAGGCAAATGTCTAACCAATTCAGACTATAGGTTTTAACCATTCAGACTCAGAATAATGTTTAACCATTCAGAGGTAAAAATCTGGACCATTCAGACATCTGCCCATGAAACAAACAATCTGAACCATTAAGTGCTGAACTAGTAAGAGGTCTGAACCATTAAGAGTTAAACAAACAGCCCTAAGTGTTTAACCTATTGATTTAGTAAAATTCGTGTATGCTGTGTTAAAGCAAGAATATATTTTATATGTATATATATATGTATATATATATATATATATTGTCGTGTATTTATTTGTGTTTGAATGGGCCTTGCCCTTCATATGTCATCGTGCCTTGCGCGCATGTCATTGGGCCTAGCCCATGTCTTTATGTGATTAGGCCTAGCCCATGAAATTAAGTATTTGGGCCTAGCCCATGTCTTTATGTGATTGTGCCTAGCCCATGAAATTATGTGATTGGGCCTAGCCTATGAAACCATGTGATTAGGCCTAGCCCATGTATTTTATGTCTTTGGGCCTAGCCCATGTGTTTATGTGATTGGGTCTAGCCATGTATTAATGAAATGGGCCTAGCTCAGAATTAATTACCCAAGTCCATAAGTATGTATTCTTGTATTTTTATAATTCCATAAATGTTGTAGTTTATAAGTATTCTATTATACTTATATATATTCTCTTGGAAACTTTTATATATTTCAACTTCCTGGATTTTGGTTATCGGTAATATATATTCGTTAAGCGTCTAAAAATATATTATTTTTAGACGTGTCGTCGTAGTCATTTAATATATGTATTTCCGCATCAAAAGTCGCCCAAGTGTCGTAGTAGCTCTTTATGATGGTGATATGTTCGTTGATCGACGGTGAAACGGTGTATTGTATAAATTCGGCCATTGTCCGAATAGTCCGCTCGTCCGATTATTTGTTTCAAGAATTGTGTAAAAGTGTATGTGTTTATGTAATTTATACTTGGTAACTTTCAAGTATTTGGTGTATTGTATTAGTTGGGTATTTTTGTATTTATCTTGTATACCCTAATGATTCTAGACACACCAATACAAATACACAGGTATCATACACATACACTTATGATGGTGATAAAGTATGTACATATATTTTTATCCCTAAAAATATATATGTAATAAATAATACTCATTTTAACTTGTAAAAATATGTATAAGTATTTATTGAATCCTTGGAAGGTTAGGGTTTGACCCTTGTCATTAAAACTTGCTTAATGACGGTTTAGGTCACTAGTCGCGTTTAACCTCGTTAATCACCCTGTTACTTACACTTTAATCGCGATTAGATTTTTAGAAATTTCGCCATAGTTTCCACTAAACTATGGCGTTTTTCACGTTTCAAAAATGTATTTAAACCACTTTCCAATTTCCCAACTCATCGTTAATTCATCAAGTTCATCAAAAATCATTTTTTTCAAGTAATATGCACATAACTTTTCTTCAACATTTCATGAGCTTTTATACATGAGCTTTTTATACAACCTTGTCCTTAAATATTTTTATACTTTAAAGCCTCTAAAAATTCCATATAACACCAAGATTTTCATGGACAACTTTTATAATCATTTTTATATAACTTGTTTTATATAAAAATCAACTTTACTAGCTTTCAAGATCCAAGTTTCAAGTCTCATCATGTATCATACTTTTTAAGAACAACATCAAGACCACACATATATATATAAAGCTCATGAACTTGAAGAGGATGATCTTACATGACTTAGCATATACTTGTTTAAATCACCTTTTTAAGCTTAATATAATAAGATCATCACTCTTGTGAAATACTACAACAAATAAACAACATGATCATCATAAATCACATATTTTTATCTTGTTATTTCTTGTTATATTTTAGACTTTTTGGATGATTTCTTTCACGATGTTCAAGATGAAGTTTTACTTGTACTTTTGAAATCTACATATTATAAGAACTTGAGATGATAAATAAGTGAACTTACTACTAGCTCTTAGGCTAGGGATGATTCAGGATTAAGATGATGGTGAGAAAATGAAGATCAAGATGATGAGAAAGCTCCAAAGAAGGCCCTAATGATCCTCCATCCTTGAAACCTTCCTAAATGACCTTGTAATGGCTTGAACGTGGGTATGAAGTGGTGTTTTAGGGTGGAAGATGGTGGTGTTATGTGGTGATGTGTGTGCCGTGAGTAGAGAGAGTCTAGAGGGGTGATCTTGTTTTGATTTTTGAAGTGTTAGAATGATGTGAGAAATGGTGATGATATGTAGTTGTTATAATCACATGAAATCTTTGAAAAGTCAAGAATGAATCTTGTAATGTCATACTCCTTCATCATCATATCAAATCAAGCAAGTGGTGGATCTAGGGGGACCCACCAAAACCGTGAACATGAAGGGGGTTAAGTGTAACTTTTTATTATAACACATGTTTAAATGTTAGATATTTAGGTGTTTAATCTAGTTAAGGGTGATTAGTGTAATGGTGGTTTAATTAGGGAAATAAGGTGATGTTAAGATGCTAAATATGGTTAACTAGTTCACTAGTGAAGTAGATGTTGAGTTTAAGTGGTAGAAACGCATTCCGTTTCGTTAACCGTTCGATAACGACACTTTTATATTATACTGACGGATAATTTCGCAAGTTGAAATCCCACAACCATGAGATGTATGAAGGGGTTACGGATCCTGAATAAAGCTTAACTAGCTCTCTAGATTAATGTATGAGGCTATCGGGTATTGAAATCTTTGTCGGTTCGACAATCGGTCGCCTTCTGGTCAAGTTGTGCATTGCTTGTAATTATACTAGAAACGATGTCTTTTATGTATTTTTGATATCCTCATATTGTTTTAAGTTGTTTGTCATTATTCTATTATATTCTTGAGTCCCGGAGATGCCGAATTAGTGTTGCGGACGAATTGAAATTGTTACGTTTATAGCCGAAACAGACAATTTTGTAATTTAAGCGTTACACCGCAAAGTTGTGTATTATTGCAAGATATGTTCCCTCATTAGTGTTTTCATGTATATGGACTCAGTTATGTCATTCGTATGTTGTTATTCATCGTTCTGCTTCATTTCAGCAGTTTTGCAGACATGAATAGTGTAACCGTGAATAGTGTGCTCAATACTTTCTACCAACATTTTTAGGACATAGTTTGATTTGTTTCGCGTCGTGACGGAAACCAATATATACTATAGCCTGTTTCACTTGTCCTAACACTCGTTATATGATGTAGACTCAGTTGCTTAATTAAATTACGATTAAATGCATGAGATTATGTAATGAAATGGTGATTAGATTGTACGCAATTACCGGTTATTTGCCGTTTGTCACACTAAAGCCTTTAGAGCCGCCCTTAGACACTCAAGTCAATCCAACATTTATGAAACAAACAAATATAATACGTATATGTAGATATCATATGTGATTGGAATATATCTCATCAAGTATCAGATAATGAACGAAACAAAATCAAGAATCGTATGTTTAAATATATTGTAAATCTAATAATTCTATTATGGTTTAGGAAAAAAATTAGTATGATGATTCATAGAAAGTCATGATGGTTTAGGGTTTTATAAAGTTTTTGGTGTAATTGGGTAGTCTAATGTTATACAAGTCAAAGTCAGTGTCATTAAGAAAAAGTCGATTGCGTAAGTCAAACACGAGATGTTCGAACAAAGGATTGACGCACTGCCAACATGAAGTGTTTGAAAGAAGGATCGACGGCCCTGTTCAAGATATGAAAGAATGATGACTCGTGTGGAGATCTGTTGAAGAAATACGACAAATATATTTATTAATTTTGTCTAAAATAGATTTATTGTTTTAGTTTAAAACTTTAGGAGCCTGATGTAACTAGTCTAAGTGGTTTAGGCTATAAATAGACAAAGATGATTAGGGTTCTAAAAACACACATACTAGAGAAATTTGGGGCTAATTGTGTTTATCATTGGCAAATTAATCTAGGGTCTCAAAGAATATTTTGTGCGTGTTCTTCTAGATTTTCTTATCCAAATCACATTTTTAGCTCGATTCGATCCTACAATTTGATGTCGGAGCTTGGTACTCGAATTCAGGATTTAACAATCTATAAATTCATCTTTAAAAAAAATCTGATTTTAGGTATATTTTGAAGTTTTTAAGTTTTTGGGTTTTTCAGTTTTTCAAAGATTTTCATCATATAAAATCAGAGCTTGGAATGAATTAGTTGTTTGTTTGTTAAAGATTCATCCTTATGTGTGTGACAAACGACAAAATATCTGGTAATTCCGTACAACTTAATCACTATTTAATATACAATTATGTGCATTAGACTTAATTGTGATATGAATGAGTCTCATCAATTCCAGGAAATACATTTATACTTGCATAACACATGATTGTAAGTGATGCGATACAAACTATTACAAAGACCGTTGGTAGATTATCCGATTAGACTAGTCGTGTTAGGAAGGTTCTGCTACTCCCCTAAACGTCAAGTATAGGACTTATAATTATGTCCAACATGATATATACATAAAACCCTAAGTTGGGAAACAAATATACATGATATAACATTCCGGAAATTATACAAGCATTAAATTTATCCGATCGGAGTCATAAACTAACAAATTTCAATAAACCAGTTAGCAAGTTAATAATTGTTTGGAATATATATGATCAATGGATGATGTAAATCATCATTAATGATATCAAAGGCCTTTAATATGCCCTAAAGTTATTTAAACACAAATCATCCATCCTAGCTTCATAAGCGACCATTAATCAAACCGCAAGCGCACTTTTTGCTCGTTTAACATCCGGTAACCATCAAGATACAAACTAGTGAACTAGTTAACATATTTTAGCATTCTAACGTTAGTTTAATTCACTAAATTCCTAAATGCCTTAACTATCCCTAATTACCAAAACATCTTCCAACTAAACATAACCTTTCTAACTAAAACACTAACCAACACTCAAAACCAACCAAGACCCCCCCCCCCCGGCATCTATGGATGGTCACAATGGGGGCCCACACATGCCCCCATGTGTGTGACAAAGATGTTGGAGATTATAGTGGGTAATAGTTTTGTTTGGAGGTTGAAAGATTAAGTTGGAGATTATAAGAAAACAAGGACCAACCCTCTTATCCTCGCACTTTCAAATCTCAAAAATCAAAAACCCCCTTTTCTCCTAACTTATGACCCCCCCCCCTCTCTCTCTTCATTTCAAACTTCAAACACTTAATTCAAGAGTTCCATGATGATCTAAGGAGGTTGCAAGTCTTGGTGATCGTCTAGGAGCTTCATACAAGGACTAGGAGCTTTTCATCTTCTTCTTTTCTTCATGAAGATCACCGCTAGCCTTCGTTTTAGTTGTAAGTCTTCACAATCTACTATTATGCTTCTTATCATGTGTAGATCCATAAAGTACAATTTGATCACGCAAAAACCTTGTTTAAAAGTACATGAAAACCCTAAAATAAACAACATAATCAAACTTATACAAGTGGTCTTGTGTTGTTTTTGTGTTGATGTTTGTTGTTGGTGAAGTTGTAAACATGATGAACTTGCAAAATGTTGTTAAAAAGTAGATTTAACAAAATGTATGAGTAGATCTAGCATGGTATATAAGTAAAAGTTGAAGAACTTGTTAAAATGTATTGATGATCTTGAAAAGGGTTTTTAAAGCAGTTACAAGCGTGTTAGAAATTATATAAACTTCAAGTTCATAAATTTTGTTTTTTAAAAGTATATAAAAGTTGTTTAGCTTAATGGATGAACATGAAAAGTGGTTTTCTTAAAAGATCTAGTATTTTATAAAAGTTCATGTTCTTTAGTCTTGTTGGAAAATGTATAAGTTGTTATTATGAAGTTGTAAAGTTGTTGGTGATGATTTTTGTACACTTGATGGTGATTATGACAAAAAGGGAAAACATGACATTTTAGGGGAAACTATGGAAAATTTTTCCAAAAATATAATCATGATTAAGGTGTGATTAACAAAAGGATTTACAAGGTTAAAAATGGGTTTAATCACTAATCATGTTTATATAAAGTTTTGGTGAAAAGATGTAAGAAAAATAATTAGTGTTATTAATACTAAAATAGATATAAATATATATACTTAGGGCAATATATATATATATATATATATATATATATATATATATATATATATATATATATATATAGCAAACCATTTATTTGTCTATATCTTGTGTGTTATGTGTATTTAGTAGGAAGATATAGGAAACTTTGTCTAACTAAATACCAAAAATAACACACTACAAAAACATGGAAGAAATATGACAAAGTATATATACATATATGCATATATATCTACAAGAATACATGGATAAAATACAAGAAATACATATATATATATATATATATATCCGACAATGAAATCGAACAAACGAAAAATTGGACAAGTTATAAACATATATATACACACATACATTGGGTGAAAATATATATATAAACAAGACTCGGTAAAAATATACGACATCGGACAAGTAACAAAAATATATATATTTTATCATCATGAAAGAGATATATATTTTACAAGTCGATCTTAAAAATATATTATTTTTAAGAATCCTCAAAGAATATACATCACAAAAATATAATTCCAGAAAAACCTAAAAATCACTAAGAGTGAATTCATTCACTAAATACAAGTATACATACTTATACGTACAAATACGTACTTACATATACACTTAGTGAAAATACAAGGTTGCAAGTATTATACGTGTATATATGTCAACGAACAAATACGACACAAGTACCTAATTTAAAAAGATATAAGTAAGTATATATATATATATATATAATATATATATATATATATATATACATGGTACACATATACGTACAAAATACACATCAACTACATGTATTGAAAAGTATACAAACAAGTATGATTATACACGTATACATATACAAAGACAAAAAAGTATCGAACTTGGAAATATATATATATATATATATATATATATATATATTGAGAAATAAATATATATACATACATACATGAACATAATCAAAGATCTGTTGGAACAAGATTATATGAAACAAGGATATATATTTAGGGAAGACAAAATATATATGATCTACATCAACAAAACAATTGTGTGAGACACGAGGACGTACAAGAGCATCTTGTAGTTGAACGAGGTTGGCTTAGGTTGGTCGACTTTGGAATCAACCGAAAAGTAGGGGTGTTTGCGGTGATCTTGCTCACAATATCGAGTATCACTTGAGCCATTTTCTTGGCCATGAACGAGAGCATCTTTTTGTTAGAGCTCGACTTGGAACCCTTTTGAAGTTGGAGAAACGGTTAAGAGACATCTACAAGATTGATGAAAACAGGGGGGATGAGACTTAATCATAATGTGTTTGAAAAATAACTTGTAAAATTTAGCATGTAATATGTCATGTAACACGTAAGTTTCAAGTAGTTCACATAAGCGTAACAAGAATTCACATTGTATAATCACAAATAATGACAAAAGATTGTAAATTTAGTTTGTTCATGACGAATTATTATTGTTTGAGATTGCGAGTAAAGTGTGATTCGTGCTCTCGACTTTGAAATGAAAGGGGTATCAAATGTAAAACACATTAAAATTGAAATAACGTAAAAGAGATTCAATGTAAACGTGGAATGTTTCGGAATGAAACTAATACTATTCCAAAGTGGTCGAAAATTCTTTTAAGTTAGGGAAACATGCTTTGGGCTAATAGGTAGAACACTCTCACCAAGGAGCGGTTAACGGTATTCACCCTTCCGGCTACTACATGTCCCTAGTCAATCGAAAAGTCGAGACTTTGGCGGGATTGAAAATCGAGGAGTGGGACTAGTTATCAATATGCGGGTATCACCCCTAACTTGATAGCATCGTACCCTAAGTGTGGTTAGTACTTACCGAACGAGATAAGGAAGTAAATTCCGAATCATTGGTAAGGGTCCAGTAGAGTAAGAATGGGAAATTCCCATCAAGGTATGGAAATCACTTCTAACTTGATGGTATAAATTCATGAAAAATCGATTACGCAGATTGAGGGATTTTACCAAAACGGCGGGTTTTCACGCCTATTTTGGTGAGATCATCTCGTTTGTGAAATAAGAGTGTCTTCACATCTTCATATGTGTATTGTGGTTACCTTAGGAAAGGCATGTATATTCAAGGCCAAAAGAAAGTAGATAAGAAGCAATCAGGGAATATTAAAGTAGTTTTAAGCATGAACAAGAATGGTCAAGTATGGTTCCTAAACTATAGACTAGGTCAAAAGCATGGCAATTTCCCTAATTCCCTATAGTTATGTCTCTGATACCAATCTGTCAGTCTCCAACCGATGGCGGAAACATCAGAGTGAGACGAAAACGAGATTGCAAGAGACTTTATAATGACTAATTGTGACAATATTTAGATAATTCAAATTTCATTGATACTAAAATGGAAATACATTGTCTTGAAAGGAAAGTACAACAAGTTGCAAATACGAAACAAAATGAAACAAATACATAAGTTTAAATCTAGGTGTATATTTAATCCACCCTAAATACATTTCTTCAATCATTATCAACTAGTAGGCTGCAACATGTATTAAAATAAAGATCAACAAAAGTTGCGAGTATACAAGTTTGATTACATAGCATAATTGTGCATAAAAGTTGTCTCATATCCAACATGGTAAATTGCGTACATTATTCGTTATCATACTAGCATGTGTTAACTATAAGTCAAACCAAAGTGTACCGCAATCGTGCTTACATTGTCGGTGAAACGACGATGTTGTAAAATAGTTTACTTAACAATACCACAAGAATATGGTGGTGTGTTAATCCAATAGCGTTATAATTGTTAAGGTAGGTTTGCAAAGCTAATGAAAATATAGAACACAAATATAACATAGCATGCGGTAACTAGAATATATACCAAGTATCATGTTTGTAACGGATAGAGTGTGTATGTAACAAATTTAATCGTGATTTATATAAAGTGTAAATATTGCACCCAAAGTGGATAAAACAGAAAATAGGATAGAGTATACTCACAGTTTTGTGTAGAAATCCCGCGTACATGAGTTGAAGCGTTGAGAACACTGAAGTTACCCTACATTGGGGAAACAAAGGTGTGTGAGTTTTGGACTTTATGGAGAGTTCGGATTCAGAATTTAATATAAAAAGTATGTATGTAATGAAAATATATATTGTCTAAATACTCGTTTGGACACTAAGTTTGTACGTGTTTTCATGGGTCCTAATTTGCCCTTTAGAATCACAAACGAGAAGTCTCGAATGAAGATAATATAACCTAAGTTAATGACACCTAACCATAAATCGGTTAACATCAAGAATACAGTTGAGTATATATATATTATATATTATATAGTATAGTTTATAGTTTAGTCCGTCACGTAGCATCATATAAATCATGTAAGTCAAGAATGGAGGTGGGATGATTCCATCTGTTAAACCTCTTGGTATGATTCACCAAAGCACATTTTATCAACGTAGTTGATAAATTAGTTGGTCATAAATGGGAAATAAAATATAACTAACTAGTCCGTCAAGTAGTAAGTAAGAATAACCCGGGCGTGTCCTACCCAACATGGCAAATTTTGGAGGCGAGGCGGGGTTATGTTATTTGATTCTTGGAAGCTACTTGATGTCACTAGTTGAAAAGTGTGAACAAGTGAGGTTATGTGGAACTAATTCAGATAGCCAAAGCTTCCATGGTTCACACACAACTCATGTACAAGACTTTCAACATTAGAGGTTGAAGCTTGGATGGTTTTCAATCACTTAGAACATTTGGACATAATTTAAAGAAGATTTAAGCTTGTGTTCTTGGTGGAAATCAACCACAACACAAACCCACAGCAACGAACTAAGTTGGGAGCCTGGCAGGTACAAGTTTACACCAGGTTTTAATCAAAACAACAAATAAATAAGATGGTAAATTCAAAATAGAAATTTTACAACTCCTTGGACCACAATGTGGTGAGGTTCCACCTTAGTTTGCCATGGAAAACTTCTGGAAAACCTTTCGAGAGGTTATCCAAGGAGGTTAGAGAAAATAAGAAGAAGAAAAGAGTAAAATAGTGAGTAGGAACTCACTGTGAACAACTAGAGGTTCACTGACTTGCTTAATTATCTTGAGAGAATGAGAGAGCTTGAGAGAGTTTTGAGTGTGTGGAAAGGATTATGGAGTGGAGGTAGGCTTGTATTTATAAGTTAAAATTAGGGTTTAAGCATTTAATAATGTTGGTTGGTGGTTGGTAGTTGAAATGGAATGAAAGCAGAAGTTATAGAAGCTTATGTGATAATGCGCATAACTGGACTGTGTGCAGGCAAGTCCCCACGCAAAGGACACCTTGTCCGCACGAAAGCATAAGCTTTCACACGAAGGTGAGTCCTTGGTGTGTGTGGGAGTGGTTTCGTGTGACAAGGAGGTGACAGGAAGGCTAAAGCCTTCGTGTTCTTTGTGGCTCGTGAAACAAGAGAGGGCGAAGGAGAAAGGAGAAGATACAAAAGTTGATGCCTTCGTGTAGGTGTGTGTGGTTCGCGAGGGAGGAAGGGCGAAGGCCCATTTAGGTTGGAATTTGGGCCTAGTGTTTCGCATGAGGGGCCGGACCCCCTTTATGTGGGCTTCGGCCCAATTTGTGGTCTGGGTTAGGTGGTGCTAGTTTAATACATATCTTGCTCGTTTACAATATTAAGAGTAACCACATTATTTAATAAGGGTTGTGTATGTATAGATCATAATTACAAGTATTTAATAAGTATCGGTTGCATATAATCATAGTTACAAGTATTGTAAGTATCGGGTTCATGTATAAATATGCATTCAAGATTAGTATGTATAACCCAAATATTGTGGTACGTGTAAGTATATAAAAGGGAATTTTATTATGATCAAAGTCTTAGATACAGATTGGAAATAAAATATGAACGTGATACGATTACAAGTTTCCAAAAAATAGAAATACAATTACACTTTCTAAATAGGGAAAGTACAAGATGCGAAACATTACATGGATCTCACTAAAATTTTCTTGTATCTATTTCTTTTCCCTTAAGATGCCTCCTCGACGCGGTAATACTCAAATATCTAACTGGCGACTGATATGCACCAAATAAAACATATAAATTATATCAAATAAGGTATAAAATCAACCCTTTATAGTATTAATTTTGGAAAAAATGTGTTTCTTTGTATACTTTTGATTTTCAGGATTAAAAGAGCTTAAATGTACCAAAAGAAAAAATTAACGACAAAAACCAATATAAATACGAAAGAAGAGAAGTTGACAATTCATACCAACCCCCCGAGCTTCACCCCAACACCAAAAACAACGAATCAGAAGTCAAGCATGGGGCCGTGCCACCAAGGCATGGGGTTGTGCCTCACTCAAGATTCCAGAAAGAAAAATACAAACATAAGCGCACAAGAGACATGGGGCCATGTCCCATGGACATGAGCCGTGGTCAACTCCCAGATATGCAAATCTTAGATAGTATAGCAAGTACAAGGGTCACAGGGCCGTTTCGTTTACACACGGGGCTGTGTAAGCATACGGACTGACAAAACTCATTAAATGAAGAAAGAGAAGAAGGGGGCATGGGGCTGTGCTCACAAGGCACGAGGTCGTGTGAACTGTCTGTTTCCAACTATAAATAGGGGTGCTTGGTTCTATTGCAATCCATCCCTTGGCAAACCACTTCTCTCACACCTGCCACCACTCCACCACCACAATACCACCATCATCCATCATCCATCTCTAGAGTGTGTAATAGTCTCGGGATCCAAGATTGATCATAAGAATTTTTGTCAAACAAAGGTCATGCTTGGCTAATCTCTTACATCATTTGTGTATTACTTTTGATTTCCAAGCTTTAGTTAACCTTTTAATTGGGTTTGTATTAATGAGTTTAATATCTAGTTTTTTATATTGAACGTGAACTTTATTCTATCATCTCTTCATGTTTTGTTAATTCACTTATTCGTGTCTTTACGATCTATATAAAACATGTTAACTGTCTAGAAGGGGGTTAGAAGGGTGGTTTGGGTAAAGTTCTTGCCTTGTTCAGTGTATAGATCTTGCGAGGACTTGATGCAAATTGGGGGAAGTAAGAACGGCTTGAATCCCTTATACATAAACTACTATTAAAACTTTAAACCGACCTTGCGGGACTGTATCACTGCTGACTCAAACCAATATGGCCGAGGGTAGCGTTGCCTCCAAAGAGGGACATGCCACATTTTGCATTAATAACTTAATTATATTTCAATATTCCGGCCTTACGGGACTATATCCAAAAGAGGGATATGCCACTATAACCAAGATAATCTCTTAAAAACCCAAAGTGTAGATGTAAGTCCCGATTAATCCGGATCTAACACTGATATCACACAATCACCAAGGATGGGCGGAATCCAAACTTGATGATCTTCAAGAAAAACCGAAATGATGAAGAACAATATGAATTCACTTTAACACCTTGCGCACAATTCTATTACTTGAACAAGCAAAACCGTCTGGTACAAGATGAAGGTTCTCCAGAGAAAACCTAAGAGTCTCCAAAAATCTAACCCTAGGAAATGACATAGCATTCTTTTTATACCTAGGGTAAGGCATAACCCTAATGGGCTTGCCTGGCCCACATGGCCTATGACATGCCCAGATGACCTTTAAAGGTCCAAAACTAATACAAACTAACCCAGTTAAACCCAGTTAACTACCATAGACCATTACATATATTTGATGCTTCAGTCTCACAGTTCTAGGATCTAACAATCTCCCCCTAGACTGATGCATCAAATTGTCTTGATAGTGCAAATTCAGCAACGTCTTCAACAGGAACTATGGTTGTCGCTATGCTGTAAATGTTGTGGAAGTCAGTCTCATACTTCTTGGACCTCATACTTCAACGAACACTCAGCACTGGGTCTCTTTATTTAGCTCTTGTGGTTAGCTTCATATCAGGATCTCGATCAGCTATGCTTGAAACGTCTTTGTCAAAAAGAATGCGAGATGAGGAATCTCAGCAGCTCTTTTCTTCTTCAATCTTTCTCTTTCAAGCAAGCGGGTTCACATGTACTTCTTCAAATGCACTATCTCTGTCAGATGATAACAGGAATCTGGTTCTTCTGACTCAGGTACACTTTGCTGTTGTGATGCTTCATGCTTTGTCGGCAACAAACAGCATCTCAATTCAGTAACCCCTGTTTCTTGATCTAAATCAAGATCTTCACAATTCTCAGAAACTTATAAGCAAACATTCTTATGCAACAGGGAGAGTACCACATGAACACTTGGTACATCCAAGTACTTGTACTCGGATCGAAATTCAAATTTCTTTCATCCTTTGATGATTAGCCAAATCTTCAAGAACGGTTAATAATTTTTTTAATAAAACAAATAAAGCACTCTATTTTTGGATTTTTGTATTTCTTTTTTTAATTTTTAATTTTTAATTTTTAATTTTTAAACATAAGAATATAAACAGAAACACAAATAAACAAAGAAACTAACTCAATAGTTACAACTATACAATTACAATGGGATCAAAATCGTTTTCAGGCAGACCAAGGAACACTTTTCAGTGCGAACTTATTTAGACTGGTCTAAATGATTGCCGATATGTTTGTCCACTTAAACTTAAACACTCAACTTTCATTTTCAACTTCGTGATATGCTTAAGGTAGTATTATACTATAATACCCATGTGTCCCATACCATGACATACCCCCGCGATCAAGGTAAGCACAACAATTCATCGTAGCAGGTGAGTATACTGAGATCATCATTTATCTTTTACAACGTCAGACTATTGGTGAACAGGTCAGCACTTCCGTACAACAGAGAGACCAATAGTATCTAACGAGGGTTAGGCATATACCTTATTTGGTATGTTTGGATTCATGGGATTTTCTCATAATGAGATTTCCTTTCTTTTAAGGTTTTGGCCCTTTTGATTTGGCTCTTTTAAGAATATCCTGACTGTGCCTAGGTCTGCATATAATCTGGATGCAACAGAAGGGCAGCCAAGACATTCCCGGATGACTCAACAGCATAAAGACCCGAAACCTTAGATGTTGGCTATCTATCAACACAGGATTTAAGACCATAAAATCATACGCCGATGGTATGTTACCCACAAGATACATAGTTCATTATGTTTATATCACTTAGTATCTATTAATCACTTTGAGCGTTAAGCCTACCGACATATCACATTAGATCCTAGTCTTTTTAGCTACGACACCTTACATGTCAGTCACACCCTTTATCACGAATATTCATTTCATTTCCCATGACATTTATTTTTGTTTTTCAAATAATGTTTTTATATTTTTCTAATTTTCCCCCTCAAACAATACATATATACCTATATTGCCATCTTCCCCCCTAAATTTGTGCATCATACTTTATGCACAAATTGACCTAATAAAGAAAACGTATGCACAAAGTTTTAAACAAAAAGGAAAAGGAAAGTATTTTTGTTGTTTTTGCTTAACCGTTTCGTCATTAGATTAAGAACTAATCAATTTCAAAATTAAACATGAAATTCAAATTTGTACCTTTTCGCTGATCTTTTCTTACCTCATCTCCTCCAAAGGAAACATCACAATCGTAAAAATTTGACCTTTTTGTAACAGTGAGATGTTATCCTTCATGTCCCTGGAACAACCGCTACCAACATTCCAGAGATTGTCAATAGCTCCTCCTTGGCTGTTCCTGAGAAAATAAAGAGATTAGTAAGACAGTGGGACCTAGGCCATCATGGTCCTGGGTTTCCCTGAAGCATCAAAATAAGACACTTCTTTAAGACACAAATCCCCTTTTGTTTCAAGGATTGGTGATGTTGCTGTCACATTGGATTTGGGTTTCCAAATCTGTTGTGTTTTAACAAACACGGTTGTTGCCCTTGATTGAGCAACTTTGGCTGTTTCAGGTTTAGTCGTTTTAGAAAAAAAAATTTGTTTCTGAACAACCTTGCGTTTGTTTTGGCAACATTCCAATCCCCATCAGATGGTTTAACCTTGGAATTCACATTCTTCATTGCCTTAGGTGATGATACCTTCATCGGCTTGGAATGATTATTACTCTTTGGTGTAACTTCTGATTTTTAGCACGACGCGGAACATGGGGACCACGTGTACAGTTTCGAGCAATGTGACCAGGAGTGCCGCAATTGAAGCACGTTTGTCTTTTCACATGTAAAGCATTCAAATCAGCTTGATTTGCTTGTGCAGGCCTTGAAGGATAAACAGCTCCCTTCTGTGCTTGATATCCTTGCACGTTTCTTGCAGACGAAATGAATTTGGATGTCTGTACTTGTCGTATGCAAGGGCCTTTTTCTGTTGTGGAGATTTCTTTTGATTTTCTTGTGTTGTTTAGACTGCAAGTCTTTTTCAGAAATCTCTCCAACCTTTCCAAACGCTTTGCTAGCATGGTCAAAAGCATATTCTTCACATTTGCCATTGAAGACCGGCTTAACAAAATCATTTTTCACAACACTAGCCTTTTGAGGGCTATTATGCCTACTGATGATTTTGGAGAGCGTGATTGTTCTTGACGTTTGGGCTTCTGCTTTCTTCGTCTCCGATTTGCTCTTTTCTGCTCTTTTAGCTTGCTCTGAACCTTTTCATCAGTAGCAGAAGGTTCAGATTGTTCAGTTTGCTCACTTGGAGCCTTGTTCACGTCAGCTCGCTCTCATCAGCTGTATCATTTGGAGAGTCAATAGCATCAGATGGTTCCCGTGTGTCTGGCGTATAATCACTGGGTTTGCCGTACACCATATGTTGTGCTTTCTCAATATCTTCGTCGGTTTCAAGCATTGTTGTGTAGTTGTGATTATACGGTGGGGCAACCTGATTGAATCCCAAACCCTTCCCTTTGTTCCCCTTATATGCCAGCTACACATTGCACACATCTTGAACAAGCTTGTTGGATGTATCAAACTTCTTTATATTCACTTCGTTTTGTTGATACTTTCCAGTAAGAAGTCCCAGCTTAACTCTTACCAAGTCGCATTCCATGGTTTTTTATTCTAATCAGGTTTTGTAATCATGGACCCAACATTTATGTTGATTTACGTCTAGGTGGAGCTGAGCTATATCTTTCTTTTATGCTTCAACCTTTTCTTTGAGTAACTTGTTGCTTTCTCTAAGGCTGATGCACTGAGCCATTGCATTGTTGCAGTCATCGGTTATGTTGGAATTAAGAGTCCGGAGTTGAGCAACCCTATTCCTGCAAGGTTCAGTGCACAAAAGATAGTTGACTGTGTCAATGGACGAGCTAGATTTGTCAGCATTAGTTTGGGCTTGAGGTCGAGTTTGGGGTGCTGGACTACTGATGCTTGCTTGCTGTGGTTGAGGTTTCTGCTCAGACACTTCTTCAGGATTAGACTCAATTGATTTTGCATATCGATCTTTGAGATCTTGGTTTTATTGTAAATGATCCCATAACCAAGATACAAAAGAGTCTTTGCCATTACCCAAAAAGCTATTCAAATCATTCCTTACATCCTCTTTTTGCCTTCCACTATCAAGCAAACGCATCACATAATCAGCAACCGGATCAACATTGTAATCTCTGATAAACTCATTCAGCTTTTCCTTCACTTCATCCCGTAGGCTCGAGTGCTGAGTTTGTGCTGCAAACATCTTCGGATAATTGAAACCGGACTAGTAAAGACGATAAAAAATTGTCCGAAAACTGTTTTTACCAACATGTACCGTTAGACTCGTCTCGACGATACGATTCCGATGATATATAATGTTTGATGGTGATTTTTGGAATTTTCGTGCCTTTTTTTGCCCTAAAAATCACACGAGTCTAAATGTACAACCGGTTTGTCAAGAATGTTTATGGATCAAATTCTATGCCCCAAAACGTTTACCTTCGGTTACATCAGCTGGTTAACTTTCCACCTTTTTGGGTGCAACTTGGAACAGTACCAAATTCGGAACAGTAACTCGGATTAATAATCCGAGATGGAATCCGGAATCAATGATCCGAAATACTAATCCGAGATGGTGATTCGGAATAGTATCCGAGATGGAATCCGAGATGCACTGTTTCAGTCAGGAATGAAAATCCAGAACAGTAATCCAGAATGCTATCTGACACACAACAACAGTGACAATCCGGAATAGTAATCCGGAATGAAAGTCTATCCGAATTCGGAACAGTTACGAATCCGGAATCTTTGAAGATTATCCGAAATCCTTGAAGATTATCCGAAATCCTTGAAGATTTATCCAAAATCCTTGAAGAAAATCCGAAATCCTTGAAGATTTATCCGAAATCTATCCGAAATGCAGCAGATTAATCCGAAATCAATCCGAAATGCAACAGATTAATCCGAAATCAATCCGAAATGCAACCAAAAAATCCGAAATCCTTGAATGTTGATCCGAAATGCTTGAAATCTTCTTCGTGTTCTTCAGCAGAAAACTGAATAGAATCTTGTAATATCAGATCTGAGCCTGAAAAACAGGTTCAAACAGGCTCTGATACCACTTGTAGGTCCCGATTAATCCGGATCTAACGCTGATATCACACAATCACCAAGGATGGGCGGAATCCAAACTTGATGATCTTCAAGAAAAAACCGAAATGATGAAGAACAATACGAATTCACTTTAACACCTTGCACACGATTCTATTACTTGAACAAGCAAAACCGTCTGGTACAAGATGAAGGTTCTCTAGAGAAAACTTAAGAGTCTCCAAAAATCTAACCCTAGGAAATGACATAGCATTCTATTTCTACCTAGGGTAAGGCACAACCCTAATGGGCTTGCCTATGGGCTTGCCTGGCCCACATGGCCTATGACATGCCCAAATGACCTTTAAAGGCCCAAAACTAATACAAACTAGCCTAGTTAAACCCAGTTAACTACCATAGACCGTTACATATATTTGATGCTTCAGTCTCACAGTTCTAGGACCTAACAGTAGAAATCATCGAAAGATACATAAAAGATGAATCCGAACCAAGTAATTCTATCTTGTCTATTTGTTTCTTTCATTATTTTAGTTTCTTCATTTTGTTTGATAAAAAACTTTTCTCAAAATTTGGTAAGATTGGACGTTGACGATATTCTGGTATTAAAAGCTCTTGTGTACTTGGACCACATCGGTATCTTACCATCACTATATTACACCAACGATGGGTGCACTTGCCCTAGCGTGTTGTAGAGAGTGATAGCATTATATCATTTTTTATAAATTTAAAGCTTGATAAACAAGTAAAAAGTACTTAAAATATATATCAAAAAATCATACTACACTCTATCCACGCTAGCGATTTTGATTACCTGAAAAGTAGTTGCAGCTTTAACAGATTCTCAAGTCAAGAAAGGAAAGTCGTTTCTGTAAGCCCAGTTGATCGGATCTAACAGGTATCGTAAGACTAATCGACTGCGGAAATAAAGATTAGAATGAAGAACAATTCTTGAATCAAAGCAACTTGCATACACCAGAATAGTGTCTGATACAAGTTTTTCAATAATAACTCACTAGCCCCAAAACCTTAACCTAATACATGTATTTATACTAATTACATAGCCCAATAGTTACAAACCTAGGCCCATGAGGCACTAGGAAGTCCAAAACCCTTAAACTTAGCCCAAATGTAGCACTAATGTGTAAACCTTCAGTTATAAGCCCAACAATCTCCCCCTAGGTTTACAACGTTAGGCCTTTAGTCTTTAGGTAGCGCATCGACTCCCAATCTCCCAACAATTATCCCAGCTACAGTAGCCGTCCAATCTTTAGCACAAACTTCATATAATTCTGCTGTTCAAATTTAATTTGCAGCAAGAACTTGCAGATCATCATCGTGAAAACTTACTAAATCCATCACGTCATTCACTCGGAAAGCATTCTCTTTGGTGACTATCGCTACACTTCCAACCTTAGGATCATACATCCAGAAATTAATGTTCTTCCGAATACCTCTGGGGAATGTCGGAGCAACCGGTATCACTAGTTCTTTATCGGTTGGGGGCCACATTACTGATTTAAACCGCCTACTAGTTCTCGCATCACGAACCCCCTTAGCCGCCCGTAGATATGGCTCAGCAGTTTTCATCGTCTTAAATCCAGTCTTGATTTCTTGCTCCAAGCGTTTGAAGAACCTCCAACCCGGTCCCCGTTCTGTAGTATCGTTGTCAGTGTAAGGATCTCTCAAAAGATCAGTTAATGCAACCTTTGTCCAGGTTTCAAATTGAGATTCCTTTGAATAATATTCACGGGTACCATCCTGCCTGACGATAAGCCACATATTCTTCACATGATCATACGTCCAACTTAGCACTCTCCACTTGTTTCCAACTTTGCTGTAATAACTCGAACCGAGTTCCATGACATATCTCTCGGATTGGTTGGAAGGATCCTTCAATTGAAAGTTCTCATCAAATGGATTCACGTCTACATTCTTCATCAAAACCATCTGCCTTTTCTTTTGAGTCGTTGAACGTTTCTGACTCACAATGTTTTTCCTTTTTGGATCTTGTAGATAATCATCCAATCCTGCTTAACGATCAGTAGCTAACTGCTCAGCAGCTACTCTATCGGCTTCACTCTGTTCGGCTGCTCTTTGTTCGGCTGCTCGATGAGGATGTTCAATGTTCATCGGATCATCGGTTGGATCAGAAAATTCTCGACCAAACTTGTTTTCTAACTTTGCCTTCAAATAAAAAACCATAGTCATCAACATAGTAACATCTCCTTGCAACTGATCAATAGTCTGATCCCTTTCATCTATGCGTGTCTGTAACGAAGCAATCTGGGCATCTTTAAGAACAACTTCCTGTTCAAGCACAATCACCCTCTTTTTCAAATCGACAACATCCACATCTTCGTCATCGCTATCCATTCCACTGAACTCAAATGCTCGTTTCTCTGATCGCCTCAAATATTCCGTATCATCACCTTCAACACCACCTGAACCACTACCACCTGCTCCAGATCCTTCGGCACCCATTGAGCTACCACCCAAATCCATCATTTGCAATACAGAATCTGCTGGAACAGATACAACAGTAGAATGTGTAGCAATGTGAGTAACTGTTGGTTCAACAACAATAGTAGATTCGACTATCGGAGTATCCGTCAACGACATTGTAACTAAAGATGTAACATGAGTAGATTCTTCAGCAACACTACCAATCTGAACTTCAGAATGACTTGGTTCTTTAACAGCCTTCGTTCGTCATCTCTTTACCAATGGTACTTCTTCTTCGTCACCCTCTTCTTCAGACTCAACCAGACCAACATGAATATCAACAGGAGGTATCACAAGAGGAGGATCACCTTATCGCTCTTGTATCTCTTTCAAGTGTGCAATAAGAGCTTCCAAATTCTCTATAGTGAGTTCTGGCAATACTGGAGTCAAATGAGCATTAAAATCTGTAATATCATCCAAGAAAGCTTCTTCCTCATCTGTATCAACATAGGTAACCAGATCCTCAACTTCAATCTCTTTCTCCTTCATCGGTATATCATGTTCCTCAGCTACCATACATTAACTTGCTTAGGTGCTGGGATGTCCTGTCCAATCACCTCGCAAAACCTTCCGAACTTCTTCAAAGGTATGCGACCAACGAAAACAGTCTTTGATGTTGATTGGTTTTTCTTCATAGTTCCGAAAATGGTTGGACCCATTGGCTTCATGTTCAACAAATTAGCATCAGACGCATCCTTGGTCAGATCAGGGTACCGGGCATCCAAAATCAACTGTACAAACCGCGGATATAGCAGAAACATTCTCTTCTTCGACTGTTCCAAGATCTTCTTCATATTCTCGAAAATATAACCAGAGAAGTTATATTTCCAATACATAACGAGCGACATAATCGCCGAAGTTTGGGTTTGATTTGGTTGATTTAATCCTCCTTTGTTCTCAGAAATACATTGCATAAAAGACATGCACCAACAATCTCAAGTACGCTGGAAACATTTTCTTGAGTAAAGGCGGATAAGTTCCCTCGTAACTCATCTCCGTCAGCACAAGAAACACTTCCTCCTTGGCGTACAAAGTCGGATCACTTGTAGCATCAGCAAACTACAATACCTCTCGGATACAGGCCTCGTTTACCAAAATCTCCTTTCCCTGTATTAGTGAACTGATGTATGGCCTGCCATCAGCGCCTCTCAAATGGAATCTAGTTCTCTTCCAAAAAGTATGCACAAGATCTCGATATCTGACTGGGTTGGCTTGAAGGGCGTATGCAATCTTGCACTCATTCAGACCAGCCATCATGAATCTAAACTCCTGGAAAAATTCTGCTGGAGGATCGGATAAATAACCTGCCTGGTTGTGAAACTGTTCTTCCACCAGCATAACTGTGTCGAACGCCTCTTCCGCCATTTCTGTCAGGAAGAATAAACAAGTTAAGTCAAGTTCAACAAAACCAGCTAATAGGTCATCTTAATAGTCAACAAATTCGAAAGGTTTTAAAACAGTTTAAAATATAAAACATTTGAAAGGTTCAATCATTAACAGGGTTCAAACACATTGCAAAGGTTCAACTATTTGAAAGGGTTCAAGACAGTTCAAAAGGTCAGACTTTAGAATCCATCTTCGAAATGGTTCAGCAGGAATCCAGATGAACCTTTCATCACTCCGGATGAACATCATCCGAGATGAAATCTGAGTTCCTTCAATTTGGTTGAATATCCATCCAGAATGAAATACGAAATACCAGCCAATTTGAAGATCAATCCAAAATACATGAATATTTGAAGATTATAATTTAATTTCATAATTAAGAAGCATTTTATACCTAATTTGGATGAAATTTAAGATGAATCCGAAATGAAGATAAAAAGTGAATTCGGAAGATGAACAGAGGATTTCAGAGGATTTCGGAAAATTTTGTGAATGATCCGAAATGTAACTCTGATCATTTATATACTATTCCGGAATGGGCTTGGGCCTAAAACCTTTGGGCCCAAGTCATTCCGGATTCCATCATCCGAGATTAAGAAACAATCTGGATTGGGCTTATGTTGGGCCCAAGCCAGAACAGTGAATTGTCAGTGGGCCTATTCGGAAAGGGTTTGAAAGCCCAATCCGGAACAGTAAATTTTCAGTGGGCCTATCCGGAAAGAGTTTGAAAGCCCAGTCCGGAACAGTACCACCATTATCCCAAACTTGTTCAATTTCAAGACTTTCAAAAATTCTATTGGATTGGCCCAATTCCAAAACTTAGCAGGCCAGTCCAATATCTCTTGATAGAAAACGTCGAACCAAAAAGCAACAATTTAACTAACCAAACATCCAACCATTCTTTACCAATTACAAAAGCAAGTAAAATATTTAAACAAAAACACATATACAACCTTGCTATAGGATCAAATCGTTTTTAAGTCGACTAAGGAACATTTTTTAGTGTGAGCTGGGTCAGACTGGTCTAAGCAATTGCCATTATACTTGTCCATTTAAACCTAAAGCTCAACCTTCTAGTTCTAGCTTTATGATATGCTTAAGGTAGTATTATACTATGATACCCGTGTGTCCCATACCATGACATACCCCCGCGATCAAGGTAAGCACAACGATTCATCATAGCAGGTGAATATACTAAGATCATCATTTATCTTTTACAACATCAGACTATTGGTGAACAGGTTTATACTTTCGTACAACAGAGTGACCAATAGTATCTGACGAGGGTTAGGCAGATACCTTAAGTGGTATGTTTGAATTCATGGAATATTCTCAGAATGAGAGTTCCTTCCTTTTAAGGTTTTGGCCCTTCTATTTTGGCTCTTTTAAAGATATCTTGACTGTGCCTAGGTCTGCATATAATTTGGATGAAATAGAAGGGTAGCCAAGATATCCCCGGATGACTCAACAGCATAAAGACCCGAAACCTCAGGCGTTGGCTATCTATCAACACAAGATTTAAGACCATGAAATCATACGCCTATAGTGTGTCACCCACTGAATATATAGTTCTTCATGTTTATATCATTTGGCTTACACTATCCGGTTGAGATATAGACCTATCAACATATCACCTTCGATTCAAGTCTTTCCCGCTACAACACCTTAGATGTGTTAGTCAAAGCCTTCATCACGAGAAAATATTTCATTTTCCAATCATTGCAAAAACTGTTTGAAACTATTTCTGTTGTTTTCTAAATTTTTAATGTGTATTTTTTTAAGATTTCTCCCCCTAAATTTGTGCATACATATGAACAAATTTACGAGGCAAACACAAATAAAAGAAAGAACACAAACTAAACAAAAAAGATAGAGGATGCTCAGTTAGAAAAACGGATCATTTTGAGAAGATCCACAAGCACTTGAAATCGCGCATTGCTAACGAGTTTCGTGAACAAATCTGCCACGTTTGCATCAGTGTGGATTTGCTCAAGTTTAATGAGACCCTTTTCATAGCAATCACGAATAAAATGAACTTTGATATTTATGTGCTTGGTTTTGGAGTGAAAAACAAGGTTTTTGACAATTTAGATAGCAACATCATTATCACAATAAATTGTTGTGTTTAGATAAGTCAAACCGTAATCCACAAGCTGGTGTTGCATCCATAAAACCTGGGAGCAGCAAGCTGATGCTGTGACATATTCTGCTTTCGCTGTAGAAAGCGAAACCGTTTGCTGCTTCTTGCATTGCCAAGAGATTAATCTATCTCCCAAGAATTGGCATCCAGCTGAAGTTGAGCGCATATCACTGTTTGTACCTCCAAGATTACTGTCAGAGAAAGCATACAGTTCAAATTCAGAATTTTTAGGATACCAGAGGCCCAGTGATGGTGCCCCTTTGAGATACCTAAAGATTCTTTTAACAACATGTAAATGAGAGAGTTTAGGAGTAGCCTGATATCGAGCACATTAGCAAACGACAAACATGATATCTGGCCGACTAGCAGTGAGATACATGAGTGAGCCAATCATAGACCGGTACATGGTTGGATTGACAGGCGTTCCATCAGCGTCTTCATTTAACAAAGGCCATTCAGCAATAGGTGAAGCCATAGGCTTTGAATCTGTAAGCTTGAATTTAGCAAGAACGTCATTGACATATTTTCCTTGATGGATCAAAATACTTTATGGGCTTTGACGAACTTGAAGTCCCAAAAACATAGTCATCTCCCCCAGTGAGCTCATCTCAAATTTCTTCTTCATGACCTCTTCAAATTCCCGACACAGACCATCACCCGTAGAACCAAAAATAATATCATCGACGTAAATTTGAACAAGAATGATGTCCTTGTCAACACGTTTAATGAACAAAGTTTGATAATGGTTCCCCAAGTATATCCATGAGCAAGCAAATGCTCTATTTGGGTTGCATACCACGCGCGAGGCACTTGATGCAATCCATACAAAGCTTTGTCCAATTTGTATGCATAATCTGGCATGTTAGGATCAGTGAAACCCGGTGGTTGTGCCACGTATATCTCCTCTTTCACTGTGCCGCAGAGAAAAAGCAGTCTTGACATCCATTTGATAGACGGTGAAGTCCATGTAAGATGCATATGCCAAGAAAATGCAAATTGCCTCCAATCTAGCTACTGGTGCATAAACCTCATAGTAGTCCAACCCTTCGATCTGGCGGAAACCCTGAACAACCAGTCGAGCTTTGTTCCCCACAATAACCTAGTTTCATCCTGTTTATTGCGAAATACCCAACGAGTTCTAAGAGCACGTTTTCCTTGAGGAAGCTTCACCAATTGCCATACCCCAAGTTTCTCAAACTGATTGAGTTCTTCATGCATAGCGTCAACCCAGCCTGGTTCCTACAAAGCGACATCAATGCTTTTAGGTTTAATTTGTGAGATAAAGCAAGAGTAAAGGCAAGTATTGATATCTCCTGATTGACTGCGAGTTCGAACTACAGCAGTAACAGGACCAATAACATTTTCAATTGGATGATCGCGTTGTTGACTCTGTGGTGTAGACGTAGCAGGGACAAGGAGATCTGATTGCAAGTTTGTAGCACTCTGTGAGGCAACTCCAGATGGCTCCCCCTCATTAGTTACACCAGTGGGAGTGTTGACTCATGAATCAACAGAACAGTCTGGTGGTGTAGGTTCATGAAACTGAGATGAGCCTAAGACATCAGGAGGTGTAGGCCCTTCATTTGCCACATGAGGTTTTGTGTTTGGAGCCTCAACTTCAGGGGAACCATCCTAGGGATCTGTTTAGAAGCAGTTTTCTGATTCTGCGATACTGGTGGAGGTGTAGATATAGCTTCATTGAATCCAGGTGGATCCACACTCAGCTGCTTGAAAGACTCTTGTAGCTGTTCAGCATTGGCATCATCCTCAGTTAAGATAGACATCGTTGGGAGGTCAGAAGTTTTGCCTGTACCTGCAGTCACATTAGAAGGGACATCGACATATATAAACAAAGAGGAATAATCATAGAGCCAGTCTGGACCAATGCATGCGTCCTTGGGATTCTCCTCCAGCCAACCCACATTGTAGGTTTCAACTACCATTTTCTTGATCTTGTTATAAACATGATAGGAAGTATTCTTAGAGTATCCGAAGAAAATGCATGGATCCCCGTGTGATTCAAATTTTCCTATAGCATCCATGAGTAGAAGAACACAAGGGCATCCGAACTTGCGGATATGCTTGACCGAAGGTTTGCGACCTTCAACCACTTCGTATGGCGTTTTCATGTGCCTTTTGTTGATCAGGGCATGATTCTGAATATAACAGGTGGTATTGACTGCTTCTGCCCAGAAAATGAGAGGTAGTTCAGATTCGACCAACATAGTACGCGCAACTTCAATTAGTGTTTGGTTTATGCGTTCTGCAACCCCATTTTGTTGAGGAGTTATGGCTGCACTGAACTGTCGATCAATACCCTTGGAGGAGCAGAAAGAATTTAAGGTAGCGTTCTTAAACTCTGTTCCATTATCACAACAAATAGCCTTCACGGTGGTGTCTGTCTGGTTTTTTATAAGTGTGATGAACTGTTTAACTAACTTAGCGGTTTCACTCTTTTGTGCCAGAAAAAAGACCCAAGTGAATCGTGAATAGTCATCAATGATAACCAGACAGTATGCCTTCCCGCCAATGCTGAGAATATCTGTCAGGCCAAAAAGGTCCATATGAAGCAATTTTAAGACTTTTGACGTGGAGGGTGCGGGTTTAGACTTGTGCGGCTATCGATGTTGTTTCCCACGTGCACATGATTCACACTTTTCAATCTGCATAAAATCCCAAAATGGTAGATCTCTGACTAAACCACCTTTTGCAAGTCTGTTTAAGTTCTTCATGTTGATATGTCCAAGTCGACTGTGCCATAACATTGCATCGTGCTCATCAGTCGACGAGAACAGGCAGGTAAGCTTGTCGGTTGGGGCTTTGTTCATGTCGATGACATATGCATTTCCTTTTCGTGCAGCTTTGAGAAGAATACATTCATCCGGAATGATGAGGCATGGTTTCAGTACATAACACCCTTTCTTGGTAAAGAGAACATCCAAATGATTATCACAGAGCTGAGACACACTCAAGAGACTATGCTTCAACTCTGGAACATAATTCACATTCTTGAAACTGAGAGCTCCATTGTACACTATTCCTCTCATAGTGATCTTTCCTGTTTAACCACCTGCGAAGGAGACAAACCTGCCATTAAAAAACTGAATGTCATTCAACTGCGAGATGTCCCTTGTCATGTGCCTGGAACAGCCACTGTCGATATACCAGAGTCTGACGAGAGTCCACCAGAGCTGTTCCTGCACATTTCAACAAGTTTTAGTTAGAAGCTGCAACCCATGCCATTGACGATCTGGGATTGCCATGTGCATCAACATAAGTAACCTCACGGAAAATTAAATTAGTTGAGGATGAGGTAGATAATGCTTTTGATTTGTCTGATTTTGGGGCAGAAGACTGGATCTTGGTCAAGATCTTAGGCCTCCAGGTTAGCGAGTCAGACTTCTGCACAGTTTTTGGAGTGCTAGAAGGATTCAGAGAACCTGAAGGTCTTAGAGATTTGTGAGTTTGTCTCTTGGCCATGTTCCAGTCTTGATCAGAAGTCTTAGCCGGAGCAAATCGAGCTTGATATAGGTGATTAGGCATAGCTTTCTGATATTTTGAGAATAATGCTCTGAAAGGTATAAATCCTTTTTGACAATTTCGTGTAATATGCCCGGGAAAATCCACAGTTGAAACAGGTCTGTCTCTTCTGGAAGAAAACAGTCCGTTCAGCTTGGGAAATTCTAGTTAATTTGTTTGTCAGTTTCTTGCATTCTGGTACTGACGGCTGGTGCAAGGGTTTGGTCTTGGCTGTTGCATACGCACAACCATCAGCACACTTGTAAGTTTTATGATTTGAATTAGACAATTTGGAGTTGGTAGACTTAGGCACAAATTTAACTGATTTCTGTTTAGCTTGTTTCAGTTTGGGGCTGCTGAGTCACTTCTTCAGAATGAGGAACTGACTCATCAGTCGCCTTTTCATTTGTCTGAGACACCTGTTTGGTTTTCTTCTTTTTGGATCTACGTGTTCTCCATTTCTTATTATTAGTTTTCAAACCATTTTGCGTGGCGGATTCTGCAGAGGAGACGGGTGGTTCCCCAAGGACATCATTTTCTGAACTGCTAGAAGATGAGCTTGAAACATTAAAAGTAGGAGGAATCTATAAATTTTGAAAAGTTTGAGATTTCGATTCAAATTCAGTTTCAAAATATTTATCTTAATCAGCAGGAAGAGAATGCTCATTTCCGTCATTTCGGAATCAGTCCATCGTTCTGTGTTTGAAGAAGCTGATTCGCCTGATTCATCTAGTACTAAACCAGCGCCATTCTTCACAGGTTAAGTTGGTTGGTTGATTTCCTCACTGTCAACCCTGGGATTAGCATCAACAGACGATACTTCCTGAGAAGAACTTCCAGTCTCTTCAGTAGGAACTGAGGAAACCGTATCATCTGTCGATGCTGTACCTGTAGCAAAATTTATGTTTTCATCACAAGAGTTATCACATTTATTATTAGCATTAGATGAAAACCAGAACTAAAAATGTCTACCTTATCAACACAACCAACACTGTCTGAGAATTTAAATTGTTGAGTAAGAAATTGATTCAAATTGTCAAAAGCAGGTTTATAAAAATCATAATCAGCAGCTGAATTGTCTGAATTTGAATTCAGACATTCTTCTTGATCACCATCTGTAATATCCTCAACTAATAGGTAGAAACGTTAGTAGCGTTCCCTGTGTCAGTTTCAGTTTCAGAAGGATTTTCACTTTTTGATTCTATGGGTGATGTTGCTGCCTCGTCCTTAGGCGGAATTTTCTCTAAATCATTTGAACTACAAGAGAGATGGTCACCAGATTCGTGTGAAAATGGTGTGTAAGTGAAGAAAACATCATTCTTCTTGAGTTCAGTTGGCTTAGAGAACTTTGGGTAATAGGGTTTCCACGGTTTTGAGGTATAATCTGATGGTTTACCATACATCATATTTTCTTCATTTTCTAGTTCAGCCTCAGATTTAGCATTCTTGTATAGTTATGATTATATGGTGGAGGAGCCCTATTATACCCAAGGCCTTTTTTATAATTTTTCTGATAATTAAGTTGTAGATCACACAAGTCCTTGACCAACTTGCTGAAAGTTTCAAATTTTTTAATATTTATTTCATTTTCTTGAAACTTCCCTGTCAAGGAATTTAGCTTGGCTAAGGCAGCTTGAAGTTCTACGTCCTTTTCAGCTAATTTTAGCTTATAGTCATACCCAACATTGCTGTTGGTTCAAGTCAAGCTTTAGCTGAGCTATATCTTGTTTTTGAGCTTCGACCTTTTCCATAAGAAGCTTGTTCTTATGTTTAAAGGCGATGTTCTGTGATGCAGCTTGTTGATATTCAGCTACAAGAGTTGAATTATGGGCGCACATTTGTGATAATTTAAACCGACAACTATCTGAACAGAGAATTCGATTTACCGTTTCAGAAAGGTCAGGTGTCTCAGTTGTCTGCACCTCATGTAGTGATTGTTGTTCTTAGAAAGATTCAAAGTTTCCATCTGAGTTGCTGCATCTGCCCAGTTGAATCCTTCATGTTGTTGTGCCACCCAGGCTGTTGATTTCCCGCCAGAGCTACTCGAGGGACTTGAAGTTGATTTTGAAGGAGAGACTGGCACCAGCTGTCTGTCACTACACTGTGTGTCTGCAAGTCTAGATGAAACAAATCCAGATGGCGGCTTCTTGCAATCTCGAGCAAAGTGTCCTGGTTCATGACATCTATAGCATCTGAGCTTATGTTTTGTCAATCCAGTCTTCAGATTTGATGATGGTTGCCTCCCGTGCTTCTTTTGAAATTTGTTGACGCGGAAAGCAGCCATTGAAAGATTCCAGGACACGTCAATCTCGTCCAAATCCTCCTCCATTATTTGATCTATTTCAGTTGGAAGAATAGATGGGGGAGTCAGGTCACCTACTAAGAAGGCATTTAAACTGTTAATCATTGAGCCAACTATGGCCAATTTCTCCTCATTCTCTTTAGTAAGAAAAGCAGAATTGGACACAGCTTGAGTAGGAGCCGGTGAAGAAGTAACAGATTGAGGAATGCCGCCTTCTTTAGCTGTAGCAGGAATAGAGTGACTGTACACCATGTTAGGATACTGAGGATGATATTGTGTCTGAACCTGTGCTGCAAAAATCATAGTAGGAGTCTGAGACTGAAGACCATAGACATACTGGGTCTTCTGTGGAGAGGCGAGAGGACTGTACACCAAGTTTAAGCTACCTGGTGTGTGAGAACTTCCTTGCAAAGGGCTGTAAACAAGATTTTGAGACATTAACGCTGCGTTTTGCCCTGTAATACCAGCCGCCACCAGACTGCTTTGATGATTGATGTCTCTCTGCTTATTATCTATCTCACAAGATTCAATAGTTGCAATCATTTCTGTGAGAGTGAGATCGTTCAGATTTTGTCTTCTTGATGATGCCAACATCAACATCCTAGCTCTTTGGTAACGAATTTAATAGATGTCTGTTCATGGCACTGTTTGTAAGAGTGATTTTGGCTGAAATCATCTGAGAAACGAGCTTCACATATCTTCTAATCTAGTTCTCAATGGTTTCCCCATAAATATGGTTAAACGAGCTAAACTGTTGATTCAACTGATTAACTCTGCTTGCGTTCATGTCAGCGTTTCCCTCATAAAGATTCTGCAATTCACTCCATACTTCTTTAGTTGTCTTGCAATTTCTGACAGCTATTGAAATGTCAGGTCCGAGTGCCATTGTTAGAACAATTGAAGCCTTTTCATCTTCTTCAATTATTTTCACATCTTCGGGAGTCCACAAATCACTTGGTTTAGGAATCTTTATATCTGGATCTTCAGTGGTACTGTAAAAGATTGTTTGTGGACCGTTCATAATGCTTCTCCAAACCCCAGGCTCTTTAGCCTTGCAGTACTACTCAAATCTGAATTTCGTATTCATCTCCGTATAGCAGACGAGGCACCTTGGTTGAAGTGCCAATAACTTAATCTAGCTCTTGATGAAGGGCCAGAGTATGTGATTGCAGTGCTGCCAAGGTGGCATTTGTCAAATCTTGAGCGGTCATATAACTTTTCATCATTGTTAACTTTATTAAAATTACCAAGTAAATTAAATTAAAGTTAATTGAAATTATTATAACGAACATTGATCCGAAAATGAGTCCGAGATAGATAGATCCGAGATGAGTCCAAGATAGACATGTCCGAGATGAGTATCCGAAGAGAAATCCAGAAAGCGATCCGAGCTGATAAGATCAGAAATAGAAAACCGGATCCGTAATGAGAACTTGATCCGGAATAAAGGCTTGAACCAGATTACAAGATTGATCCGGAATAAAGGCTTGATCCAGAATAAAGGCTTGATCCGGAATAAAGGCTTGATCCGGAATAAAGGCTGAGTCCGGAATAGAAGACTTATCCGGAATGAGAGTCCGTATCCGAAAGTAACGATATTCCGAAATTCTTGCACAGATAAACACAAATAATTTTCAAACAGTAATCCTTATCCGAAAGCCTAGTAATCTGGATAAGGTTGTTGAAGATGTTGATGAACAGTAGTCCGGGATCAATCCGAGATGGATGATCTCCTTCGTGTTCTTCGGGATCTTCAACTAAGCCTAGTCCGAAATACTTGAATCTTCTTCGAGTTCTTCGGAACAGTAGCAATCTTCAATTCTTAACAATTCTTCAACTCTGAACAGTAACTAGAATCTTCAACAGTAACAATACGGGTTGAACAATAACGTTTTTTCAATTCTGAACGGTTCTTCGATCTGCGATACCTAGAGCCTGTATTGTACAGCAGGCTCTGATACCAATTGTAAGTCTAGTTGATCGGATCTAACAGGTATCATAAGACTAATCGATTGCGGAAATAAAGATTAGAATGAAGAAGAATTCTTGAATCAAAGCAACTTGCATACACCAGAATACTGTCTGATACAAGTTCTTCAATAATAACCCACTAGCCCCAAAACCGTAACCTAATATATGTATTTATACTAATTACATAGCCCACTAGTTACAACCCTAGGCCCATGAGGCACTAGGAAGTCCAAAACCCTTAAACTTAGCCCAAATGTAGCACTAATGTGTAAACCTTCAGTTAAAAGCCCAACAGTTCCATAAGAATGGTAGAAAGAGGACTACTAAGGCTACTCGCAAAACTCCAACATAAGTAAAAACCGAACCCTCCAACAACTCTAAGAAATGTAAAACTTCTAGGAATTTTGCAGTTATTGCCCCATCCCTAATTAATCAAGTGGCTCCTAACCAAGTGGCCCATCACTATTAGGAAACCTTACAGAGGAAGGCACCTCTGTAAAATCATTGTAAAAGTCACCACAATACCAATGTACTTGTTATCAATGAACTATTTGCGGACCATTGGGTCATTTGACTAATGTTTGCTATTTTGCGTCTAAATCATCAAATCCAACTTTTGCAAATCATGCTCAATTTGTCGCACCTACTCCACATGCGTTAAATGTTCGTCCCCTTTATCCATATGGAACCTACTTCAACTTTGGTGATCCTAATTACTTCAAACACAATTGTCCTAGACTTTCAAATGAGAACTCAAACCATGGACACGTGTTTAACATTGGCGATAACAAGGCTCGTGCCGTTACAATGCACTTACAACTATTTAAACCTTTATGTTTTCCTATTGTCATCCAAAAATCATGAACACCTCTTGGTTATTTTGTAATGACACATCTATCTTAAGAAATTTTCTCTTGCTCCATCTTATTATTCCTATTTTATTTACAATCCAATATGATTACATGAATGTGTAATATACATTTATATATCGACTTCAAGGATTTTGTTCTTTATAAATTACTCTAGTAGTTTCTTCTATTTGTGTTAGTGTGAAACACGTATTGCCATTTTCATTAAGTGTGGAAAACGTATTGCTCCAATTGTTGATTCATTGAGAAACTTATTTGATGTAAAGCCTTTTCTTTGACCCTGTTTGTTCTCCCCCACTTGACAAGATGAGCTATGCGGACTATGCGACGAGTTGAGTAATTATGGGTGCACACATAATTATAAAATTCGGTGCATAGAAATCATAGTAAGTCCTATTAGGTATTATAACATAGAATATAAAGTGATTTAGGATAACGAGACGAGTATAATACGATACAGGCATGGTGGATATGCTACTGGTACTTCCTATATATAAATGTTCTTATTGTATTACCCCTCGTAGCTTTATTCAAATCACTTAGAGATTCTATGTTATCCAGGACCCATATGTGTTATCTACTTACTTGTGGTGCAATATGTACAATATCCAAAATGAGTACATTCATTAACTCTAGTTGAGCCGACTGGGAGTATTACAGTGCTATAGGTGTTGACCTGCCCCCATGCATTGGATGCTCATGGTACATCGGATGTATCTCGTGGGATGATAGTGTTATAGGTGTGATGACCCGTCCCCCATGTATTGGATGCTTATGGTACATGGGATGTACCTCGTGGGATGATAGAACCGTGCGTATATGTCGACTTAGGCTCGAATGTACACCTATCATTCCTACTTCTAGACGTGTTATGAAACTGAAGGACCTGGTGGAATAATAGAGTCATCTTGGAAATCCTTAATGGGTCTTTCTATGCACATAGTTAGAACCATGGATTCCATGTAAGACGATTGTTTGTCAAGATTTAAAAAAGTTGCTTTAGTACAACATAATGCCATATGAAACCATTTTTGTCATGTACTTGACAACACCCTCCCACATTCATAAGCCTGAAAGGGCGAATACTTGCTCAACAACAAGTGAGAGATTATAGTACCTTGAGACACTTAGTAAATCAATACTAACACTTTGATCCCTAATTCCAACACAAACGATGCTCTGCACCTTTGGAATCTAAAGCTACGAATACCTTTCAATCATTCTAACCTTATTCAAACAGTCTCATACGAATAAATTTCGGGACGAAATTTCCAAAAGTAGGGGAGGCTATAACAATAGCCATTTTCAAAGATTCTAAGCTTTCGATCATTTCCGTGTTTTATATAGTTTATATTTTATTTACAAGTTTTGTAATCGTATGAGCAAGAAAACGATATCCACAACATTTCCGGAACAAAATTCAAGTTATACACGCCTTGATACCCTTCATGTAGCTTAAATAATGAGTTAGAAGGGTTGAAAATGGCAAAAAAGTTGATAATGCAGTCAAAGGCCAAAACTGTGAAAAAATGAAAATTTTTGCATCATAGTGCCTTGCGGACCGTGAGACCTAAGCCTTGCGGTCCGTAAGGGGTGCTCAGAAGCAAATTTTTTTATTAATCACCACGTCAAGCCACGTATCTTCAACTTGTGACACCTAGCATGAATCTTGCCACTTTCAATCTGGTTATGACACATCTTAGTACATTAAGCATCATCAAAACACACTTGGCAACACCTCCCCGATCCAAAATCACAATAAATAGGCCCATTGTTCTTTAGTATCTTCACACCATTCTTTTTTTTCTCATTCAATCACTCTTGGAGCTTGCATCTGGACTTGAAGCCTCCATTCTTGAGTTATAATCATTCTTTCAAACAGTAATACGTATTTCTCCTAGTCTATTTCAATTTATTTAGTTAGTTAGGAGTTAAAAGGCAAGCAAATTGACTTTTGCTTTGACTTTCGTTTCCGACCATTTCGGTCAAGTCAAAGTTCAAAATGAACTTTGCTACGTGATCATAATAATGAAGGTGTTAATCCCTTGTGATTACACCCTCTGATCATCACGTTTAGTAGGCGAAATGACGAGTCAAACTATTACGAAATAAAAGTAAAAAACGTGAAATTGCATTTTACGACGAATGAACTTTTACGTATTAAAACCAAAGGTTATGACACCAAATCAGTTTATATAACATTATAAGACATGTTTTATCATGTCTAACTCGTCATTTCTAGTTTGGTGATCAATTCTTAGTCGAAAGTTAAGCAGATTGACTTTTGCTTTGACTTCCGAATCTAACCAGTTTGGTCAACCTTAGGACCCAATCATGCCCAACAACATGACCATAGTGATATAGGGAATAACTCTCTAAGGTTATATGTTATGATCATATCGTTTGATGGGTCAAATGACGAGTCAACTATATATATTTTAAAATGTCAAAAATGCCCTTTTTGCATAAAATGGTTTTAAAACTTATACGATCTATGTTCTTACTTCAAGACTGATCATATAACATCATAAAACTTGTTTTGATATGTTGGACTCGTCATAAGACCCATTCGACCATCCGGGCCCGTATTTGCGCATATGACTAGTTAAGTAGTGTAAACTAGTCGTAACGGGTCAAAACACTTCAAACACTTTTAATCAGAATGTCAGGTTTAACTAACCATGTTACATGAGATCCCCTGCTTATATAGTTATAAACCACATTCTATTCACACTTCTATCAAAATCCGAATTTTACGCATTAGATAGACTACTGACGCTCCTGTTTTGGACAGATTCTGTATTGTTACTTTAACCAAGCATAACTTGGTCAAAACTTAATCAAAAAAAAGTAAACTCTTACATTTTGATTAAGTTTATCAAAATGCAGTTTCAACGATGCATGATACTGACATCTACAAATACCTCTGTTTAGATCCTCAAATGTCTAAAACCAAACCAAAGGTCAAAACTGAATAGTTTGTAAAGACCACAATAGTTTTCACCATTTTTCGGGTTCCAAACAGAAATTTTTTAGATAAAAGTTGTAGAACACACTTTGAATTAGTAGAATGGAAGTTTTTATAAATTTTCGACAAGGTTTGCTATTTTTAACATATTTTACATAAACAACACATAAGGCTGTCAAAATTCCTATCTTCTAAAAAAATCCAAACTTCTTCAAAGTTACGATGTTTCCATAACCCACATTCATCCACAAACATTATCACCACAAAAATTTGACGAACAAATCCTTATTTCTAGGAAACATTTGAGCTTGGCGAGCACGTGTAGGAACATTATCTATGCAACCTGTGAGTACATAGTCTTTACTTTTACGTTTTCAAATCGTTTTAGGGTGATTCGTATGTGCCTACTACTAGTTTTTCCAAGTTTACAAAACACTATTACATATGGTTTATATATATACGATATTCTTTACAATTTGTATAAAACTTGGTGGTGCATCATCCATAAACACGAGTACGTTCATTAACTTTAGCTAAGCCGACCGGTAGTATGTTATGGTACCATATGATAACAACCCCAACCCCGCTTCCTGTGGGTTTCGTGTGTTTGGAAGTTACTTTTAGTAATGACAAAAACCGTGAAATTATTGATTAACCCTTCTTTGGTTTATCCGACAGTTAACACAGGCTTGAATGTATTCACCACACGACCACCCTTGTTTATACAAAACGAAACTATTGGTTTATACAAAATGAAACAAATGATTAGACCTGAGTGTCTTAATGAAGTAAGACATTGTAGGTTGGAGGCTATACATTGGACTTTAATTATTGCAAGAATTGCACGGAGTGCAAGTTGTGAGTTTCACGACCCCTTTAAAATATTTTTTACTTTCATTGACACTATACATACCGGTTTAAAAGTTTATCAAATTTTTAATGATTCATTTGTGTCAAGAAAAACCTGCGAACTTACTGACATTATGTTGACGTTTTATTAACATGTATTTTAGGGAAATAAGTGGCGTTGCATGGTTTTGGAAGTCAAGCACTAGGATTGCATGAATGATGCCATTTTGGGGGCTTATCTTATATTTTCCTCCTTTGTGTGGGATATATAGTTCAAAGCCTTGTTTCATAAAATATCAACTTTGTTATGTATTTTGTGAAACTTGATGTCTAGTCCATTCATGTACTCAAACTGAATTTCGATGGCTTTTGTAAACTTCTTTTTAAGTAATATATATTTGGCATCATTTACTTATTTAAAATCATGTAGACGTTTGCTAATCAGATGCTATGGAAACCCTTCATGGTTGCGCATCGCGTTTCTGCCTTGGGCAGCGTGTGACATCGTCAAACAAGAAGACTGTTTCCAATACTTGCTAATGGCATGCATGAAGCTCGGCACCAAGAGTGTTGCATTCCAACTTGATGGATATACTTGGTAATTGCAATTTTTAAATCAATTAACATCAATTGTCGATTTCGCCTTATTCTGATTTCATAACCTTATCTACAACAATGAGTGCAATTTGATATATACTGAAGGTGTGAATTAGAAAACCATTCTGTGCACATTAATGATGAAGCAAATTGAGTTTGTTGTTGTTAGATTAAACGATTAAGTGTTTCTAGATGGTGTCACTGTCTTAGGCTGGCATAGGATGGTAAGCAATTGCCGAATCTCGGTGGTGTGGTTGTGTTATATGAGTATGTGATAATAATTAAGAGTAAAACTAACTGTTTTTGCATATGTATATTAGACTGTTTTTTGGGCAATAGCTTAAGTTGCAAGTAGATGCATATAGTCACAACATCGAATTTGAATCTTTGATGCTCATATTTTGGGAACCGTACTGAACTATACTTTAAGTTGATTAACATTAAACTTTTACTAAAACATTGCTCATGGTTTTTTTAAAACTATGCACATCTCACTTCTGATATCTCGCATATTGACATCAAATTTTGTTAGTAGTAGGTGTCATGCTAACGACTTTCTTATCATGTTATATTTGATAATCTTGTGCATAGTACCATGTATATATGTGTGATCTTGGATTATAAGAAATCTAGCACCATTTCAACGTATATACTTGTATTCTTATACTTGTATGCTTGTTGACATGTGCCTTGATGCAATATTATGTTGGAATGTAAATCCCTTAGTACATAAGCTTACATCCCCTGATTGAAGATAATTCTAGTATAGTAATTTAAAAATATTTATGACTTGGATAAAGAGTTACATATTGTTGTGTTATATATAATATGTTTTTAATGTGTTTGAAAACTAAAAGCCTGGTAGCACATACATTATATAAATTTTTCGACTCCATGATGTTTGACAAATGCTACATATTCCAACAAAAATCCTACTAATTGCGAACACCTATGTTACAATCATTAACATGAATTGATCGGTGTCATTTAATTCTAATTTATTATGTTGTGAATGTTAGTTTTTTACCATTTGTTGTGCATGCACTTTATTCTTGACTCACAATTTATTAAATTTCACTTTGTTGCTATCTGGTGGCAATAGATATAAGTGCGTCAACCTCTATTAATGTAAAAAAAATCCATGGCTTTTGTATCCCTGAATCTACGAATGTAGGTAATGAAGATCTCTGTGAATATTCAAAGATACAGCCTACAGGTTCTGAGCTCCAAATCACCATATGATGATTTTAATTTTAGAAGAAACATAGAGCTATCATCCATCTTGCTTGTGTTCTACATATCTGCCTATAATCATTGACTTTATCAACAATAGTGGTTGCAATTTCGACTACTTATTTTTAAATAGGTTGTCTATCATCATCATGTATTTCTAGAGTCGGATTTATAAATGGTAACAATTTTTTCTTTTAATGTTTTCACAGATGGAACTTGACGTATCTTTTTTGGAAAAAGATATTTTAGAAAAGTAGTCATGCTATACACTTTTCTAGAGCTTTGAAATCAAGAAAGAAGGTCATGGATAGTTTTTTGGGGGAATGGAAATTTCAATAACTGGCTCAATGCTAGCTGATGTATTGCAAAATAGATCTGTTTTCTGTGTATAGTTTATAAAGTTTTATTAGTTTTGTTTTTAGTCAAACTGTGTTTACTGCTGATCGATTTGTGTTTTCCAGGTCTCGGGATTGAAGAAAATATTTGTCAAAACCGAGCACCGGGTTGAGTTCAGGATTACGAGAGCTGAAACAACATGGAAATTGAGAAAGATTGCCTGACCACGTCGTAGGATCAGGACTAAAACTTCTCCCCGCACAACGCGCATAGACGCTATTGGCCATGGGGATTTTTGACATGCCGTGTGTCCTATTCTGCGCGATGCGGGGAGCCTCTTTTCGCAGAAAGTTATGATCAAGAGTTGGGTTTGAGTTGAATTTTTGGTATAAAAGCGTCATTAACCTATAAGAACTCCAACCCTACGAATTTAAGAGCAATATGGATGAATTTTGGAGTTCCAAAAGCTAGGATTGAAGATTTCAAATTTTGGTTGAAGATTTGAAGGTCAGAGATCGAGTGGCTTGTGTTTAAGCATTCGGATTTCATCGTTCTTCTACTCTTTTTAATTCAAACCATGTTTTCCGTTTATTCTTTTATCTTTGTTTGTTTATTCGTGATGTATCTTGGCTAAATACTTTTAAACTACCTAGATTAGGATGATTACATAACAAAGTTTGGATTTTTATTGGTTTTGACTATTGTTTATGGGTTGTTAATAAAGTAGAGAACTTGGTAATGTTGATTTGACATGTATGATTATATTAATTTGTTTGATTTCACGTTTATTATCTTCACACGTATCTTGATGAATGTCTTTCATATAATAGGTTCATGTTAGATATATTCATTCGTGTTTATATTCTTTATGGTTAATTGGCCAATACACCATAGGAGAGAATTTCGTGAATCAAGTAGGTCTAAGTGGTTAACTAATCTTGAAATCCGTAAGGTGCGAGATTACCGGTTTGTCTAGGTTGTTAGATCACTAAAATTAGGATCTTTGTAAAAAGACCATGTTAGTTCACCTTGCAATCCTTGGTAATCGAGTCAAACCAAATTACCATAGTTACTTTTGGTTATTGCACCATGAGGGTAATTGTTAAATTAAGGTACTTTGTTAACATAATTGGAAATCCAAAAAGAAATCCATAACAACCGATAGTATAACAGCTTGCTAGGTTTCCATAGGTGTTTTCTCGAGAAGGGTCGAGGGTCCTGTTCGGTCACAAAGTGAGTTTAGTATTCCAAAGTTCTGGTTCCATCACTTAGTCAAACAATTAGAAAGCCAATCCGAGTTGTGTAGGATTCTAATCTAGGTAGTTATTTCATCATCATTTGAGTAAAACCAAAAGTCCAATTCATGTCTTAACTCGTTCGTCTAGTTAGTATTTAATTTAATTGCAATTTTAGGATTTTAGAAAACCCCCTTCTTAAAATATAAAAACACTTAGTCGTGTCAGTCAATAGGTCTAGTGAGTCTAGTGTACGTAATTAAAATAGTCTCATGGGTTTGATTTTCGAACTTACTTAGCTTTACTAGAGTCGATCGGTTCGCTTTCCGGTTAGCAGTTTAGTTGAGTTTTAGAGAGTTTAAAGTATAATTTAGTGTCTAGATAGGTTAATTTAGTTAATAATTAATAAACTACCTTTAGCATATCACTTTCTCTAACCACAAGGTAAGTAGTTCAAACCTTAGGCTAACTGGGTGTTGATACACAATGTTTGTTGCCTACATCATCGAGTCGTGTCAAGTTTGTAATAGGATTAACTGTTAGATTATTCAGTTTGTTTGTTTGTTTTGTAGTACATCCGTACGGATGAGCACATCTGCACGGGTGAGTGTTAGTCCGCATGGATGTAGTCTCATCCATACGGAGGTAGTTAGGTCCGCACGAAGGTCTTACATGTCTTATAAATAGTTCGTGCGCACCAAGTCTTTTGTAACTTTGCAGAACTGACAGCGAAGCCCTGTCGGATTGATTTTGTGGATGTAACAAGTCTTTATATGAATGAATACGTTGAAAAATTAAATAATCTTGTACTTGTCGCCTAATTGTAATGAATTCCGTGCATTATGACTAGGTTATAGATATAACCTCAGCATAATGCCGATGACAAACGGTCCTCACAAGTGGTATCAAAGCATGGAGGCTGATATCTGAGACATTCTACAAGATCTGGACATTAGAAGACTTCTTTCTACTCATTTTCTACACCTTTTCTTTAATTTTTACATCTCACACGGTTAAAATGGACTGATTTTTCTAAGCGTTGTAAAAAATACACTTTTAACAAAGCCTCTAAATATTCAGCTTAAAATTCAATCGAAGTCATATGAAAATCATCAAAAAACGAGAAACCTGATTTTTTTACTCTCGTATGAACGAACCTTGTCCGCACGAACGTGTTACCTCTGCATGGAAGAGAAACTTTGTTCGTTTGAAATTATTACATCCGCATGAACATAACTGATTTGTGTTTGATTTTGTGTCTGATTCGCACGAACTAGGTACATCCGCACCAATGTTATTCATCCGTACCATAGGGAATTTTTGTCAACCATTTTCTTGCACATCCGCACAAACAATTCTTTTACACCAAAATCTTTACATCCATACTAAATGTTTACATTCGTACCAAACCTTCATTCACATGGAAAACGAGTTTTACAATGCGTTTGCCAAAACCCCCACAACCATGGTTCAAAACCTCAAATTGGACAACGAAATGGGAACCATGACCAAACCGCCGAAGCTAATGTGTATGGATGATTACAAGGAATGGCATGAGAGGTTTGAAAACTGGGTGCAAGCTAACTATTTGGAATGTTGGCTCGCGATAGAAGAAGAATATGTCATTCCTACCGAGGAGAATGGTGAAAAGATCAACATTACTCAGATTACGCAAGCAGAAAAAGAAAAGTTTATTAAAGAGAGAAAGATGTTGAATCTGCTTCAACAAGCCATCAAGGAAGATATCTTTTCCATGCTTCAACACCAAGGAACTGCTTAATCCATTTAGATTGCTTTGAAGTTAAATATCAAGGGAGTGTTTCTATGTTGAAAAGCAAGAAAGCTTTATTAAAGAAAGAATTCGATATCTTTACTTCTTTAAAAGGGGAGTCATTGAAGCAACTTATTGAAAGATATTGTCATCTCATGGCTGAAATGAAATGACTGAAAATTGAGAAAGAAAATGATGAATGGGTGGATAAGTTGGCCGATGCTCTACCACATGGTGAATGGTCAATGTATTTGATGATTTTAAAGAGCAATAAAGACCATGACAGTCTAACTCTGGGAAAGTTCATTAAGAAGTTAAAAGCGCATGAACTCGAGTTACGGAAAATGGCCAAAATGAAAAGCTCAAACATTCAACAAGACGTTGATTTGTATTACAAAGGCAATGGTTCGTCGAATATTCAAAGCCTAAAGATTCAAACAGCCTTTAGTGCAGACACATTCTCTGGAATTTCATCAAATAATTCAAGCAGTGGTGGTAGTTTTTCTTCATACTCAACTTTTGAACCAAACACTCCAATGCAAAGTCCTCAATCCTTGCAAAGCTCAAATAATTACTTAATCCAGAATAATACGAATCCTCACATTATTCAGTGCAACATTGTTGTTAACCTACAAAACACATAAGGTTTAAAACGAAACAACAACAAAGGAACACATGACGTTTCCGGCATCAATCCTTGAATCTATGAACGTTTGATTGCAGGAAGGATTGGAAACTTGAACATGACTAAAGAGGATTATGATCAGATTGATCCTGAAGAATGGAGCTGATTGATATCAAGTGGTGTATGGCGAGTGTGATAAGTAGAGCTCAGCGATTCATGGAGATCACTAGATGGAGTAGCATAGGTGGACCTGATTCGAAGTTAGGTTTTGATAAATTTAAAGTCACATGCTTTATATGCAAAGAAAAAGGCCACTTCAAGTGTGAATGCACAAATAGAGAAGTCAAGAACAACAACAACAACAGTAATCCTTTTAGTGGTGACTACTACAAAAAAGGCGATCTATCACAAGAACTCTCAACATGCACCGAACATGTCAAGACCAATCCCGATCGAAGATGGTTAATCAAAATCCAAAGATAAGGCATTAGTTGTAACACAGGAAGACGAAGGGTTCAACTGAATAATCTTATTCCCAAAACTAATAGCTTTGCACTAATGGCCGAGATCATTGAAATGGGTGAATCTGAACACAGCGAGGATGAAAAGAAGGTTGAATAAGTTACGGAGGAACTTTGTGCTGAAGCTACATTTAATGAAAATCCAGAAGAAGATTGTTATGATAATGAAACAATAGTGTTTGATACTGAAAATTTTCATATTCCAACAAAAGAGGTTATTAATAATGCATTCAAATCTATTATACCTCTTGATGTGTTTAAATCTTTTGCATGTTTCTTTGATGAAGAAGGAAACTATAGTGACCTACACTTTGATGAAGAAAAGAAAGCACCTGTAGAAGAGATCATAGACATTTAAAAGGAAATAAATGCTGAAAATCTTACCAAAATTGCTAAAAAAGCCATGATGGCTCAATTGAAAGAGGTAGTGATCGAGTCAGTGGAGAAAGAGGTTAAAAGTGATAAAGAAATCAAGATTGAAACATCTTTTCAATGCACAAAATGCACAAAATCTTGCAAGTTATGCATAAAAAAAGATGAGAACTAGAAAGTGTTGAAAAAGCTCACAGATGATTTGACATCTGACTTAAAGAGCATAAACGAAGCCTATGATAAACTAAACAGATAAATCAACCAGTTTTGAGTCGCAAATACTGAAAATGATGCAACGATTTCTGTGATCTAACACACTGTTTTAGACAAGAAAAAAGCAATTAATAATCATATCGACACCATTCAAAGCTAAAACAAAAGCTAGAAACCGCTAGGATCAAAACTGAGAGAGTTGATAAAAATTTGATAAGTTATTCTACAACATCCTATGTCCTGGATCACATACTTACCAAGCCGACAAGTAAGGACGAATCAGGGGAAGATGTGTATGGTTACCATAACCAGGGAGTTGGTTATCATCGAGTTCCACCTCCAATTTGGAACATTTATTCTAAAAAGAAACCAGATGGTGTGGAGAAGGCATTGAATTTAAAACTGAAAACTGAACAAAAAGACCAGCTGCCTGATAATCTCAATGTGACTGATACCAAATCTGAATTAGATATGGTAAAGGATGTTGTTGATGCATATGTCTATCATATACGTCATTGAATAACATTGAGTCTGTAATAGGAACAAAATGTTAGATTACATATGTGTGTATGTCTTTCGCACGAAGTGAAAGTTCACTTTGTACAAAGGTAGCATATTACCTTTGTACGAAGATAACTTAGCTTCGTACGAAGTGAAGAACCTAGCTTCGGACGAAGGTAATTACCAAGTCTATAAATAGGTGTGCTAGGTCTTGAGTCTGTAACTGTTTTGTGTAGACTGGATGGCGGGGCTCTGTCCGAGTGTTTTCAGGATCTAGTACACGTTGAACCATTGAATGAAAACAGATAATTGAATGAACTGTAATCTTGTTAAACATGTCGCCTAATCTAAAACGGATTCCGCACGTTATGGACTAGGTTAAGTAGATCAGACATGAGCTTACCGGATCCGAGCATGGACCTACAAGTGGTATCAGAGTTAGAAGGCCTGATTTGAAAACATTCAACTAGATTTGACTTCTATTCTACTCATTTTTCTCATCTTTTATCATTCCCAGAGATTGCACGGAAAAAATGAACTGACTTTTTCCAGGATTACTTAAAATTGAATAATAACAAACCCTTGAAAGAATCAGACCTAAAATCAACTGAAATCATGATAAATGTTGAAAAACGTGAAAATCTAAACTTTACCTTCGCACGATCTTAAAGTTACCTTCTCACGAAGATAGATTTATCTTCGCACGAAGTGAAAGTTGTTGATTAAACTTGAAAAGTTACCTTCACACAAAGTTAAAACTAACTCCGTACGAACTAAACTTTTGCCAATTTTAGACTTTATCTTCGCACGAAGAAATATCTAAAATTGACATTTTTTCTTCCCACGAAGTGAATTTAAATTGTTTTTTTGTGGTTACTTCGTCCCAGGTTCACTTTGCACCAAGTGTTTCTGACTAGAAATTTCCGACAAAAATGGAGAACAGATTTTCAACGCATTCGCAACATCAGTAGTTTCAACCACAACAGCAGTTCGAATCATAAATCTCGAAAATGAAATGGGGACCATGATTAAACCCCCAAGACTGATGTGTTCTAGACTATTACGATTGGAATGAGAGGTTTGTTAACTGGGTACAAGCAAATCATTTTGATTGCTGGTACGCCATTGAAGAAAAATATGCTGCACCAGTTGGTGATAACGGGCTTGTTAAAACATTGACACAGTTTACTCAAGAAGAGAAAAATAAATTCATCAGAGAAAAGAAAATGATGAATATTTTACAGCAAACCATCAAAGAAGACATATTCACTTTGCTACAACATGATAGTGATGTTCAATCAATTTGGAATGCGTTAAGAGTAAAGTTTCAAGGAAGTACACAAATGTTAAAAAGCAAAGCGGCGCTACTCATGAAAGAATTTGAGATTTTCACAGCTTTTTGAGGAGAAACGATGAAACAAGTCATTGAGCGATATTGTCATCTTGTCGCGAAAATGAAAAGGTTAGGAATACGAAAAGAGAATAAAGAGCTAGATGAAAAGTTAGCCGACACATTACCTTAGGGAGAATGGTCGACTTATCTAACAATTTTGAAAAACAGTTCAGAATATAATTCGTTAAATCTAAGTAAATTCATCAAGAAGATTGAAGGCCATGATCTGGAAATGCAGAAAATGGCTAAAAACATAAATGTTAATGTTCAACAAGATGTTAATCTTTACTACAAAGAACGTCCAATAGCCAGCATTGAAGGCCCAAAGATTCAAACCGCGTTCAGCGCAGAAATTTTACCTGGTTATTCGACGGTTACTTCCAACAGTGGTAGTGGTTTCACATCTTATTCTAGTTTTGAGCCAAATACTCTGATATAGAGCCCCTAGTCATCTCAAAGCCCAAACAGTTATAATAGCCAACACAGTCAAAGCAACTCCAATCCTCGTATCCTACGGTGCAACATGGCTATAAATCTTCGGAACACTCAAGATTTCATAGAAAACACGGCTAAACAACACATGAGCCTACTTGCTTCAGTATTGGACTCATATGAGAGTCTGGTTGCAGGAAGAATCAGAAATCTAGAAATGACAAAAGAGGATTATGATGAGATTGATTCGTAGGAGCTAGAGATGATGGATATAAAATGATATTTGGCTACTGTACTTCGTAGAGCTCAAAGATTTTTAGAAATTACTGGGAGTAAATGTCTCGCTAGTCCTGACACAAAACTTGGATTTGATAAATCCAAAGTGACTTGCTTCAAGTTTAGAGAAAAGGGCCACTTCAAAAGAGAATGTCCGAATAGAGAAGTTTCTGGTAGTTATCAAAATCCTTTTGGTGATTACTATACACGAGCGATATATCATAAAACTTCTCAACCTCAGAATCAATCAAGATTTTTTCAACTAGATGAGGGTTCGACAAGATTAAAAGATAAAGCCCTAGTCGCTACACAAGAAGAGAAAGGTTTTAACTGGGATAAATATTTGTCGAAAACCACAGGTCACGCATTGTTGGCAGGAATAATTGGAGACTTAGAACCAAAAATGGAAGAAAGTTGTTTAAAGACTGTTTATGATAAAATTCCTGAGGAACCTGATCATTGTTATTTTTCTAAAGGAGAATTTTTACAAAGTTGTCAAGCATTTTTGTCTCCTGATGCTTATAATGTTATCTCCAGTGATCAAAGTAATTGTCAGAATACACAAAGCGAAGAAAACAGATTGTTGAAAAAGTACTGATGGATCGGTTAAACCAAGAAAAAGAAATTTTTAAAGTTGATCAAAAATTCAAGATTGAAAAACTTCAGGAAGAGAAGAAAATTGAGAAAGTTGAGATAGAAAGATAGTGTACTAAATGTTTAGAACCGTGCAAGTCCTGTCTGGAAAAAGATGAAAAGTATAGAGAGCTAAAAAGTCATACTGATAACTTGTCGAGTGATTATAAAGAAACAAAAGAAGCATACAATAAGTTGAGAAAAACTATGAAACAGTTTGAACAAGCAAGTCGTGAAGAAAGTGCTACACTTTCAATGTTCAAGGCAACGGTCATGGACAAACAGATGGCTATAAACATTCCTCTTGACAAGATTGCCAAACATGTCGCCTAATCTAAAACGGATTCCTCACGTTATGGACTAGGTTAAGTAGATCATACATGAGCTTACCGGATCCGAGCACGGACCTACAAGTGGTATCAGAGTTAGAAGGCCTGATTTAAAAACATTCAACTAGATTTCACTTCTATTCTACTCATTTTTCTCATCTTTTATCATTCCCAGAGATTGCACGGAAAAAATGAACTGACTTTTTCCAGGATTACTTAAAATTGAATAATAACAAACCCTTGAAAGAATCAGACCTAAAATCAACTGGAATCATGATAAATGTTGAAAAACGTGAAAATCTAAACTTTACCTTCGCACGATCTTAAAGTTACCTTCTCACGAAGATAAATTTATCTTCGCACGAAGTGAAAGTTGTTGATTAAACTTGAAAAGTTACCTTCACACAAAGTTAAAACTAACTCCGTACGAACTGAAACTTTTGCCAATTTTAGACTTTATCTTCGCACAAAGAAAGATCTAAAATTGACATTTTTTCTTCCCACGAACTGAATTTAAATTGTTTTTTTGTGGTTACTTCGTCCCAGGTTCACTTTGCACCAAGTGTTTCTGACTAGAAATTTCCGACAAAAATGGAGAACAGATTTTTCAACGCATTCGCAACATCAGTAGTTTCAACCACAGCAGCAGTTCGAATCATAAATCTCGAAAATGAAATGGGGACCATGATTAAACCCCCAAGACTGATGTGCTCTAGACTATTACGATTGGAATGAGAGGTTTGTTAACTGGGTACAAGCAAATCATTTTGATTGCTGGTACGCCATTGAAGAAAAATATGCTGCACCAGTTGGTGATAACGGGCTTGTTAAAACATTGACACAGTTTACTCAAGAAGAGAAAAATAAATTCATCAGAGAAAAGAAAATGATGAATATTTTACAGCAAGCCATCAAAGAAGACATATTCACTTTGCTACAACATGATAGTGATGTTCAATCAATTTGGAATGCGTTAAGAGTAAAGTTTCAAGGAAGTACACAAATGTTAAAAAGCAAAGCGGCTCTACTCATGAAAGAATTTGAGATTTTCACAGCTTTTTAAGGAGAAACGATGAAACAAGTCATTGAGCGATATTGTCATCTTGTCACGAAAATGAAAAGGTTAGGAATACGAAAAGAGAATAAAGAACTAGATGAAAAGTTAGCCGACACATTACCTTAGGGAGAATGGTCGACTTATCTAACAATTTTGAAAAACAGTTCAGAATATAATTCGTTAAATCTAAGTAAATTCATCGAGAAGCTTGAAGGCCATGATCTGGAAATGCAGAAAATGGCTAAAAACAGAAATGTTAATGTTCAACAAGATGTTAATCTTTACTACAAAGAACGTCCAATAGCCAGCATTGAAGGCCCAAAGATTCAAACCGCGTTCAGCGCATAAATTTTACCTGGTTATTCGACGGTTACTTCCAACAGTGGTAGTGGTTTCACATCTTATTCTAGTTTTGAGCCAAATACTCTGAGATAGAGCCCCTAGTCATCTCAAAGCCCAAACAGTTATAATAGCCAACACAGTCAAAGCAACTCCAATCCTCGTACCCTACAGTGCAACATGGCTATAAATCTTCGGAACGCTCAAGATTTCATAGAAAACACGGCTAAACAACACATGAGCTTACTTGCTTCAGTGTTGGACTCATATGAGAGTCTGGTTGCAGGAAGAATCAGAAATCTAGAAATGACAAAAGAGGATTATGATGAGATTGATTCGTAGGAGCTAGAGATGATGGATATAAAATGATATTTGGCTACTGTACTTCGTAGAGCTCAAAGATTTTTAGAAATTACTAGGACTAAATGTCTCGCTAGTCCTGACACAAAACTTGGATTTGATAAATCCAAAGTGACTTGCTTCAAGTTTAGAAAAAAGGGCCACTTCAAAAGAGAATGTCCGAATAGAGAAGTTTCTGGTAGTTATCAAAATCCTTTTGGTGATTACTATACACGAGCGATATATCATAAAACTTCTCAACCTCAGAATCAATCAAGATTTTTTCAACTAGATGAGGGTTCGACAAGATTAAAAGATAAAGCCCTAGTCGCTACACAAGAAGAGAAAGGTTTTAACTGGGATAAACATTTGTCGAAAACCACAGGTCACACATTGTTGGCAGAAATAATTGGAGACTTAGAACCAAAAATGGAAGAAGGTTGTTTAAAGACTGTTTATGATAAAATTCCTGAGGAACCTGATCATTGTTATTTTTCTGAAGGAGAATTTTTACAAAGTTGTCAAGCATTTTTGTCTCCTGATGCTTATAATGTTATCTCCAGTGATCAAAGTAATTGTCAGAATACACAAAGAGAAGAAAACAGATTGTTGAAAAAGTACTGATGGATCGGTTAAACGAAGAAAAAGAAATTTTTAAAGTTGATCAAAAATTCTAGATTGAAAAACTTCAGGAAGAGAAGAAAATTGAGAAAGTTGAGATAGAAAGATAGTGTACTAAATGTTTAGAACCGTGCAAGTCCTGTCTGGAAAAAGATGAAAAGTATAGAGAGCTAAAAAGTCATACTGATAACTTGTCGAGTGATTATAAAGAAACAAAAGAAGCATACAATAAGTTGAGGAAAACTATGAAACAGTTTGAACAAGCAAGTCGTGAAGAAAGTGCTACACGTTCAATGTTCAAGGCAACAGTCATGGACAAACAGATGGCTATAAACATTCATCTTGACAAGATTGCTAAACATGTCGCCTAATCTAAAACGGATTCCGCACGTTATGGACTAGGTTAAGTAGATCAGACATGAGCTTACCGGATCCGAGCACGGACCTACAAGTGGTATCAGAGTTAGAAGGCCTGATTTGAAAACATTCAACTAGATTTCACTTCTATTCTACTCATTTTTCTCATCTTTTATCATTCCCAGAGATTGCACGGAAAAAATGAACTGACTTTATCCAGGATTACTTAAAATTGAATAATAACAAACCCTTGAAAGAATCAGACCTAAAATCAACTGGAATCATGATAAATGTTGAAAAACGTGAAAATCTAAACTTTACCTTCGCACGATCTTAAAGTTACCTTCTCACGAAGATAAATTTATCTTCGCACGAAGTGAAAGTTGTTGATTAAACTTGAAAAGTTACCTTCACACAAAGTTAAAACTAACTCCGTACGAACTGAAACTTTTGCCAATTTTAGACTTTATCTTCGCACGAAGAAAGATCTAAAATTGACATTTTTTTCTTCCCACGAAGTGAATTTAAATTGTTTTTTGTGGTTACTTTGTCCCAGGTTCACTTTGCACCAAGTGTTTCTGACTAGAAATTTCCGACAAAAATGGAGAACAGATTTTTCAACGCATTCCCAACATCAGTAGTTTCAACCACAGCAGCAGTTCGAATCATAAATCTCGAAAATGAAATGGGGACCATGATTAAACCCCCAAGATTGATGTGTTCTAGACTATTACGATTGGAATGAGAGGTTTGTTAACTGGGTACAAGCAAATCATTTTGATTGCTGGTACGCCATTGAAGAAAAATATGCTGCACCAGTTGGTGATAACGGGCTTGTTAAAACATTGACACAGTTTACTCAAGAAGAGAAAAATAAATTCATCAGAGAAAAGAAAATGATGAATATTTTACAGCAAGCCATCAAAGAAGACATATTCACTTTGCTACAACATGATAGTGATGTTCAATCAATTTGGAATGCGTTAAGAGTAAAGTTTCAAGGAAGTACACAAATGTTAAAAAGCAAAGCGGCGCTACTCATGAAAGAATTTGAGATTTTCACAGCTTTTTGAGGAGAAACGATGAAACAAGTCATTGAGCGATATTGTCATCTTGTCACGAAAATGAAAAGGTTAGGAATACGAAAAGAGAATAAAGAACTAGATGAAAAGTTAGCCGACACATTACCTTAGGGAGAATGGTCGACTTATCTAACAATTTTGAAAAACAGTTCAGAATATAATTCGTTAAATCTAAGTAAATTCATCGAGAAGCTTGAAGGCCATGATCTGGAAATGCAGAAAATGGCTAAAAACAGAAATGTTAATGTTCAACAAGATGTTAATCTTTACTACAAAGAACGTCCAATAACCAGCATTGAAGGCCCAAAGATTCAAACCGCGTTCAGCGCAGAAAGTTTACCTGGTTATTCGACGGTTACTTCCAACAGTGGTAGTGGTTTCACATCTTATTCTAGTTTTGAGCCAAATACTCTGATATAGAGCCCCTAGTCATCTCAAAGCCCAAACAGTTATAATAGCCAACACAGTCAAAGCAACTCCAATCCTCGTATCCTACAGTGCAACATGGCTATAAATCTTTGGAACGCTCAAGATTTCATAGAAAACACGGCTAAACAACACATGAGCTTACTTGCTTCAGTGTTGGACTCATACGAGAGTCTGGTTGCAGGAAGAATCAGAAATCTAGAAATGACAAAAGAGGATTATGATGAGATTGATTTGTAGGAGCTAGAGATGATGGATATAAAATGATATTTGGCTACTGTACTTCGTAGAGCTCAAAGATTTTTAGAAATTACTGGGAGGAAATGTCTCGCTAGTCCTGACACAAAACTTGGATTTGATAAATCCAAAGTGACTTGCTTCAAGCTTAGAGAAAAGGGCCACTTCAAAAGAGAATGTCCGAATAGAGAAGTTTCTGGTAGTTATCAAAATCCTTTTGGTGATTACTATACACGAGCGATATATCATAAAACTTCTCAACCTCAGAATTACTCAAGATTTTTTCAACTAGATGAGGGTTCGACAGGATTAAAAGATAAAGCCCTAGTCGCTACACAAGAAGAGAAAAGTTTTAACTGGGATAAATATTTGTCGAAAACCACAGGTCACGCATTGTTGGCAGAAATAATTGGAGACTTAGAAACAAAAATGGAAGAAAGTTGTTTAAAGACTGTTTATGATAAAATTCCTGAGGAACCTGATCATTGTTATTTTTCTGAAGGAGAATTTTTACAAAGTTGTCAAGCATTTTTGTCTCCTGATGCTTATAATGTTATCTCCAGTGATCAAAGTAATTGTCAGAATACACAAAGCGAAGAAAACCGATTGTTGAAAAAGTACTGATGGATCGGTTAAACGAAGAAAAAGAAATTTTTAAAGTTGATCAAAAATTCAAGATTGAAAAACTTCAGGAAGAGAAGAAAATTGAGAAAGTTGAGATAGAAAGATAGTGTACTAAATGTTTAGAATCATGCAAGTCCTGTCTGGAAAAAGATGAAAAGTATAGAGAGCTAAAAAGTCATACTGATAACTTTCGAGTGATTATAAAGGAACAAAAGAAGCATACGATAAGTTGAGCAAAACTATGAAACAGTTTGAACAAGCAAGTCGTGAAGAAAGTGCTACACTTTCAATGTTCAAGGCAACGGTCATGGACAAACAGATGGCTATAAACATTCATCTTGACAAGATTGCCAAACTAAAACAGGATCTAGAAATTATCAGAATAGAGACAAAACGGGTTAACAAGTTGCTGATCAGTTATTCAACGTCTTCATATGTGATTGATTATATTCTTCCTAAACAACCATAAAAAAATGAAAAGGAAGAAAACTTGTCTGGTAATCGAAACAAGGATCCGGGTTTTCATCATGTTCCACCCCCGATGTGGAATAGTTATTCCAAAAAGAAACCTGATAGGGTGGAGAAGGCGCTCAATTTAAAACGCAAAACCGAACAAAAAGACGAGCTGCCTGATAACATTGATGTAACCTATGATTGTGAATCTGAAGTGGTTAAAAGGTGGTTGAAAATGTTTGAAAAGTGAAAGTGAAAATGTTTTGAAGAAAACAGAATCAAATTCTAGTTCTGAAAATGAAGAATGTTTCCACAAGAATTACATTGAAAAATCGGAACATGGTTTAAATGATGATCCTAATATTGTCATGTACAAAATGAACGGATCTGACAAGCTATATTCTGATGGCGAATTTCCGATTCAAAACGTGAATCTTGATAAAATTGACAAAGTTTTCAAGTTGGTTGAAGTTAGTTTGTCTGAGCTTAATAATCTGAATGTATCTTCTTATTCCAAACCTAAACATTTACATTATAACAATCAAAATGGAAAGAATTATCCTGAAAATAAAAGAAAAGGTTTGGGATATGTTAAGAAAAAGAAAAAAAAGTTTCGAAAACCAAATTTTTTCAAAGAATATAAACTTTGTTTTGGAACAAGCTCAGAAAGAGAAAGGAAAAATTGATTAAAGAGCAATCAAACGTAAAATCTTATGCTAAAAAAACAACAAAGTGAACAAGTTATGAAATCCTTTGGTAGACAATGTCCACAAACAAAATCTAAACTTGTTCATGATGTAAAGAAAATTATGAAGATTTGAAACAAAAATCATCACTGATGTTGTGCCAACACAAGTTTGGAAACAAAACAAAGAATCTACAAACAAAGTGAAGGCAGTTCATACTAAGTTTTCAATTTTTGAAATTGGTGAATCTTCAAAAAGTAATGAACAAAAGGACTCAATGTTTTATTTCAAGAAAGCAATGTCTAAAAAACAAACATGGGTGATGAAAGAAAAAATGTTGAAAAAGTTAAACAATCAGTGAAAATTGAAAGTTTAGAGGACTTCCTAAACTTGAGTAAGTTAAAAATAAATCTGATAATATAAAGGAAATTAAAGTTGAAGTTGAAGAAAATTCACCTAAGACTAAAAAGACTTCGGTGTCTCTGTTGAACTAATTATGTTTTGTTTGTGTGCAGGAACTTCTAAGATTAAAGTACATCATGAAGAACAAAGTTCCTTGGCACATGATAACATCGTAGCCAGGTTATTCAAATGAAAATTTTTTCAGGCTATAAGTTTGCTTTAACGTTTATCATTTACAATTTTAAAGAAATTAAAAGTATTTCATAGAACCCTCATTGTTAACAGATAAACTGGTTGAAAAGACAGATTTATAAATGTTTTTAAATCAAAAGTCTCAAAGTTAAGTCATCATGTGGGGGAGAAAGCTTAAAAGAAAAATGTGAAGCAGTAATGGATGACGAATTGAAGTAATTCTTATCGATCGGTCAATGTTTTTCTTTAAAAACAAAAATACAAAATATGTTTTTGAATTTTAGGGGGAGATATTTTTTTGAGAAAATACAAAAACATATTAAAATGCAAAAAGTACAAAAACATGAAAAAGACAAAAAGATTTTTTGTGTAAAAAGAGGAAATGATAGTATATTAGTGGACTATCACAGTATGCTAAAGAAATGTAGTGTCAAAATGTTTGAACATGTCTCAGTTATTATGTGCAAGTAGGCTTCGCACATTCAGTCGATTGTTTCTGAGATATAAACATAAATAAAAACTTCTTCATTAGTGGGTTAACATCTCTCGGATATATGGCCTTAGTACATTGAAATTTCATTTGAGAGATTGTCGGATTCTGAGATACTAGGTCTTTATAGATAATTAATATCTGGGGTATCATACAAGTTCTTCTGATTTTGCATCAACAATGGCCTAGAACTTGTAGAGTACTTTTGCCTGTAAACCCAAAAACTACACAAAATTGAAAGTATCGAAAGATCTGGCAACTGCAGTACAAAAGATTCCAAATATGGAACACCACTTTTAAGTCGAGCCTTCATTTCTTTATCTGTACGGTGGTACTAACCTGAACTCTCAAGGTCTCCCACAACCCAAATACAAATATCCGTTAGATATATTCACCTGTAAGATGAAATCCTGGGAATCTTGAGGTGGGAAACGCTATTTTCCCTGAAGAGGTTCTTTTTGGTTGTTCTTGTTGTTTTTCTTTACCTCTTGAAGAACCACTGCTTAAGTTGGAGATTGCAACAGGGTTGGCTTCAAGTCTTCTTATCATTTCAGATCTTGACACTGATGGTGGGGGCCCATTGGTGTAGGCCTTGATTGACTGGATGGAGTAAATGATGTTGGTTGTTCTTGTTTGATGATCTCTGGTACTTTCTGTTGTGAGGCATTTTTGGGAATGGGAGTTCTTAGCTCATGGATGTTAATGTTTGCTAATCTTGCAACATTGAACTATAACCTCTTCACAATTGATTTTATATCAATTATGTTTTGAGCATTTTTCTTTTCTTCTTCATGCACCTTTTTAAATTTTTCTGTGTTTTGTTCTTTCTGTGCAACCCATTCTTTCACAAGTTTTTCAAGAGCATCTGTTAGACTATTATTGCTGGCTCTTAAACTACTGATCTCCTCAAGAACTTTACTAGAACGTGTGGAATCTCTTACTTCCACAGCTCCCTTCATTTTTGATTTGATATCTTCTATTTTTTCAAACATCTTTTTGAAGTATATTGCAAATCTGCTGCTTTCTGGTGCACTTTCTGGCTGCTGCATGGTCTTTAGAGCTTCAGTGGTTTTCTCTGTTTGGCTTCTGATGGCTTCCACTAAATTTAACAAAACCTTCATGTCGGATTTCTGACTCCTTATTTCTTCTAGCAGCATATCTAATTTTGCTGCAACTAGTGACTTCACTTCCTTGATTGATGTGTTTGCACAAACTTTGATGACTTTGTCTAGGACATTGTCAAGTTTTGTACACCTTCACCAGATTTGTGAAACTTATTCACATCTGGAATTTCCTCACTTCCTTGAACCATTCCAGAGAATGATCCTCTGTGAGTTGTTGAGAAAAGCTTGTTTTTCTCTTCCAGGTTCCTTGACCAGCAAGCTGATCTCCACCTGTTGCTATCTCCGCCTCCTCCTCACCCATTGATTTGGAGTCAAGATGTATGGAAATTTTGATTTCTTCATTTACTTCTTTTGGTTTTCTATATACCGTTTTATAACTACCTCTAACAGATTCTTCTAAGTCAGAATCTGTTGAGTTTCTGACCGTAAATAAAGAAGGATTAGCTTGAGCATCGGATTCTGCCATATGCGATTCTATTGCATGATGTTATTTTGTTTCCAGGTTCTACTGCACCTGAACATCAATCTCCATTGGTTCTTGTGAAATTATGATGTTTTGGTGCTAAACTTCCTCTGTTTCAACAACTTGTGGTGCTACAGATCCTTGATCATCATTTTCTAGTGAAGAGGTGCTATCATATACCTTAATGTGCTCTTCTCTTCTATTCAGAATCTCTTCATGTAGTATTCGGTATGGTGAATTTTCTTCAATCAGACTCAGCATGCTTTCTACTAAAATGGGCACATCTCTGTCGGATTTCCAGGCTTGTGTTGCACAGTAGGGCTTCATAACCGGTGACTTCCATATGTTTTCTGATGCAGGAAGTTCCACATTCCTTTCCTCAAATGTCTCAGCAATGATGATTGACCAGAATCTGGGGTATGGTAGATGAGAAGTAATTCTACTAGATTTGGTCAAAACAGATCTCTTCATCAGATTGAAGATCCCTGTTCCATAATCAATGATGTACCTAGTAATGAGTCTATACATGATTGTTAAGCATTTAGTTAGGGTTTCCATCATAACTTACCAAAATGCAGGTAGCTCGTCCATCTTGAATTCTCCAATCTTTATGATCCTCTTCTTATATCCTAGTTCAATAAATTGTGCCATCAAATCCTTCTTCTTTGGTGATTCAGCATAGTTTCCATTAATTTGGACTTCCAAACATTCCCTGATTTTCCTTGGGGTAATGGTAACTCTGATGCTTCCCCAAAGATGAGTTGTGATTTCATCTACACCTGTTTCTTCAAGCGTGTGAACAAGTTGTTGCAATATGTTCTCTGGCACTTCTTTGGTTTTTGTCATAGCTTGAGCAATCGGACACTTGAGCAAAAATTTGACATTTTTCATCGTATTTCGTGTGGTTTGTGTTCATAAGGAGGTTTTTTTCTTTTAATGGTAGAAATCCATCATCTTTGATGAATGGAACTACATGTTCAACAGCTGGGATTTTGAGGTTGACGACGTTGAGTGCGGCCATGATGTGAATATTGCTTTTCAAAAACCAAAAGGGTTTTAGGGCTTTTGAGAGTTGTGAGGTTGCAGGTGAAAATCTCGTCCTTTTGAATTTGATATTTATAGGGTTTGTGGAGACGAAGATCGTAGGTTGGATCATGGGTTTATTAGTATTTAAGATGGTTAATGACAGGTTTCACGTTGTTTTAGCTTTATCCGAACCGTTTTTGAACTTTTGATACATCTCCAAATCCTTTTGATATATCTCTAAAATTTTGAAGATATAACTTTTGATTGGTGAATACTAACGGTCATGTTGTACCTTTTACCTCTTGTAGGACCTCTTTTTTTAGAGAGAAGGTCCAGTAATATAACTTCTAGAAACTAACATTCTTCTCCCTTTTTAAAGGCAAAATCCCTTCTGATGACATCATCAAAAAATATATGCAATTTTATAATGTAGTGAAACTTGAATTTCTTGTCATATTATCTATCAGAAAATCATCAGAAATAAGAGTTCCCCCTGGATAGAGTGTTTTTCTCGTTTTTTATAGATGAGAGGGAATGAGTAGAGCATTCGAAAAGATACTTACAGCTTGTGATTTTGTAGAGCTCCTTGTTTTTTCTTTGAAATGTTGAAGTGTTTTTAGAAAAAAATTGACCCCTTTTTGAATATTATCAGATTAGTTTGTGGGTTTTGACTCTTTAAGACATGGGACCATCAATTTCATTTATGTCACTTTTCATCAGAACATAAGCAATTTTTATGAGATTTCATTAGTTACTTCAGCTAAGATGAGTTTATCAGAATTTGTAAAACTTTTACTAGATGCGCATCAGAATTGACATATTTTCACAAGATTTAACTTGTGATGGACCTTAGGTCAATTCTCTTGATCCTTTCCTTTGTGATTTGCCCATTTTCTTTTCCAGATTTTCACTATGGTTTCCCCCTATTTAAATATATATACAGAGAGAGAGTGTGTTTACACTTTCACTACTAAAAGAAAGGAAAACTTACTAAAAAGAAAAATAAGTTAGTCTACATTAAAGAAAAGTTCATTAACAGCACAAAGTAAAGTCACTAATCCTGTGTTATTAGTAGTTGGCACGAGATTAGCATTATGAAGTTTCTCTTGCGGAATCATCTCAGCTCTAGGGAACCAGACCAGAACTCCTCCAAAGTCTAGTTGACGTGTGATTACACTCATCAGGAAACGAGGATAGAGCAGAATTGGTCTGTGAAAGTGCAAGTTGGCCACAAAGTCTCTCGTCGGGTATTGAGAGAATTTGTATGGAACATCTTGCATGATAGCATGCACGAGTTCCATCAGCTTGTATGAGACCTCATGAAAGTTCACAAACTTTCTTGAGAAACATACACCAAGCTGAATGACCAAAAATTAACATGGCTTAATGAAGTCGGATTTAGTGATTCCTCTTGCTTGGTTCTCCGAGTGATATCCCATATACAACAAGGTGTTGTAAAGCTCCTGTCGAGTGAAGGTTGTCACATTGTTGTCTTCATTGAGGTTCAAAACCTCCCAGATCATTTGCTCACTTAGGACTATGTCCCTCCCCATCACTTGCTACTGATGCTGACATTTCTCCCGTGGAAGATGATTTTAGCTATGCCAAAACTCTTGCAGTGTATCTGGATGGATCCAAATATAAGCAGATATGCCATAGCCCAAAGGACTGTTCATCAGCATGCCAAGGATTACTTGGCAACCTTCCCATGTGGGACCATCGAGGTTTCTTCAAACCCTTAGGTTGTGTGTTTGGTGAAGTGTGAGTTGGAAAAGTGAAGAATCAAAAGCCATTTTTAGTTTTGAAGTTGAAAAGCTTCTTAGGGTTTCTGACCAAAAAGAAGATGAAAAAGACAGGAGAGAAGAAGATAATCTACAAGTGGTAGTTATTTATCAGTGAAAGTGATGGATTTTTCCATAAATGGCTCCTAACAACTTAGATTTTCATCCCTATTTTCTTTTATTGCTGAGATCATCTTGTGGAGGTATAAAAGAATATTGTGAGACAAAATTTCCCTCATTTATTTCTAGGCGGCTATAATCTCAGAAATTGTCATCATCATCATCATCTGTCCAGGTGTCTCTATTTTTCTCTCTAAATATTGATAAGTAAGCATTGAAGGTTAAGAGAGAGCGGGAGTGTGCGTTAATTTTTGCTTAGAATTTTTACTTTGTGACGCAACCGTCTCAAAAGAAAATTTTGATTTTTGGATTAAATAAAATAGAAGAAAGAGATCTTAAAAAAACTATACACAAGTTATGTTTATGATGTGCATGTGTTGAGTTTGTGAAAAAAGTGTTCAACAAAAATTTTGAGTGTCATCAGATTTTCTGTTGATTTGGTCAAATCTAATAAATTACAAGAATTTCCGATGAATTTACGCAGTTTCTAATGTAGTATTAGAATTTTTGTTAGAATTCTGATCTACTCCTGATGATCCAAAATTTTCTTGTCTTTATGAACAAATCCCTTCTGAATTTTTCTCATTTCTCATATTGATCATACCTACTTTACTAACCAAGACATTGTGTCTCTTTTCAGCAAGAGGTTTCGTGAAAATGTTAGCAATTTGTGTTTTTGTTGGAACAAAATACATTTCAATGTTACCTTTTTCCACATGATTTTTTATGAAGTGATATCTTACATCAATGTGTTTAGTTCTTGAGTGATGCACTGGATTTTTTGTTATTGCAATTGTACTCTTCGAATCACATAGAATGAGAATTAATGTCAGATTTACTCCATAATCTCTCAGCTGAGTTTGTATCCATAGAACTTGTCTCCCAACATTTGATAGGCACCATATGTGCTTTTTCTGTCAAGTTTACATCCTGCATAATCTGCATCTGTGTATGCTATTAGTTCCAAACTTGTATCTTTAGGATACCACAAACCAAGATCTAATGTTCTTTTTAGATATTTAAAAACTCTTTTTACAACTTTGAGGTGAGACTCTTTAGGATTACACTGATATCTTGCAAGAAAACATGTTGAAAACATTATGTCTTGTCTGCTGGCTATTAAGTACAACAATGATCCTATCATTCCGCTGCAAGTTTTAATATTAACACTTTTTCCTTCTGGATCAGAATATAGTTTTTTTCAAGTGGTCATGGGAGTTTTTGAGGTTGAGCAATTTTCAAGTGAATATTTTCTTAAAATTTTTTTATATATTTTGATTGACTTATGAATATGCCATCACTTTGTTGTTTTACTTCTAAGCCTAAGAAAAAGCTTAACTCACCCATCATGCTCATCTCAAAATGACTGGTAATCAAATTTTCAAACTTTTTACAAAACTTGGGATTGGTTGATCCAAATATGATGTCATCTTTGAACCAGCAATGTGTGTCCTTTGTGAGTTTTGAGAAAGAGAGTTGTATCAATTCTACCTTTTGTGAAGCCAAAATTGATTAAGAAGTTTAACAGAGTTTCATACCATGCTCTTGGAGCTTGCTTTAACCCATATAAGACTTTGTTTAATTTGTAAACATGTTTTGGAAATTTGGGATCAACAAAGCCTTCTGGTTGATGCACATATACTTCTTCTTCAATCTTACTGTTTAGAAATGCTGATTTCATATCCATCTGATGAACTTTGAATTTTTTGGATGCAGCATAAGTTAGCAAAATTCTAACAGCTTCCAATCTAGCAACTGGCACAAATGTTTCATCATAATCTATGCCCTCCTGTTGACAATAGCCTTTTACAACAAGTCTTGCCTTGTTCCTTGTTATGATGCCTTGTTCATTAGACTTATTTCTAATACCCACTTTGATCCAATAACAGATTTATTAGTTGGCCTGGGTACAAGATTCCACACTTTACTCTTCTCAAATTGGTCAAGCTCTTCTTGCATTGCTTGAACCCAATTTGGGTCAGTGAGAGCTTTCTTGACAATTTTTGGTTCTATCATGCTTAAAAAACCAGCATATAAACATTCATGAGCTGTTTGCTGATCTTGTCTTAACACTTTCTTCTAGATTCCTAATTATGCCAGATTGAGAGTGTCCTTTGATCCATCTAATGTTGTTGAGTGAAGTTGTTTGTTTTGATGGTTCGAAAGCTACCCCCTTAACTGTAGCCTCTGTTGTATTGAGAGGATCAGAATTTTGATGTTCTTCTTGATTTTCTGGTAAATTTTCCGTATTCCAATCATCTTGCATAATTTCTGATGAAGGCTTTAGATTTCCTGTAGGGTTATTATGTGACTGATTTTTGAATAAATATTTGTTTGTGTAGTCATTTTCAAGAAGTTCTTCAGTTAATTGATTTAGAAGATGTTTGGAATTTTGTTGATGGGTTGGAGACTTTATTTCTTTCAAAATGTCATCAAAAATTTCAGTTTATAATGAGTCATCAAATGATACATATAAACTATCTCTTCTTGTCCTTGAGTTTACAATGAAAATTCTATAAGCTTTTGAGTTCAATAAGTATCCAAGAAAAATTTCTTTTTTAGCTATTCTATCAATTTTCTGTTGACTATCACAATCATTAAACATAAAACATCTACAACCGAAGGTGTGGAAATTTAACAGTTGAAACCCTTTCATTGATGATGTGACAAGGTGTTTTCTTATGTCTTTTGTTTATGATAGTTCTGTTTTGTGTAAAACAAGCATTGGCAATTGCTTCTGCCCAAAAGTAAGTGGGCAGTTTGGCATATGCTAACATGATTCTTGCTGCTTCTACTAAGCTTCTATTCCTTCTTTCTACAACTCCATTTTGTTGTGGAGTTCTGGAGCAGAAAAATCATGAGAAACTCCTTTATCTATCAGGAAAGTCTCAAGTTTCGAATTTGTAAATTTTGTTCTATTGTCAGATTTGATCCTTCTTACAGGTAATTTCAAAAGATTTTCAAATTTTCTGATAAAATTTATGATCAGATATGGTGTCTCACTTTTCTTTCTAAAAAATTCAACCTAAGTGTATCTTGAATAGTCATCTACGCTGACCAAAATGTATTTCTTACCAAAAAAAACTTGTAGTGCTTACAGGTCTATAAAGGTCCTTGTGCAAAAGTTCCAAATTTTGTGTTATTGACGATTCAGAAACAATTTTATGTGAGCCTCTCTTTAATTTTCCCAGTTCACAAGCTTCACATATTTTATCCTTTTTGGAGGACATAAAAGGTAGTCCTTTTACCAGACCTTTATAAAATCTTGGCTTATTGAAAACCCCTTACATTGATTTCACTGGTCATGAATCTTTTTGTGTAGATCTTTTCTTTCATTTTCATAAAACTCAATTTTTGCTTCTTTAGTCAAGTTCTCTTCAATTAGTAATTGGTTTTCAAGTATTACGTTATTTAACATTCTTTGCAAATCCTCATAATTTTTTGTTTTCTAAATTTTGTTTTTCTTGTAAGTTTTCAAAATTTGTCATAAACTAGTTTAACTGATGTTCAATCAAGATTATTTAGGCTTACCTTTTGTTCTGAAGTTTCTGAATCTGCATCAGAAAGTTTGGACATCAGACAGAAATTGGCCATTTCCTCTTCTTCATCAGAAGAGTCATCAGTTAGCAAAATATTTGTCCATGCAATTAGACTGACATGCTGTTGCTTTTTGGCTTCTACAAGTTTTTTTTCATAGTAGGCAACATCCTCCGGCATCTTGTTTTTGCATTATGATGCCCCTTTTGCTTACATTTGTAGCATACAACTTCTTCTTTTAATTTATCTTTTGATTTCCCTTCCATCCTCCCTTTATCACTTTTCTGGTACTTAGAACTCTCATTCTTTAACCTTTGCTCAAATGTCTTGGTGAGTAGAGCAATTGCCTCAGCAAAAGAAGAGAAATCTGAGGAGGGATCAGAATTTCCTATACTTTGACATTGAGAGGTTTGTGGATTAGAATTGTTTGATCTTTGTGAATTCAAAATAAGTGCAATGGGTCATCCTCTTTGGTTTGAGTCTTCATATATCTCTTCTTCCCTTGGAACAAAAATGTTATAGAGATCGTGTAAGCTCATATTTCCTAGCTCTAGGGTGGAACCAAAGTCATGGTTAGACTTCTCCATTCCCTTGGTAGACCATCTAGAAATTTTACATTTCTCTCATCGTTGGGTTTCTCAATACCAAATTTTTTAAGATCATTTAAAAGTTTAGAAAATCTATTGTATGTTTCAGAAAGACTCTCATTTGGAAGGCTCTTAAATCTTTCATAGGAAGAGACACAATTTGTATGTTTGTTTCTTTTCCTTCTTTCTTTAACTGATCCCATATCTCTTTAGCAGAAGCACATGCATCTACTTGAGAGAATATGTCATTTGGAAGTGCCATAATCAAAAGTGATTTGGCCTTTTCATCAGTTTCCACCTTCAACTTATCCTCATTGCTCCAATTTCTTTCTTTCTTTGGAGCCCAAGAGACAAGTATTTATGTTGTAGTCTCAGTTGCTGGAACAACTCGTATTTCAACCATGGGTATATGTGGGCCACTCACAATGGATTGAAACAGTGCTCGATCATGTCCATTTAGAAAATTGATCATCCCGATTTTCCATTGGGGGTATTCCTATCTGACCAAGGTCGGAGGCTTTGACATAGAACCAATATTGAAATCATTGTTCCATGTTTGAAAGTTTGCCATATTTGGATAAAAGAAAAAAAATGAGCAATTGACCGTTTGAAAATGATTTATTCAATCAGCTCTGATACTAATTGTTGGTCGTAGACAAACAATGCTTCTTTTAACTTAATATGGCAAGTGGTTTCAACAATTGTGAAAATAATATACGGAAATAGAAATCAAATTTTCAAGAAACACAACTTATTGAATTTTCAAGTGTATATCACTTTGAAACAAAATGGTTTACAAGGTGATTGTGTGGTTATTGACTATTACAAACGAATACTCTAATAATTGTGTGGTGAAGGGTAATGGAGTTTTGCTGTATGTATTAAATGCTTAGCTTAACTCATTATCCTTCGATGGTTACTTCTCTATTTATAGAAAGTCTTCAACATGAATAAACATTTTTTATTCATGCACTTGCCCTGCCTAAAGTAGTTTTTTGTCGTATTCATTGAACCTATCAAGGTCAACTTGCTACTTTACAAAATATGGTAGAGTCTTATCTTTTAGACAAGTTGGCTCATCAGAATTCTGATAGCCAACCCATCAGAAAATATGTTGAACAGAGCATCAGAAATTCTGATGATAACAGTTTACGAGATTATGATAATATTCATCAGAAATATCATCAGATTCACCAGATTGGTCTTTTCTGATCGTCTTCTTATACTTTTGGTCAGTTTTTGATAAATGTTGAAGAAGTAATTTCTTCTCTTCTTTTGTCCTTGTTGTCTTGTGTCTTCTTTCTGTTTGACCTTCATGACCTTATCTTCAGCATATGATTAGATTGATCATATTTTTCATCAATACTTACAAAAAGTTTCCTAACATGCGTTATCTCAACATCTTGTTGACAATGATTTGTCAAAGGCATAGTGGACAACAACCTCTTCACCCGAGAAGTAGACATTCACATTCTAATAGTACAAATATACATTGATGATATTGTATTCAGGTCGACGAACGATGCCTTGTGCAAAGAATTTGAAGCAGTCATGAAGAAAATGTTTGAGATGAGCTCTATGGGGAGATGAAGTTCGTTCTTGGATTTCAAGTAGACCAATTACCTGATGGGATCTTCATACATCAGAGGAAGTATGTGAGCCATGTTTTGGAGAAATTCAAGATGTCTGACGCATCTTCGATGTCTACCCCGTCAGCTCAGAATCATGGCATAGGACCAAATCGTACCGGAGAGAAAATTGAGGAAACGATCTATTGTTCGATGATTGGATCTTTGATGTATTTGACAGCTTCTCGACCGAATATAATGTATCTAACATGCCTCTGTACACGCTACCAATTGAGTCCAAGAGTTTTTAACTTAATGATCGTAAAAAGGATCTTACGATACCTTAAGGGTTGTCCAAGCACCGGCTTGTGGTACCCACGCACTGACGAGTTCGAGCTACAAGGCTACTCAGACTTAGACTTAGGTTACTGCAGACTAAATGCTAAATCTACAACTGATGGTTGCCAGTTCTTTGGCACACGTTTGGTAACGTAGCAATGTAAGAGGCAAACTACAGTCTCTCTCTCTCGACCTGTGAGGCTGAATACGAATCTGCTTCTAGCTGTTGTTCTCAAATCCTTTAGATTCAACAACACATGAGGGACTATGGATTGTAGTTTCTTAACACACCAATAGTAGATAACGAGGCTGCTATATCCATAACAAATAATCTGGTTCACCACTCTAAAACAAAACATATCGAGATACATCATCACTTTATTCGCTTTTGCTATGAGAAAAGTTGATATGTATTGAGAAAATCCACACTAATGAACAAAAGGCTAATTTTTATACAAAACCCTTTGATAAAACAAAGTTTCAACATCTTTTGAAATTAAATGGGATGTAAGATTCGTCATTAGGGGGAACAAAGAGAGTGAAGCCGAGATTGATGGCGATTTGAAGTAATCCTCATAGGTTAAGTCAATTTTTACTTCTTTAAAAACAAAAATCCAAAATTATGTTTTTGATTTTAGGGGAGAAATATATTGAGAAAAATACAAAAAAACATAAAATATTTGAAAAGTACAAAAACATAGATGTTGGGCTTATATTACTAAAGGTTTACACATTAGAGCTACATTGGGCTTTAAGTGGATTTTAGGCTTCCTAGTGCCTTATGGGCCTAGGGTTGTAACTGTTGGGCTTATTGACTAGTATAAATATATGTCTTAGGTCAAGGTTTGGGTTAGAGAGTTGTAATTGAAAAACTTGTATCAGACACTTTTCTAGTATATGCAAGTTGTTTTGAATTCAAGAGATTGTTCTTCTTCCTAATCATTATTTCCGCTACTGATTAGGTTTGTGATACCTGTTAGATCGGATATCGAGACTTACAATTTGTATCAGAGCCTGCTGTACAATACACGCTCTATGTATCGCTAATTGAAGAGCTGATCGGAAGTGGTGCTGCTGTTGTTCATCCGGATTACTGTTCAGAATCGAAGATTGGCTGTGTTTGTTCGGAAGTGTTACTGTTCCGAAGAACTCGAAGACGATTTGAAGATTTCAGATCTGCTACTGTTACGGATTTCGAAGAACTTAGAGAAGCCTCAAGTATTTCGGATTTGTTACTGTTGAAGATCCCAAAGAACACGAAGGAGATCATCCATCTCGGATTGATCACAGACTACTGTTCAAACCGGACTGCTATCTTTTCGGATCCAAGACACTGTTGGTGGTTATCAGTTGCTTGGAAGTTGGATTACTGTTGCTTAGAATTCGGACCACTGTTGCATTCGGATAAGGATTAGATTCTGGACTGATTTCATTCCGGATCTAGTCTCATTCCGGATTCTCCCTGTTTCTGGATTCATTTCGGATAAGTTTTATTCCGGATTCTCTTTATTTCGGATCAACATCATTTCGGATTTCTCATTTCGGACACACAGCCTTCCGGATCATCATTTCGGATTTCTCAATTTCGGACTATTCATCTCGGATCAATACCATTCCGGATCAATCATTCCAGATTCTCTTTATTTCCGGATCAATCATCTCGGATTTGTCGATCTCGGGTTTGATTATTTCGGACTGATTTCTGTTCTTCCCATCTCAGGGTTGACTATTCCGGATTGATTTTGGACTGATCACTGTTCATATTAGAAAACTTGAAATTAACTGAATTTAAATTTACTTGGTAATTTTAATTAAGTTAACCATGATGAACGGCTACATGACAGCACAAGATTTAACCAATGCCACTTTGGCTGCACTGCAATCACAGACTCTGGCCCTCCATCAAGTGATTGGCACTTCAACTAAAGTGCCCCGTCTGTTGTATGGAGATGAGTATTACGAGTGGAAGTTTAGATTCGAGCAATATTGCAAGGCAAAAGAGCCTGGTGTGCGGAGGTGTATTATGAATGGTCCGCGAACGATAGTTTACAGTACCGATCAAGATCCGGACACAAAGATTCCAAAACCTAATCACTTGTGGACTCCAGAAAATGTTAAAATAATTAAGGAAGATGAAAAGGCCTCGGCTGTATTGACAATGGCGATTGGACCCGATATTTCTATTGCAGTCAGAAATTGCAAGACCGCTAAAAAGTATGGAGTGAATTGCAAAATCTCTATGAGGGAATGCGGATATGAAGGCGAGCAGAGTAAATCAGCTGAATCAACAATTCAGCTCATTTAATCACATTTACGGGAAAACCATTGAGAACCAGATTCATAGATATGTATATCTAGTTTCCCAGATGATATCAGCTGAGATTACTCTTACCAATAGTGCTATGAACAGACAGTTGTTAAATTCATTGCCGAAGAGTTGGGATGCGGATGTTGGAATGATCAAGAAGACGAAGAACCTGAATCATGTCACTCTCACAGAATTGATAGCTACTATTAAATCGTGTGAGATCGATAATAAGTAGAGAGACATCAATCATCAGAGCAGTTTGATGGCCGTTGGTATAACAGGAAAAAATGCAGCATTGATGTCGCAAAATCTGGTCTATAGCCCTCTGCAAGGAAATTCTCAAACACCGGGTAGCTTAAATGTGGTTTACAGTCCTCTTGCCACGCCACAGAAGACTCAGTATGTCTATGGTCTTCAGTCTTAGACCCTCACTATGATTTCTGCTGCTCAAGTTCAGACACAGTACCATGCTTAGTATCCCAAAATGGTTTTCAGTCCTTCCATCCCTCAAGCAGTTCAACAAGGCGGCATTCCTCAATCTGCTGCTCCAGCACCGACACCTGCTCAACCTGTATCCAATTCTACTTTTCTCACTAAGGAAAATGAAGAAAAAGTGGCCATAGCTGCTTCTATGATAAACAGCTTGAACGCTTTTTTAGCAGGTGATCTGACTCCCCCATTCATTCTTCCAACTGAAGTAGATCAAATAATGGAGGAAGATCTGGAAGAGATTGATGTGTCCTGGAATCTTGCAATGGCTGCCTTTCGTGTCAACAAGTTTCAAAAGAAGTATGGGTGGCAACCATTGTCAAATTTGAAGACTGGACTTACAAAGGACAAACTCAGGTGCTACAGATGTCATGAGCCAGGACACTTTTCCAGGGAGTGCAAGAAGCCGCCATCTGTATATGTGTCATCCAGGGTGGCAGACATACAGAGCAACGACAGACAGCTGGTGCCAGTCTCTTCCTCAAAGTCTACTGCGAGTCCCTCAAGCAGCTCGGGCGGGAAATCAACATCGTTGGTGGCACAACAGCACGAAGGATTCAACTGGGCAGATGCTGCAGCCCAGATGGAGACTTTGCATCTCTCCAAGAATAGCAACCACTGCATGATGGCACATACAATTGAGACACCCGAGCTTTCGGAAACGGTAAATAGAATTCTCTGGTCTGATAATTGTCGTTTAAATTATCACAAATGCACGCCCATAATTCAACTCTTATAGCTGAATACCAGCAAGCTGCATCATAGAACATCACCCTTACACATAAGAACAAGCTTCTTATGGAAAAGGTTGAAGCTCAAAAACAAGATATAGCTCAGCTAAAGCTAGACTTGAACCAACAACCATGTTGGGTATATGACTATAAGCTAAAATTAGCTGAAAAGGACGTAGAACTTCAAGCAGCCTTAGCCAAGCTAAATTCCTTGACAGGGAAGTTTCACAAAAATGAAATAAACATCATAAAATTTGAAACTTCCAGCAAACTGGTCAAGGACTTGTGTGATCTTCAGCTAAATTACCAGAAAAATTTCACAAAAGGTCTTGGGCTCCACCATATAATCATAACTACACAAGAATGCCTGAATCTGAGGCTGATCTAGAAAATGTAGAAAATATGATTTATGGTAAACCTTCAGATTATCTTTCTAAACCATGGAAGCCCTATTACCCAAAGTTCTCTAAACCAACTGAACTCAAGAGGGATGATGTCTTCGTTACTTCTACACCACTTTCACATGAATCTGGTGATCATCCATCTTGTAGTACAAATGATTTAGAGACAGTGATGCCTGAGGCAGAGGCAACAACATCCTCCACAGAATCTAAAGGAGAAAAGTCTTCTGAAACTGAATTAGTGAACGATACTAACCTGTCTACCTCATGTGCAGAAGAAATTTTCGTTGAGGATATTATAGATGGTAATCAAGAGGAATGTCTGAATGCAAATTCAGATAATTCGGTTGTCGATTATGAATTTTATAAGCCTGCTTTTGACATTTTAAATCAATTTCTTGCTGAACAATTTAAATTCTCAGACAGTGTTGGTTGTGTTGATAACACAGACAGTTTTAATTCTTGTTTTTCATCGAATGCTGATGTTTTAAATGATACTAATAACTGTGATAACTCTTGCGATGAAAACATGAATTTTGCTACAGGTACAGCGTCGACAGATGACTCGGTTTCATCAGTTCCTACTAAAGAGACCGAAAGTTCTTCTCCAGAGGTTTCGTCTGTTGATGCTAATCCCAGGGTTGACAGTAAAAAATTCAACCAACCAACCGACCCTGTGAAAATTGATGTTAGCATTTAATTCTTGAAGATCCGGGTGACTCAGCTTCTTCAAACCAAGCACAAGGGATTGATTCTGAAATGACATATGATGAGCATTCTTTTTCTGCTGATTCAGATGCAAATCTTGAAACTAAATCTGAATCGGATTCTCAAACTTTTCAAAATTTAGAGATTCCATCTACTTGTAATGCTTCAAGCTCATCTTCTGAAAATTCAGAAAAGGATGTCCCTGCTGCGCCACCCGTGTCCTCTGTAGAATCTGCAACAAAAAGTGATTTGAAAAATAAGAATAAGAAACGGAGAACACGCCGATCCAAAAAGAAGAAAAACAAACAGGCGTCTCCAACAAATGAAAAGGCAACTGCTGAGCCCCTCTTCACTCTGAGAAATCGACTCAGCAGCCATAAACTGATTCTGTTAAGCAAACAGCTGAATAGAAATCAGTCAAAGTTACGCCTAAGTCTACACATTCCAAATTGTCTAATTCAAATCACAAAACTAACAAGTGTGCTGATGGTTGTGCGCAGGCAATAGTCAAGAACAACATCGTGCATCAGCCGTCAGTACCCGCAAGCAAGAAACTGACAGACAAATTGCCTAGAATTTCCCAAGGTGAACGGATTGTTTTCTTCCAGAAGAGGCAGACATGTTTCAACTGTGATTTCCCGGGCATATTGTGAAATTGTCAAAAGGCTTTTACACCGTTTAAAACATTATACTCAAACTATCAGACGGCTATGCCTAATCGCCTACCTCAGGCTCAATTTGCTATGGCTAAGTCTTCTGATCAAGACTGGAACATGGCCAAGAAACAATCTCATAAATCTTCAAGACCTTCAGGTTCCTGAATCCTTCTAGCACTCCAAGGATTGTGCAGAAGTCTGATTTATTAACTTGGAGGCCTAAGATCTTGACCAAGATTCAGTCTTCTACCCCTATATCAAACAAATCAAAAGCATCATCAACCTCATCCTCAACTAATTTAATTTTCTGTGAGGTTACTTATGTTGATGCAAATGGCATGCCCAGATCTTCAATGCCTAGGTTGCAGCCTCTAACTAAAACCTGTTGAAATGTGCAGGAATAGCTCTGGCGAACTCTTGTCAGTCTCTGGTATATTGACAGTGGCTGTTCCAGGCACATGACTGGGGACATCTCGCAGTTGAATGACATTCAGTTTTTCGATGGCGGCTCGTCTCCTTCGCAAGTGGTGAGACCGGGAAGATTACTATGAGAGGCACAGTATGCAACGGAGCCCTCAGCTTTAAGAATGTTAACTACGTACCAGAATTGAAGCACAGTCTTTTGAGTGTGTCTTAGCTCTTTGACAATCATTTGGATGTTCTCTTTACCAAGAAAGGGTGTTATGTGCTGAAACCAGGTCTTAATATTCCGGATGATTGGATTCTTCTTAAAGCTGCACGAAAAGGAAATGCATATGTCATCGACATGAACAAGGCTCCCTCTGACAAGCTCACTTGCCTATTCTCATCTACAGCTGAACATGATGCAATGTTATGGCATAGTAGACTAGGAAACATCAACATGAAGAACTTAAATCGTCTTGCAAAAGGTGGTTTAGTCAGAGATCTACCAGTTCGCGACTTTACGCAGGTTGAATAGTGTGAATCATGTGCACGTGGGAAACAACATCGACAGCCACACAAATCTAAAGCTGCCCCTTCCACGTCTTAAGTCTTAGAATTGCTTCACATGGATCTTTTTGGTCCGACAAACATTCTGAGCATTGGCGAGAAGGCATATTGTCTGGTCATTATTGATGACTACTCGCGATTCACCTGGGTTTTCTTTCTTACACATAAAAGTGAAACAGCTGAGTTAGTTAAACAGTTTGTCACGCTTATGGAGAACCAGATAGACATCACTGTAAAGGCTATTCGTTGTGATAACGGAATAGAGTTTAAGAATGTCACCTTAAATTCTTTCTGTTCCTCCAAGGGTATTGACCGCCAGTTTAGTGCAGCCAGAACTCCGCAACAGAATGGAGTTGCAGAACGAAGAAATCGAACGCTAATTGAAGCTGCACATACTATGTTGGTTGAATCCGAGCTACCTCTCATTTTCTGGGCAGAAGAAATCAATAACGCCTGTTATATTTAAAATCATGCCCTAATCAATAAACAACACGTGAAAACTCCATACAAAGTGGTTGAGGGTCACAAACCTTCGGTCAAGCATTTCCGCAAGTTCGGATGCCCTTGTGTTCTCCTACTCATGGACGCAAAAGGGAAATTTGAATCACGCAGGGACCCGTGCATCTTCGTTGGATATTCCAAAAATACTTCATCTCGTGTCTATAATAAGATCAAGAAAATGTAGTTGAAACCTACAATGTGGGTTGGCTGGAGGAAAATCCCAAGGACACACGCATTGGTCCTAACTGGCTGTATGATTACTCCATATTGTTTAACCATGTTGATGTTCCTTCAAATGTGTCTGCAGGTACAAGCCAAATTTCTGACCTTCAAACAATGCCCATCTCACTCGAAGACGATGCTGATGACGCACAACTGCATGAGACGTTAAAGAAGCTGAGTGTGGATCCACCTGGATTTAATGAGGCTGTATCTACTCCTTCACCAGTATCGCAACCTCAAGAAACAGCTTCTGATCAGACTCCTTAGGATGATTCCCCTGAATTTGAGGCTTCAAACACAGAGTCTCCTACGGCAAATGACGGGTCTGCTCCTCCCGATGTCTTGGGTTCATCTTTGTTTCCTGAGCCTACACCGCCAGACTGTTCTGTTGATTCATCAGTCAATACTTCTACTAGTGCAACAAATGAGGGGAGTCATCTGGAGTGGCTTCAATGAGTGTTACTAACTTTAAAATGGATCTTCTTATCCCTCCTATGCCAATACCGCAGCGTCTACAGCGTGATCATCCCATTGAAATATTATTGGTCCTGTTACTGCTGTTGTTCAAACCCGCAGTCAATCAGGGGATATCAATACTTGTCTTTACTCTTGCTTCATTTTTCGAATGGAACCTAAAAGTATTGATGTTGCTTTGTAGGAACCAGGATGGGTGGATGCTATGCATGAAAGAACTCAATCAATTTGAGAAGCTTGGTGTTTGGCAATTGGTGAAGCTGCCTCAAGGAAAACGTGCTCTCGGAACTCGCTGGGTTTTTCGTAACAAACAGGATGACACTGGAGTCATTGTTCGGAATAAAGCTCGACTGTGGTTCAGGGTTTTCATCAGATTGAAGGATTAGACTACGATGAGGTCTACGCACCAGTCGCTCGTTTGGAGGCTATTCGCATTTTCTTGGCTATGCATCTTACATGGATTTCGCTGTCTATCAAAGGGATGTCAAGACTGTGTTTCTCTACGACACGATGAATGAGGAAATATACGTAGCACAACCACTGGGTTTTACTGATCCTGACAAGCCAGACTATTCATACAAATTGGACAAAGCTTTGTATGGATTGCATCAAGCGCCTCGTGCATGGTACGTAACTCTGATAGAGCATTTGCTTGCTCATGGATACACTCAGGGAACCATTGATCAAACCCTGTTCATCAAACGTGTTGACAAGGACATTATTCTTGTTCAAATTTACGTTGATGATATCATTTTTGGTTCTACAAATGGTGGTTTGTGTCGGGAATTTGAAGAAATTATGAAGAAGAAACTTGAGATGAACTCACTGGGGAGATTTTTAGGACTTCAAGTTCGTCAGAGCCCACAGGGAATCTTGATTCATCAAGGAAAATATGTCCATGACGTTCTTGTGAAATTCAAGCTTACATACTCAAAGCCCACAACTTCACCTATTGCAGAACGGCGTTTGCTAAATGAAGACGCTGAAGGAACGCCTGTTAATCCGACCATGTATCGCTCAATGATTGGTTCACTCATGTATCTCACTGCAAGTCGGCCAGATATCATGTTTGCCGTCTGCCAGTGTGCTCGTTTTCAGGCTACTCCTAAACTCTATCATTTACATGTTGTTAAAAGAATTTTTAGGTACCTAAAAGGGGCACCATCACTGGGCCTCTAGTATCCTAAAAATTCTGAATTTGAACTGTATGCTTTCTCTGACAGTGTAATCTTGGAGGTACAGATAGGGATATGCGCTCAACTTCAGCTGGATGTCAATTCTTAGGAGACCGCTTAATCTCGTAGCAATGCAAGAAGCAACAGACGGTCTTGCTTTCTAATGCGGAAGCAGAATATGTCGCAGCCTCTGCTTGCTGCTCCCAGGTTTTATGCTTGCAACACCAGCTTGCGGATTACGGTTTGACTTATCCAAACACCACAATTAATTGTGATAATGATGCTGCTATTCAAATTGTAAAAAACCCTGTTTTCCACTCCAAAAACAAGCACAATAATATCAAAGTTCATTTTATCCGTGATTGCTATGAAAAGGGTCTCGTTAAACTTGAGCAAATCCACACCGATGCAAACGTGGCAGATTTGTTCACGAAACTCGTTAGCAACGCGCGTTTTCAAGTGCTTGTGTATCTTCTCAAAATGATTTGGTTTTCTAACTAAGCATCTTTTTTCCTTTTTGTTTCGTTTATTGACTTTCATTTATTTGCCTTTACTGTGTAAATTTGTTCATATATATGCACAAATTTAGGGGGAGAAATATTCAAAAAACGTGTTTGTTTATAAAACAACTTTTGCAATGATTGGGAAATGAAAGACTTTTTCGTGATAAAATGTCTGACTAACACATGTAAGGTGTTGAAGCGGGAAAAGGCTTGGATCGAAGGTGATATGTCGGTAGGTCTAAATCTCAACCAGATAGTGTAAGCCAAATGAAATAAACATCACCAACTATGTACTCAGTGGGTCACATACTATAGGCGTATGATTTCATTGTCTTAAATCATGGGTTGATAGATAGCCAACGTCTGAGGTTTCGGGTCTATATGCTGTTGAGTCATCCGGGGATATCTTGGCTGCCCTTCTGGGCACAGTCAGGATATCTTCCTAAAAGAGCCAAAATAGAAGGGCCAAAACCTAAGAGAACGGAAGTTTCTTCATGAGAAAATTCCATAAGTTCATACGTACCACATAAGGTATTTGCCTAACCGTCATCAGACACTATTGGTCTCTCTGCTATATGAAAATACTGACCTGTTCACCAATAGCCTGACGTTGTAAAAGATAAAGGATGGCCTCAATATACTCACCTGCTACGATGAATTGTTGTGCTTACCGTGATCGCGAGGGTACGTCATGGTATGGGACACACGGGTATCATAGTATAATACTACCTTAAGCGTATCATAAAGCTTGAACTGGATGGTTGATTTCTAGATTTAGATGGACATGTATATTGGCAATCGCTTAGACTAGTTTGACCCAACTCATACTGAAAATTGTTCCTTAGTCGACCTTTAAAACGATTTGATCCCTTAGCAAGGCTGTGTTTATGTTAGTGTTGGTGCTAAAATGTCTTATTTTTGTAGTTGGTAAAAGGTGGTTGGATGCTTGGTTAGTCAAATTGATGATTTTTGGTTAGATGGTTTCTGTCAAGGGATATTGGACTGGTCTGCTGAGTTTCGAATTTGGGCCAATCCAATAGAATTTTTGAAAGTCTTAAAAATTGAAAATTTAGAATTCACAAGTACTGTTCTAGATTGGGCTTTTAAACACTTTCCGGACAGGCCCACTTAGCTATCACTGTTCTGGATTGGGCCGGAAAAAAGCGCAATCCGGATTCTTTGGAATTTGGATTCCGGACTGTGTTGGGCCCAAAAGATGTGAAGCCCAAGCCCATTCTAGAAAGTACTTAAGTGATTCAGAGATGTCATTTCGGATTATTCACAAACTTCCGAAATCTCTGATCTTCTCTGATTTTCTCTCTGATTTCCCACTGTTCATCTCGGATTTATATCTCGAACTTCTTCGGCATTAGGTAAATTTTGCTTAAAATCATAAAATCCGGATGAAAATCTTCATGTTTCAAGCATTTCGGATAGCATCTCGGATTGGCTTTCAAAGTAACATGCATTTCAGATCTCATTCCGGATGGATATTCAACCGAGTTGATGAACTCAGATTTCATCTCGGATAATCCTCATCCGGATTGATGATTTATCCGAGCTACTATTGATTTATTGATCCGAAATACTATTGACCTCTTTGCTAATCCAGATTGATGTAAAGGTTCATCCGGATTACTGTTGACCTAATAGTGAATCCGGATTCTAGGGTTTGAACCTTTGAACTCTTTGAACCTTTTCAATTGATTGAACCCTTCAAACTAATTTGAACCTTTCAATAATTGAACCTTCAAAATCTGTTTGAACCATCCAATTAGTGTTGACCTTTATCCTGATAAACTCCGTTAACTTCTGTTAGTTGTGACTTACCCTGGTTATTGTTTTGACAGAACTAGTTGAAGAGGCCTTTAATGCGGTTATGTTGGTAGAGGAGCAGTTCCGCAATCAGGCAGGATATCTTTCGGATCCACCAGCTGAATTTTATTAGGAGTTCCAGTCGATGATAGCGGGTCTGAACGCGTGCAAGATTGCTTATGCATTCCGAGCTAAACTAGTGATATACAGAGATCTAGTGCACTCATTTTGGAAGAGAGCTTGATTTCATCAGAGAGGAGCCGATGGGAGACCATATATTAGTTCTCAGATATAGGGGAAGGAGATTTTAGTAAATGAAGCTTGCGTTAGAGAGGTTTTGCAGATTGCTGATGCCACAAGTGACCCGACTGTATACGCGAAGGAGAAAATATTGCCCATACTCGTGGAGATGAGTTATGAAGGGTCATATCCGCTGTTACTCAAGAAGATGTTTCCTGCATACTGGCAATTATTGGTACATATGTTTATGCAGTGCATTTCAGAGAACAAAGGAGGCCTAGATCAGCCGAATCAAACTCAGACTTCTGCAATTGTAGCTCTCATTATAGACTGGAAGTATAACTTCTCTGGTTATATCTTCGAAAACATGAAGAAGATTTTAGAGCAGTCCAAGAAGAGGATGTTTCTATTATATCCACGTTTTGTACAGTTGATTCTAGATGCTCGATGACTTAGCCAAAGATGCTTCGGATGCGAATTTGCTAAATATGAAGCCTATGGGACCAACTATTTTTAGCACAATGATGAAGAATCGCTCGATGTCGAAGACTGTCTTTGTTGGTCGTTTTGCGTTGAAGAAATTTGGAAAGTTTGCTGACGTAATTGGACAGGATGTCCCAGTTCCTCCACCGGTTAATTCCATTGTGGTAGAAGAGCATGACGTGCCTGCCAAAGAGAAAGAGATCGAGGTTGAAGATCTGGTTACAGATGAGGATACTAACGCAGAACAAGCTTTCTTAGATGATCTTACTGAGTTCAATGCCAATCTAATGCCAATCTTGCCTGAACTGTCTTCGGAGAAATTAGAAGCCCTAATTGCTCATTTGAAAGAAATCCAAGAACGACAGGGTGATTCTCCTCTGGTAATTCCCTCTGTTGCTGCTCCGGTAAGTATGGTTGAAGATGATGAAGAGGACGAAGTTCCATTGATCAAGAGAAGGCGAACAGAGCCTAGTGTTCAACCAAGTAAATCCAAAGCTCGTGCTGTTAATGTTGCTGAAGAGTCTACTTTGGTGACATCTACTACTGTTATATCTTCATTCGCTGCATCTATTACAGACACTCCAATGGTTGATACTCCTATTTCATCTGAACCAACAACTGCTCACGTTGCTACCATTCCACGGTTGTTTCGATTCCTGCAGACTCAGTATTACAAATGATGGATTTTGGAGGAAGTTTGATGGGTGTTGAAGGGTCTAGCACAGGTGGAAGTGGTGTAGGTAGTGCTGAGGATGATGCTACGGAATACTTGCGGAGGTCGGAGAAGCGTGCGTTTGAGTTTGGTGGGTTGGATAGTGATGACGAAGATATGGAAGTTGATGTTGTAGATTTGAAGAAGTGAGTGGTTGTTTTAGAGCAGGAGGTTATACTGAAGGATGCTCAGATTGCTTCATTGCAAACACGATTAGATGTGAGAGACCAAATAATAGATCAACTGCAAGGAGATGTCACTATACTGATGACTATGGTGTTTGATTTGAAAGCTAAATTGGAGAACAAGTCTGGGAGGGAATTCTCTGACCCTACTGACGATCCGATTAACATAGAACACATACATAGAGCAGTTGAGCAACACGCGACAGAGGATAGTGAGGCAAACAGGTTAGCAGTTGAACAGTTGGCTTTAGAACGAAAAGCTGGGTTGGATGATTTTTTCATGATCCAAGAAAGAATATACTGCAAGTCAAAAGCGTCCAGCGATCCAAAAGAAGAAGCAGATGGTGTTGATGAAGAATGTTGATGTCAATCCTCTTGATGAAAACTTCCAGTTGAAAGATCCAGCAAACCAGTCTGAACGATATGTGATGGAGCTTGGCGCAAGCTACTACAGCAAGGTCAGGAATAAATCGAAGCTGTTAAGTTGGATGTACGATCATGTCAAGAAAATGTGGATCATTGTTCGACAGGACGGGACTAGGGAGTACTATTCTAAGGAGTCTCAGTTTGAAACATGGACGAAAATAGCTCTGACTGATTTATTACGAGCTCCGTATTCTGATGATGATACAATTGAACGTGGCCAAGGCTGGAGATTTTTCAAGAAATTGGAACAAGAGGTGAAAAATGGGTTCAAGACGATGAAGACAGCCGAACCATACTTGCGAGCTGCAAAAGGAGTACGTGATGCGCGAACGGGGAGAAGGTTCAAGTCGGTAATGTGGCCTCCAACGGATAAGGAACTTGTTATACCGGTCGCTCCAACCTTTCCACGTGGAATTTTGAAGAACTTTAATTTCTGGCTGTATGATCCCAAGGTTGGTAGCGTAGCTATTGTGACGAAGGAGAAATCGTTTAGGGTGAATGATGTGGTTGATTTAGTAAGCTTTCACGATGAAGACCTGCAGCTTCTTGCTTCGCACCAGATCCGAACAGTAGAGTGATATGAAGTTTGTGCAAAAGATTGGACAGCTGCTGTGGCGGGTATTATTGCTGGAAGATTAGGAGTGGATGCGCAACCTAAAGACTAGAAGGCCTAATGTTGTAAACCTAGGGGAAATGTTGGGCTTATATTACTAAAGATTTACACATTAGAGCTACATTTGGGATTTAAGGGGATTTTGGACTTCCTAGTGCCTTGTGGGCCTAGGGTTGTAACTATTAGGCTTATTGACTAGTATAAATATATGTCTTAGGTCAAGGTTTGGGGGTTTTGAGAGTTGTAATTGAAAAACTTGTATCAGACACTTTTCTAGTGTATGCAAGTTGTTTTGAATTCAAGAGATTGTTCTTCTTCCTAATCTTATTTCCGCTACTAATTAGGTTTGTGATACCTATTAGATTCGATATCGGGACTTACATTAGAAAAATAAAAAATGAGTTGTCCAGTGAAAAAGAGGAAATGATAGTACATTAGTGGACTATCACAACACGCTAAAGAATTTTAAAGTCAAAAGTTTTTAAACAGTTTCACTGATGATGTGCCAGTAGACTTCGCACATTCAGTAAATTGTTTTCAAGATATAAAGATAACGAAACTTCTTAGTTAGTGGTCAACATCTCTCGAATATATGGTCTTAGTATGCCAATGAGTTAGTGATGGAGTGGTTGGGGAAAAATTTGGCGTTCATTGTGACCCAGGTTTGACTCCCACTCTCCTCGTCATTTTCTATGCCATCCAGGTGAAGGGCGAATACAGGTGGCGCTGGTTCATCTTGGATGGGAGGCGAGGTTTTACCGATTACTCCACTGGCGTGCATTCGGCCGGGTGGAGGTCAGGTTTCCACGCATCTGGGGGAACCAAGGGGCTGGTGGCGGTAGAGTAGTCGACCTTGGCCATAGCGCCCGGTGTCACGGGGTTGGCACGACGTTCCTTGTCGTTCAAAAAAATATGGTCTTAGTACACCGAAATTTCGTTTAAGAAATTGCCGGACTCTGAGATACTAGGCCTTTATAACCAATTGAAATCTGGGGTATTATATAAGTTCTTCTAATTTTGCGTAAGCAATGGCCTAGAACTTGTAGAATACCTTGCTTTAAAAAGCCAAAACTACATCATTATTGAAAGTATCGAAAGATTTTCTTTCACCTTATTTTCGACTGCCGATGATGGAATGCTGATGTTCAAAATCCAAAGTTTCTAAACAGAATTTAAAGAACAATGGTTGGGAGCTAATCTAAAATAAAAAATGTTTTGAAAAGAATACAAGTTCATTAGTTTGAACTTAACATTTGTCACACCCCAACTGATGGCGGAAACATCGGGGCGGGACGAACGAGATTGCTCGAGACTTCATAACGCTAAAATAAGACAAGTAATTTAACTAACAAGATTTCGTTTCATTGATTGAATAGCAAGTACATAGTTTCAAATTTGAAATACAACATCATGAAAAACAAACTAAAATGTAACAAGTTTCTAATACGTTCTAAGTGAGTATCTAAGTAACTTGATTCCAAGTGTCTCGTCATCAATATCAACCTGCAATACATGTTATAGTATAGTTTAGCACACAAGGCATTGGCGAGCATAAAAGTTTAAATAAATAACATAGTATCAAGTTTTAAACGAATCCTTATGCATCAATGTCTATTCTTGAGGCTAACATGTAATATACGAGCATGCAAATATACTAGTCAACCCAAAGTTTCCCACTAGCGTAATCTAATCATAGCAATGAAAAGACCGTGTGTGTTTAACTTAACATGACCTCAAGTTTATGGGTGGTGGGTTACTCCTATAGCGTTATACATGTTAAGGGAGGCTTGATCGAAGTTAATGACTAAGTATGAGCAATTCGAGTATAAGTATGTGTGAATTCACGTATAGCACATAGAGCATAGTTTAAGGATTGTTTCGTGATTTAAGCATAGCATATTTGTGTGAATGGATAAAGTACATGTATTGCACCCCAAAAGTGATAAAGGTAAAATGGGGTTGAGTATACTCATAGTTTTGCAAAGCATCCTAAGAAGGTCCCGCAAGTTGTTTGAGGTTGAAGATTGAGAGTTACCCTACACGAGGGGAATGGAGATGGATGAGTATTCTGAGTTGGGCAAAGGGTTCGATTAGGAAACATAATGTACAGAAAGTATACGTGGGAAAATCAAACGTTGCATAACACGACTGCTCACTTCGTGCGAAGTAGGTTTATCCACTTCGTGCGAAGTGCCGATGTTCACTTCGTGCAAAGTGACTATTCACTTCGTGCGAAGTGGCAGCCCACTTCGTTCAAAGCTACTGCTTAGCGTTTAGCTAGTTTAGTGCCCGTTCAGATAGTGAATTTAGTGAACGAGAGTTTAGGTATGAGACAGAAGCAGTCCAGATTCATAACGGTTAACTGTAGTTCAGTTAATGTCCGAATTTGATCAGAAAGTCAAATATAAGTATACATATATATTTTTTTGGATTATATAGTCTATCAAGTTTGTCATAGAATTCAAGTATGGGGGCACGTATGCCTTGTTATATGATTCACCAAAGCACTAGATTTATTAACGTAGTTGATAAATCTGATTGGTCATGAATGTATAGAGAGTAAAGTACAAAACATGTATAAGTGGTGGTGGAACTTAATTCGGACAGCCTAAGCTTCCAACGTTCGCACATCAGCTGAAAGGAAAGTTCATCAGAACTTGGTTTAGCTCACACACTTGGTATTAAAGAAAAAGAAAGTAAAAATTGAAGAGGAGTTGTAAAATCCAAAGATGTTAGTAACTTAAAATCCGGGAAGATTCAAGTGGGGAAGAGGACGAGTATCTAGAGGGAAACATGTCAGTTCATACGAGCTGGAATCACTTCGTACGAAGTGGTATTCACTTTGTGCGAAGTGGCATCACTTCGTATGAAGTGAGATGCACTTCGTGAGAAGTGACCTCACTTCGTGCAAAGTGAAATGCTCTTCGTGCGAAGTGGCTTGTTTGGTCCGTCTTTCTCATGTTTTAGCTAGTTTTTAAGTATTTTAAGCATGCATGAATGACCTATAAGTATAATCGCACATAAAACGATGTATTTGGATATTCTAAGTATGAATATCTTTCATTTAATCACGTATTCAAGATTGTAACATATAGTTTAAGTATGTAACATATGTGAGTATCAAATAAGCTCCCATTATAATCATAATATCAGAGTACAAAGGTCGAAAATAAAAGATACGATTATGCTACAAGTTTCCAAAAATAGAATTACAACAATACTTTCTAAATAAGGAAGCCACAAGAATACGAGGCGTTACAGTCTCCCTACTTTAGGGAATTTCTTCCCCAAATTCTTTCAAGAGGAAGACTCAATGAAGAGGTGTGGATGCTTAGTCTTCATTTCACTCTCGAGTTCCCAAGTGAATTCAGCGCCACGTTTGCCTTCCCATCGAACTTTGACTATGGAATGCGGCTGCGCCTAAGTTGCTTGATTCCTCGGTCCATGATTTCGACCGGCTTTTCCACGAAAGGCAACGATTCATTGATTTGAAGATCATCGAGTGTAACATGAAGTCCTTCTTCAGCTAGACAGTTCTTTAGATTAGAAACGTGGAAGGTTGGATGAACGTTGTTGAGTTCTTGAGGTAGATCCAGTCGATACGCTACCTTGCAATCCTTTCGAGGATCTTGAAAGGACCTAAGAAGTGAGGAGCGAGTTTGTCTTTCCTACCAAATCGAACTACGCCCTTCCAAGGGGATACCTTGAGAAGTACATGATCACCCACGTTGAATTCCAAGGGTTTACGTCTCTTTTCAGCGTAACTCTTTTGTCGACTTCGAGCCTTGAGCAGGTTATCACGAATTTGCAGGACCTTGTCCGTTGTCTCTCGTATGAGTTCGGAACCAGTGATTTTAGCTTCACCAATCTCGTTCCAACATATAGGCGATCGACATTTGCGTCCACATAGTGCTTCAAATGATGCCATTTGAATACTAGCATGATAACTGTTGTTGTACGAGAATTATTCCAAAGGTAAGTGCGAATCCTAGTTGCCACCAAAATCGATTACGCATGAATGAAGCATGTCCTCAAGAGTTTGGATAGTGCGCTCGGTTTAACCATCGGATTAGGGATGGAAAGCGGTACTGAAATTAAGATGAGTACCAAGAGCTTTCTGGAAGGTTTGCCAAACGCAAGTAAAACGACCGTCAAGGTTCGAGATGATGTCAATGGGGATACCATGACGACAAATGATTTCCTTCATGTAGATACGGGCCAATTTCTCGACTATGTAGTCTTCACGAATGGGGAGGAAGTGAGCGGATTTGGTCAAACGATCAATGATAACCCAAATACTATCATGGCCAGAAGAAGTACGAGGGAGTTTTGTGATGTTCGGCTTTGACTTTGGAACAAGTGAGGCATTTAGAAACGTAGAGAGCGATACCTTTCTTCATGCCAGGCTACCAATAAGACGTATGCAGGTCTTGGTACATCTTGTCAGCGCCACGATGAACGGAATATCGGGATTTGTGAGCTTCCTTCATCACGAAGTCATGGAGGCTGTCATGATTTGGAATCCAGACGCAATTGAGATAGTACAAAATACCAACGGATTTGGATACTAGTTGTTCTTTAGCACCACACTTCATCTAATTGTTCATGTTGTCTTCGTTAATGGATGAGCGTTGTGTTTCACGAATTTGATCTTGAAGATTGCTAAGGATTTGGTAACAATGAATACTCTTCGCATGAGTCTTACGACTAAGTGCATCGGCCACAACATTCGCTTTACGAGGGTGGTAGCGAATCTCACAGTCGTAGTCGTTTAACAACTCTATCCAGCGACGTTGACGCATGTTGAGTTCCTTTTGATTGAAGATGTGCTGGCGGCTCTTATGGTCGGTGACGACCACACACTTGGTATCATAAAGGTAGTGTCGCCATATCTTCAATGCAAAAACAACTGCACCGAGTTCAAGGTCGTGAGTAGTGTAGTTTTTCTCATGGAATTGGACAAATTGGACTACGGACTTAAAATATATAAATCTTAGATCTGTGTAAATTGGATGAACAAATGTTAAAATTGATCACATATTTGTGTTAGTCGGTACTTTCAGGTTGTGATAGAACCATCAATTAGACAAAAACATGTTAAAATCAATAAGATTGATGTGTAAATTGGATGAACAAATGTTAAAATTGATCACATATTTGTGTTAGTCGGTACTTTCAGGTTGTGATAGAACCATCAATTAGACAAAAACATGTTAAAATCAATAAGATTGAAATTTAGGATTTTAAACAGTTTGGAATGGACGAACCATGTCTGATGTCCGTACGGATGTAATTCATCCACGCAAACATACTTCATTTTCAAAAAAAACGTTTCATTCGTTTGAAAACAATTGTTCCTTCACATGAATGTAACTACATCTGTTCCAATTACTGATCCATTCCAACTTTGGTACATCCTGTGACAACTGATAATTTACGTATCTAATTCACGAATAACAAATGTTAAGACAATTAAAAGTAGTGTTTTAAGACGCAAATTAACTTAAACAGGCTTTTTGAATGCCTAGGAACGTCTATTTGAATCATGCGCTACGGAATTGGTGATTTCGGGAATTTTTGCGCATTTAAACGGTAACAAACTGACATCGGACGAAATACTGACAACAATGACAAATATGAGGTTTATACGCGTATGTTATACACATAAACTTGGTTTTGCGATGTTATCATGCTTTCGATCGTCACAAAACGCATACGTGAACGAAAAACGTGACTGAAGGAACGCACTGACAACGAAACAGAAGAATCGAACTTGTGTATTACCTTAAAAACTGAAATAGTATGATATATTTAGCTTCATAATAGAATTTTAATATTCGCAGTCGAAATTGGATCGAAAAACAGACTAGAAATGACAATTGAAGCATTTTACACAATTTTAACGCAACCGACGAATGAATGCGTCAAACACGAACCCCTGACATCATTTTACATGTTTTTGACCCGAAAATAATATTATACCACATTCCACAAAGTTCGGGTACGAAAACGGGCTTTAGAAATGTGATTGGGCCGTATAAAACACTAGAACTGGGCTAATGGGCCTTGGGCCATACCCACCCAAAACCCTAGTATTTAAACATCTCAAACCCATCACCTCTTCATTTCTTCATTTGATCCCCTCAACCCTAGTCGTCACCGTCTTTCCCTATCCCTCTTTGGCTAACAGAACTAGGCCGGCCACTGTGGAGCCGCGGCGTCGGTACGACGGCGACGCCACCTCCGGCGGCGGTTTGGCAACCAGTTTTCGGTGAGTCATAACACGTACCCCCTAAAGTGCACCACCCGAGCATGATTCCGACATCATTTTTCCATTGTGAGCAGTGGAGGCAGAGATTTAAAGCTCCGACTGCCTAGGTACAAGACTTTCATTCTGGTAAGCCCTTTAACCTCTCTCCGTCTTCCAATCTTTGTAGACCTACACAATTTATGTCGAACTTGCTTCTTTCGTTCATTTGAGATGGTTGGTTTGTGGTCGCAGGTGGTGACGAAGTACAACGGTGTGTGTAAGTCCTGAAAAGCCGGATCTAACAATGATATCATACAATCACCAAGGATGCGTGGAATCCAAACTTGGTGATATTCAAGAAAACCGAAAAGATGAAAGAACAACACAATCAACTTTAACACCTTGCACACGATTCTATTACTTGAACAAGCAAAACCGTCTTGTACAAGATGGAGGCTCTCTAGAGAAATTCCAAAAGTCTCACCGTAGAAATGAATAAGCTTAGCTTTTATACCTAGGGTAAGGGCATGCCCCTCATGGGCTTGCCTATGGGCTTGCCTGGCCCACATGGCCTATGGCATGCCCAAATGACCTATAAAGGTCCAAACATAATATAAACTACCCCAGTTAATCCAGTTAACTACCATAGACCGTTGCGTATATTTGATGGTCAGTCTCACACTTCTAGGACCTAACAATGTAGTAGTTACAGGACGGGGAGGCAGACGCCACCCATTTGGACGAAAGGCGGCGGCGGCAGTAAAACCGCCGGGAACCGATGACGACAATAATGATGGTTCGTAAACCCTCCGGAATCGGTGGTGGCAACTGTGGTGGTTGTCGTGGTATGGGTTCAGATCTGGTTAGGGTTTTATATAGATTGAGTTCAGGTCAAGGGATAAAACACTAGTCTCGCTAGTCAAGGTGGATTGAGTCAACGCAGTCAACTCGGCCAAACCCGAGTCAACACGGGTCAACAGCAATCAACGGATAGTTTGGTTCAGTTTTGGTGTTTGGGTTAAACTCGGTCAACTCAATCAAACACATTCAAACAGGTCAATGAGATCAAACTTGGTCAACGGGTCGACACGAGTTTCGGTAAAAGTTTAACTAACGCGATTTGTATTAAAATATTCTATATAAACATTTTTACGCGAAACTGAGCTCTAAACCAACAAATATAATACGAGTGAACTAGTAAATTTCACAGACTTGTGCATTTCGTACTCATATAAATTGCGAGTACTAACTAAAAAACCGAACCGACGCATCGTTACACAATGTGTATATATAGATACTAGACTTATACGCGATGAAATACAATGTTTTGATTTCATAATGGAAATTATATAAATTGTTACGTTGAAATTGTTGTGTTTTGAAAACATTTATCCACAACTTGTATTGTCGGGATCGTCCAAAAATAGAGAAAAGTCTGCCCGTTTTTCGTAAAATCCCTAATACAAAACATGTTTTATTATAAAAACGAAAGCTATCGGGATTCAAATTATTTAATAAAATAAATATAAATAAATATATATATAATATATATTTATATTTATTTTCGACGACTCTTTATAACTTGCAAAACAAGTTTACAACATTTCAACGAACACGGTTTACAAGTTAACCAAACTAGGAAATTTTTATAAAATAAATATAATTATTTATATATATTTCAAATGTATAGAACTCTGAAATCTGTACAAAATAAATATAGTAATGTATATTTATTTCAAACGTTTGGAAATTGGACATTTATATAAAATAAATATAATCATATATATTTATTTCAAACGTCCACAACTCAAAAAGTTTATAAAATAAATATAACTATTTATGTTTATTTTAAACGTTTAAATGGAATATGACGCAATACCGTATGATCTTCACATACCTTATTACCCGACTGATTTTGATAACAAACAAACAAGGTTGATTCCACAAGCGTAGCCTTATATAATTATGTTGATTATTATCCACGAGACGTGAGACTACTATCGCGACTACGCAACATATATGTATATATGCAAATATGTATATGTATATGTATATAGATATATATAGTTACATTTCCATACATATATCTACGTACATGGTGGCTACTTGGAAACCATACAAATACTTATTACAAGTTTACGACATGTATTATTTTTATGCAAACACTGTTTACATACATGCACGACCATTCGGAATGATGCTATAAATATATTTTTATTTTATATAAATATACATATTCTAAATCTCTTGGAACCAAGTGTTTCCAAAACTTAGTGTTTATCTCCGACTACAAATGGAACTTAACAAGTATAGCAACATCGTTTCCATCAAGTTAACATCTTCCCATCGATTCATTGTTAACGATTCAGTAGAGCTCGGTGACATGTAGTTTGGCTACATTTCAATAGAAACTTATAAGTTTATTCCTTTATTAGAATGTTATAGATTGCATGCTAGCGAGTTTACATTTTAGAATAGACATTATGGAATCATATTGTTGGTGCCAGAATCCATGTGTAGCTGACGCTATCCAAAGAACAAAAGACCACAAGATGTTTGAAGACAAAGTTACACTATGAAGCTATTGTCAAGGGGGAGTCTGTTGGTGCATATTTTGTGACGACAGCTTAATAGTTTAATAGTTTAGACTTTGGATATTTTGTATTTGGGCTTAGCATTGATGTTTAGCTTGCTTAGAGTGGTAATGGGCTACATGGAATATATCATGAAAATAAGCCCTACAAAGTAGGGGTGTTTTAAAAAAATTTGTATCCAAAACCGAATCCGAAATATCAGAAAATCCATATCCGAAATATCTGAATTTTCGGATATAATATATCATGAAAAATAAGCCCTACAAAGTAGGCGTGTTTAAAAAAATACGTATCCGAAACGGAAAATCCGTATCCGAAATTCGGATATCGGAAAACCAGATAATCCGAATTTTCGGATTCAGATATGAATTTCAAAATTTTGGATAATCCGATTATCTATCCGAAAGCTAATGTTTTTTTATAAAGATATATAGTATATTAGCATTATATTTAGTTTGAAAATAGTTTAAAAAATAGTAAATTATTGGATTCATATGTGGATTTATAGATGTTTTTATTTTTCAATGTTGTAAATTTAGAAAATCGAATATAAGTTTAGTTTTAATCTATGCACGAAATGGATTTCTTTTTTATAAATTCGGATACCCGTTTGGATATCCGTGTCCGAAATTTCGGATTACGAGTTCGGATATCAATATTCCTATCTGAAATTTTCGGATATCCGGTTTTCGGATATTTGAAAACCGGATAATCCGATCTTGAACACCACTACTACAAAGCAACTAGAGTTCAATTCACAAGATGTTTAACAGACGTCCTACTTGATGAAATCTTAAGGGCAGAAAAGCTAAAGCTAAATCCAGAGCTAAAACCAACACCTCCCAACTAAAGAGCAGGAAAAAGTCCTACGAAGGCCCTGCATTTGAAGCGGATGAAAGAAGAAAGGGTTGTAGCCAATGTTGGCACTTTAAAATCAATGGTAAGATGGGATGAGCCAACAATCTTAGAGAACTACAAAAGGTTATAAATTTTAAGAGAAAAAGATCCATCTGTCCCTAGAAAGCCAGGTTATAAGCATGTAGACTTCCTTATCAAATCTCTGGTTAATCCCTCGAAATTTCCTTCAGCAAAGAACATCTCCTCATCTGTAAAAAAACTACCTCAAAAGGCAAAAGAAAATGTCAGTAGAAGATATAAAGATGTATGAAGATGAAATGAGAAAAGAAGGGATCATGAATAATATCCGCCCCAAGAAATCCATCTAGCCTAAAAATTCTCAAATGGAAGTCTGATAGGACAAGCCATGAATTGACTTTGTTTAGGGCTAATGGATAAGTTGAAAGGATCTCCATGAACAATGCTTTTGGGCTCAAAAATGAAAATCGGTAGTCCTTCTAGGGATTGAATTTGAAAGGGATCCATATGACTATCTTTCTATGAAATTTGAACAGCAATTCAAGGTAAATTAAAGAGAAGTTGACAAGGACAAAGATTGATCACATAAACATCGATTTTTCCATCATTTGTCCTGATCAAGAAATATATAGATAATGATACATTCTCCTCCCGAAGATAATGAATCTTGAACACTAATCAGAACATCTGTTGAAGACATCAAAGATCTGTTTGAAGGCATGGAACATCTGTTGAAGAAGAAGAAACCTCTATTTGATGGCCAAAGCCCTGTTGAAGACAAGCACTAATCATGAAGACCAAACATCTGTTATGGCCAAACAGATGTTTGATATAACTTTCCACTCTTGTATGCTCATAACTTTCCACTCTTGTATGCTCATATAATTCCGCATTTCCATTTATACTTTGTGTTTTCATCCATATTTGTTCATCTAAAGCATACAAGTTAAACTCCAATTCTAACAGACCTAAACCCACACTTTCTGTTTCTAAGTTCTCTGTCTAAAACAATCTGTTCACTCAGAACTCACCGAAAAGATACTCAATCTAGCCTACACATCCATATATGTAGGGTATCAAGATAAATCTAGAACTTCTCATAAGTTCCAGATAACGCCTCTATAATACGGAACCTTGATTACACAAACACACAATAATCCAGAACAACTTCAGGACTACATAAGTTTCGAAAATCTCAACGTTTCTTGACTTGGCTTTAACTTTTCTTTGACTTCATCTCAGAACTTGTACTTTTCACATAGTTGATAAAACTACAGTTACCAGACAGGTTACTTCAGTTACAGAAAATATGAAAAAAAAATAGTCTGATGGTTTTTTTATATGCATAATATACACATATAAATGTAAGAAAGACAAAACTAAAAAGATATGGACCATTAAAAAAATAAGTGTTTTAGAGTTGTTTTTTATTTAGTAAGAATTTAGTGTTCCGTAATAATCTTAACCCTGGTAGGATATATATAAGGGCATTCGGCTATAACTTCATCTTAATTATTTATACCATACACACACATAACTATATTCGTATACATATAAATATCAAGTTTATGTTTATTTGGCTAGCGTAATTATTCTCTAGTATTGTAGAATTTATTATACGTTCGTTTTAAGAGTTAATTGTTAATCGACACAGTTATCACTAAAGATTACTTAATGCAAACCTTTGCAACTGAAAGGGATTTGCTAGACTTTAAACGACTAAATGTAAAAATTTAGTCTAGAGCACACATTGAAAAATATATAGCATTTATTAAAAAGTACGGATCTGACCTACGATCTTTGGCGGGTGTCACAACTAGTTGCACCAAAGCCTTTATTCAACAACCGGTTGTTACAAATCTTAATCCCACAATTAGCCACACCACTAGCTTTTTAAACCATCAGAAAAACCTTCTTCGGAGTCAACCATCTATTTTAGAAAGAAGGATGCTAATCTTACCAGATGAAGAAACCATATCCACCACAAATGTTGAGAATAAATCCAAATCTAAACTTAGTGAAGAATGTGAAAAGGATGGAGGTAGCTACATATGCAGAGCTTGAGGAAAACTTGAAGAAAATGAAATGCATTAAAGCTCATGATATCTGCAACAAAAGAATGACTGAGATCAGGTTTTATAAAAATAATATGTCCCAGTAATCTCTTAAAAAGTAATTGATCCAGCGTATAGATGGTCCTCACCTAACATATGACTTAAATGAAGTTTCTATTGATTGGTTAAAGGAATATGTTCCATGCAAGATTAAAAGCTTCAACAACTAGTCTCTAAGTCACTTGAGAGTTGAAATTGATACGAGTGATAGAAATGCTCAAAGATCCTACCATAAAGGTAACTTCTCTTGGATGTAAGATTAGTAGTCAAAGAAAAGCCAATCTGGTCACAGAAGCCAGAAGGTTTAAGATGATGGGAGAGAGTGGCTATGGAGAAAGAAAATCAGTGGTTATATGGAAAGAGGAAAATCTTGTTGATACTTATAAGAAATTAGTTGAAGCAACAAAGAACAATCCAAAGAAATTTGTTCCACCACTTGAAATTTTGGACCAAAGAAAAAGTCAAAGGGTATGAATGCACCAATTCAATTTAACCCGCACAAGAGCCACTTAACCCAAGGTTCATGCAAGAATACTTGAAAAATCTTGAAGCCAAAATAGGGTTTGCTATATGGGCGGATGACTGCACCCAAGATGAGAAGTTCCTGATAGTTGAGTCTATGCTTGAGAGAACTCATGTATTCCAATATCGTGAAGATTAGGCTAGAGGAGCATACTCAATTGCAATAACAAATGAACCAACAGTTACCCAACAAGGGTGGGAATGCTAGAAAGATTAAGCTCTCCTCCTCTAACAGTTATCCTTGATTTACCTTCAGTCTTTTCTAACCTAAAGATTGTGAGATGAAAAGTACTTAAGGGTTCTACTGATGTGGTTATCTACAAGGCTAATCAATCAGAAGAAAGATTCAACTCTCATATTGTTTGTTTTGGGTTGCATTCACAATGGAGGGGTATTAGAACATTTAGTTTATTACTTGTTAGAGCATTCACAATGGATCCTCTATTTTTGTTTGAGTGTAGCCTCTATATTTATGAAAGTAGTTGTAAATTGTAGTGAGTGGAGAAGAGAAAAAAAAAGTTACTATTAATCAGTAAATTTGAAGGAGATACTGTTCATCTCTATAATTTTTTAATATTTTTTGAAAGTGGTTGTGAGTAAAGAAAATAGAAAAGGTAATGATAAAAGTAAAAAAATATTATTTAATTGGAAAAAAAGGAAAATCTAATGCTTTAGTGTAATTATAAAGATAAAATAAAAGATTTAATTGTGAATGTTCTTATAGCACTTTGTTTGTTACTTTTAGTTATATTAGTTGTAGACAATCATAATTTATTTTTTGATATACTTTATTACACATGTATACTTCCGTTCTATTCTTTTCACTAGCATCATTCATCTTCATTACATATTTGTGGGGGTATCAAAGTGAGATGTTGCGTGAACTCAAAACTAATCACACTCAAAATTTATACGGGAGCCTAATATATGTGAGTGGGGTCTCTATATTATATAGAATGGTTGTAAGCGATTGTGAGTGGAGGAGAAAGAAATGTTATTGTTCATCAGTAAATTTAAAGAGAACACTGTTCATCCTCTATATTTTTTTAATATTTTTAAAAGTGGTTGTAAATGGAGGAGAGAGAAAAGTTAATGATAAAAGTATAAAAAATATTATTTAATTGAAGAGAAGAGAGAAAAGGAAGTGGTTTTTAATATAATCATAAAGATAGAGATGGAGGATCAATTGCAAATGCTCTTAGAACTAATAACAAAACTAGTAAAATATAAATCTCAAGGGTAGAGAACTAAATTAGAAAGCAAGGTAGTAAGCTAAACCAAAAATCAGCACCGGAAGGTGAATCATGCGCTCCACGCACCAGTGCAATGAAGACGTGTGTGAGTTTGTGGAAGGACGTGAGGCGTAAGTGCTACTCATGCGATGACAAGATTCTCGGGGTGTATTGAACACATCGATGGTGGCATCTGTGAATTTTAATAAGCACTCTATGTGGGTACAATGGTATTTATCGTAGTTTTTTTCTGAACGGTAAATTTGGATCACTGAAGTATCATCATGCCACCAGTAAAACAACCCGATCATATCCATCTAGTGGCATATACACCAATTCAGAAGGAAACCCAATAAATATAGGAAAACGCCGCTAGTGGGAATCGAACCAGAGCCTATCCAGAGACTTATCCCACCCCTGAGATGCTACTAGGCTATAAAGTCATGGACGGTATTTATAGTAGTACACAACCTATAGTAGAAAAGTAATTATAAGGAAATGTACTACCCAAAATCATTGGTTATACATAGATCTATGGTTTAAGGTCAATGAACCAAACTTAAATATAAACATGACATTCTTGTTCATAACATCAAAGGTCCATCACCTTTAACTTAAAAACTCTTGTGAAGTCAGTAGTACTGTAGGTCTTACATTCACTTAGAGCATTCGAAATCAATAATCTTACTTCATCTCTATAATTACATTAAAAAATTCTTTTTTCTTTCTCATTTTTAATTAAATAATATTTTTTATACTTTTATCATTACCTTTTCTCTCTCCTCCACTCACAACACTTTCAAAAAATATTAAAAACTATAGAGGCGAACGGTATCGTCTTTAAATTTACTGATGAACAGTAACTTTTTTATCTCTTCTTCACTCACAATAATTTACAACCACTATCACAAATATAAAAGTTACACTCACATATATTTGGAGGATCCATTATGAACGCTATTAGAAATGATTTGAATTTCTCTGAAGTAGCATGATACAATTAAGAAGATAGGAACATGTGAATTGGAATCGACGCAATGCAATTCAGGTTTCTTGGGAAATCAAGAAGAAAATTTATAAAATATAAATACAAATTATATTGGGTAGTTGTAATTCTAAGTTCATCAAGATTTTGTATGGATTACGTATTGATGTTCTTATTGATTTTAGTGTGAGTTGCTTACACTAAAGTTGCATAAACGTGCTCAAAAGAAATTTGAATTTGAGTTAAATATCATTTTAGTCCCTGTGGTTTAAGTTATTTTGACAGTTTAATTCAAAGGTTAGAAACATTGCCATTTTAGTCCATTGGTTAATTTCATTCATTTTTTCTGTTAACGAGAAGGCCAATTCGTTCATTTTATATGTAATTCTGTTAACTAGAAAGGCAATTCGACCATATAAAATGACCGAATTTCCCTTCTCGTTAACAGAAAAAATGGATGAGGTTAACCTAGTGAACTAAAATGACAATGTTTGAAACTAGTTGGACTAAAATGACAACATTTCAAACGTTTGGACCAAATTGCCAAAATGACCAAACCACGAAGACTAAAACGGCATTTAACACTTTAAATTTTGCAGAACCAATGTCATCATCGTCATCACTAGCCTCCATAAAATCAAATTTGGTGGTAAACCGGCTTTGATTTGACCCAAACCCAAACAACAACGTTCTTCCCTGTTTGAAAGCAAATTACAATATAAATGGAAAACAAATATTACTTGAAAGGAAATTACAATATGAATTACAACTCAAATAAGAAAACACTAAGAACAAGTAAAAGAGAAGTAGAGGCCCATGTTGAACACTATTCTCTTAAACATATTTCGCATCTCCTAGCTCACCTCTAATGTGGAACAAGCCTCACTGATTTCCTTCTAATTTTTGGAACTTTAAAAGTTTTAAACACACAAATTTGATTTTCAATATCTCATTAATCTTAACTCGGTTTTGGACACGGTCTGATTTGCTGCGGAGCTCTTGTATAGTAAAATCCAAATCTAGTAATTATAATTTTTTGTGTTTGAAATTTAAGAGTCGTTACCGCTATCATATTTCCATTTTCACTATGTTTCCAGCAACCCATGTCACTTGCACAAGGGTCATGTTCAATTTCGTAAATTTATTTACCTACATATACATTTAACAAGTCAGGAATAGTTCCATCATGTTATAGGTGAAAAAGGGCGGTTTCTTTTTTTTAATCTTTCGTATAATATAATTGTAATTAAGCACTATCAAAAGTATGTGTGGTTTAGTGGTTTTTATGTACGTATATGAGTAAACAAATTCAATAGACAACCCCATTGGTCCAACCAATTTACGATTCTATCCTCAGTTTAAAATTACGATCTTGCTCCTAGTTTAAAGTAAGAATATGTTTTTGCCCCTAACTCAAAATTACGATTTTGCCCTTAGTTCAAAATTATGATTTTGCCCCCTATTCAAAAATTACGATTTTGCCCTGAGTGCAAAATTACGATTTTGCTCCCAGTTCAAAACAAACTTATGTTTTTGCCTCCCAGCTCAAAATTATGATTTTACCCTTAGTTCAAAATAAAATTATGGTTTTACCCCACAACTTAAAATTACAAACTTGGCTTCAGTTTAAAATTATTAGTTTGCCCTTATTTAAAAAAACTACGATTTTGCCCAAGTTTAACAAGGCGGCAATAGTTCCATCATGCTATAGGTGAAAAAGGGCGACTACCCTTTTTTTAATGCTTTAGTATAATATAATTATAATTGGACATTATCATAAGTATGTGTGGTTGAGTGGTTTTTATGTACGTATATGAGCAAACAAATTCAATAGACAATCCCATTGGTCCAACCAATTTACGATTCTATCATCAGTTTAAAATTACGGTCTTGCCCCTAGTTTAAAGTAAAAATATGATTTTGCCCCTAACTCAAAATTACGATTTTGCCCTCAGTTCAAAATTATGATTTTGCCTCCTTTTCAAAAATCGATTTCGCCCTGAGTGCAAAATTACGATTTTGCTCTCAGTTCAAAATAAACTTATGTTTTTGCCTCCAACTCAAAATTACAATTTTACCCTTAGTTCAAAACTATGTTTTGCTCCAGTTCAAAATAAAATTATTGTTTTGCCCCCCAGCTTAAAATACAAATTTGGGTCAGTTTAAAATTATTAGCTTGCCCTCACTTTAAAATTATTATTGTAGCCTTGCCATCATTTTAGTTTTTTTTCCTAACTCAAAATTACGATTTTGCACTCAGTTCAAAAAGATAATTTGCCCCCTTTTCAAAGATTACGATTTCGTCCCGAGTTCAAAATTACGTTTTTGCCCTCTGCTCAAAATAAAAGTATGTTTTTGCCCCCAGATAAAAATTACGACTTTGCCCTTACTTCAAAGCTATGATTTTGCCTAGTTCAAAATGAAAATATGGTTTTGCCCACAGCTTAAAAGTACGAATTTGCCCTTGGTTTAAAATTATGAGTTTGCCTGCATTTTAAAAGTTACGTTTTTGCCCCCGGTTAAAATTTGTATTCTTGCCATCGTTTTAGTTTGTTTTTTTCAAAACTATAGTAGTTGTTACTTTACTTGGTTGACTCAATTTAACTTTTGTGTCAACCAGGTGTATTTTGCCCTCAGCTTAAAATTACAGACTTGTCATCGTTTTCGTTTTTTTAGCAAAACTATGATAGGGTTTTGGTTTAATTGGTTGACTCGATGTATCTTTTTAGATCATGTTATAAGTAAGATGTACAAGTAAATAAAATACATACATACATATTATATAACTAAGAAATATTCGGCTTAGCGCCCCGTAACGTGAGCGGGGCATCCAACTAGTTAAACAATCAAATACAAAAAACAGAATTTATGTAACAGGACACGTGCATAACAACTGATAAACTCTAGCCCAAGAAAATTAAGCCCATCCTTAGTAAGCCCGACTTCATTCCTTAGCAACAGCCCAATGCTGATCTACATCTTTAGCACTTAGCACTTCTCGACTCATTGACCAGGTCACGCCTCACGGCATATTTGTCCCATACATAAAATAAAACATAAGAACACAGATAAAATTGAATTGTTCAACGTTATAATATCATACTTTTAACAAATCACAACCTGAATCGACCAGCCTGTTTTGCCACTGATGGTAGATACCTTATTATGTCTTGGGTAAAAACCATTTGTGTTTACTGAATCCTTCTTTTGAATTTGTTTTTACACGATGAGTTTTTTATCTGTTCTTCGTGAAATGGTGAAATTAGCTTTAATATATAATGTATCATAGTAACAAAATCATTAACTTCGGCTTGGAATATCAACATCTAATTTAGAAATAATGTGTCCTAAGTCTCGAAGCCCAAAACCACAATAAGTAAAACAAAAAAATATATATAATGGATACAGAAAATAAAACAAATATAATAGCATACCACAACTATATTAAAAATAAACCTTAAAGAACTAGCAATTAGAAACATCAAACCAATCACCGGGGTTGGTGGTCCAGTGACAAACCAAAGCATTTTAATACATTTAAGTGTGAAATCTTGAGTTTAAATCTCACAAAGAGCAAAAAAATTGCCTTCCAAAAAAATAAGCGTCAAACCAATAACAAAGCAAAAGTTCAAGACTAAAATCAATCCAAAGGAAAGCAAGATCCATTATTTATCATCATCATGAAATGGTTAAAACCCAAACAAAAAAAAAATTGAATCTTGACCTAAGGCACGCGCCTGATTTTGCTCTTGAAAGTTCCATATCTTGCATCTATGTGAGGCGTAGCGCCTCTGTGCTTAGGCGTGCGCCTTTGGCTACTAAGCTACCATTGTCACTAGGGTTGTTGGATTGTTTCTGAAGGCGTTGCTTAACGAGAATTTGTAATTGACAAATCTTAGCTTTTAAGAAGGCTAAGACTTCTTTTCTATGGATCTATATTTGATAAAAAAAATATCCAACTATACTTTTGAAGTGCAGGTAGCTTATGAAGCGGATGTTGAATCTACTTGCATTTTGTCTATTATTCCTCATGGGGTTAAGGTACCTACTCATAGCCAATAACCTGCAAGTATTAATAGATAGATAATATAAATTATTTCATGCCCCTAAATTATTAGTTTTTGACAGTTGGGACCCTCACTGGACTCTGACAATTGGTCTCCTCAAAATTATAATCCACTTATCCGCCAATAAATCCATATGAAATTTGCAAAATCTTACCTATTGCCAACAACCTTATGGGATTTTGTTTTTATTCAGATGAAACTAAAATACTCTTACGATAAAATCAAACCACATTAAGAAAATTGCTCAGAAATCAAAGATAAAGAAATCAAACCGGGTGAAGAAACACAGTGTAGATGAAGATATCGAACCAAAACCAAAATTTAAAGACGTTGTAGGCTGATTTGGTGGTAGTAGAAGATGAAGATAATGTTGGGTTTAGTTTGGTGGTGTCAACATGGTAGAGGCGGATTTCATGGTTGGAGGATTGAAGAAAGACGGAAGGGCAAGTTAGTCATTCTAATTTTTAACAATCAAATTCCAAAAGCAAGTTTACTAACCAAACATCTTATTAATTTTCAACAGATTTCATTCGAGTTACAGTTCCAATTCTACTTTTAGCTCCTTTAGAAAATATTTCACAAACAAAACGGACCCTTATATTCCTACTACATGGTTTCGGGTTTTATCTATTTAGAGGTGTTAAAATGAGTTGGGCCAGTTTGAGTTGGCGGTCCCACTAACACTATTAAAAAGTGTTTAGTAAATAATTTGTGCGGTTGATCCGTTTAGAAAATTTTATTATGATAATACAACTTGAACTTTTAATAAAATGATTTAGGGGCTATGTTTATGTACTTGCTTATAATACCACATGTGTTCCATTTAACTCATTTTCTTTTTAGTTAAACGTTTTAGGTGAACTCGTTTGTCACGTTAAAATTTAAACATAGCTGAAATCAACCAATTAGTAGGTAAATGAACCAAAGCTACCACATTTAAAAAAAATGAAAAATAATATGAAAGCAATGGAATATAACAAGTCAGGTGTTGTCACATTGGTTATTAATGATATGTTTGCGGGTACTATCTATGGAGTGATAAACACTTAAAAGGTTAGGTTCAGACCTTACAAGTATTAAAGCCAGATATACAAGCACAGCTTAGTTGGTGGTAAGCAAAATATGGTATAAATCTGATCGCTTTCATTTATTTTATTCCTATTCCGTTGCTTTACAGGTTATGATTTCCTTAAAAAAGAAGCCTCCATAGGGTAATGATTTATGCTGAAAAGATACCAATTAAATAATGGGTCTACATCTTCATACACTCATCTGCCTATTTAGACACCCTTTAGACGGGTCGTCTAGACTTAAATGGGGCGTCTAGGTTTCCTTTTATCCGACCACATTCCTAGCCCGTACAACGTCAAATCAGTCACATCAGACGGAACGTCTAGCTGTAGACGATTGATGAAGACGACCAGCCCAAGACGGAGCGTCTAGGCCTAGACGGGGCGTCTTGGACGTTGTGCTCTACATGCATGTCAGTAATGTAGTAAAGTGATATGCCCCGTCTAGACCTAGACGGGGCGTATATGTCGTCGTTAAATAGACCCATTTCAAGCATTTCATGTCGCAGAAAACTTTCAATTCGTCGACAGAATTTTCTCGGTCAGGAACTTTGGGTTATATTACTTCATCTGATATCGTTCAATGCATCTCAGTAAAGTAGTAAAGTGATACGCTCGCATAAACTTTAAATTCGTCGTCGGAGTTCTCTTTGTCATGAAATTTGGGTTATATTACTTCATCTGATATCATTCAAAGGTGGTGAAATGTCATCAAACTGGGACGGCAACTATTTCTTTGGGGCGTATTCTGGCGACTCATGGGTGCCTGAAGCCAATACGGTAACAGTTATTAGGTTAAACTAGTTGTTGTTTTAATTATTTACTAATGGTGATATCGTTGTTAGGAGGAGAGCGGTGTTCCCAATTGTAACGAGCAAGAGGAGGTTGTGTCTAGTGTACAACACATTATTCGTGATGGTGGAGGATATGGTGGTGAGGCAACACCATGTGCGCAATCCGTACCTCACAACGTGCAAATTTGTATCTCAATTGACCACACGTCAAAGAGTGTCTTGTGCTCAAACGAAGACTGTAACTGAAGGGAACTCGAGGAGTTAATGCAGGTAAATGAGAAATACTGTCCTTTTTTAAATATATGTTTTTTGTTTGCGTAATAGAGTGTCTTGTGGTTGTGTCTGGTGTAAGACATTATTCGTGATGGTGGAGGATATGGTGATGAGGCAACACCATGCGCGCAATCCGTACCTCACAGAGATGGTTTGAAAAGCAACCCGTTACATAGTGAGATAAAAACATATTTACCCGATGGAGACCGGCCTTATATATTTTGGAAAAAAACTATTGGAGGGACGGTTTCCAGCGTGCAAATTTGTATCTCAATTGACTACACGTCAAAGAGTGTCTTGTGCTCAATCGAAGACTGTAACTTAAGGGAACTCGAGGAGTTAATGCAGGTAACGAGAAATATTGTCCCTTTTTAAATATATATGTTTTTTGTTTGCGTAATAGAGTGTCTTGTGGTTTAACATAGTAATATGTTGTTGAACTTATTTCAGGTGTTTCTACAGCACCTAACGATTCTCAATCATCGTCTGACGATCAGTTTTGGTCAACCATGGTCAACAAAGCAAGAACTTCGTCTGATTTTTTTATGTTTAATACGATCTATTTTTATAATTAATACAAAGATTTTTTTAATACAATAAAAAAACTTTTGGGTATAACTAATAGGATTTTATTTACTTAATTCGAACTTTCATATAAGCCGACATTACTTCAGTACACCCAAGGCACAGCAATGAACTCCAGGTATTGACAAACATCGGCAATTATACTCTCCGAGCTCTCACGTCCAATCGTCGGCACCGATAGATAACGAAATGTCAATACTGCCGGTGGCGACGGTGGGACGTGAGAGCTCGGAGAGTATGATTACCGTTTGTTTTATCAATACCCGGAGTTTGTACCTTGGGTGTACTGGTGGAATGTCGGCTTAAATCAAAGTTTAAACTAAGTAAAGAAAATACTATTAGTTATACCAAAAAAAAATTAATGTGAAAATACGGGTCGTCTAGCCCTAGACGCCCCCCTCCTTGTCTTGGTCTAGCAAGAAGACCATTCTACCCCTGGTATGTTGGCCGTCTAGGCCATACACAGGGGTAAAATGGTCATTCAATCAAGGTCTTAACGGGTCGTCTAGACCTAGACGCAATGTATAGTTTGAGCTATTCATGGTAAATTTTGAAATGTAAATTACCATTCTACCCCTGGTTTGTTGGCCGTCTAGGCCAAAATCAGGGGCAAAATGGGCATAATGTCAAGGCCTAGACGGGTCGTCTAGACCTAGACGCAACGTACGGTGTGGGCTGGATCTTTATCCCTGAAAAATTTTGAAGTTTTAAATTTAAAATGTAAATTACCATTTTACCCCTGAACTACCGGCCGTCTAGGCCTAATTCAGGGGCAAAATGGTAATTAACTAGCTGAGAAAACATTCAGCTGGTTAATTACCATTTTGCCCCTGAATTAGGCCTAGACAGCCGACAGTTCAGGGATAAAATGGTAATTTTCCGTTTATTCCATACGATCCATCTCGGCCTAGACGACCCGTCTAGGCCTCGTATATGACTTGCAGCCTAGACGATCAGAGACAGACGACAGCAACACAAAAAACACACTCAACCTCACACACACATACGTATTCTACCGTATTCCGAACCGTATTTTTGCGAAATCAAGCATCTCTGGTACGTATTATCAACTATATTTCAATAAACGTTAATGTATTATACATTTAGAACGTAGGTTGTTTGTGAATTTGAAAGTTTTTGGGGTTTAAGGGCTGTGATGTTGAAGTATTTGGGTTTTCTGATGAAAAAGACGGGGCGTCTAGCCCTAGACGACCCCCAATAGACGAACTGTGAAAATACTTTTTTTTAAACTTCTATAATTTATTGTTTTATTCGTGTTGAACTCTAATACAATCGCAGATTGGTTATGGACGAGATTGGAGATCCGATACACGGGGACCCACATCCGCATGGTCCGCGACGGGCCCCGCCAGCGCCGGTGGATCCGCTCCACGGCCACCCCTACCTTGAGTTCCCGCCTGACACCGAGGCCGCCCGATTTTGCGGGAAGCTACGCCGGATGCAAGTCGGATCGCACTCGGCGGTTGACTGGGATGCGATCGAGGCGATTGGTGAGACGCCCAGACTTCGATTCTTCATTCCCGTTGATTCCCCATGGCACCGACTGTTTGACCTGGCCGGCACGCCGACTTACAGGGAGCTGCTCATCGAGTTCCTGTCGACCTTCACGTTCCACCCTCCATGGGTTGACTAGCCGCCTCCCCAGCCACAGGGTCCTCCCCCTCCGCCAGAGGTTTCATTTAGGCTTGCAGGTGTGTGGCGTTCGATGATGCTTGCAGAGTTTGCCGTTCATAGCGGCATATACCAGCAGGAGGATATTGCTACGAATGTATATACGGAGGGGCTAGTGGTGGTGGATGGACTCAATCTTTTGGGATTTTGGGAGGTGGTCGCAGGCCCTGACACTTGGGAGCATGTCAGGGCGAAGGGGAGGATTTCTCACGTTGCCGACCCGCTGTACAGGTACGTACGTTAATTACGGTAATTGTTTGATTATTGTTGCTATGAATTAATTTTCGTATTTCGCTAATATAATGTGCAGGTATCTACATCGGATGCTCGCTACGTCTATTACCGATCGCGGACAAAGCCGTGAGTGGTGTATGAGCACTGACTTATTTTTTTACTATTGCCTTTTGTACATGAGGCCGTGCGCACTTGCGCACGGTCTCGCCCAGTACTTCGCCACCGCCCACCACCGGCAGGAGCGTGACTTTTTGTACGGCGAGGCGTACATCACCGTGATTGCCCGGTCGTTGGGTCTTGTGCCGGAGTCGGACCCGCACTTGCAGCCGGCCATACCGTCCACGCGGATGGGTTTTCTGACCTTGCGGTGGATGAGGCTGGTGAAGAGGTTCGGCGTGCTAGGCGAGCGGTTTAAAACCCGCGAAGGTGAGCCATGGATTCCGGAGCCGCTGCCCGATCAGTTCGCTCCAGTCTATCCACCGGCAGATGAGGCAGTGGTAGTCCCGGACCCTCCGGTTGATTTTGACGGACCGGCACCGGCACCGGCACCGCCACCACCACCTCATGGGGCGCCTCAGTTTCCGCAGCACGTCCATCCAGGTCATGCCCTGGGGGTGCGGCATACCCGCGCTTACGAGTCGACGTTGACAGGGTTATGGATCTCGTTGGCTGGCTGGTTCGGGAGGAACATGATAGAGAAGAGAGAGGGGTTACCTGCCATACCGCTCCCACCACCTCGAGCACTACATCAGCAGCAGCAGCCGCAACAGCCAGATCCCGATCTCGACTCCGAGGCCGACTCGTATGCATAGACATTTTGTATTTAGTTTTCAGCTGTGCAGATACATATTGTTATGGTTGTACAAATTTATGTTATATCTGTTATATTTAACTTTGTTTTCAGTATTCGATTACTTGATGATTGTTTGTGTTAAATTGACGTTGAAATGTAATACGGTAACAAACAAACACTTCTTGCATTCATCTTAAAATGTTGAAAACAGTATTAAATTTTAGTATTATATTTTTTTAAAAAAATATAATGTAAAAACAATTAAATATATAAACGATTGAAAAAGATAACTCACTTTATACAATAAACAAAACTTTTTAAAAACCTAAAATTACACCTAAAAAAATTCAACCTCCAACAACAACCAATTTACCCCACCAAAAGACTATTTTTTCAAACTCCAACAACAACCAATCTACCTACCAAAAACCCCTTTTCCAACAAAAAAAAAACACAAGTTCCTAGACGGGTCGTCTAGGTCCAGACGCCCCGTCTAAACCCTAAAATTTATGCGCCCTGCCAGGTACTTGCTGACTCCTCAAAATCAGTGCTATACGGGGCGTCTAGCCCTAGACGACCCGTCTAGTACCAAGGGGTATCCAAATAGGCAGCAGGGGTGTGTGAATAGTTTGAGCCTTAAATAATACAACTGGAATATATTAGGGTCCGTGGCATACTTTACTCTTTCAACACAAATCGTATAAAGTTAACTTTAATGTGGCAGACTAACAAGGTTGGTATTTGTCTAACGGCTGATCTTATACGACTCATATAGGGCTATATAAGTCACGTAAGTATCAGGTATTATTTTGAGTTTAAAGTTTGGTACTTTGTGTGTGGTTGTTTGTGTTTGTTGTTGGTTATTTTTTTATGTGTTTTATATTTTATGTTATATTTTTATCATAATCGTATTATGTGGCGTATCATATCATATCGTAATTGTTTTTTCGTAATATATCTTAGCGTGACGTGTCGTATCGTATTTGTATTTGGTATTATATTTTATGTTGGTGTGTCATATCATACCGTATCGTGACGTATCATATTGTATTATACATTATACGTAACTTACCAACTAATCTAAACTTTGTAAATAAACATCAAAGATATAAATAAACTAAAATTGCATATTAACTGTATAATAAGTTTGTTTATACATGACATAATCCAAAATACATAAATAAAAGTAAAAATACAAAAAAGGGCAACAAACTATACTAAACCGCCGGATCCGGTACCTGAGTGGTGTCTGATGGCCCCGGATCCTTAGTGGTGCCTGACGGCCCCGGATCCTGAGCGTGCTAGATGGCTGCGGCAACTGTCCACGGTATGGCAGCATCGACGAATTTGGTACGGGCGTCAACCCCAGATCCAGACCGCGTAGATATCGCCCTAGATCACCCGCATTAAAGGGCCTTAGTACGGGCGTGCGAGCATCCATCTGCGCCTGTAATCGCCCATCCATCCGCTCTAACGCAAACTCGAAAACTAGTGGAATCTGATCGTACAAGACGTGCTAGGGTACCAAGGCATCCCTGCGGCTGCAGATGCAGTGGCGATGGTGTGAGCTCTCGATGAGTTGAGCGGCTGCTGGCTCATCGTGATTGTCATCATCTTCATTAGCATCACCAACTTCCGCGGTAGGCTCCTCCTCCCTGTGTAAATCATCCAGCAACTGGACCGGGGAAAAAACGTGGTCGTCAGAAATCCAAGGCTAAGACCAGGAAAGTCGTGCGTGATATGCATGTTGATCAACGTCTAGCGTGGCAGTCTGGTCGGCTCGATCGTTCCCGGTGGTGCAATAGATGTGGCGATAAACCTTTGTAGGTAGAAGTACAGGGTTCTGTAATAGTGGACACCTTGTCCTTCTAGGCGCCAAAGGGACCCCGACCGATCACTCTCCAAAATCTGACGAGTGTCGATCTGGGTACCTCATTCACCGCGTCGGTATACAGTGGGGTGTCCGACTTCGGCAACGTGTAGCTTTCGATGTGCACTACAAACTCCCTCAAATACATCTCATGTGTCTCTCTCCCAAATTAGAAACTAACCTCAATCCACGGGTGCTCAGGGTCTCAGGGTTATCCTCCTCCTTAGGTAAACGATGATAAAAACTCTATGAACCTCAACCGGTATGACGGTAGGTACGCCAGCTAGAACAAACTATCACACGGTGTGGTTAGTATCTCATAAACAAAACAAATAGAACAAGTTAATAAATAGTATACATGTCCCACGGTGTCTCGTCTCCCATGATATCTGGAGCTCTCACCACCTCATGCACCTGCACCAAAGCAGATTGATCGCCGGATGACTGGCGATCTCCATCCGTCAAAACTTTTCATAGCGGTGAAAAGCCACACTCCTAGCCTCAAACACGAGATACACGTGCCATATCAATCTATACTAAATAACATTTTATACAGAGTAAATTACAAGTTTTGTCCTTTATCTTTACACCAAATTACAGGCGTTGTCATTTTTTTTCAAAAGTTTACAGGCGGTGTCCTTAACCTTCCAAAATCTTGCATGTTATGTCCTTTAGGCCAAACCCAGTTAGATTCTTTGGTTAAATATGCTCATGTGCCTTGCACATGAGAATATTCTTGTCATTTCACATTTACAGGGGTTAGTTTGTAAAAAAAAACTATTGTTCAGGGCCTATTTATACAAAACTAAAAAAGTGTATATATAAATTCTCTCTCTCAACCAACCAGAAAAAAAACCAGACTATACACAACAATCTTCTTTCACCATCAACCCCAAAACAAAGTTTGAACTTTTTTAATAGAAATATAAAGAAACATACTACAAATTATTGCATCACATAAGCCAGTTACCGGTTAGCAGATATGTATTGATTTGAAAAACAAGCAATAAATGGCAAACCAATTCACGGATACAAGACGATCTGGAATCGTCAATGAACACAAAAAGAGAAAATGTAAACACAAAAAAATAGATCAGCAGTAGCAAACTTGTCAATCAAGAATTAACACCAAACTCAACAAAATTGACTGAGAAAGTGGGATTAGCTAAAACCCCATTTTTTATTGAATTCTAACAAGAATCAACTGATTAAGAATGTTTTAATAATAAAGATAGCTGAAAAACACGATTGTACCACCAAATCCACCACCGTCCACCATCATAACCGACCACAGTCTCAGTCCAAACCCACCACCGCCTCAGATCCAAACCCACCACTGTCCCTTGTTCAGATCCAACCACCAGATCGAACCACCATCAAAACCCATCAACATCTCGAATCTGGTGAAACCCCAATCCACCACCATTTATCCATTATAGATTTGAGTGTGTGATAGAGAGAGAAGATGAAGGGGATTGTTGTAGATGATGAAGGGAGTGGGTTGTAGTTGGTGGCGGTGGTTGCACGGCGGTGGATGCAGTTGGTGGTGGCTAGGAGTGGGTTGTAGATGATGAAGGGAGTGGGTTGCAGTTGTGATAGAGAGAGAAGATGGAGAGAGAGAGGGACTTTCAGTTGTGAGAGATAGAGAGATATTATAAACTAGTCGCTAAACATAACTTTTTTTACACAAGAGTCTCTAAAGAGATGAAATGACAATAATGTTCTTATATGCAAGGCAGATATTCAGATTTAACTAAAATATCTAACTAGGTTTAGCTTAAAGGACATAACATGTAATATTTTGAAAGGTTAAGAACACCGTTTGTAAAATTTAAAAAAAAAGGACAGCGTCTATAATTTGGTGTTATTGTCAAGAACAACTTGTAATTTACTCTTTTGTATATTATATTTATAGGTTATATTATTTAATAATAACATGTTTTGTATTGTTTTTCAAAAATATAATATTTTTTAAAATTTTAAAAAATATAAGTATTTTTTATTATTTTTAAAAAAAATATAAGTATTTTATATTTAAAAAAACCCTTTTTATAACATTTATAAAAAAATTAACTTTTTAAACAATTTTTAGGTTTTAAAAATATTCTAAAAATTTTAAAAAAAATACGAACATGGGTCTATATGGATCGTATAAACCTAGTACATATTGTATCATTTGTTTAATCGATGAAATTTTGAAATTTATGAGTCAATAAAATGCGTATAGACCCATACGCATTGTATTGAATTGACTCATCTGTCTCTGAAAAAACCCTAAAACCGACCTTTTTCACCCAGAATCAACACAATATAAGCAATTATACAGTGTAAATACAATAGAAAATACGTATTAACGATCGGGCAACGAAATAACATACCTTATGTTTGAAAAAACACAAATCCACACCGTATGAAGACCGTAGAAATCACACCGTGTGTGTGTTTTTTAAGGAGGACGTATTGTGACGTTTACCCGATGTATTGCAAAATATGTCCTACTTCCGTGTATAGTTTGTACAGTTTTTGAGTTCAATTGCGTCATTTTTTGGTAGAATTTGTATATTACTGATTCGTTTGTTATTTCCAGGTATCGGGGGAGAAAAATAGTTGAAAAGGACGAAAAACAAGTCAAGTTATGAGAAAACCAAGCATCAGAGCCGTCCTGGAGATCGAGAAGTGAAACGACATAGAAATCGAGAAATAACACCGTGTCGCGTCACGTGACAGGGTGATGCGTGGAGGGAGGTTGACTAGGCTTTGACTTTCACTAGCTCGCGCTACGCGATGCATGCATATTAACCCCTTGCGCGACGTAATGGCGCTAATTTCGTAAAATGTTTTGCTTTTGGTCTGGATTTGCATAGGATTTTGAAATAAAAACAAATCTAATCATATAATTAGAACAACTCATAACATTAGACGAATTTGGAGAAACTTGGACAAAAATTGGACATCTTTTGGAGAAATTTGAAGAAAATGGAGCATCGGTTGAAGGTTCGAAGATCAAGGATCGATGTAGCTTGTGACATTCATCCAGGTTTACTCGTTCGTTCGATTATTTACTTCAATCATTTTACATAACTTCTTGATGAATCTTGTTCTTGTTTTTATGGAGATGCTTGTGACGTGGTGGAATGTGAGTATAATTTTTAATATATTTTAAAGCACTTTTACTCATTTATCAAGCTTTAAATTTATAAAACACGATATAGTACAATCACTCTCTACAACACGCTAGGGCAAGTGCACCCATCGTTGGTGTAGTATAGCGATGGATAGATATCGAGGTCGTCCAAGGACACAAGAGCTTTTAATACCGGAATATTGTTTTTTAGTAAATTAAAAATAAAGAACAAGAAACTAAAATAATAAAAGAAACAAATAGACAAGATAGAATCACTTGGTTCCGACTCGTCTTTTACGTATCCTTTGATGATTTCCGTACTTTGGGTTTTTTAAGAGATTATCTTGTATAGTGGCATGTCCCTCTTTTGGAGAAGACACTATCCTCATCCATATTGGTCTGAGTCAGCAAGTATACAATCCCGCAAGGCCGTAATATTGAAAGATAATTAAGTAAGTTATTAATGCAAAATGTGGCATTTCCATCTTTTGGAGGCAACGCTATCCTCAGCCATATTGGTCTGAGTCAGTAGGGATACAGTCCCACAAGGCCGGTTTAAAGTTTTAATAGTAGTTTATTTATAAGGGATTCAAGTTGTTCTTAGTTCCCCCGACTTGATGTTATCTGCCTCAAGAGAAGTCCTAATAAGCTTGAATCAAGTCCTCGCAGGATCTATACACTAAACGAGGCAAGAACTTTACCCAAACCACCATTCTAACCCCCTTCTAGGCAGCTAACAAGCTTTAGACGGTAAAGACATGAAAGTGAATCAACAAAACATGAAGAGATGATAGAATATAGCTCACTTTCATATATAAAAAAAATAGTTATTAAAGTCAATAATACATACCCAATTAAAAAGTTAACCAAAGCTTGGAAATCAAAAGTAATACATAAAAGATTTGTCTTCACCAAGTGATGTAAGAGATTAGCCAAGCATGGCCTTTGTTTGACAAAAACTCGTACAATCAATCTTGGATCCCGAGTCTACTACACACACTCTAAAGATGGATGATGGAGCAATGTGGTAGATGATGGTGGTATTGTGGTGGTGGAGTGGTGGTAGGTGTGAGAGAAGTGGTTTTCCAAGAGATGGATTGCAAATGAGCTGAGCACCCATATTTATAGCTGGAAGCAGGCTTCTTACACGGCCCCATGCCCAAGGGGCACGACCCCGTGTCGTCTTCTTATATTTCTTCATTTAATGAGTTGTGTCAGTCAGTACGCAAACACGACCCCGTGGGTTTGAGACACGACTCCGTGGTCTTGTACTTGTTGTACTATAGGAGATTTTGCATTTCTGGGAGTTGACCATGTCCTGTGTCCATAGGACTCGGCCCCGTGTCTCTTGTCTGCTTCTACTTGTCTTTTCTTTATGGATTCTAGAGTGAGACACGACCCCAGGCCTAGGTGGCACGACCCCGTGCTTGTCTTCTGATTTGTTGTTTTGGTCTTGTGGTGAAGCTCGGAGGGTGGGTGTGATGTGTTAACTTCTCGTCTTTTGTATTCTTGTTGGTTTTTGCTGTTAATTTGTTCCTTTTGTACATTTAAGCTTTTTTAATCCTGAAAATAAAAAAATATACAAAGAAACACACTCTTTCCAACATTAGTACAATTTATATGTTGCATTCTGCGCATATCAGTTTGGATAAAATCTTGTATACTACCTAGGTTAAGATGAATATACATTAAAGATTTGGTTTTTATCAGATATTGAACTAGTTTGTGGATTTTCGAATAAAGTAAAGACTTGGTTTTATTGATTCGGTGTATATGCATATCTTTACTTGCTTGATTTCATGTTTATTGCTTCACATGCTACCTTGTTAAATGTCGTTCATATGATAGGTTCATGTTAGATCATTAACTGTGTATTATTGATTAGTTTGTGGTTGATTGGCCAAGATACGATATAAGTATATTCATGAATCAAGTAGTTCTAGGTGTTGTACTAATCTTAATATCCGTGAGGTGTGAGACTATCGGTATGTCTAGGTTGGTAGATTGCTAGGTTTAGGTGCTTTTTGAGAAGACCACCTTTGTTTCCTGTCTAATTCTTGCTTATCGAGTCGAATCAAGTTTCCAAGTTACCCTTTACTTTTGCATTGTGAGGTAGATTGTCGTTAGGGTACTTTATTGGTGTACTTAGAGAGCCCGTGAGGGAGTCTACTAAAACTGGTAATTTAACAATTTATTAGGTTTCCATAAGTATCGTCTCGAGAAGGGTTGAGGGTCCTATTCAGTTACCTAGTAGGTTTAGCACTTTAAGATCCCTGTTCCACAACAGTTCAAGTCCAATAGAAAGATAGATAAGAATGTATAGGATTCTTGCCTAGGTAGTATCTTAATCATCATCTGAGTTAAATCCAAAATCCCAGTTTGCATCTAAGTTTGGTTAGCTAACTAGTCTTTAATTAATTGAAAATTAGTTTATTAGAAACCCCCAGCCCCCCTCAAAATATAAAAATAATTTAGTCGTTTTAGTAGATAAGTCTAGTGAGTCTAGTTAACGTAATTAATAAGTCTCGTGGGTTCGATATCCGGACTTACTTAGCTATTCTAGATTCGATTTGTCCACTTGCCGGTTAGTAGTTTAGTTTAGTTTTAGAGAGTCTAGAGTTTCACTTAGTGTTTAGATTAGGGTAATTTAGTTTATATTTATTAAACTACTTTTAACACATCATTACCCCCTGAGACTTTTGATTATACGAAGCCCTATACGCATCGTATAGACCTATATGATGCATATAAGGGTACGCCCCCTATATGGATCTTATAGGTCTATACGATGCGTATAAGGCTATTCTACAATGAATTTTTTAATTTTAGCTTTTGCATTTTCGATGCGTATACATGTCGTATTTTGACGTATTTTGTCGTTACATGTCATTTTATGAAGTATATGCTCTCTATGTGTCTTTCCAGTGACGTTCGGCTACGTATGGTATCGTATTCTATGATTACGTGTAATTTTGTTTTGAATCCACTTGTACTCGAACGTGTCGTGTTGTATGCATACGCGTCGTACCTTATCATTACTTGACGTATTTTGTCGTCAAATGTTGTTTTATGAGGTGTATTGTCAGTATGTGCCATATTATGGTATATATATTGTCTATATGTGTCGATGATGTTTGGTATTGTGACTTTTATTGTCAGTATGTGTCATATTAGGGTGTCGATTGTCTGTATGTGTCGTGTTATTGCTTATTATGGTGTATTATGTCTCCACTTCCCATATTGTTCCAAATTATGGCGTATCATGTCTGTACGAGGTCGTATTTTGGCGTATATTGTCGGTTACTTGACGTATTGTATTATTAAACATAAAAATAGTTGAAATACATTATACAAACAAAATACATTTAAAATCACAAATTAACCTAGAATTGTGTCCTGTCTGGATTTGGCTTCATTAGCGACTCATACCACTCTATACATCCCGTGTAGTTTTGCCTCCATACTGCAGCTTCTACGCCTCGGTTATTATCCCAGAGATGGTATGGTGATGGTAGTGGATGATTCCCATCTAGTTTTATGTTGATGAAATGACCTTAGTAAACAAATACCAGTGTAACCACATGATGAGGGACACCTCCACGATCGGGATGATAGAAGGGGAATAAAATCAAACTACCTCCCAAGTCTAATATGTGAACAATCACACCAAACCTATTGGCAAGCAGGAGTCCTGCCTAAGGCATCTCCATCCAATGCTACGTGGGTGCTCTTCCAACTCCGAGAATATTTATTCTCTTTAACTATGCGTCACAGTCTCCTAGTAAATCCCTGTTAAAAATGTACTCCTTCATTTGTTTGTTCTTGCCCGTCATCTCCTCAACTAGTGCACTTTGAATATAACTAAAGTCGTGTTGATCCAACCCTAAACCCTCAACCGCTGCCCAAAACCCACAGTGCCCATCCGGTTTGACATCTTTTATTTTTGTAATGTAGGGGTGAAATAGTTTTGGAATTTGATTTTTATATTTGAGAACATCTTCAACCGATTAATCTGCCTACATTAACGAAAACCCTTGGTCCTCGCGTGCCTCTTTTTTTGGGAACTCGTTGAACGGTTGCGTCGCATTACGACTTTTGAGACATTTCAACAATAGGTGCTATTTAAAATTCTTGCGACGGTACGTACGAGCTATGTCGGGGGGTCACACCTGCTTTGTTCAGAAGGCCCAACTGAGCTATGTCTAGCACCATATTCTCTCCTTTGTTGTTGGACTTTCGATGTTGGACGCTCGCAAGTGTTTTCTTGTACGACATGCGGTTTTCTATCACTCATCGAGGTGTTTCTCTTGATCAACTTCTTCACTATCAGTTGTTCATGGATCAAGGTCAAGTTTTCTCCAGAATATGTCTATCTCGTCAAGCCGAATAATGCGACATGCAAACAAAAAAAATGATTACAAAGTTGCTCGCATATTAAAATAATATAATAAATCGTAAAATAAGCTTATAAGTACTTGTACTTTGCATTTTATCTAGACGACATGCACATACCAACCCACAACCTGTGTACAGCTGGCAACCACATGTTGAACCAAATGACTGCAAGGTGGATAATTTCCGTTTTAGCTCGTATAGTAGGATAAGGGTTTGGATGGAAACTTTACAAGTAGATTACAAAACAAAGGAATCGCAAGGTAGTGGTTCATTCGCTTAAAGTTGCTTTCTTCCTAACATTTATTATTTGTTTATACTGTTTTAATACCATATCGTTGACCTTATATACGAGGGTATCTAGACTGGTTTTTTTTATTAGTAAGTTGTCTTTTTAATTTAGCTCGCTCTCGGCTCTATTTGTCGTACTTTGGCGAAAATTTATCGTTTGATTGGCCGATACAGATACAAATTTCTCACCGAATGTCATTAACCAGTTATCCCATGTAACGCCCCAAAATTTGAATATTTATATTCGCCATATGTTCCATAAGCTATAGCATGAAATAAATCAAACTAGCTTCCGATACGAATAATTTATGATTAAGTTTCCTAGATTTGTGGCATGGAGTGGGTTAGCTAGTTATAAACAACATAACTAAATCTTGGATTTAATAGTGGAAATGAAGTTATGGTTAAATAGGAAATAATGGCAAAGTTGAGGGACTAAACTTGACAAAATGGAGTGAAGTTCTATTTAAAGAAGAAATTGGAATGTGTTAGTGGGTGTGTCGTGAATGAGCAGAGGAAGAGAAGGAGAAGAGGTAAAAACCCTCAAGAATAGTGAAGAATTTACCAAATTGAAGAAGGTTGGCTTGGTGATCAAAATGCATGTGTAAGCATGAGCATCATCTAGCTTCAACAAGTATATGGTAAGTTATAGAATTTCATTTGGTGACTTTAATAGAATTAGAAGTATAAGCAGCCTTGATCTTATATGAAATTGAGTATGAATATGAGTTAGCATCATCTTAGGGAAGATGTGATATGTATGATTTTTATTAATTTGATGTTAAAAATGAAAACCCACTAGTTGGATGATGAGGATGACATGGGTGTTACACCATGTCCAGATCTTGTTCAATGTTGATGTACTATGGTGTGTATGATGGATTTTTGTAGATGAATTGAAAGAGATGTGGTGCTTGATATGTTTAATGTTATGATAAGAATGGTGAATGTTGTAAGTAAGAAACTTGATGAGTTACATATGAACTAGGAAGTTTTGGTATAAACTACTTGTACATTGTGCTTTTAAAGTAGTATGCACACCAAGTGTATGATGAAATGTCTAAGTGAAGCTAGGATATGAGATTGTATGAAATGGCTTGATGAATATATGAATGAAATAATGATGATGTAATTAGTAGTAAACTAACTTGAAAAATGTGCTTTACATGGAACTCGCACAAAAATCCGGGTGAATGTATGTTTTGGTCGAGATTATGCATTAGAAGCTTGTACATTGTGCTTGAATGGATGATGCTCCCCATGTGTTCTATTAGTTGCTTGATTTGCGATTAAGAGGTGAATGCGTACTAAATATATATCATATGACCTTATTAATAAAGGATGATGTTGTGATCATGTTAGATAAACTAACCTTGTATATGGTTGTCAAATGTGAGATGATGAAAGTAATTGCATATGAAAGTATGTGTATATAATTAGGTGATCATGTGGTTGTAAGTATGTTACATCATGAGTATGAAATGTATATAGTGTTAATTGTATAGCCTAATGATATGACACAAATATATGAGATTAAATCAAAAGTTCATATGTTAAACCATTGACTTCTGAAAGTCAACTGCGGACAAGAAGCATGCTAGATTTCTTGTCACAATTATAAGAATATAGAAAGTCATATGGTTCGTGTTACATCAATATATGTCATATGGGATAAAATGATAAATTATATAAGTTGAAAGGATGTGAATTCGGATATATGCCTTATGCTTGTTAGAATTGACTAATGAAAGTCAAAGGTGAAATATGCATTTGATATGATCGTTAATGTGTACAATCATGTATACTAACAAGAATGTGAATGCTATGACATGAAAGTGTAGGGACCATGTCAAAGTGGATGGAAGCATGGAAGGCTAACGGGTCAAAAGGAAGCAAGGTAACGGATGCTAATATACGGACGCTAAGGTAAGTGACTTCCGATTCACTTCTTAGTAAGTATAGAGAGTTTTGATATTAGGATTGTGGGAATCATGTAAGATTAAGTAGTAAATGCGAGTATGAAGGTAAGTATCCTTTGAAGCATTCGAAAGTAGCGAACTATGTTGAAAACAACTTGGTGAAACCAAACGGGTCGAATTAATGCGTTTGAACTGTGTAACGGCGGTGTAATCCGTAAAAGTCCAGAACCCAGTCAAGGATTTTGGGTAAATCACGTAGACAAATGTTCTACGGTCAACTAGAAACGGGTCCCAAGTGAACAAATGAATATCAATGAAATTACGTACTTTTTGAACAAAAAGGGTAAAAATGGAAATTCAGCAGCTCGGTACCGTAACCTACGGTTGCCAGCCGTAGGCTACGGTAGGCAGTGAAATGGAAATTCAGCAGCTCTGTATCGTAACCTACGGTTGCCAGCCGTAGGCTACGGTAGGCACTTGCTGCCTTTCTGATATTTGTTAAGCCGTAAGCTACGGTCACCCAGCCGTAGCTTACGGCGGGCGTTGTTGTTAAAATTTTATTTTGTTGTTTAGATGTTCACGTTTTATGCGTTACGTTATGAAGTTCGTAGAACTAATGCATTCGATAATATATGAGATGTTAAGTGCATTATTGAAGTTCTGGAATGCAGGATCAATTTAGATGTTGTAATTAAGATTGTTTGTACTTATGCATACATCAAGTGGGATGATCTTGTAAAGAGTAGTCGGGCCAGATCAGATGTATGCATGTTAATAAATCTATTGTTTTCCAAATAAGTGACATTTGTATAAAGATAAGCATGGTGTTAAATATATATATATGAATGATGACGACACTAACTGGGTCGTCTATAAGAATAAAATAAAAGTGCAGGTATGTATGAGTTGGGCTTTTAGAGAATAGAGGTCCAGTGTAAAAGAACAAATTCAGAAGAAAATATTAATGGAGTAGTAAACAGACTTAGATTGCCACGTGGCTACTGATTATTCATATATTTAATGTTTTATGTATCACGTCACCATGTTCTAATGTGTTAGTTATTTATATGGTGGCTGCAGGTTATTCGAGTCATTATGATCATCCTAATGGACCAGTGGACGAGGATCGAGTCTAAGATTATGGATTGTACGAAGAAGGGGTCATGTGGTTTATATTCATATATTCTAAGGATGAACGATGTATTAATTTAAGAAATCGTTATAAAACAGCTTTTCAAGTATGATAGAACAGTTATAAAGAAAGAAATTTCGAGTCGTATTTTCCACTGCGTCTCTTTTGATTAAAATATGTTTAGGGTGTTACAAGTTGGTATCAGAGCCCTGGTTTGAGCGAAATTAAGTACACATGGGTATGTACTTGAACTCAAACTTGCGTGCTCTTGTGATAGGAACCGTACAATCCTATACTCGATCAACACCTGAAGGTAAAACCGAATGAAAATATGTATATGTAATACACTTATATGGAGGAACTAATTGTGTGGTATGTGAAAGGGTGAGCTTGGATAAAATAAGGACGATCCAAGGATGCGATCTTGAACAAGCGTTAAAGCATGTGATTGGACTATCGGATCCCAGGTACACAATTTTAACAAATATGAGTATCAGTGATAGGGATCACCCGAGATAGGAATAATGATAAATGAATGCCGTCAATTTTGCTTTATCGGGATCTAGATTGGAACACGGGGTTGGTTTTTAAGCAAAAGATAATGATATTGACTTGATGGTCTTATAGATGATGCATGAACGGAAACTGTCACACCCCGACCAGCAGCGGAATAAAAGTCGGGGCATAATTGGGTTATCACCAAAGCTCATGATGTTTACTAAGATGTTTCATATTTATTAAATTCAAATTACAACTTAAATATCCGAAACAAAATTCATACAATTACAAGAAACTGAAACTACATAATTATTCCAAAGCATAAACTTGTTTCTTCTTCTAGGCCTTCCTAAGTGTTTCCTGTCTCAGCTGGATCACCTGTATCATGTGTAAAACGGGGGATATTTTGGGTCAACAAAAGTTGGTGAGTGAACCTTGATAAAACATTTTTACTAATTTCTTGTTTTATTTAATAAAGAAAATTCGTGCAATAATCACATGTGAGCAAACATATATAGATAAACAATCACAAACCACATTGGATGAGTATATGACATGAATGATGATGTATGTGAGATCAAGGCTCAATCAAACGGAGCCGATCTAATGAGGCTCCTTATGCTCAACCCGTATCCCACGGGGAACTGATGGACCTAATGAAATGCGTGCACTAAAAATGATAAACCCAATCTACATATAATTCACACAACAATTGATACACATTTGATATACATTTGATCACGGATATGATGTATGTACAAGTGTTTAAATAAAATAAAAGAATTATACGACACATGATACACCCCAAAACATGATTAAAACGGGGAATTGGTAGAGATTCACTCACAATGGGTGCGTTCTTTGATGACGATGAAGGCGCACGAATTTATGATTCAATCGACGAGGGAAAAACTAACCTAGATAATAACAAAATGATTCGATATATAAATAAATTTTATTTGAGATTAATATTTTTAATTAGTGCTCTTAATGGGATTTTTAGATTTATTTTTGTGAGTTTAAGGAAATTTTCTAACTTTAAAAATCCTATTTTTAAGTATTTTTAATTAATTTTCCAATTAAATAAATAAATATAAAATAAAAATTGGGTTGACTTTCTGACAGTTGACCGGGTCTGACCGGTCAGACTGTGTTTATTCTATGCGGCTAGTGAGGTTTGAGCTCGGGACCTCTAGTATACGTGCACGCAGCTCTACCAACTGAGCTACGTTTCTAACCTGAAATATTCTCTGTTTTAATTATATATATATATATACTAATTAACCTTAACCTTATTTGGTTTTTATTAAAAATGATTTATATGGCCGAACCGGTTGCAGAGACCCGGAGTCGAACTCGGGACCTTCGGTTCGAGTGCGCACAGCCCAACCAGTTGGGCTGTGTGTCTAATCTGTTTAACTACTGGATTATATTCCTCTTATGTATATACTGTGAATTGATCTGATTAGGTTTTAAAAATGTTGCTGAAAGTCGGTAACGTGTGCGATTCGAACCCGGGACGTGTGTATTGTATTTGCACACAGTCCACCGCTAGACTGTGTGTCTAACCCGGTTAAATATCCGATTTTAGTTATATTAATACACATATTCAACGTCATCTTCTTCACTTAAAAATTTCCGACAGTGATTCCGGCTGAACGAACTGAACTAACAGTTTCGATTATTGTGTTGAGCAATTAGATTACTAAGCAAGAGATAGCAAGAAGGTTTAGATGATTATACTGATCGGCAGTGAGGCTTCGGTTCTCCAGTGATATTCCGGCGAGTGCGAGAATTTCCGGCGACGTTGTCTAAGACAGACTCTGGTTGACCGATTAAGGTTAATACATGCCGAATAATGGATTACAAAAAAAGATTATACCGATTAGGAGTAAAGCCTCGGTTTTCCGGTGAAATTCCGGCGAATGCGAAAATCTCCGCCGACGTGTTTTGGAAGGAATAAAGCTTCGGAAACGAACGTGGTTCTGAGCGAAAGGTTTACAGGAAGTTCAAGTGGGTATTTATAAGGAGGAACAGCTGATTTGGGTTTGAATTAAGGTCAAAGTTCGCGGTCAATGATTTCCGACGGTTTTTTGACTGAAATTGATTGCCGGTAATGGTTATAACTGATGTCGAATTTAGTTTGTGCGTTTCAGTCAAAGGAAAAAGGCAACATTAGCGGAGTCTTAGTTTTTCTCCAGCGATTTCGCGTTCTGAGCGCGCGTTGATTTCCGGTTTTGATTTCGGGTTTTACTTTAAGTATTATTTGTTTCAGTATTTGTCACAAAGAAAGTGTGTGGCGAAGTGGTGTGGTGTGTGTTTGACTTTGCGGGAGACCCGGGTTCGAGACCCGGCGGCCCCATTTTATTTTCTATTCACTTATTTTTATTATTTATTAATTATGGTTTTTAAATTCTAAAATGTTTATTAATTATGTATTATTTAAAATAATCTGAACAACAAATACACAACGAAAATTTATAACTGAATACTTGGTTATTAAACGAAGCGGGTTTTGAAACCCGTTTTTTGACGAATGTTACAGTATCCCCTACTTTTAGGAATTTCGTCCCGAAATTTAAGTAGTAGTGGTAACTGGAAAAAGATGCGGGTATTTTTCGCGCATTGAGTCTTCACGTTCCCAAGTAAACTCGGGTCCTCGTTTCGACTCCCAACGTGCCCTGACAATTGGAATACGACTTCGCCTTAAACGCTTCTCTCCGAAGTCCATGATTTCTACCGGTCTTTCAACGAAGTGCATCGATTCATCGACTTGAATGTCTTCTAGAGGAATATGGAGATTTTCATCGGCGAGGCACTTTTTCAAGTTTGATACGTGAAATGTGGGATGAATTCTGTTGAGTTCTTCTGGTAGGTCAAGCTTGTATGCTACATGACCTACTCTTTCGAGTATCTTGAAAGGTCCTACGTAGCGTGGTGCTAGCTTGCCCTTCTGGCCAAAACGAATCACTCCCTTCCACGGTGATACTTTTAAAAGTACTTGATCACCAATGTCAAACTCCAAGGGCTTTCGTCGTTTGTCTGCATAACTCTTTTGACGACTTTGAGCCGCTAGAAGATTGTTTCGAATTTGAAGGACCTTGTCAGTTGTTTCTTGAATTAATTCTGGACCGGTGATTTGCGCTTCCCCAATTTCGTGCCAACATACTGGAGATCGGCACTTACGACCATATAAAGCTTCGAAAGGAGCCATGCCGATACTTGAATGATAGCTATTGTTGTACGAAAATTCCACTAATGGTAGGTGAGCGTCCCAATTCCCTTTGAAGTCTATGACACATGCTCGCAGCATGTCTTCAAGGGTTTGGATGGTGCGTTCAGCTTGACCATCAGTTTGAGGATGAAAAGCGGTACTGAGGTCTAATCGTGTACCCAAGGCGGTTTGTACGGCTCGCCATGTTCGTGAAGTGAAACGACCATCACGGTCTGAAATGATGCTTAATGGTACACCATGACGGCTTACGATCTCGCTGATGTAGATACGAGCTAACTTCTCGTTCTTGAAGTCCTCGCGAATCGGGATGAAATGAGATGACTTTGTAAGACGATCGATTATTACCCATATGGTGTCATACCCACTGGAGGTGCGAGGTAACCCGGTAATGAAATCCATGGTTATGTTTTCCCACTTCCATACAGGTATTTCGGGTTGGACTAGACGTTCTGAAGGTCTTTGATGTTCAGCTTTTACTTCGGAACAGGTAAGGCACTTGGAAACAAAAACAGCGATATCCTTTTTATGCCAGGCCACCAGTAGGTGTATCGTAGGTCTTGATACATCTTGTCGGCTCCTGAGTGTATAGAGTATCGTGTTTTGTGCGCCTCATTCATGAGGAAATCACGAAGGTTATCGCGATCAGGAATCCATATGCGATTTAAATAGTATAGAATACCGTCGGATTTGGTTTCGATTTTGAGTTCAGCTCCACATGACAGCTCATCGCGTACGTCATTTTCTGTTACAGAAACATGTTGAGCTTCTCGGATTCGATCCTTGATGTCGGTTATGATTTGCGAACATAGAAGACGAATGGAGTTCGCATAACCTTTTCGACTGAGTGCATCAGCCACCACGTTTGCCTTGCCAGGATGATACCGAATTTCACAGTCGTAGTCGTTGAGAAGTTCGACCCATCTTCGTTGCCTCATATTCAACTCCTTTTGGTTGAAGATATGTTGGAGACTCTTGTGGTCAGTGTATATTTCACACTTGGTACCGTAGAGGTAATGTCTCCATATCTTGAGAGCGAACACAACGGCTCCAAGTTCCAGGTCGTGGGTGGTGTAATTCTTCTCATGAACTTTGAGTTGCCTAGAAGCATAGGCTATCACTTTTCCTCTTTGCATCAATACACAGCCTAGCCCTTGCCCCGATGCGTCGCAATATACCACAAAGTCATCGCAACCCTCAGGGAGTGTGAGGATAGGTGCGTCACAAAGTTTTTGCTTTAGAGTTTGGAAAGCTTCCTCTTGTTTAGGTCCCCATATGAAGGGTTTTCCTTTATGAGTCAAAGCCGTGATTGGTACAGCAATACGGGAAAAATTGGCAATGAAGCGTCGATAGTAACCAGCCAAACCAAGAAATGACCTTACTTCGGTAGGGGTACGTGGCGCTTGCCATTCCTGAACTGCCTTGATTTTTGAAGGATCGACATGAATTCCCTTGTCATTGACGACATGTCCAAGGAATTGTACTTCTCCTAACCAGAATTCGCATTTTGAGAACTTAGCGTAGAGCTTTTCAGTCCTTAAGAGTGTAAGGATGAGTTGAAGGTGTCGTTCATGATCGGATTTAGACTTGGAGTAGATTAAGGATGTCGTCGATGAAGATTATGACGAAACAGTCGAGGTAGGGTTTGCATACCCTATTCATTAGATACATGAAGACAGCGGGGGCGTTGGTTAAACCGAAAGGCATGACCATGAATTCGTAATGACCATAACGAGTCCGGAAGGCAGTCTTTGGGATATCTTCTTCATGCACTCTGAGCTGATGATAACCAGAACGAAGGTCGATTTTTGAAAAGCAGGTGGCGCCTTGAAGTTGGTCTAGGAGGTCATCAATGCGAGGTAGTGGATAGCGATTCTTAACCGTTAACTTGTTGAGTTCTCTATAATCGATGCACATGCGAAACGTTCCATCTTTCTTCTTCACAAAAAGAACAGGTGCACCCCAAGGCGATGAGCTAGGACGTATGAATCCTTTGTCAGTCAGCTCTTGCATTTCGGATGGGGCTAACCTATAAGGAGATTTTGCGACTGGTGTAGCGCCAGGTACAAGATCGATGCGGAATTCGACTTCTCTCACAGGAGGAAGTCCTGAAATGTTGCCGGGAAAGACTTGTGGGAATTCTTTCACAACTGGGATGTCTTCGAGTTTCCTCTCCTTGGTTCCCTTTTTGACGACTTGAGTTAGGAATGCGACATAGTTCTTGTGGAGATATCTTCGGGCTTGAAGGCAGGACATTAATTTGAGTCCTTTCGAAGGGGTTTCCCCAAAAATACGTAGGGTCTGACCGTCTACAAGAGGAATGCGAATGAACTTTTCGCGGCACACTACTTCAGCGTGATGCTGGCTGAGCCAGTCCATACCGATTATAACATCGAAACTTCCCAACTTCATAGGAATGAGGTCAACTGGAAAATCGTGATCGTTTAGAGTGAGGGTACAATTGCGTATAATAGAATTTAATGAAACGGGTTTTCCGTCAGCAACTTCCACCGTTAGAGATTCCATGAGACTAACACGAGTTTGGTTGAGGATAGGTTCAAATTCTAAGGACACAAAGCTCTTATCCACACCAGTATCGAATAATATGGATGCATAACTACCATTGATGAGAAACGTACCGTTGACCACGTTGTTGTCAGCCCTGGCTTGGTTGGCATTGATATTGAAAGCTCTCCCTCTGGCAGGTGGGGGAGCTTGGTTAGCTTGGTTTACCGGGTTTGCTTGAGCTTGGGCATGGATGATGTTCACCAAGTGTGGACAAGTGTTCCTGAAGTGGTTTGGGTCCCCACAGTTGTAACAAGCTCGCATGGTTTGCATCATGGGGTAGTTGGGTTGGTAGTAAGTTTGGGCTACGTGTTGTGCAGGTGGTAGAAGTAAGGGTTGTTGGGCTTGACCCACTATCTGATTGTGGGTTTGGGTTGGAGGTTGATTGCGGTTCATTCGTTGAAGAGTACGGCAGGTTTGGATGGTGTGACCCGCACGGCCACAGCTTGTGCAATGTTGGCAGGGGTTTTCGGGGGGGGGGGTGATGGTATTGACAGCGGTTGCATTTTGGGTGTGGGCCGGTGTATGGCTTTTTGAATGGTGCAGCTGAAGGAGCAATTTGGGTGATTGGTGCAGCAGTGATAAGAGGGTTGGTTTGAGTGACAGCAAAATTCTTGCTGTTTCGTTTCCTCTTACCAGCAAACTTCGAGGATGAGACTGAGTGGTTTGTAGTTGAGGTCTCTATGGGTGCTTTCTTCTTTTCATCTTTGAATTTGCCGTTTCAAATGCGATTTTCAGTGAGTTCTATAGCTAATTCCATTGCGGCTTCAAGTGTTGCAGGCGAAGTGCTTAAAACCGAGTCTTGAATTTTCGAAGGAAGACCTCGAATGTATTGTTCAACCAAGCGGTACACGGGGGTGAACAAATTAGGGATCATCTGGTTCAGCTCGAGAAATCTCTTATTATACAAAGTGTGATCTCCTTCCTTTTGTTTCAGTGAGTGGAATTCGTCTTCCAGCCTTTTGATTTCGCTTCTTGGACAGAAGCGTCTTGTCATGAGTTCCCTTAACTCTTCCCATGTTAAGGCCATGGCATCTTCAACTCCTCGCTTACCTTTTTCTGTGTTCCACCAGGTAAGGGCTACCCCAAACATTCTTCCAGTTGCATAACGTACCTTACGTTCCTCGGGACAATCGCAATTGAGGAAAGTGTTCTCCATTTCTTCAAACCAGTGAAGGAGGGCGGTAACACCTTCGGTCCCTTCATACTTTGGGGGATCGCAAGATTTGAAGTGTTTGTAGGAGCACTTTTTGGAAGGAGGGTTGGCGACGCTCTGGTCTTCTTGATTGGGAGGGTTGATGGGATTTGCGGTGAGAGCTTGCTGAACTTGAATCACGATGTCAGGAAGCACTGCGGCCATTTGTTTAGCAATTTGTGTGGCCAAGCGTTCATTTGATCTTCCTGACTTTCTACCTCCACGTAGTTGCCTAGCCGACATCTACAGGAACATACATAGGAAGATTGTGAGTTTAAGAATTTTCTAGGTGTCATGTGTCGTAAAAAGAATGAAAAACAACATAATTGGCAATAATTTAACTACATCCATAGGATGTCTTGGGTTTGCTCATGTTTGGGCCTCCAATGTCCCCCATACCATTGCCTGTGTAGTCATGTGGGGCCCCATGACTATTGGGCTTGGTAGGATTCACATTGGTGTCGGCGGATTAACACTCGCATCACCCGAATGAAAATCGTAAAATATGATTGCGAGATGTATGGTATGAGGGTGTCCAGGTGTAGACACAATGACAACTCAAAGTGGGGTTAGCTCACACGACGTTTGGTATAGCATGCTTTGGCCTAATAGGTCCTTCGTACTCTCATCGTTAGTCCCCAGGTAGGCAAACTAGTCCTTTATTTTGGATTTATACGAATGCCAAGCCTAGACAGGACGTTCCGACTACCGGTACTCGTACCCTTCCATTTACTACATGCCCGTCATGAGAACTCACTTTGATGTGATTTGAAAAATACAAAAATCATGGGAATCGTGAGGTGTGTGCTCTCATGGATATGATATGTTATGAGGATATGATTCATGATGAGCGTTGCATAATAACATGTATTTGTGAGCATGCTTGCATAACATTGAGTGTGAAAATAAACATAAAGCATATAAACATCATGAATTTTGTATGTAACGCATAAACAATTTAAAATTTAATCAACTATAGTATAGGCTCTAAGAGTCTAATAACCTATCCTATATCCCTATAGTCACAAGCTCTGATACCAATCTGTCACACCCCGACCCGCAGCGGAATAAAAGTCGGGGCGTAATTGGGTTATCACCAAAGCTCATTGATGTTTACTAAGATGTTTCATATTTATTAAATTCAAATTACAACTTAAATATCCGAAACAAAATTCATACAATTACAAGAAAATGAAACTACATAATTATTCCAAAGCATAAACTTGTTTATTCTTCTAGGCCTTCCTAAGTGTTTCTTGTCTCAGCTGGATCACCTGTATCATGTGTAAAAACGGGGGATATTTTGGGTCAACAAAAGTTGACGAGTGAACCTTGATAAAACATTTTTACTAATTTCTTGTTTTATTTAATAAAGAAAATTCGTGCAATAATCACATGTGAGCAAACATATATAGATAAACAATCACAAACCACTTTGGATGAGTATATGACATGAATGATGATGTACGTGAGATCAAGGCTCAATCAAACGGAGCCGATCTAATGAGGCTCCTGATGCTCAACCCGTATCCCACGGGGAACTGATGGACCTAATGAAATGCGTGCACTGAAAATGAAAATCCAATCTACTATAATTCACACAACAATTGATACACATTTGATATACATTTGATCACGGATATGATGTATGTACAAGTGTTTAAATAAAATAAAAGAATTATACGACACATGATACACCCCAAAACATGATTAAAACGGGGAATTGGTAGAGATTCACTCACAATTGGTGCGTTCTTTGATGACGATGAAGGCGCACGAATTTATGATTCAATTGACGAGGGAAAAACTAACCTAGATAATAACAAAATGATTCGATATATAAATAAATTTTATTTGAGATTAATATTTTTAATTAGTGCTCTTAATGGGATTTTTAGATTTATTTTTGTGAGTTTAAGGAAATTTTCTAACTTTAAAAATCCTATTTTTAAGTATTTTTAATTAATTTTCCATATAATTAAATAAATAAAAATAATAAAAATTGGGTTGACTTTCTGACAGTTGACCGGGTCTGACCGGTCAGACTGTGTTTATTCTATGCGGCTAGTGAGGTTCGAGCTCGGGACCTCTCGTATACGTGCACGCAGCTCTACCAACTGAGCTACGTGTCTAACCTGAAATATTCTCTGTTTTAATTATATATATACTAATTAACCTTAACCTTATTTGGTTTTTATTAAAAATGATTTATATGGCCGAACCGGTTGCAGAGACCCGGAGTCGAACTCGGGACCTTTGGTTCGAGTGCGCACAGCCCAACCAGTTGGGCTGTGTGTCTAATCTGTTTAACTACTGGATTATATTCCTCTTATGTATATACTGTGAATTGATCTGATTAGGTTTTAAAAATGTTGGTTTTATTTCTGAAAGTCGGTAACGTGTGCGATTCGAACCCGGGACGTGTGTATTGTATTTGCACACAGTCCACCGCTGGACTGTGTGTCTAACCCGGTTAAATATCCGATTTTAATTATATTAATACACATATTCAACTTCATCTTCTTCACTTAAAAATTTCCGACAGTGATTCCGGCTGAACGAACTGAACTAACAGTTTCGATTATTGTGTTGAGCAATTAGATTACTAAGCAAGAGATAGCAAGAAGGTTTAGATGATTATACCGATCGGCAGTGAGGCTTCGGTTCTCCAGTGATATTCCGGCGAGTGCGAGAATTTCCGGCGACGTTGTCTGAGACAGACTCTGGTTGACCAATTAAGGTTAATACATGCCGAATAATGGATTACAAAAAAAAAGAATTGCGAATTATACCGATTAGGAGTAAAGCCTCGGTTTTCCGGTGAAATTCCGGCGAATGCGAAAATCTCCGCCGACGTGTTTTGGAAGGAATAAAGCTTCGGAAACGAACGTGGTTCTGAGCGAAAGGTTTACAGGAAGTTCAAGTGGGTATTTATAAGGAGGAACAGCTGATTTGGGTTTGAATTAAGGTCAAAGTTCGCGGTCAATGATTTCCGACGGTTTTTTTGACTGAAATTGATTGCCGGCAACGGTTATAACTGATGTCGAATTTAGTTTGTGCGTTTAAGTCAAAGGAAAAGGCAACATTTAGCGGAGTCTTGGTTTTTCTCCGGCGATTTCGCATTCTGAGCGCGCGTTGATTTCCGGTTTTGATTTCGGGTTTTACTTTAAGTATTATTTGTTTCAGTATTTGTCACCAAGAAAGTGTGTGGCAGAGTGGTGTGGTGTGTGTTTGACTTTGCGGGAGACCCGGGTTCGAGACCCGGCGGCTCCATTTTATTTTCTATTCACTTATTTTTATTATTTATTAATTATGGTTTTTAAATTCTAAAATGTTTATTAATTATGTATTATTTAAAATAATCTGAACAATAAATACGCAACGAAAATTTATAACTGAATACTTGGTTACTAAACCAAGCGGGTTTTGAAACCCGTTTTTTGACGAATGTTACAGAAACCCACATCTACGAGCATAAGGTGATGACTACATGATAGCACGAGGCTAGTATGTGGATTGCGTACCTGGCCAGTACGCAAGAAGCATATGAAACTTGTGACGCCATGATAATCAATACAGGTATGTCTGATAGAATTGGAAGGTAACTGACCGTGCGGGTGAAAGAAGTTATAAAACTCTCAAGAAGAAAATGAGGGTATTCTATAAGAATGAAATGTTTAAATCCGTAGGTGAATACGGATTAAACACGTAAGAACGGAATGTACGAATGAAAGGTTTGAATCCACTGATGGATTCAAACATAAAAGAACTAAAAGCAAGATGGAAAGGTTTGAATCCACTGATGGATTCAAACATAAAAGAACGAAAAGTAAGAATGAAAGGTTGGAATCCACTGACGAATTCAAACATAAAAGAACACAAAGTATGAATGGAAGGTTTGAATCCGTGCATAAAAGAAACTAAAGCATGAGTGAAAGATTAATATCCGTAGACAAATATGGATCAAACACATAAGAGTAATACGTAAAATTGAGAAGACTGAAATTCTTGAGTAAGTAAGGGCAAAACACGTGTGGGATAGATTATGGGTGATTAACAAAACAAGAGTAAAAAAATGTATATATAGTTTAACTTCCTGAAAGGTCAATGAAGTTTGGATGATTAACTATAAGGCAAGTAATTGTAAAATAGCATGCAGGGTTTGATGCATGAAGTAAGTATAACTCTTTGAGAATATATTGTAATATTGAGAAAAGTTTAGTTGAAGGAAAGAAATATTGGATAAATTACATGTTGCGCATGTTAGCAAATGACACATGAGAGTTAAAATTGAATGATGGGCTAGGACCTGGATGAACGACATAAGTAATTACAAGGAAATAAGATTTTCTCATAAAATGCTAAAACCATGTTCTTAAAGTATGGTTGATTTGGAAAGAAGTACAAACGTGTACTTCAATACATGTACGGAAGCAGAAGTGCCAGTTTGACCTTGAAAAGTCAAACTGTAGAAAGTTAGCGAAATAATTAACAAAATGAAAGAATCGTATGCAGAACTAGTATGTGTGATATGTCATAGCATACACGTAAGAAATTTGTAAAAGAATTGTAGGTGCTTAAACAGCGAGTAGAATGAATACTACAAAAGAATGTATTAATGGCCAGTACCGTTAAGAATTTGCTAACCTTGATGCTGAGCTTGTTGGCCATGTTCATCTGAACAAGACATTGTTGAACATATGTGCATAGGCGGAAGCTCAACAAATGAATGGGTGCGATCAATTCGAGTATTGCATAAACTCATGAAGAATGAGACCGATTCGAATCAAGGACCGTCGGGTATGCAATAGGATCAAGGATAGTAAAATGTTTTAGCTCGCAACCATGAGTAAGAATTGGTATATTGAATGATTTGCTTTAATGGATAATATAAGAAGGAAATCATGTTAGTAGGAAAATAACTCCAAAATTCTTTTAAGTAAAAGTTTAGAGAATTGGTTACACGTTCACACGAAGTGATCACGAGACATACTCGCCTAGTAGGGTAAGTAATGAGTAAAGGAGGCTAATTGTGTAGTGATATGAATGAGATAGGTTGAGGCTTACTTAAAGGTATGTATGATATAAGTAACGATAGTAGCTGTTGAATGACGATTAATCCTTGACAAGTACGAATAAGTAGAGTACTTGAACTCAAACCAAAAGCTCACGCAAATGTGTGTTCGTTCCAAGACGCAATACAAGTAAGTATTTTGAAACTTCAATGTTATATTTTGAGTTGGAAACAGGAATAAATATTGGGTATTCCATTATAATAACCTGGGTAGGAAAGTTACAGATGGTTACAGGAGATTACGGTACTTCAAGAAATCATTTCGGGATGGAACGGGGCTAGAAATTGGATTTTTGTTAGGCTGTTTGAGCTGAAACAGCGTTAGCAGACCAGAAATGGCGTCGACGACGGCCCCTCATGGCGTCGGCAACGCCACTCCTAACTTCCGACGCGTTAAACTACTGTCTACGCAAATAATTCAGCGATGCTCAAATCTAGACCCCGTCGGCGACGCAGTCTACGATCGTCGCCGATGCCATACCCAGAATTACTTCGTTGATTTTGGTTACTTTGTTATACCAAGGCTCCCAAACCCATTCCGGACCTTTGTTAAGCTTTAGAAAGGCACTATAATCCTAAGGGAAAACAGTGGTTACAAGCGGGTTAACCTAAATGGCAATAGTGAATGTATAAATAAATAGAAAGTTACATGCATAGACGAAAGAATGTTTCGCTCGGCATTTCGAGAATGTTTGTGATAAGAATTAAGTGAACCCATAATTTATGGGAATGGGATGTTGAAAATATACACTTGAAATAAATTTAACGAATGAACCGCTAGTGATGATATGTACTAGGAACTAGGATTGTAAAGAGAAGAAGACACTAATAAGAGCTCTGGATGAGATTCCAATCTTAGGTGATTACAAAAGAAAAATTTGCTTGATTCAAGAGCGTAGTAACAATGCGTACAATTACGTTTATGCATGAATGAAACTTTTGCCAAGATCAAGAATGTAGTCATGTTGTAGTAAACATCATAAATAGATAAAAGGTAAAAGTAAAATTGGTCTAGTAGGAATTAGAAAGGTTTCGGGGACGAAACCTATTTTAAGGGGGGTAGATTTGTAACGCCCCAAAATTTGAATATTTATATTCGTTATATGTTCTATAAGCTATAGCATGAAATAAATCAAACTAGCTTCTGATACGAATAATTTATGATTAAATTTCCTAGATTTGTGGCATGGAGTGGGTTAGCTAGTTATAAACAACATAACAAAATCTTGGATTTAATACTGGAAATGAAGTTATGGTTAAATAGGAAAGAATGGCAAAGTTGAGGACTAAACTTGACAAAATGGAATGAAGTTCTATTTAAAGAAGAAATTGGAATGTGTTAGTGGGTGTGTCGTGAATGAGCAGAGTAAGAGAAGGAGAAGAGGTAAAAACCCCTCAAGAACAAGTGAAGAATTCACCAAATTGAAGAAGGTTGGCTTGGTGATCAAAATGCATGTGTAAGCAAGAGCATCATCTAGCTTCAACAAGTATATGGTAAGGTATAGAATTGATTTGGTGACTTTAATAGAATTAGAAGTATAACCAGCCTTGATCTTATATGAAATTAAGTATGAATATGTGTTAGCATCATCATAGGGAAGATGTGATATGTATGATTGTTATTAATTTGATGTTAAAAATGAAAACCCACTAGTTGGATGATGAAGATGACATGGGTGTTACACCATGTCCAAATCTTGTTCAATGTTGATGTACTATGGTCTGTATGATGGATTTTTGTAGATGAATTGAAAGAGATGTGGTGCTTGATATGTTTAATGTTATGATAAGAATGGTGCATGTTGTAAGTAAGAAACTTGATGAGTTACATATGAACTCGGAAGTTTTGGTATAAACTACTTGTACATTGTGCTTTTAAAGTAGTATGCACACCAAGTGTATGATGAAATGTCTAAGTGAAGCTAGGATATGAGATTGTATGAAATGGCTTGATGAATATATGAATGAAATAATGATGATGTAATTAGTAGTAAACTAACTTGAAAAATGTGCTTTAGATGGAACTCGCACAAAAATCCGGGTGAATGTATGTTTTGGTCGAGATTATGCATTAGAAGCTTGTACATTGTGCTTGAATGGATGATGCTCCCCATGTGTTCTATTAGTTGCTTGATTTGCGATTAAGAGGTGAATGCGTGCTAAATATATATCATATGACCTTATTAATAAAGGATGATGTTGTGATCATGTTAGATAAACTAACCTTGTATATGTTTGTCAAACGTGAGATGATGAAAGTAATTGCATATGAAAGTATGTGTATATAATTAGGTGATCATGTGGTTGTAAGTATGTTACATCATGAGTATCCATTATCTAAACCCCTTTGTTTTACCCAAACATCCAACTCATTGTGGGACATAAAATCCTAAACAACATAAATGAAAAATATATATAACATTATCTATATATATTAACAAAATATATGACATTTAGAATAATATTTTAAGAAAATATATAACATTTATAATACATTTTAACAACATATATAACATTCATAACTAATCATGTTGGTACAAAACTTCTAGGTAATCGGGTTGCTTGTCACCAATGACTCTTGGGTGTAAGAAGGCTCACCAACGTCTTGTTGTTTGTACAAGGCCTCGCTAACGAAAAAGTTGTTGCCATAGTTTTGTTGTCCGTACGAGGCATCATAGCCGACTTCGTAACCCGAACACCCGTAATCGTATTCACCGCTAGGCACAACAAACTGAAAAAGCCGACGGAGAAAAGATGACAGTAAATCTAAAGCCAAATTAAAACAAGTAAATAAATGTTTTCCTGGTTCATGTCTAGCAAAAACGGTCAGCTAGGCACAGCAAACCAAAAATAACCAACGGATAAAAGATCGCAATGAGTCTAACGCCTAATTCAAATAAGTAAATAAATGTTGACCTCGTTTAGATCTGGCAACATTGGTTCCTTGTGATAAGAATGAAAGTCGGACACGACCTCCTCTGCGTGATCATCATTTACTCTCCCATCGTAAGAATTAGGGACGTCAAACCCTCCTAAAATAATGGTGTGGCAAGTATTTCATAAATAAAACAAGTTAATAAATACTATATCATACTACTTTCTGGAGTAAACGTGCTCGTGTTGTTGCCGGATGATTCACCAAAAACATAATTGAGGTCGAACCAAGACATGCTTAAATTGTTTCTCGAAAGAAGGAAAAAGAGAAGATGAAACAATGCTCCCTTCGTCTCCCTTCATCGTTTATAAAGACAAAAAGTTGAATTCATTTTTTAGAGTCCTATACAGGTCGTATAACCATAGGTTTCGAATAAGGCTTACGTAATATCACATCCATCACTTTTTGTCCTTGTTGAGTGACATCATACTACCTCATGCTTAATACGGGTCGTATAGCTCTGTACGATCTGTATAGGGTTCACTTGTGACAACAATGTCCACCTTTGACTGACCTTGGGAATTGTTATTGTTTTGAACGGGTCGTATAGGCCTATACGATCCATATTGAGGATGCCGCCTTAAGGACCCAATGTCTCTAAATAATACGACCCATATATTATATACCAAAAGTTCATTTCTAAACATAAAACACAGAAATACAAAATTAAGTATTTAATATAAAATATATTATGTAAATTACAAGCAAGAATTGATTAGTTTTTGCTAATATGCCTTTGGCCTCATCTAACACCATGTGCAAACTGCCAACTTCCCTTATTCACCTAACCATCGTGTTCTTATGCCTTTGGTGTTTATTTCTTTAGAATCCTCCGATTTCTACAACCTGTTCGAATTCGCTTTCGATTAACTAGAATCAAAACCTTTTAATAGATGAGTTCCATATTTTACAAGTGTTAATTAACAACAATTTAATTGTTTGAAATATAAGAAAACGAAGACATGTGATACCTATGTTACCTATGTTAGTATAATTGTGTGTCGGTAACTCTCCCCCCACACCCCTTCTAGTTTTGCCTATTCCTGAAGTTTCTTACCCCATAGCCAACAATATAGTTTTATGTCATACATAATGCGATAAGTACGTATGCCTCACAAAACTTTAAAACTTTTAAAATAAATTAAATTCCCACCTTATTACATGTACTTTTATTTGTTTTTCATATTCTCTGTATCACATAAATAGTACGGTAACGAGTTAAGTGTCGCCTAGATAAAACATGCCTAACACTTCGAAAACTTATGAACTCAGGGCAAAAAGATATTAGTAACAAAAAACCTTAATTGGGATATTCTAAAAGACATAATATATATCAAGTCTAAAATTAGGGTTTACCCACCAACACATGTACAAGAATATCACACGGGAAGGCGATAAAGAAAAGAAGGCCAAAAGAGGTTGGTAGAAGAGTTGTAGTTTGTACCCCCACAAGTCTTCTTTATGTACCAATGCACATGCTAATTAGTTGGCTTTTAAAGATTAGGTATATCAATTAAATTCGAACAATAATGTGTAACTTTAGGAATTTGTATGGTGTTGTTTGATTAAAAAGAAAAAAATTTCTCTAAAGTATTTAAGTGTTCTTAACAAAACCTAGCGAGGTGTTCTAAGAAGATTGGATAATATATTACTTCACGGATATACATATCTAATAATATGTTTTTATAATAAATATTATGCTGGTGATATATACTAATTGATATGTTTTTATAGTTTGTTAGAATAAATTACACAAATGATTTTGATGGTAAGTTTAGATTACAGTTTAATCATTTCCTTTTCTAAAGTACATGCTCAATCTTTATTATTCACTTAGTTGTAACACGTTTGATCAATTTAACTAACCAATAATCATTATGTTAAGTTAATAATAAATGATTATTAGTTAACATGTAGAGACAATCTTGAAAGGTAGCTCTCTTGATTTGGGGAAACAAGAAAAGCGAACAGGTTGAACGATATTCGTGTGTAATAGGGTTTTGACTTAATTTGGAATAACATACAACCAGTGTCGTAAGAATTATTAGACGCTAGTCAGTCGGTTGGGTTACGACTAGTGATTAATCGGGATTAATCGAATTGAGATTTTATGTGTAATTTTTAGTTTTATATGTATATACACACATTTTTATATGTATTTTTGTTCAGTAGACATGTTTTAACATCTTATTCGACCCATCTTTTCAAGTAGATAAGATTAATTGCATGATTTACATATTTTGATCAAGAATTTGGTCGGTTGCTAAATAATCACCAATTTTTGGCCAGCTAGGACTGGATTTGACCACTGTTAACTGTCTACTGCTTAATTGGCCGATTAGATAAAAAATAATTGGTAAACCTTCGACTAGAGATTCATCGATGACTAATCGGAGGCTAGTCGGGATTCTTACAACCACGTATATAACTTATAATACAAAATAGTGGGTCTCAAAACCGAGTCCAAGTAAGTAGTTACCTGCCACTGTGAGGCTAGCCTAATTGATAGAGATACATGCTTGTTAGAAAGGAGGTCCTATATTCAAACCTAGACAACAAAAGTATTCAAAATAGTTTGTGTAAATTAGCTTAGAAGTAACATTTCTAATCTAATTAAAAAAACAGTTATCCATCTCACAAGCCAACCAAAAAACACTGTACCCTCTGTCTCTCCTCCCTTTACTCATAGAAACCCATTTGAGGACGCTCTTCCGCAAAATTAACCCTCTGTCCTCGTTCCCCTCCCATCTCTTCTCTACATCATGGCCTCCTCTCTCAACATCATACCCTCTCTTCTAAAGTTTCCTCAAATCCAACTATTGAAGATTCTCGAATACTACCCAATCATTTATCCAATATGTTGTAGACGCATTTTGATTTGTATTTCTTCGATAAAAAAAATCATGGTTCTTTCTTGGAGCTAATATAATTGAAAAAATAAAGTTTTTCTATATATTTATGTTATTTAAATAATAATATTGTGTTATTAATTTAGTTGGATCAACTAACAAACTTTCTTAATCTACTCCTAAACTACATCAATATCCATTATACGATTAGAACCCTTAACTAGTTGATGAGCAACACTTTTACTACACATTTTAAACCATGACTAATGGACATTATGAAGGCGTCAAGGGACTTGATATCGCCCTCAACACTGCCCCTAGAGCATTATAGGAGTATGAAGAGTGATGGACATTTTTTAGTATAATGTTAAACAAGAAGAAAAAATTATGGAAAGTAATGGTGAAAAGAGCATTAACTATTATATATTTTTTAATAGGGTATTATGATGTTGTTATGATAAAAAACACCCTTTAGAAACATTAACCATTATGAATACCTTTATACCAATATACCACGAGCCCATTTTTCTAACAAAAATGTTATTGGTATGTTATTAATTACAGTTGAATTTGAATAGGAAAGTGGGTAAAGTCTATACCGACCTCTGCCCTAACTGATAGCAAACAGTAAAGGCATCTCTAATGCATGTTGTATGAAATAGATTTTTATTGATCGCAATAAATACAAACCACTCAACTATAACTGTTGACCTGGGTTACATCCATAGAGTTAGACCATGTACCGCAAACAAGCTTTTTAGTGCGGGGCGCACACATCTAAATAAAAAAACGAATAAATTACACATATGATTTGATAACTCCTAGTGTATCATTTGTTTACCTACCCCTCAGTGGCCGGCTGTGAAGAGGTGTGTGGAGAGGACCTTCGCACAGGGTCCGTAATTTCGAGGGGCACATAACTTAAAAAGAAACCAATATATATATATATACTAACTCAAAGATAGGCTAATTTACAAAACAATATCTATAGTTTAGTAATTAGCCAATTGACATTACGTTTAGTAAGCCCAATACTCATTTGATTTTAAATAATAATAATAATAATAATAATAATAATTATAATTATTATTATTATTATAAAACATTACGGAAGAACACATTTTTTCAAGCTCGAACCAAGTATATGAGTTCTCAAAGACGCCTCTGCGACCCCTCATGGCATTTTATACCTGTGATGGATGGCACTTGCTGAGTTTTTATCGATTACAATATAAGCTAAGCCATATATCTTAACACACAATATACATACATACATATATATATATATATATATATATATGAGAAAGAAACAAAAAAAAACCTTAGTTAAGAATCCAAAGAAACCTTATCTCCGTCATCAATTCATTTAATTTATTGTGAAACCTTAGTTAAGAATCCAAAGATTAATCAAGTACGAAAAGATGCTTTCTAGAATTTTTAACAGTCTGACACAAAAATATACCTACTTGTAATTGTTACACAAAAAACTATCTATAAAAATGTAACATATTGTTACATGCACTATATAACTAAAAAAACTTCGTAAATTTTGAAAATATTGAAAATTGTAACAGTTGAAGTTCAAAAAAATTGAAAAAACTGCTATCAAAACCCATAAAATATGTAACAAGTGAAGTTAAAAAACTGTAACGCTCAAAAATTGCAACGCATTCACACATTCTCTCTCCTCATCGGAAACCCTTAACAATATCACTGGTAACCATCATCGTCGGAACCCTTACAACCCAAACCATCGTAGTTCCCTGTACCCGCCGATAAACAATACCATGATTTCTCTCTGTAACAGTGCTTCAGTCTTTTCAATTTCCCTCTATACGAACTCTCTCTACAACAGTGTTTCTCTCTTTTCCTCTCTCATGTACACTCTCCTCTCTCTCTGCGATCTCTCTCTGTCTACCTCTTTCTCTCTATAATTTTTGAAAATAGAAAGGGTTAATGTGGGGTGTGGGTTTCTTTGTGGGTCACATTTGTTTCAAACAAGTTAAATTGTTTTTATATCTTTTAATTTTTATTCTTAGTCTTTTTTAGGTCATGTGTGGTTTAATCATTTCAAATTCATATAACTCTTTTTTAGGTCATGTGTGGTTTAATCATTTCAAATTCATATAAGTGAGAAAACTAACATCAATTCATGTAAGAAAGTATCCGAATAACAAGTTGTGCAACCACAAAAAACATACACGTAATTTGAAAAAAGTATAGACAAAAACTAAAACTTTGTCAAACCATAAAGAATATCTATGCATTTTACTAAAAAAACGTTAATACTATATATTTTAAAAGTAAATCTTAAACATATTAAAAATACCTGCATTTTAGTAAATTAATATAATTAATAGTACAAACTTTAAATATGTCTTCGCAACTCTCAATATTATATATATATATAGGCATGATTTAGAGAAAACGCCTATAAGTATGAAAATGGTGAGAATGCTCCTCATCCGTTGAATGAAAACAATCAATGGATTATATTGGCACGGTGACGTTTTTGTAAATAAAATCAACTTTCGAATGTGGGCGCGCTTCATTAAGGGCAAAAAGGTAAATGTGCATCTACAAAACCTATAAAAAACGGGAAACATTTATACTTCCCAGAGAAACTCCTCCAATTCCAACGAAAACGCAAAAACCCTAGAAAACGCGAAGCAACAATATTATGGCGTCGAATAATCAAACAAGATCCAGAGGCAAAAAACATAGTGAGTTAACTTCGATTTATATTATGATAGTTTAATGATGTTTTTGGCGTTTTAATTTTATCATTAATTGCAGTTTCTATGGATGAGTAATCCGGGGAGTCGCCTGCTCCAAAACGCCAAAGAACCACCGAGCAACGAAACAAGGCAACAACAAAACATGGCACGTATGGTTACTTTTTATGATGTTTTTTTTATAAACTACATATATCATATGTAAATATACTTTTGATAGTTTGCTTCTAAACGCCAAAAAATGTATCGTTTGTATAATATTCTTTGGCTGTATGAGAACGCTATATTACATATATCATTTCTGTTATTAAAACGTCATGTATCACTTAGAATTGTCTTATTAAACAACATATATAATTTACTAGTACTAAAACGCCATGGAAATTAAACATAATTTATAGGCAAAGAGGAAATTAAAGTAACAATAAATGTGTACACAGGCAAGCCCAACACGCAAATAAGAGTAAGGCCTTAAGTCAGAATGTTGAGGTGGAGGAACAACCATTTTTCAATTCAGTGGGGCTAGAGTTTTGTTAAGAGTAAAGCATACAAACTTAACTAGTTGGTTTATAAATCTGAATAAAGATCAAAGACATGCAGTACATGACATGGGATTTGGTGCTGCCTTGAAGATGATAATAGATAACATACCCACAATGCTTGGGTATTGGTTGGTTGAAAATTATAATGAAAGAACAAACAATCTAAATGTTGGAAACCATATAATACATATCAATGACAGATTGATAAACTCTTTAATGGGTATACCGAATGGAAACGTGGTCGTGAAGGGGAAAAAAGTCAACAAATAAAGACAATGTAGTGGATGAGTGGAGAGCATAGTTCAAAGGGACTGACTGTATTACCAGACCAAGTGTGAAGCTCTTCTTTGATGACATCTTGCCTCAGATTCATAGCTTCGGGAGAAACTTCTGCCTAAATTTCCTTGTAGCATTTTTCACTTTAATTGGGCATGCAAGTGATAATGTGGTCGTCAACCAACTGTTCTTGCACCACGTTACACAAGACATTCAAATAAACCAATTAAACTAGTGTGGTTATCTCATCCAATGCTTGCAAAACACCAAAACCGCATGGTCTCCAAAAAAACATTTCATAGGGCCCTGATTGTACTTGTGGTAAGAAAACAATTATAATAGTTTGAACAAAATAACAAATTTATAAATTAAAATTTTATTGTATTACAACTTGCCTTGGTGAATGATGCTTGCAATAGACAAAGGTTGCAACGACAAAAAGGGTACCCAATTGAGTGGGTTGCAATAAAAACTCTTGACATGTTTGAGAGTATACTAGTTAAAAGGAAATAATGTGGAAAGCCAAAAGCCAAGATGGAAATAAAATTAAAAAGCAAACTGTTAAGAAGACTAAGAAAACAGAGTTACAACCAGTTGTTCAAGAACAAGCCACACCAAAGAGAGCAGAAAAATGCAGGGTGTTGATGAAGAAGATGATGATGCTGATGATGTTGATAATGAAGATGAAGTTGATGTTCAAAATGTTGATGAACATGCTGATAATGATGATGATCATGATGAGGTGGATGATGATGATGGTTTAGGTCATGATGATCATTATGATGATGCTGAAGACAACCCTGAAGTTCAAAACGCCATGATGATAGATGATGACAATGAAGAGGCTTTCTACCAAAGGGTTGTGGATTAAGATATAGAAAGCCAAATAGGATGTTCGAAGTTTCTGCATCAGGGAACCATGCTCTAGTCAGAGAAGTAACGCAGTATGAAAACCATGGTGCTGGTGAGAAACAACAAAACAATGAAGCTGAGGAGGTATGTTATTCGAATGATAAGTATAACAATAAACACAAAATGGCATACTTAATAATTTCTTTTTTTTGTTTAACAGGCAATGACTGTGTAACACCCCAAAATCATATATATATATATATATATATATATATAATATATATATATATATATATGTGTGTGTGTGTGTGTGTGTGTGTGTGTATGTGACTATGTTAAGATAAGAATGTAAATAAGATTAAACTTAAAAAGAAAAATGTTTAAGCCAAGAATAATATAAACACAATAATTGAGGGGCCATATATGTATAAGTTGAAAGATTAGTCCATATAATAAAATTAAAACACAAAAACACACACACCAGAGGTGTGTGTGTCGACCAAGCAGAAGAAGAAAGGGGAAAACCCCTTGTTCAACACAAATTAGCAAAATTGATAAGGGAATTGAAGTTCTAATTGATGCATGAACCGAGAATGTTGATCATCTAAGTATTCTTATCAACAAGTAAGTTAAATTTCAAGATTTGGTGAATTTGATGAAGTGGGTTATGAATAATCTATGAATGTATAACGAAATTGAGCATGAATGCTAGTGTTATCAACATGTAGAATCTGTATTGTGCTTAATTTAGATCTTATTGATGAATTGGGGTAGAACCCACTTGCATGTTGTAGGATGATGAAGATGGAGAAGATTATGTGAAAAATTAGTATAATGATAATGTTTGAAAGTTACATATGATAAGTAATTTTGTTGGATAAATTGTTATAAAACAGAAGTTATATGGTTATGATGTTGATTTGTGAAGATTTAATGGTTTTGTTAATCAATGCATGAACTAGGAAGAATGTGCTTAATTTACTTGTACACTATGCTCTATTGATGATATGCACACAACATGTTCGATGAAATGCCTTGATTGATTTAGTTATGTTTTGAGATGAACCTTTGTGGATTGAATGTATTTGAATGAAATGGAAGTGAATGTAGTTATTAGCTCCATATTGAATAAAGGAGAATGCATAGTGGTAAATCTATATGAAAGCTAAAAGTGTGAAGTTGTAATATATAGGAGCGAAGAAGGAAGAAGGCACAAGCCAATTCAAGACACAAGCAACGCTAGATCACGGTAAGTTCATACGAACTTCACTTTAGTTAGCTTAATGTAGAATTGGGTATTGATTTCATCTCATTATCATCGATCCATATGTATAGTCTGATAGAACATGATATATGGAATATGTCATATAATAAAAATGACCATATGACGATCCGATGCAAACGGGTCGAAACGGAATGTAATAAGGATGACCGTATGACGATCCAATGCAAACGGGTTGAAATGGAATGTAATATGAATGACCATATGATGATCCAATGGGAACGGGTCGAAGAGGAATGTAATAAGAAGGATTGTGTAATGACCTGATGTAAACGGGTCAAAATAGAATGCAATAAGAAGGGTTGAATGATGACCTAATGTGATCAAGCATAAATAGGAAGTAAAAGAAATAACTAATGATAATGATAACTGGTATAATTACCATATAGTTATAAGTTAGAATCCGAGGTTAATTTCTAATTATGACCTCACTAACGGGTTAAACAAACAAATGTTGTGTATGATGAAATCTTGATATTTAAAGAATTATACTAATGATGTTTATGTTGAGTTTGATAGGAAAATCCCATCATGGATGACTACGAGCTTGGAATACTAACACACACTTCATCGCCCTCAGCACGCTTCCGGATTAAATGTTGTAAACGGGTCAAAATACTTTTGTCGTCTTTTGGTCATGATGTTGAAAAACCTTACTCAATATCATGTGTTTATAACTTTAGTAAATGTTGTCGGGTTCGTAGTTTGTTCAAAATTGTTAATTATGTATGTTTATATCAAATTACTTTAATGTTGTGAAGAAGTTCAAGTTGGTTCGTAAATTATCTGCTTCAATCTCGATTTTGACCTATGGTAAGATTAAAGGGCATAACAAGTTGGTATCAGAGCCCAGGTTTGAGGGATTCGAGCGCGATAAAGTGCTTGAACTCAAACCGAAAGCTCATGAGAAAGTGTGTGTTCGCTCCAAGGCGCAAGAAGAGGTAAATTTTTTTTAGAAGTCATTTATAAACCATGATACGAATGGATAATGTTATGAGAAGTTTAGTTAAGTGAAAACAGATACACATTAGTGGAAAGGTGTGTTCAAAACCCTCGGTGACCGGAATAAATCGAACAAGTTCGAAACCGGTCAAAAGAATGCAAGGATAGAGCCGCAGATGGAAACCGTAAGCTACGGTAAGATCACCGTAGCTTACGGTGAGTCCTGAAGGATTAGAAGAATTGCAGCAGTTACTAACCGTAACCTATGGTTTTTAACCGTAAGTTACGGTGATAAACCCCTGTTTAATTGTCATCTACCGTAAGCTACGGTAGGTATACCGTAGCTACGATGAGGAGTGAGGTGCCAAATGGAGAGTGCCATAGGCTACGGTAGGTGACCGTAACCTACGGCCAACGATTTCTGACGAGTCTAGTTAAGGATCACCGTAAGCTACTATGAGTAAACCGTAGGTTACGGCGAGATTGATGAAACAAGTAAATATTTTTTAATTTTGATAAAAGGTTATGCATAGAAACCTCGTATTCCTTATGACTTGTGTGTATAGACCCCAACAAAAATCCTGAGAGGTTACTATTGTCTTTAAGGATGTTGGAGAAACGCAAATACGTCTCATGAATTCATTTTGGGAATGTTTAAGGTGTAAATGCAAATAATAACTCTTAGGAATTATAATCATTACGCTCAAATGTATGTATTGTATAGTCCATCGCGATCAATGAGAATGATTATAAATAATAACCCAAAATTTATAGAATGCAATAGCGATGGCATGAGTTAAAGTATGATGAAGTGAAGTATGTAAATTAACGAGTATGATAAATGTTATTGTAGATGGAAGATGAAATAAATGTGAATGATAATGAAGCGGCACTATAAGAAGCAATGAACGACACAATTTAGAAAGAAGTAGAGAAAGCCATTCAAGCCAATCTTCCTCGAATGGCTCAAGAAGTAGAAAGCCGTGTTTTAAAAGCGGTTGAAGCCATGATGGTGAGTAAAATGAAAGAATTGAAAGAAACGATAAATGAACCCCAAAGTAAGAAAGGGACTCGAAGGTGCACGTATAAAGAGTGCATGGCTTGTAACCCCTCACCATACAAGGGGGAGATTGATCCTATCGCATGCCAAAGGTGGGTCTCGAGCACGGAAGCGTTGTTTGTAAGAAGTCGATGCGAAAAATAAGATCAGGTGATGTTTGCAACAGGCCTACTCCAATTCTAAGCTAAGGATTGGTGGGATCCCTATTGTAAAGAGGCGGGAGAAGATAAGATCCAAACTTTAACGTGGCAAGAATTTAAGGAACCTTTCTTAAAATATCATTGCCCGCAATCTGCTATTGACAGAATCCAGGAGGATTTTCTGCGTCTTCGCCAGAAAGATGAATCAATCGACGAGATCACCAACATCTTCCTTGACAAGCTGAAGTTTTGTCAAGAAATAGTGGGAATAGAAAGAATGAAGATAATTCGTTATCATGACATGTTGAAGGCTGAGTATCGAGAGTTTAAATCTCCTTCCAAATGTAAAACCCTGAACGAACTCATTAATTGGGCTCGGGATAGAGAAATTGAACTGGAACGACAAGTGGAAAGGGGTGAGAAGAGATCTTCTGAGAAGTTCACCAGTTCAAGTCCATCAAAGAAGCAGAAGTTCCAAGATCATGGTAAGAAGGATAAAATGAAGGGAGGTATTCCCAAATGCAAGATTTGCGGGAAGCTCCATATAGGGGAATGTTTAATGGGTTAGAAGGGATGTTATAACTGTGGTCAAGAAGGACACTCGTACTACAAGTATCCTAATCCCTCGAGAACTTGCTTTAACTGTTTTCAACCGGGTCATATCAAGGCGGAATGTCCAAAGCTTCAACATAAACCGGACAAGGAAGGAAAGAAGGAAGAAATCCCGAAAGCTCGGGGCAGAATGTTTCAGATGTCATCCGAAGAAGCCAAGGCTCTTCCGAATGTCGTATCAGGTATATTTCTACTAAATTCGATTGCCCATGTACGTGTTATTTGATACTGGGGCTAGTAAGTCATTTGTGTCGAGTGATATTATATGCCACCCCTAGAAAAGATGCTGATACCTTTAGAAGTAGAAATAGCTGATATCAAAAGCTATCTATTACATGAAATATGTAGAGGTTGTAAGATAACACTTGAAGACGAAGAATTCGATATTGACCTTGTTCCCATGATCTTGGGAGAATTCAAGGTAGTGGTTGGTATGGATTAGTTATCTCGACATCATGCTGAAATCCAATGTGAACGCAAAACCATACACGTGACGACGCCCAGTGGCAAACAGATAGTTATACATAGGGAAAGAAAAGTCAAACCGACGTTGTGCACCCTTATCCAAGCGGTCAAATACGTCCAAAACGGGAGTAAAGCATACTTGGCCTATGTGGTAGATACCCACCAACGGTTCCCAAGATTTGAAGAGGTAAGAATTGTGAATGAATATCCTGACGTGTTCCCAGACGATTTACCGGGGCTTCCACCCGAACGAGAAGTAGAATTTTGGATTGGGTTGAATCCAGGTGCAAAGCCAGTGGCTAAAGCACCCTATCGATTAGCTCCTACCGAGATGCGGGAATTGATGACTCAACTACAAGAATTACTTGACAAGGGTTTCATACGCCCAAGTGTATCACCATGGGGTGCACCTGTGCTATTCGTGAAAAAGAAAGATGGCACAATGCGAATGTGCATCGATTACCAAGAATTAAACAAATTAATGGTTAAGAACCGTTACCCCTTCCATAGAATTATGACTTATTTGACCAGTTGCAAGGAGTGAGTTGGTTCTCGAAAATCAATTTACGATCGGGGTATCATCAACTTCGGGTACGTGAGGAAGATATAGCCAAGACTGCATTTAGGACCCGTTATGGACATTACGAGTTTTTGCTAATGTCCTTCGGATTAACTAATGCACCAACTGTGTTCATGGATTTAATGAATCGAGTATGTCGGAATATGTTAGATAAGTCTGTGATAGTCTTCATAGATGATATATTGCTATACTCCCGAAGTGAATCCGACCACGCCTGCCATTTGCGTGAAGTGTTAGAAATGCTTCTTAAAGACAAGTTGTATGCTAGATTTTCCAAGTGTGCATTTTGGCTAAGAGAAGTGCAATTTCTCGGCCATGTGATAAATGAAGAAGGTGTTCAAGTAGACCCTTCTAAGATAGAGGCTATAATGAAATGGGTTCCTCCAAAGAGCTCAAGTGAAGTAAGAAGTTTCTTAGGCTTAGCCGGCTACTATAGAAGGTTCATTCAGGATTTTTCTAAGATAGCCTTACCCATGACTAAGCTAACAAAGAAGAATGAAAAGTTTAATTGGGGTTCAAATAAAGAAGAGGCTTTTCAGACCTTGAAGGAAAAACTTTCGAGTTCGTATTACCCGATGGCGTGAAAGACTTGGTTGTGTACACAGATGCTTTGCATCAAGGTTTGGGATGTGTCTTGATGCAAAGGGGCAAGGTCATCGCCTACGTCTCTAGATAACTAAAACAGCACGAGGGTAACTACCCGACACACGATTTAGAGTTAGCAGCGGTAGTTTTCGCGCTGAAGATATGGAGGCATTACTTATATGGGACCAAGTGCACGATCTACTCGGATCATAAAAGCCTCAAATACTTTTCCGAGCAGGAAGATCTTAATATGAGGCAACGAAGATGGCTATAACTTATCAAAGATTATGATTGTGACATCCTCTATCATCCCGGCAAGGCTAATGTTGTGGCAGACACACTAAGTAGAAAGTAGTACCCGCCCCCAATTCGAGTAGAATCAATGAAAAATGATAGTTACACCTAATCTCCTTGAAAGAATACGGGAAGCTCAAATCAAGTCGTTAAATACGGATGATGCGAGGAAGGAAAGAATTAAAGGATTTGCACACAAGCTAGAAGAAAATGTGAAATGGATTAAGACAAGGTATGGCCGAATCTGGGTACCTTGGTGTTGTGATGTAAAGGAGTTACTCTTTGAGGAAGCTCATAAGTCATGATACTCGGTTCACCCAGGAGCCACGAAAATGTATCGAGATTTAAGAAAGAATTATTGGTGGCCAGGAATGAAGCGTGATATTGCTAAGTACGTCGCGAAATGTTTGACATGTTCACATGTAGAAGCAGAACATCAAAAACCGTACGGGAAGTTGCAACCTTTGGAAATTCCGGTGTGGAAGTGGGAGGACGTGACCATGGACCTTGTAACTAAGCTTCCGAAAACGAGGAAGGGGAATGATGCCATATGGGTCATTATTGACCGTCTCACTAAAAGTGCTCATTTTCTACCTATACGAGAATCATATCCCTCAGAAAGGATGGCGGAAATATTTGTAAATGAAATTATATCCCGTCATGGAGTGCCCGTATCCATTGTGTCGGACCGTGATACGCGATTTACCTCCCGTTATTGGCAAAAGTTCCACGAAAGAATGGGTACTAAATTACACTTAAGTACCGCTTATCATCCCCAAACGGATGATCAGTTAGAAAGAACCATCCAAACGCTGGTGGCTATGTTAAGGGCATGCGTTACGGATTTTGGAGGAAATTGGGATGAATATCTACCATTAGTGGAATTCTCGTACAACAACAGATATCACCATAGTATCCAAATGGCACCGTATGAGATGTTGTACGGACGAAAATGTAGAACTCCTGTGTGTTGGGGAGAGATTGGGCAAAGAGAGCTTGCACCGAAGGATGTGGCAGCTAAAACAAATGAGAAAATTGACCTTGTACAAGCTCGTTTGAAGGCGGCACAAGATCGGCAGAAATCATACGCGGACAATAGAATGCGACCTATTGAATTTCAAGTTGGAGACCATGTTTTTCTGAAAGTCTCCCCATGGAAGGGAATAATCCGTTTCCGCAAACGGGGAAAGTTAGGATCATTTATATAGGACCTTTCAGGGTCCTAGCACGGGTCGGTAGAGTAGCTTACCGGATTGAATTGCCCCTTCGTTAAATGGAATACACTACACGTTTCACGTGTCACAATTGAACAAATGCCTTGCAGACGAAACAACACATGTACTTTTAGATGATGTTGAGTTAGACGAACAAATGAATTACATTGATAAAACGATAACCATTATAGACTACAAGGTTAAGTACCAACACAACAAAGCTATTAAGCAAGTGTTGGTACAATGGCAACATAGGAAGGGATCCGACCTTCCTTGGGAGTTAGAGGATGAAATGCGTGAACATTACCCGTCATTATTTGGTACGTATTCAAGTTTCAGGGACGAAACTTTCTTTAAGGGGGTAGATTTGTAACACCCCAAAATCTAATATATATATACATATATATATGTGTGTGTGTGACTATGTTAAGATAAGAATGTAAATAAGATTAAACTTAAAAAGAAAAAGGTTTAAGCCAATAATAATATACACACCATAATTGAGGGGCCATATATGTATAAGTTGAAAGATTAGTCCGTATAATAAAACTAAAACACAAAAACACACACACCAGAGGTGTGTGTGTCGACCAAGCAGAAGAAGAAAGGGGAAAACCCCTTGTTCAACACAAATTAGCAAAATGAATAAGGGAATTGATGTTCTAATTGATGCATGAACCGAGAATGTTGATCATCTAAGTATTCTTATCAACAAGTAAGTTAAACTTCAAGATTTGGTGAATTTGATGAAGTGGGTTATGAATAATCTGTGAATGTATAACGAAATTGAGCATGAATGCTAAGTTTTATCAACATGTAGAATCTGTATTGTGCTTAATTTAGATCTTATTGATGAATTGGGGTAGAACCCACTTGCATGTTGTAGGATGATGAAGATGGAGAAGATTATGTGAAAAATTAGTATAATGATAATGTTTGAAGTTACATATGATAAGTAATTTTGTTGGATAAATTGTTATAAAACAGAAGTTACAGGGTTATGATGTTGATTTGTGAAGATTTAATGGTTTTGTTAATCAATGCATGAACTAGGAAGAATTTGCTTAATTTACTTGTACACTATGCTCTATTGATGATATGCACACAACATGTTCGATGAAATGCCTTGATTGATTTAGTTATGTTTTGAGATGAACCTTTGTGAATTGAAAGTATTTGAATGAAATGGAAGTGAATGTAGTTATTAGCTCCATATTGAATAAAGGAGAATGCATAGTGGTAAATCTATATGAAAGCTAAAAGTGTGAAGTTGTAATATATAGGAGCGAAGAAGGAAGAAGGCACAAGCCAATTCAAGACACAAGCAACGCTAGATCACGTTAAGTTCATACGAACTTCACTTTAGTTAGCTTAATGTAGAATTGGGTATTGATTTCATCTCATTATCATCGATCCATATGTATAGTGTGATAGAACATGATATATGGAATATGTCATATAATAAAAATGACCATATGACGATCCGATGCAAACAGGTCGAAACAGAATGTAATAAGGATGACCGTATGACGATCCAATGCAAACGGGTTGAAATGGAATGTAATATGAATGACCATATGATGATCCGATGGGAACAGGTCGAAGAGGAATGTAATAAGAAGGATTGTGTAATGACCTGATGTAAACGGGTCAAAATAGAATGCAATAAGAAGGGTTGAATGATGACCTATGTGATCAAGCGTCAATAGAAAGTTAAAGAAATAACTAAGGATAATGATAACTGGTATAATTACCATATAGTTATAAGTTAGAATCCGAGGTTAATTTCTAATTATGACCTCACTAACGGTTTAAAAAACAAATGTTGTGTATGATGAAATCTTGATATTTAAAGAATTATACTAATGATGTTTATGTTGAGTTTGATAGGAAAATCCCATCATGGATGACTATGAGCTTGGAATACGAACACACACTTCATCGCCCTCAGCACGCTTCCGGATTAAATGTTTTAAACGGGTCAAAATACTTTTGTCGCCTTTTGGTCATGATGTTGAAAAACCTTACTCAATATCATTTGTTTATAACTTTAGTAAATGTTGTCAGGTTCATAGTTTGTTCAAAATTGTTAATTATGTATGTTTAAATCAAATTACTTTAATGTTGTGAAGAAGTTCAAATTGGTTCGTAAATTATCTGCATCAATCTCAATTTTGACCTATGGTAAGATTAAGGGGCATAACAGACTGAGAAGTTGGATGGGGCATACAAATAGTTAGAAGACTATTACAATAAAATGACAACATTAAAAGACTGAACATCCAAATAGCCTCTTGGCACAAATAAAATACTCACAATGTCTGATATTGTTAAAGAACATGTTAACATTGTTGCTGAAAACGCCAATGAAGTGGCAGATGAGAGAGAAGAAGGTGAAAATGAAAATGAGGTTGAGTTGGAAGTTGAAAGTGAAAGCAAAGTGCAATGAGAAGGGGAATGGATAGAGAAGGGGAATGAAAACTTCAAAGAAGTGGTGGTGATTGAAAAAAAAGGTGAAATGAAGATGAGTTTGGAGTGGAAGTTGAAGATGATGAAAATGCCAAAGAAGTGGCTGATGATAGGGAAGGGGAAGTGTCAAGAATTGGTGATGAAAACACCAATGAAGTGGCTATGAGAGGAAAGAAGATGAAAACGCCAATGATGTGGCTGATAAAAACACCAATGAATTAACTGCTGAGAGGGAAGAAGGTGAAGACGACAAGGATGTGGCTGGTGAAAACGCCAATATAGTGGCTGAGGGTGGTGAATGTACAGATGAAGAAGATATAAATGAAAGTGATATTGAAAGCTGGATTATGATTTCAAAACACTTGAATATCATATTTATAGATATAATGAGGAAAAGATATTAAAAGGAATAATTCTGAGGTTTTGGAACTGCCAGGACAAAACATAGAACATATGATTGAACTAAAAGAAGGTTTAGATTGTCCAAAGATGGTGAATCAAATGCTCAAAGCTATAAAAAACCACCTGAACCCTGCCGAGGAGACCCCAACTATGCCTGTATTTGATGAAACACCAAAAATCACCCCAACAGAAACACAATACACTCAAGGGTTCATCGCTAAACTCGAAAAGACAACTGAGGCAATCAATGACAAAACGCAAACATACCTATGGCAGAGACACTGTTTAGTGATGCCTTCATTTCTCAACTAGAAAAAAACTAAAGGGGAGATGGTGAAGAAAAGTGTTGACCAGCATGGTACAGTGGTTGATGAAACGCGATGTCAGCAGCCACCACCTGGAGGTAAGAAAAACCTCATGCAAATTTTTGAAGAAGAAAAAACACCCTAGAAACCCCAATAAAAAAAAGCCACTAAAACATCACCAACCAAAACTTCAAAAATTGCAGATAGTGCAGGAGAGGAGTGATGAGGACAAAACGCCAAATATCACAAAGTTGATCCAAGATAACACCATTCTAAACCCAGAAAAGCTGCCTTGTGATGAAGTAGATGATGAAGATGATGAGAATAAAAAGAATAAGACTGTGGAAAAAAAAAGGAGAAGAGAGAGTCAAAGAATAGTAGAGCATGTCTGTCTCCTTATATCAGAAAGCAAGTCGTTATTAATGTAGCAAGGGAGGCACAAAAATCAACATTACCACATACATATTCACAGGATGCGGACAATATGAGTATGTACATTTCTTTCTAGTAAAACGCCAAATTTTGCATTTGTTACGTTACAAATTGATGTATTGAAAATACATCCATTTATCTTGTAGAGTTTGTATAAATTTAGCGCGTTTTTGTTTCGGTTTGTCAAGAATTTATCTAATTTTAATCCAAATGCGTTTTGTAGGTCTTGGTTCGTGAAAACGGTTGGAAGGATGGAAAAAAATGAGCGAAAATGGTAAAAAGAACTGAGCCGGGACGTGAGTTGATCGGAAACGAGAAAACGAAACGAAAAATAGGATTTATAACCCGGACGTGGGGTGCGACCGTACATCTCACCTCTCTCGCGGCCCGCGAGAGAGTCATAGTTATCATCAGGACTTCTCCTCGGTCGGGGGCGCGACCGGCATACTCCAACCCTCTCGTGGCCGACGAGAGGGTCTTTTATCCAGAAAGTTTCGAACCAGATTAAAAGTGGACTTGTTTGTTATTAAAAGACAAATGATTGAAGTATAACTCATATGGGAACAAACTTGGACGAACTAGAGCTTATTAGGAGCACTTTTCTGGAGATTTGGAGCTAGAAGAAGGGGATCTAAGCTGCAAGGATTGTGTGGGTGATCAAGGGAGTTCAAGGCAGGAGTTTGTCACGGTTTTATCATACCAATCTTGACCTTTGATTTCCTTGTTTTGCTTGATTATGCTACCTTGTTATAAACTTTGTTTAATTTGCTTTTTAAACATGTTTTTAGGCTAGATTTAATTCAGTTGCCTAGGTTTTGGATGATGGATTTTATGAAACTTTTATTTAATTTAATTTAATTTATGGTTTGAATGTTTAACTGGTAAAGGTCACAACTTTAATTATCTAGTTTAGAGTATTTGCATGATTTTGCTTGTTTTGTGATTATTTGATTGTTTTGCATAAACTTAGATGGATATCTTCCATAGAATAGGTTTATGTTACTTTTCGTGTTCTTAGGAATTCGTGAAGTTGTCGGTAAAATTGGCCAATAAAAACGGGGAAACAATTAAGTAAATTATGTAATCAAACTTGTCATTATACCTAACTTATTTATTGAGAAATAACAATTGGTTGGCTGAATTAATTTGGGAAATTGTAAGGTTAGGGTTTTGAGAAATTCCCAAATCTAGTTTCCTTGTCATAATTGAAACAGTTAATCTAAACTAGAAAACTGTTGTTGGTCTAGGTTAATTATTGATAGGTAATTAATAATTAGACACTTTACTAATTTAAAAAGATAACTGAAAAGAAATCTTTAGGCCCGGTAAACAAATACAAAGGATAGGGTATCGTAGGTGTCTTCCTGAGAAGGGTCGGGGGACATGTTTGGTCGGTAAAATATTCAACCTGATCAATTATTATTAAATTAAAGGAGTAGTAGTCTAAAAATCCAACCTAGGTAACTAGTTCATTATTTGTCGATTAAAATACCAAATTTCCTAGAAGTTCACAGTTTGGTCATCCAATTTAGTAGTTTTAGTGTAATTGATAATTTAGATTTAGTAGAACCCCCCCCCCCCCCTTTAAAATATACATAGAGTGTAATTGAGTCTAAATTAGTAGTCATAGTAATTAGAGAGTCCTGTGGGTTCGATAATCCGGACTTACTTAATGCTATTCTACAATTGATCGGTCCACTTGCCGGTTAGTAGTTTAGTATAGTTTAGGAGTCTAGAGTATAATTTGAGTCTAAAATTAGGGTAATTTGAGTTGTTTTTAATTAACTACTTTTAGAACATCAAGGTTTTGGCGCCGTTGCCGGGGACTCTCTCATTGGCAATTGCGTTGATTACTCGATTTAGGCTTTTTTATTACACTTGGGTTTATTTGTATTTGTTTGTGTTGTAGGAGTCTAAATTATTAATTAGTTTAATATTTATTTTTGTATATATTTGAATAATTTTTTTCTAACTTCTCGTGTTTGTCGTGTTTTCGGTTTAGTGGATGCCCCACACGTGTTCGCAAGGACCTCCTCCTAAGCCGCCGACGGATATGCCATTCTCTCCCGCACCAAGGTAAGTGCTTCTTCCTCAACATTTTCAAGTTCATCCCATTCCTTTGTACCGCCCGACTTTGATTTCACCCCTAAACCTTCACCACCTGGTTCCCCATCACCCCGTGTAGTCCATAGAAACGTAAGCCCACCACCGCCACCACCTAACTTCCACATGGCTAATAATAATAATCAGACCGTATACCAACAGGCCATCACCGACTACACCGGTGCGAATTCATCCATTACCATACCCCCATGAACAATGACCAAGCCTGGAAAATCCCTTCCTACATCATGACGCCATCACTAACTCTTGCCAATTCCACGGTCGTGATGATGAGGATGCGCCCACACATATTAACCGCCTTACCCGTCTATGCCACACATTCAATATGGAGGGTGCGGGTAATGATGCCCGTTTTCTCCAAGTCTTTTCGTTCTCTCTCAGGGGTCGGGCCGCCATCTAGCTTGACTCGCAACCACCCGGTACGTTTCCTACTTGGGCTTCTCTACGGGATGCTTCCTTAAGAAATACTTTCCACCCGCTAAAGCATCCCGCCTTCGTGATCAGATCCATTCATTCCGAATGGAACCTAACGAGTCCTACCATCTAGCTTGGGAGCGGTTCCAAACTCTAGTATCCTGTTGCTCCCAACATGGTCTATCAGACTCCGCGCTTGTAGAGAAATTCTACAATGGTCTCACCCCTGAGACCCGGGCTCGATTCAACACCTTTGTTGGTGGCCACTTGATGGGAAAGAAAATAGTAGCCGAGTGTAATGACCTTTTTGAGAGCTTTGCCCATTCCGATGTCGATTACAGCACTGCCGGCAGGAATTCAATTCCTGTTTCTCGTACACCTCCGGTTAACCGGGGCCTACACCAAATTAGCTTGGAAACTACGATAGCTGCTGCTCTAGATAGCTTTAAGAGGGAGGTCACGAAGGAGATACAGGAACTGAAGAAGAAGGTAAACAGGTGTGAGGTGTGTAGAGGGGGTCATGACACGTTAGAGTGTCCCACACTCACTGTCGAGCAGGTCGAGTTTATCACCGGTCAGAGCCAAGGTCATACGAATCCTTTTAATAATAATACTTCCAATTATAATCCAAACTGGCGAAATAATAATAATAATAATAATAATAATAATAATAATAATAATAATAATAATAATAATAATAATAATAATAATAATAATAATAATAATAATTATTATCGATCTTCCAATAACCCCCTTGGTTTCCAATCAGGCTCTTATTAGAACAGGGGGCAGGGTCACTACAATAGTGGAGGGTCAGGTCATACTAGTCAGTTTAGTGGAGGGGGTTCGAATCAGGAGGGTCAGACTAGGAGTGGAGGGTCAGAAGGTAGTCTAGATAGGATCGAAGAGTTATCTCAATTAGTTGTCAAAGATCAGGCAACTCAGAAAACTCTCGCGGAACATGATCTTCTCTTGAAAAATCAATAGTCCGCGCTCTTAGATCTGCAGAGGTCGGTCGGTAGTATCGCTAAGCAGCTGCAAGAGCAGCCACACGGCCAGTTCGCGGGTAATACCCAACCCAACCCTACGAACCAACACGCGAAAGCGATTACTACGCGCTGGTAGGACTCTGAAGGAAGTAGGTAGAGAGGGTGTCGAGGTAGAGGTAGAGGAGTGTGATGACGAGGTAGATGAGGAAATAGAGATGGAGGCTCTACCCAGGGTGCACACCAGGTTAGACCCAGCAATTACCGCACCAGCCAGTGGACCTTTAGTTGAGAGTAGGGGAGAGAGAAAACCGGTAGAGGTTAGGCCATCACCGATCGTAGACACTGCACGCCAACCCTACCCAACACATTTGAAACAACAAAAATATGCCAAGGAATACGGGAATTTCCTTGACATGTTGACTCAGTGAAAAATCAATCGCCCGTTTATCGAGGCCCTCTAGGATATGCCCAAATATGCTAAGTTTTTAAAAGATCTTTAAAACATAAAGATAGGATGGGGGAGTTTCGAATGTCTCGTTGACTGGAGGATGTTCTGCCGTGGTTTTAAACAAGTTGCCCGAGAAACTGACTGATCCGGGTATCTTTACGATTCCATGCCTATTCGGCGGCTCCATTGCTCCAGCTCATGCTCTAGCCGATCTCGGGGCGAGCATAAATCTGATGCCCTTCTCACTGTACGAGCAATTAGGTTTAGGGGAGCTCACCCCTACTCGTATGTCTTTGTCGTTAGAAGATAGGTCTGTTAAGTACCCGAGGGGAATCGTTGAGAACTTATTGTTTAAAGTTGATAGATTTGTCTTTCCTGTAGATTTCGTCATCTTCGATATGGAGGCCGACGAGAAGGTACCCTCATCTTAGGTCACCCATTTCTGCGCACCGCGAAAGCGCTCATCTATGTTCATGATGGGAAAATCACCCTTCGAGTCGGGGACGAGAATGTCACGTTTGAAATCGCTAGGTCGATGCAACACCCGAGTGGTGGCGACAGCGATAGTGGCGCTTGTCAGTTCGTATACTTCCTGAACTCATTCATGTCGTGCGTTGATCACTGTTTAGACTATATTAGCGGAGCCGACTAGTGAACGAGAGTTTAGTAGCCGAGGAGAGTGATAGTGAGGATATAGGGGACGATTTCTTAGAGATTCCTGAGACCCTAGACTTTTGTGAGGTGAGTGCAGCTACCGAGAGTACACCATTATCAACACCAGCAACCGTAGAGCTTAAGGTCCTCCCGTCTCACTTAGAATACGCGTTCCTAGGTGATAATTCGAGCTTACCCGTGATCATTTCTTCGAAATTGTCAATGGAGGAATAGGAGCGTTTAATCGAGGTCCTAAAGTCAAATAAGGAGGCCATCGCATGGAAACTGTCCGATATCAAGGGGATTAGCCTTACCTTCTGTACTCATAGAATCCTCATGGAGGACGTCTTTAAGCCAGTAGTGCAGCCACAGGGCCGTCTGAACCCAAATATGCAAGAAGTTGTAAAAAAAGAGGTGCTTAAGCTGATGGAAGCTGGTCTCATCTATCCGATCTCCGATTCCGCATGGGTAAGCCCCACTCAGGTCGTTCACAAGAAGGGGGAATGGCAGTGGTTATGAACGAAAAGAAGGAGCTTATCCCATCGCGAACAGTCATGGGCTGGCGGGTGTGCATAGACTATCGTAAATTAAATGACGCCACCCGCAAGGACCACTTCCCACTCCCGTTCATCGATCAGATGTTGGAGCGACTCGTAGGACACCAATTTTATTGCTTTCTTGACGGATTCTCAGGTTACTTTCAGATCATGATTGCTCCCGAGGATCAAGAAAAGACAACCTTCACATGCCCGTATGGTACTTATGCGTATCGTCGCATGCCGTTTGGGTTATGTAACGCTCCAGCTACTTTCCAGCGATCATGGTAGCTATGTTTCAGGACATGATTGAGACCTCCATGGAGGTTTTCATGGACGACTTCTCTGTCTATGGAAACACCTTCGTTCAATGTCTTACTCTCTTAGATGCGATGATGAAACGGTGTGTCGAGACGAGACTGATGCTCAATTGGGAGAAATGTCACTTTATGGTGACAAAGGGCATAGTGCTAGGGCATAAAATCTCGCGAGCAGGTATAGAGGTCGATCGGGCAAAAGTAGATACTATTAGCAGACTCCCTCCACCGACTAGCGTCAAGTCTATCCGTAGCTTTCTCGGTAATGCATGCATCTACCGACGGTTTATTAGAGATTTTTTCAAAGATTACCCGCCCCATGACTCGAATTCTCGAGAAAGATACCCTTCATCTTCGATGACGACTGCTTGAAAGCTTTCACGATCCTTAAGGAGAAATTGGTGAATGCTCCTATCCTCGTCTCACCCGACTGGAGCTTGCCCTTCGAGCTCATGTGTGATGCGAGCGATTATGCTGTAGGCGCCGTTTTGGGTCAGCGATGTGACAAACATTTTCACCCTATTTACTACGCTAGTAAGACCCTCAATGACGCACTGGAGAACTACACCACTACATAGAAGGAGCTTTTAGCAGTGGTATTCGCGTTTGATAAATTCCGCTCCTACCTTGTCCTGTCCAAGACCATCGTCTTTACGAACCATGCGGCTCTGCGCTTCCTTTTCCAAAAGAAGGACGCAAAGCCTCGTCTCATTTGGTGGATTCTCTTGATTTCTGAGTTCGACATAGAGATTAGAGATAAGAAGGGAGCAGAGAATGTGGCCGCTGACCATCTATCCCGATTAGAGGATCCTAGTAGAGAAAAAAATAGGGAAGAAGAGATCGGTGATAGATTTCCCCACGAGTTAGTAGAGTTTGTGACAGCGGAGAAGGAGGGGATGTCGTGGTTCTCCGACTTCGCGAATTATCTAGCGAATGGAGTGGTACTGAAGGGGATGACCATGCAACAGAAGAAGAAATTCTTTCGCGATGTCAGGCGTTACATCTTTGATGACCCATTTCTATTTAGGGTAGGTGGAGACAGAATTCTGAGGCGCTGCGTGAGTAGAGAAGAGGGGGCGGAGATTTTGAGGCACGTGCACGAGGGACTGACAGGAGGTCATCATGGTCCGCACGTCACCGCACAGAAGGTTTTCGATTGCGGTTTTTATTGGCCATCAGTTGTGAAAGATGCTCTAGAGTTTGTGAAGACGTGTGATCGTTGCTAGCGCACCAGCAACATCTCATCCAAGGACGAGATGCCCAGCATCCGATCCAGATTCTTGAATTTTTCGATGTTTAGGGGATTGACTTCATGGGACCGTTTCCCGTCTCTAGCGGGAACCGGTACATCCTTGTGGCTATTGATTATGTTTCCAAGTGGGTTGAAGCTCAAGCTTTACCCATAAACGATGCCCGAGTGGTGGTGAGATTCTTGAAGAAATTGTTCACCCGTTTTGGTACCCCACGAGCTATTATTAGTGACCGTGACACGCACTTCTGCAATGCCGTCATGGAAAAGGCATTGGTGCGCTACGGTGTCACTCACCGCCTCTCCACCGCTTATCATCCTCAGACGAGCGGCCAAGTGGAGAACGAGAACAGGGGGTAAAACGGATTCTTGAGAAGACGGTAGGGAAAAGTCGGAAGGACTGGTCCGACAAGTTGGATGATGCTTTATGGGCGTTTCGCACCGCCTATAAGACACCGCTAGGTTCAACACCGTTCATGATCGTTTACGGTAAAGCTTGCCATCTCCCCGTCGAACTTGAGCATAGGGCACTATGGGCATTGAAGACCGTGAATTTGGACCTCACCGAAGCGGCCAAGCGATGATTCTTTCAAATTCACGAGTTGGAGGCACTTCGGGGCGCGGCGTATGAGCGGTCATGGAGCTTGAAGGAGAAAACCAAGGCGCTGCACGATAGGAGATTGAAGAATGTGAAAGCGTTTCAAATCAGCGACAAAGTGCTTTTATATAACTCGCGATTGAAAGTGTTTGCGGGCAAACTGAAGTCCAAATGGTCCGACCTGTATGTGGTCAATGAGGTATTCCCGTATGGAACTATCGAGCTGAAAGATGAAGCTGACGGAGGGACGTGGAAGGTCAACGGGCATCGCTTGAAACATTACTTAGGAGGACCGCTAGATCCCACCGAGACGGAGGAGACTCCTCTCGAAGTTCCACCTCATATGGCGTAGGTTATTGTGTTTCGGCTCGAGTCTAGAGTATGTACAGTTTGGTAGTTAATTGCATTTCGTGTTTTTATTTAATTCATGTTTTGTATTTGTGTGTGTTTGTGTGTGGGTCGGTTTAGTTGGTTTTTGCAGGTCATATCACGCATAATTTATGGGGAGCGGAAAATTGCAGGTACGTTTGATAATTTCGGTAAAGCGAGGGTGGTTCCGTAAGCTCAATTGTCAACATTAAGGTTTCAATAAATTTTTCTAAGGCATGAAACTGAAAAAATTAGAAACTTTCTGTGAAAACAAGCCTCTCGCGGGGCGCGAGAGGCATACGCCTCCTCAATCGCGGCCCGCGAGAGGCCATCAATCTCCGGAATCACCCTTCGCTCGCGGGGCGCGAGAGACTTGGAGGTCTCTCTCGCGGCCCGCGAGAGGCCCTATCTGCACACAAAAACCCTAGAATCCATATTACAACCATTTTCCCACTTTCTTCACCACCTCCATTACGGCTACAACTCCTTTTTCACCAAAAATCACCATTTTTAGCCCAAATTCACTAAAATCTTCCACCTTTTCTTTATTACATCAATCCTCACTCATATTTAAGTGATTCCATCCGGTTTCCCCTTTCAACCGTGCATTTCACCAGTGTTTCAATTTTTCAATTTTTTGTGCACTAGTTACTATAGATCTACACCAAGTTATGGTTTTTCGCAACTTTTATGCTTACATCCTCATCATATATCTAGTTGTTGCATTTATTTTGGTGTTTGATACTATGATAGTTGCATGTTCAGTTAAATTGCGGGTTGGGTTAAACTGGATTTGACTTGAGATTTGATGGTGATACTTGTTACATTTTGTGGGTATATTAAGTACATGCAGGGTTTTCCTTAGCGGGTTTGGTGCGGTCCAACACTGAGTGTGGTGATAAGGGTTGGTTAACATTGTTACTAAAAATCCGATTTTTCAGATCGTCAACCATTATTTCTACCATGTTCAAACTGTTTTATCTTTAGAAGTACACTCAATGTGGGCTCATGTTTCGGCACTTCGGTTTTATTGAGGACAATTCAAGTGCCGAGAGGGGGTAGTTGTTTGGTTTTTGATATGTTTTTCAGGGGGTTAGTAACATTTGAATGGTCATGCATATAAGATTCGGTCTTGCCCGTACTCAATCTCCATTCAGTTGAGATTCGGATTTCACTAAATTAATAATGTTACACCCTTTCAAATGTATCTTAAATTATGTGGTAAATTGTTTATCTTTTGCAGACCATGACCGCGACTGAAATGCTATACGATCATTTGTCTTATGTGGTTTCCTTTTGCTAATGCCGTGCTTGCCTTACTTGTGTTTTATGCAGATGTCAGGAAATGGTAGTTCGAGTAGGGCTGGAAGGAAGATAAGGGGACCAACACCTCGTCAGAGAGGTGACCCCGCTGATGCGCCACAACAATCTTCATACTTCGGCCGACGCAGAATTAGACACCGGGGGGACGGTGTTCCCCACGGGCAGAGTACGAGAATTGTGGACAGTCCTCTTCTCCAGTTTGATCTAGACTCCCACGAGAGGGAGAGGCTTTTGAACCTGGTCACTTGTGAGTTGCTACCCTATAGAAGGATCGACTGGGATTTGATTATCAATTTGGGTCAAAGGGGTCGGATTGAGCAGTTGTTAGGGGACAAGTTCCGAAGGGTGTTGGACTACGGAGCGAGACAATATAAAGAGATCACTTATGAGTTTCACTCCACATTCGAATACCAACAGGGTAAGTTCAACGAGAGTGATTTTGTCTCGTTTGCCTTGGGGAGGCAGGTTTTTGAGATGACAATCCCACAGTTTGTGGTGGCCTCGCAAATATACTTGGAAGAGGAGGTTCAGGCACCGGACTTCGCCACGAGCCTTCAGGGGATCTTAAAAAGGAGGCACCCCCATAGTGTCCAGACAGACGTGCACGCCAGATTTTGGGGTACAATTTCTTCTGCCCCGTACTCAAACAACATGGTGGTAAGTGATATTATTGATCCAATTCACCGGTTTCTCCATAAGATTCTTGCCGCTACGCTGGTTGGAAGAGGGCAGGGAGACAACAAGGTCAACCAGGTGAGTTTGTTTTGTCTGATGTGTATGGTGGAGGGACGGCCGGCAAACCTGGCCACAATATTTGCATGGTCGATGAAGCGACTATGGAGGGGGGCCCGGGGCAAGGGTTTATTGCGGGCCCTTGATTACGTGCTTGGCCGAGAGCCTAGGGGTGTTCGACAGATACCCCCAGGACAGAATGAGAGAAGGCCCTGCCCCCTGTGTCATGAGCATTAGAGTCCTCCAGGCTGCCGGAATTCTGACGACCTAAGAGCCTGTTAGCTGGCTACCAGTCCGCCAGGGACCTCAAGTGCAACCACCTCTCGGATCCGAAGCTGCATCTTCTATGCAGGCGGGCATCCCCACTCGATATCAGCGGCCTGTTACGCATCAGGAACTGCCAGGACGACAGAATCCTCTTCGGGAGCCTCGCCCGGACCCACTGACTTTAGATTCTCTTTATGACCGGATGGAAACTGGGTTCATAGACTTGCGAGGCTATGTGGACCAGCAGTTTGGCGGAGTTCGCCAGACCATGTTAGAGAGTAGGCACATGCATGAGGCTAGCCAGAGGAGGCTAGAAGATGGGATGAGATACATGATGCAGAATCTGAATATGGGAATCCCATACTTTCAGCATCCAGGCGGTCAGGCAGGTTCAAGTCAGTTTGCGGGGATGGAGGACGTGCAGTCGTACCAAGTATTTGAGGCGTCTGAAGAATCTAAAGAGGATGATAGAAGCAACTGAGGATCTTTATCTTTATTTCTCTTTTCTACTATTTTCATTTATTGATGGTCTGTACCTTTAAACAATTTACTTTGTTGGGTGGTGTTGGCTGGTTTTGGTATGTGTTGAACAATCTTGAAAAACAATTTATTTATTTTGCTTTATCATTATTATGTTTTGTAAGTGCATGGTGATAGGTCAATGGTGTATGCTGTTATGTTCGCATGAGAGCTTTGAGAGTGGTACATTAAGCGCGTTCGGTTTGGAGAGCATGAGTGGTTTGACTGGCACATTGACAATCTTGCACTACCAGCTAAGACGTTTCCCTTTTGTATATTGTTTTTCTTTCTTTATTTGGTTTTGTTTTATTTTGAGTAGTAGGTTGTCTCGTCCTTGCATTGGGGACAATGCAAAACTTTAAGTGTGGGGATGAGATAGTTAGAGTAGTGTAGTAGTTAAAAAAAACAAAATTCCGAAAATGTCTTTTGAAAAAGAAGTTTGCATGAATTTAAACGGAAAATGATAGAAAAATTGAATTTTTATTCGGTTTCAAATATAATAATATGAGAAATAAAAGGGTGAGTTTGTGTCTAACTTGAGATATGTGAGTAGGCTCGATTCGGTTCTTATTTTCTTTGAGCTTAATATACCTTAATTATCCGTCTACTAGTGGGTGCTCATCAAGGAGAAATGGGAAACTGAAACCGCCAAAAATAGTATAAGGAATGCCGTTATAAGCTAAAATATTTAGAATATTTAATCATGTAAAAAGAAGAAAAAAAATAGAAAAAATGAGCTTGATTGAAAAGTAGACGAGGCCTATGGAATTTCCCTTGGGGATGGTGACTCTGATTGAGAATCCCTCTAGGTTTAGTTGAAATTTTAAGTATCGAAGCCCACGTTGTCGCTCTCGGGGATGGTGACTCTGGTTGAGACAGCTTCTAGGTTAGATATGCAAAAAGAAATCAAACGCTCAAATGAAAAAAAAGAGAAAAAGAAAATTGCTTGGTTTTAAATTCTTTATATTTTGGTATAAAACAGTTAGGAAAGGGTTTAAATAATTCGTTCCTTTTGTTTCATAAGCTTGAGGTGGGAATAGGGATACTGTGGACTCTAGTGTGAAACCCTAGGTGGATTGACCACATTTAAATTAAATTCACATGATAAAAGGTTTGAACCGAATTTTGAGTTTAAGTGGATCCAATACTTGCCATATCGGTTAACATAAATCTTGTTCCCTAATGAAAATAATCGTAATTTTTGAAATCGAGTAATCGTAATAATCGTAAAAAGGTGAAATGAAGATGAGTTTGCAGTGGAAGTTGAAGATGATGAAAACGCCAAAGAAGTGGCTGATGATAGGGAAGGGGAAGTGTCAAGAATTGGTGATGAAAACGCCATATAAGTGGCTAATGAGAGGAAAGAAGATGAAAATGCCAATCATGTGGCTGATTAAAACGCCAACGAATTAACTGTTGAAAGGGAAGAAGGTGAAGACGACAAGGATGTGGCTGGTGAAAACACCAATGTAGTGGCTGAGGGTGGTGAATGTACAGATGTAGAAGATATAAATGAAAATGATATTGAAAGCTGGATTGTGATTTCAAAAACTTGAATATCATATTTATAGATATAATGAGGAAAAGATATTAAAAGGAATAATTCTGAGGTTGTGAACTGCCAGGACAAGACCTAGAACAAATGATTGAACTAAAAGAAGGTTTAGATTGTCCAAAGATGGTGAATCAAATGCTCAAAGCTATTAAAAACCACCTGAACCCGGCCGAGGAGACCCCAACTATGCCTATATTTGACGAAACACCAAAAATCACCCCAACGGAAACACAATCACTCAAGGGTTCATCGCTAAACTCGAAAAGACAACTGAGGCAGTCAATGACAAAACGCAAACATACCTGTGGCAGAGACACTGTTTAGTGATGCATTCATTTCTCAACTAGAAAAAACTAAAGGGGAGATGGTGAAGAAAAGTGTTGACCAGCATGGTACAGTGGTTGATGAAACGCGATGTCAGCAGTCACCATCTGGAGGTAGGAAAAACCTCATGCAAATTTTTTAAGAAGAAAAAACACCCTAGAAACCCCAATATAAAAAAGCCACTAAAACATCACCAACCAAAACTTCAAAAATTGCAGATGGTGCAGGAGAAGAGTGATGAGGACAAAACGCCAAATATCACAAAGTTGATCCAAGATAACACCATTCTAAACCCAGAAAAGCTGCCTTGTGATGAAGAAGATGAGAATAAAAAGAATAACACTGTGGAAAAAAGGAGAAGAGAGAGTCAAAGAAGAGTAGAGCATGTCTGTCTCCTTATATCAGAAAGCAAGTGGTTATTAATGTAGCAAGGGAGGCACAAGAAAGCAACATTACCACATACATATTCACTGGATGCGGACAATATGAGTATGTACATTTCTTTCTAGTAAAACGCCAAATTTTGCATTTGTTACATTACAAATTACAAATTGATGTATTGAAAATACATCCATTTATCTTGTAGAGTTGTGTAAATTTAGTGCGTTTTCGTTTCGGTTTGTCAAGAATTTATCTACTTTTAAACCAAATATGTTTTGCAGGTCTTGGTTCGTGAAAACGGTTGGAAGGATGGGAAAAACGAGCGAAAATGGTAAAAAGAACCGAGCCGGGATGTGAGTGGATCGGAAAAGAGAAAACGAAACAAAAAATAGGATTTATAACCCGGTTGCGGGGCGTGACCAGTACATCTTACCTCTCTCGCGGCCTGCGAGAGAGTCATAGTTATCATCAGGACTTCTCCTCGGTCGCGGGGCGCGATCAGCATACTCCAACCCTCTCGTGGCCGGCGAGAGCGTCTTTTATCCAGAAAGTTTCGAAACCAGATTAAAAGTGGACTTGTTTATTACTAAAAGACTGATGATTGAAGTAAAACTCATATGGGAACAAACTAGGACGAACTAGAGCTTATTGGGAGCACTTTTCTGGAGATTTGGAGCTAGAAGAAGGGGATCTAAGCTGCAAGGATTGTGTGGGTGATCAAGGGAGTTCAAGGCAGGAGTTTGTCATGGTTTTATCATACCAATCTTGACCTTTGATTTCCTTGTTTTGCTTGATTATGCTACCTTGTTATAAACTTTGTTTAATTTGCTTTTTAAACATGTTTTTAGGCTAGATTTAATTCAGTTGCCTAGGTTTTGGATGATGGATTTTATGGAACTTTGATTTGATTTAATTTAATTTATGGTTTGAATTTTTAACTGGTAAAGGTCACAACTTTAATTATCTAGAATAGATTATTTGCATGATTTTGCTTGTTTTGTGATTATTTGATTGTTTTGCATGAACTTAGATGGATGTCTTCCATAAAATAGGTTTATGTTACTTTTCGTGTTCTTAGGAATTCGTGAAGTTGTCAGTAAAATTGGCCAATAAAACCGGCAAAACAATTGAGTAAATTATGAAATCAAACTTGTCATTATACCTAACATGTTTATTGAGAATAACAATTGGTTGGCTGAATTAATTTGGTAAATTGTTAGGTTAGGGTTTTGAGAAATTCTCAAATCTAGTTTCCTTGTCATAATTGAATCAGTTAATCTAAACTAGAAAATTGTAGTTGGTCTAGGTTAATTATTGAGAGGTAAATAATAAATAGACACTTTACTGATTTAAAAAGATAACTGAAAAGAAATCTTTAGGCCCGGTAAACAAATACAAAGGATAGGTTATCGTAGGTGTCTTCCTGAGAAGGGTCGGGGGTCATGTTTGGTAAATCTAAACTTTAATATGTCAAGATCCCGGTAAAATATTCAACCTGATCAATTATTATTAAATTAAAGGAGTAGTAGTCTAAAAATCCAACCTAGGTAACTAGTTCATTATTTCTTGATTAAAATACCAAATTTCCTAGAAGTTCACAGTTTGGTAATTCCAATTTAGTAGTTTTAGTTTAATTGATAATTTAGATTTAGTAGAAAACCCCCCCTTTAAAAATACATAGAGTGTAACTGAGTCTAAATTAGTAGTAATAGTAATTAGAGAGTCCTGTGGGTTCGATAATCCGGACTTGCTTAATGTTATTCTACAATTGATCGGTCCACTTGCGGGTTAGTAGGTTAGTATAGTTTAGGAGTCTAGAGTATAATTTGAGTCTAGAATTACGGTAATTTGAGTTGTTTTTAATTAACCACTTTTAGAACATCACAAATATACATGCATATGCATGTGAAACACCGAAAATGCCGTCTTATGTAGACATGAGTGAAAATAACTAAAACGCTATGTGCTATTTTTTGCAGTAGTATAGTGTTAAAGATCGATGGAGTGATTGCTGAGAGCATGAGACCAGGATTCTATGCATACATGTGCATTATTCAAAGTTGGGGGTATATCCTGAACTACAAAGAAAGATACAGGGCTCTAGAATCACCCTCAAGATTATTTTGCACACAAATAATGTTGGTAACTCTTTTGCTATATCTAATTGATACAATTATATTATGACTTTGTTTTATTGTTAAAAATGTCATTCATCAAAATTATAGAATACGTCCGCGTATGAAAAAACATACACTTATCGATACAAAGAATTCAAGAACAACATGGATTTGGTTTTAAAACACACCCGTTTCAAAGAAGACCGAAAATATAGAAAGATAGATGAATATTATCTGGTTTTCGTGCCAATAATAAGCGAAAGACATTTCTAGGTTATTTACTTCAATATAAAACACAATAGAGTTGATGTATTGGATAACAGCGCTGCAAAGGATAAACTCAACATCAAGGATAATTATGGTGGATGGGTGAAAAAGTTGGTAAGTATCTTAAAAACTTTGTATGTAGAAACTTGTATTCACAAGAGTTCATACTAATATACGCAAAAATGTGAAACTGCAGCAAATGCTTTGGCAAACTACTTGCGTATTCAAAAACACCCAATGGCTAAGATCATGAAGATTTGGCGCCTATTGTCAGACTAAAGATGGAATGGAGGACATTGTCTAACGTGATCGACTATGGGATTTTTTCAATGAGACATATGGAAATGTATATGGGGCAGTTGGCTGGTTGGAATGTGGTCTGGCAAAAGAAAATGCACCAAATGACCTACAACAAAGACAACTAAATGACCTCAGGATCAAATACATGCAAAAATCCTGCTCCATAGCAAAAATGAAAACAGAAAAAGGTGGTCAAATCTTTAAATAAATACTTGCAATCAGGGGTAGCAAAAATTAGGGAATAACGGGATTCAGGAGAATAGAACAAAGGATGGAGGCCTATGCAGATTAACTTAAACACCATGAATTGCTTTCTTTTTGTAATCTTCATGTTGACTAATGTGTTTGGTTTAGACATTTACATCTACTTGTTTCTTATAAAACCGCCATAATGAACAAACCATTTGTTGAATGATTAACAATAAGAATAACAGATTTACTGTAACCATAAAACATTTTAATGAAAATTCCGTAATTCAAATAATTAACAAATAGTAGGAACTAATAAAACGCCGTAATGATAAAGCCATTGGTTGAATAATAAAAGGATGGAGGACTATGTAGATTAACTTAAATGCCAAAAATTGCTTTCATTTTTAATTTTCATGTTGACTAATGTGTTTTTGGTTTAGACTATTGCATCTACTTGTTTCTTATTAAAACGTGTTAGGATATGAGTGTGATATTATTGCAAAAGTTTAAGATGAAATCAATGAAAGTGGATAAACAAGTATGAATAGTGCAGCGGAAATAATAAACTTTGAATTCACAACAATTGGAAGATTGCTTTCACAAACATGCTTTTATAAATTTATGAATTTACGTATGCATGAACGATTACAAACTCCCCCTCAGCCTAAGATCACTATGATTTGCTCGTACACAAAATGTCAAGGTGAAGTGATGAATAGAACAATACACGCACTGTTCTATTTATAGTATAGAGCAAACCGCGGAGCATCTTATGCTGACGTCACGTTGAAAGTGACATGTAACAAACTAAAACGAACTACAACATCTGCTAAGCTAAACACTACTGTAACTATATAATACAATGTCTGATAGTAAGCACTGATGAGACATCCTCTATTAGGTTTCAGCAGAGCTTTGACTTGGCAGACCTTAGCTTTAGCAGAGCTTTTCCTTAGCAGACCTTAGCTTTAGTCTTCAACCGAGCTTTGCCTTGGCAGACCTTTGAGTCTTCATTAGAGCTTTGCTAGGGAAGACCTTTGACCTTTGTCTTCAACAGAGCTTGGCTTCAGCAGATGTTCATTTATTTTAAGGATCATAGGTTGTAGAATATTTTGGCTTTCTATCATTTGTTCTTTTTGTAAGGTTCTATTTCCAACAATCTTCCCTAGAACAGATGATGCCAAAACTTGTCTTTATTCTTGATCTTTATTTCTCATCAATGATTCCCTTATTTGTCCTTTGAATTGAAGTTCAAAGTCCAGGGCAATCATGTCATTTACATCCCTTTCAAGCTCAAGATTCATCAGATCTTGGAGGTCAGCTGCATCCAAACCATATGCATACTCCATTCTTATCTTTTGAGCTCTACCATTTGACCTGGGCAAAGTCAATTCATTGATGTCTATGGATGACTTCCATTTTAGATTTTTTGAGTCAAATGGTTTTCTTGGGAGTAGATTTATTTGAGATGAGTTTGGTGAAATGGGTCTGCTGATAAGTGTTGAAAGTGTTTCCATTATCACTTGCAGCATCAGTGTGGTAAAGGAGTTGACATTTGATAGACTTTTTTCTCTGTTCTTCAAACCTCTGCTCATCTTCTTCAACCATTATCTTTTGCCTTTTTACATGAGTTAAATTAACTGTGGATAAGGCAGTGGTTAAAGCAAGATTTTTGGAGATTTGGGTCTGATGAGGGGTAGTGGTTATTGGTGAGTAGTCTGGCTTTCTTGCAACAGAGGGATCCTTCTTTCTAAGCTCTTCCAATCTTCTATAGTATCAACAACTTTTGACTCAGACCACCTTGCAATTTGCCTAGTTGTTCCATATTGAGCAGCAACAAGCTCAGCCTTCATCCTTTTGATTTTCAAGGCATGCTCTTGATTTTCAAGTCTAGCCTTTTCCAAACAGGTGGAGCAGGCTTTATCAAAGGGTCCTTGAGCATGGCTTGTATTCTATCAATTTCTTCTTTAAGCTCATTTGCAAACCAGTCTTTGAATTGAGCTCTTATTGCTTTGTAAGGCTTGTGCTTCATGATATGATCAAGGTAGTCTTGTTTCAAATCAGGATCATCATTTGTAGGCTTTTCAGACATGGACTTACTCAAATCCTTAGCAAAATCTTCAATGTTTCTCACTTAGCTCAATTAAAATTGCATGGATCTTTGTAGAGCCCTGTCATCCTTATCCTTTGATAGCTCCTTTGCAATAGTTTCAGCTTGTCTAGCCTTTAGTATCAGATACTCATCAAGGTTTCTAGGCTTTCGATACCCAAGAAGAGATGGAAAGTTTCTTTGTTTAGGATCCTTTATCTTGTAGAAAGACTCTATCTCACCTTTCACAAAAAAAGTTCCAAAGGGTATAAGGCACCCATTGAAAGAAATGATGATGACAGATGCATGGGTGGAAGTGAAGTGTTTGTATATGGAGATGATGAGGGTGGAGTGGAAGTAGGTTGTGATGACAAAGAGGATGACAAAGATATTGGTGATGGAATGCCTTCATCACCTTCATCAACAACAAAAGTTTTTCTTTTGCATTGGAATTTGCTCTTTGGTGATGGTGGATGTGCAAGAATTCTTGGTGGAGTGGTTAATGGTTGGAATAAAGTGGGAAATGTGATAGGAGCAGTGGTTTCAGGAACATCTGTAGCCTCAACAGTGGTTTTAGAAGTGCTGACACTTGGTTGTCTAACTTTTTTTTGCAGACTTTCTTTTTCTTAAAGTACCAACATCTTCTTTTTTCATCTGTTTGCCTTTTTCTTCTTCAATCAGCATTAAGGCTTTAGCTTCCATTGTATCTTGTCTTTTCTGCTTATCATCAACAATCTTTTCAGCTTCTTTGTTTAGGGTCTCATCAATCCCTTTTCCCAAAGTTGCATCAGATGCTGTAGTAGTGGTTTCTGGTTGTTATTACACCTTTGGTATAGCACTTGAATCAGGTTGCAACTTTCTCAGTGAATCATTCTCCCCCTTTTTGGCATCATCTTCTATTTATTCAACATAAACTGTAGCTAGGGCAGAGCCAGTTGTCTTCAATAAATGATCTTTGATGGCTTTATTATCTTATTGTGTATCTTTGTATCCAGCCTTGGCCATATTTCTGATTAACTTCATGTGTGTCTCATGCTGAATATCCGCCGATTGTCTCTGAGCTAGGATAATTGGTTTCACAACTTTCCATAGCTCATCAACATTTTGAGTTGGTGATGGTTGAGGTTGAGAATTTTGTAGTGCTTGTTTCATCATGGATTTGATTTCGTCAATGGATGATTCCATGGTAGTGATTCTCTCCGTCAATTCTTGGTACTTTAATTTATCACCTAAGTTAATAGGATCATCTAAATTCCTACCAGAGGTAGTTGTATTTGGATCATCAACATGAGGAATCTCAATGTTTTCAGAACCAAATGCCCCTTTGTCTTGGTATTGGGGACTTCCAACTGGGACATAGGTTACTTTTGTAGCCTCAGCAGTTGTTGCCTTCAAGGAAGTCTTACTAAAGTAACCACTGTCCAACTGAAACACTGTTGTGTCATCAGTTGTAGTGGCTACTTCACTTGAAATACCACCAAGAGTTACTTGTAACTCAAGGGGTGTTGCCTCCTCAAATGATTGTGGGCTAGCAGATAGAGTTTTCTCAGAATCAGTCAAATGTAGAAGTTGACTCTCTTTAATGGGTGAGTGAGAGGAACTGATGTCTGTCTGAGTTTTCTCTATTGCATCAAGCAAAGGTATACATGTGGGTGGTATTGGAGAAGTGGGAGTGGGTTGTGGTGTAGAAAGAGACAGTGCCCTGGAAGAGAGGTTGTGGAAGATTGATTCAAGTGAATCAAGAGCTTCATGATGTGGTGTCCCTGTGGATACAACTTGTTCCTTATGTGAGGAATCAAGAGGAGTTTGGCTAGGTGGAGATCTTTGTTCCATCTGCTGTGAGGAAGTAGCAACAATGGTTTCAAGTGACTTTGGTGTTGTCACAGGTATATCCACTGGGATCTCATCTTCCAGAGTTACCTTTTTGGAGGGCTTTTTTGATTTGGACGGTTTTCTTTTGGTAGATTCTGGTGGGGGTTGCACAACACTGGTTATAGTGTCATGTTCACCAGGAGCAGTGGGCTCAACAACAAAGGTTTGAGCAGTGGATGTGGTAGTGTCTAAAATTAGCTCATTCCCATTTGCTTGTGTTTTCAAAACCTTTGGCTTTGGGTTAGAGAGTCTTGTAAATGTTTCATGTTTAAGGCTGCCAATTTCACAAATGACACCTTGTTGAAAATCAGTTTCAGAAACTTGTTTTTGAAGATAATAACTCAACAGCCTAGTGTGTATAAGAAAACCTTTATTTTTTGGAAATGTTGTTATAGTTTGCAACCAAGTCAGAAAACAATACCTGAGAAAAATTAAATTTTGATTTTGTTAAAATAGCATAACCCAGATACCGAAGGTTTAAAGGTATTTCATTAAAAGAAGTTGTCTTGGCTGACAAACACAACAGTAAAGTATGGAAAAAGAATTTCATGTCAGCAGGAAATTCAGGTTTATAGATGTTAATACCTGTCATTTGACGTTCATAATCATGCTCAATGAATTCTCGTGTAAATCCTTGTTTGAGAAGGAAGTGGGTCATTTAGGTCATTTAGACCAAATGTGATGGAAATGGTGGATGGAGAAATTTGAACAAGAGACTGTTCAATCTTTGACGTAATAGCAAATAGCTTTTTGTTTTGGATCTCAACCTTAGCATTTGCCCAAAAATTGTCTAAGTGTGTCCACATATATTGGAGCCTTTGCCAGTAGAATATCCTTGTATGATGACGTTTGTAGAACATTAATCATTGCATGAAAAACAGAATTATTATCTTTGTTCTCAAGGATAGGAAGGTAGTTGTGGGGATTTTTGATGTTTAGAGTCATGATTGAAGAGTGAATGAGGGTTAGGGAAGACGATAACTACTTTAGAGAATTTCTGAATTCAATACGGCAGTGAAGGACTCTGTTTGGATGGAACAGATTTTTTTGCAGACTTTCTTTTTCTTAAAGTACCAACATCTTCTTTTTTCATCTGTTTGCCTTTTTCTTCTTCAATCAGCATTATAGCTTTAGCTTCCATTGTATCTTGTCTTTTCTGCTTATCATCAGCAATCTTTTCAGCTTCTTTGTTTAGGGTCTCATCAATCCCTTTTCCCAAAGTTGCATCAGATGCTGTAGTAGTGGTTTCTGGTTGTTGTTACACCTTTGGTATAGCACTTGAATCATGTTGCAACTTTCTCATTGAATTATTCTCCCCCTTTTTGGCATCATCTTCTATTTATTCAATATAAACTATAGCCAGGGCAGAGCCAGTTGTCTTCAATAAATGATCTTTGATGGCTTTATTATCTTATTGTGTATCTTTGTATCCAGCCTTGGCCATATTTCTGATTAACTTCATGTGTGTCTCATGCTGAATATCCGCCGATTGTCTCTGAGCTAGGATAATTGGTTTCACAACTTTCCATAGCTCATCAACATTTTGGTTGGTGATGGTTGAGGTTGAGAATTTTGTAGCGCTTGTTTCATCATGGATTTGATTTCGTCAATGGATGATTCCATGGTAGTGATTCTCTCCATCAATTCTTTGTACTTTAATTTATCACCTAAGTTAATAGGATCATCTAAATTCCTACCAGAGGTAGTTGTATTTGGATCATCAACATGAGGAATCTCAATGTTTTCAGAACCAAATGCCCCTTTGTCTTGGTATTGGGGACTTCCAACTGGGACAGAGGTTACTTTTGTAGCCTCAGCAGTTGTTGCCTTCAAGGAAGTCTTACTAATGTAACCACTGTCCAACTGAAACACTGTTGTGTCATCAGTTGTAGTGGCTACTTCACTTGAAATACCACCAAGAGTTACTTGTAACTCAAGGGGTGTTGCCTCCTCAAATGATTGTGGGCTAGCAGATAGAGTTTTCTCAGAATCAGTCAAATGTAGAAGTTGACTCTCTTTAATGGGTGAGTGAGAGGAACTGATGTCTGTCTGAGTTTTCTCTATTGCATCAAGCAAAGGTATACATGTGGGTGGTATTGGAGAAGTGGGACTGGGTTGTGGTGTAAAAAGAGACAGTGCCCTAGAAGAGAGGTTGTGGAAGATTGATTCAAGTGAATCAAGAGCTTCATAATGTGGTGTCCCTGTGGATACAACTTGTTCCTTATGTGAGGAATCAAGAGGAGTTTGGCTAGGTGGAGATCTTTGTTCCATCTACTGTGAGGAAGTAGCAACAATGGTTTCAAGTGACTTTGGTGTTGTCACATGTATATCCACTGGGATCTCATCTTCCAGAGTTACCTTTTTGGAGGGCTTTTTGGATTTGGACGGTTTTCTTTTGGTAGATTCTGGTGGGGGTTGCACAGCACTGGTTATAGTGTCATGTTCACCAGGAGCAGTGGGCTCAACAACAAAGGTTTGAGCAGTGGATGTGGCAGTGTCTAAAATTGGCTCATTCCCATTTGCTTGTGTTTTCAAAACCTTTGGCTTTTGGTTAGAGAGTCTTGTAAATGTTTCATGTTTAAGGCTGCCAATTTCACAAATGACACCTTGTTGAAAATCAGTTTCAGAAACTTGTTTTTGAAGATAATAACTCGACAGCCTAGGGTGTATAAGAAAACCTTTATTTTTTGGAAATGTTGTTATAGTTTGCAACCAAGTCAGAAAACAATACCTGAGAAAAATTAAATTTTGATTTTGTTAAAATAGCATAACCCAGATACCGAAGGTTTAAAGGTATTTCTTTAAAAGAAGTTGTCTTAGCTGATAAACACAACAGTAAAGTATAGAAAAAGAATTTCATGTCAGCAGGAAATTCAGGTTTATAGATGTTAATACCTGTCATTTGACGTTCATAATCATGCTCAATGAATTCTCGTGTAAATCCTTCTTTGAGAAGGAAGTGGGTCATTTAGGTCATTTAGACCAAATGTGATGGAAATGGTGGATAGAGAAATTTGAACAAGAGACTGTCCAATCTTTGATGTAATAGCAAATAGCTTTTTGTTTTGGATCTCAACCTTAGCATTTGCCCAAAAATTGTCTAAGTGTGTCCACATATATTGGAGCCTTTGCCAGTAGAATATCCTTGTATGATGACGTTTGTAGAACATCGATCATTGCATAAAAAACAGAACTATTATCTTTGTTCTCAAGGATAGGAAGGTAGTTGTGGGGATTTTTGATGTTCAGAGTCATGATTGAAGAGTGAATGAGGGTTAGGGAAGAAGATAACTACTTTGGAGAATTTTTGAATTCAATACGACAGTGAAGGACTCTGTTTGGATGGAACAGATTTTATAAAGGAAAAGTGAAAGCTGACGTGGCAGCGGTTTTCAAAAGATCTAATGGCTAACATCTATCCACGTTTAAACTCTGTTGGATAATGGAACACAGTTGTTTGGAAACCTCAGCTGGATACCAATAATGGTTCTGAACATTGGAATGAACATTGGTGATTTTACACTATCAGAGGATAGATTATCAGTAGATTGGGAAAACAGTGGTTTCACCAACAGTGGATGTAGAACAGAGGATACTCTTTTAGCAACAGATAGATTTTCATGCCAAGCAGAGGTTTGGAGAAACAGTGGTTATGAGCAGACTTTAGAGATGTATTGAAAATTTTCAATTTTAGCTATTTTTAATGATGGATTTTTGACTTTCTGAAAACACTTTGATGCTATTTACATATGGAAAACAAAATTTTGTTTTTATTCCATGTTTAGCATACCTATCTTAGAGATCAGACTTTTAAAGGTAGATAATGCTTTGGTTAGAACATCTGCCAGTTGATCTTTAGTGGGAACATGATGCAGAGAAAACCTTTCTCATAGCAATCTCTCACAAAGTGATGTCTGATGACAATGTATGTTGTGGTAGAATGAGAGACTGGATTTTTTATGATGTTTTCAACTGCTTGACTATCCAACATGAGAGGAGTCTTTAGAGCAGTTATAGTTACACCAAAATCCAGCAATTGATTTTGAAGCCAAAGGAGTTGAGCAGTACAGCTTGCAGCAGCAATATACTCAGCCTCTGTTGTGGATGTTGATACTTCAGCTTGCATTTTTGCTTTGCCAAGACACTAAGCAATTTCCTAGGAATTGACAGCCTCCTGAAGTTGACTTCCTTGTGGTGTGGCGTCAAGCAAAATCACTGTCTGAATAACCTAAAAGCTCAATATTTCCATTAGCTGGATACTAGATACCAAGTGTGGATCACCTTTTATGTATCTGAATATCCTTATTACAACAATAAGATTGGACTTCCTAGGTGTTGTCTGGGATCTGGCACAAACGCATGTTGCAAACATGATGTCTGGCCTTAATGCAATTAGGTACAATAAAAAACCTATCATGCTTCTACATAGAGTTTGATCAACTAAGTCATCTTTGTCATCAACAGTGACAAGCTTTGTGGTTTCCATGGGTGTGCTACATGGTTTACAATCATTCATATCAAATTTTGTAAGGAGTTCTTTGACATACTTACTTTGATGAATTGAAGTACCATTTTGCAATTGCTTTACTTGAAGACCAAGAAAGCATTGGAGCTCACTCATAACACTCATTTCAAACTCAGCTGCCATGAGTTGTCTGAACGCTTCACACATGGCAGTGCATGTGGATCCAAAAATGATGTCATCCACATATATTTGGACAAGTATCAAATCTTTTCCTCTCCATTTTAAAAACAAGGTTTTATCAAGTCTACCTCTTGTAAAACCAATGGATAAGAGAAAGTGGAGAGAGTTTCATACCAGGCTCTTGGTGCTTGTTTCAAGCCATACAAAGATTTATTAAGCTTGTAGACATGATCATGATAAATTGCATCTTCAAACCAGGAGGTTGATAAACATATACCTCTTCTTTGATCTTACATACAAGAATGCACTTTTGATATCCATTTGAAACACCTTGATGTTGAGGTTGGAAGCAAAGGCTAAGAGCAGTCTAATGGCTTCTAATCTTGCTACAGGAGCAAATGTTTCATCATAGTCAATGCCTTCTTCCTGTCTGTAACCTTGAACCACAAGCCTAGCTTTATTCTTGACAACAATACCCCTTTCATCACTTTTGTTTTTAACGACCCATTTTGTGCTAATTGGACATACATCCTTTGGCAATGGTACAAGTTCCCATACTTGTTGGCTTTTAAACTGAAGGGGCTCTTCTTGCATGGCTTCTACTACTTTACAAGTTGTGTGAGAAATAGGAAACCAACAAAAAGACAAATATTTTCGGATTGACTTCTAGTGAGCACCCCTTCATTGATGTTGCCAATGATTTCATCATATGGATGACTTTAAGGTAGATTAGATCTCCCTTATATGGAATAATAGCATTTTGGGGTGAAGGCTGCAGATGGGAATCATCTGAGCTAACATCTGTTGGCAATTTTGAAGAGCCAACATCTGTTTGAAATGGAGGTGGAGGTATTGGAAGGAGAGGTGTGAAAACATATTGACTTTTATCCACAATGGTTGGACTTTTATCAACAGAGGTTATATTTGATGAGCTGGCAGAGAATTGAGGATCAGTAGTGGTCGATCCAGCAATGGCAAAGTTTTCACAGTTGTTAATAACATATGTTCCCCTGATTGTGGAAGTGACTTTATATTGTGGAATCACAATATCATGTCCATAGTCTTGTGGTGAATATTGTGGTGTACTTGCAGGGTTAGTCTTGACAGACACATCATCAAATGTAAATTTATTTAGATCAAACAATTTTGCATGGTTTGCTGGGATTTTTAATGAAGAAAGTTTATTGAACTTTATATTCAAGGTCTCTTCTACACACCTAGTCCTTAAATTAAAGACTCTATATGCTTTAGCAGTGGTCGAGTATCCCAGAAAATAACCACAATCTACTTTGGCTGCAAATTGTGAAACTTGATCTTTTAAGTTCAAAATAAAACATGGGCAGCCAAAGATTTTGAAGTATCAGATTAGTGGTTTAATTTTATATAGAGTTTCATAAGTCGTTGTTTGATGCCTGGGGTTTATAAAGATTCTGATCTGCACATAGCAAGCAGTGTTTACAGACTCTACTTAAAAGGTTAAGGGTAAACCTGAGTCTGCAAGCATTGTTTTAGCAGCTTCAATCAAAGTTCTGTTTTTCCTTTCAACCACCCCATTTTGTTCTCGTGTTCTTGGAATACTGTTAGCCTTACAATTCCTTTTGACACACTGAAATAATCCAACTCTTTATTTCTGAACTTTGTGCCATTGTCACTCCTAAAGACTTTTATTGGCAGGTCAAATTGCTTTTCAACTTGTTTCACATATCCCTACAAAATGCATGTAGTCTCATCCTTAGTGCAAGAAGTAAGTCCAAGTAAACCAGGAAAATCATCAACAATAACAAGGCAATACCTTTTTTGTTTAAGACTCGTGGTTTTTACAAGGCCAAACAAGTCCACATGTAACAATTGTAAGCATTGACTTGTTTTGGACTCACCAATGGGCTTGTATGAACTTTTATGTTGTTTACCTTTTAAACAGGAAACACAATGTTCATCTCTTGTGAAAAGTTTTTGTGGTAGACCTCTTACAAGGCCTTGTTTAGAGAGTGTGGTGATAGTTGTCAAATTTGTGTGCCCAAGTCTTTTATACCACAGTTTTGTCACTTTGTTAGAGGCAGCTGAGAATAGACAGGCATCAGTCATTTGATTATCCTTCAACATATCAACCACATACACATTGCCACTCCTATGAGCAACAAGTTGTGCTTTGCTCTCAGCTATGATTTGATTAATCTTTTTAACCACTTCTGGCCCAACAATCTGACAAGTTTTCTTAGTGAAGAATGACCCATAACCCTTGTCACTCATTTATGAAACACTAAGAAGATTAAATTTCAGATTGTCAACAAGATTGACATTTTCAAATTTGAGTTTCCCAGCCTGAACAGTCCCTGACCCAAGCACCTTCCCCTTTGAATTATTACCAAAAGATATATCACCCCATCCATGAGCCATGAAGTCTTTGAGAAGGGCTCTACATCCTATCATGTGCCTGGAGCCTCCACTATCTACATACCATAAACTATCAAGGCAAGTAGAAGCTCCCTTAGTAGCAGCCATCATGGCACAATCACATTCACCTTCACAAACAATGGTATCCCATAGGTCAGACTTAGGTTTCAAGTCTTCATCAACATTTTCTTGTGTAACAACTGTTTCATCATGAACATCAGACACAATAGACTTAGGCTCCACTTCCTCAAATTCAACACCCTCAACTATAGACTCTAATGCCATAAAGCAAAATTCATTTTGTTTCTTTTCAGTGTCCGCAATTAGAGCAAAGTTTTCATCAATCAGATCCTCAGGCAAGCTATAATCAACAAAGCCCTGAGTAAAGAAGCTCTGTTCATTAACCTCTGCCGGAGCAGTGGTTTGGGTAACTTGTTCTGCAGGTTGCATTTGAACCTGAGGAACTGGTGCTTGAACATATTGAATTTGAGGAACAATGGTTTGAACATATTGCACAGGAACAGTGGTAGCAGGGTGTGCAAAATGAGTAGTGTTTTGCATATGAGGAGAAGTGGTATATTGGGAATAATGGACAATGTTTTGAGGTCTAGGGCTAGGATGTTTGACAATTGGTCCAGATGTTTGAGACCTATATTCTCTAGCAAAGTGACCTAGCCTATTACACTTGAAACATTTAATCTTTGACTTATCCAGCCCAACTTTTAGCCCCCCATGCAACCTTGGAAACTTTCTACCAGTTCTCTTGTAATAGTTGCTAGCCCTAACACTCAACAAAGCAAGCTGGTGCAAAATATCCATCTCTTCCAAATCTGTAGGATCAAAATGTTGAAAGTCATTCAACTCAAAGGATAAGTTATCAGCAGTTTGGCTTTCCCCATTAGCAGTAAAAGCATAATTGGGTGTGTAAAAATCAGAGCTAAAACTACCACCAGAGGTTATGTCAATGAAATGATTATAACTCTGATCCTTACAGCTGAAAGAGGCTTCTTCTTGGCAAAAAAATGTTGTACTACCGAATGCATAGTCATCAGCTACTTTGCCAGACTCTTGTAACTTCTTTTTCTGGTTCAGCTCTCTCTCATAATTGAGGAGCCTACCATGAAGCTGAGTTAGACTCATATCTTTGAACCCAACTGAATTTCTAGTTATAAAAGTTATAGTGTCCCACTTGTCTAGTAAAGATCTAAGAAAACGACTATTTAAAGTCGAATTTGCAAACTCAACATTAACCAGTTTAAGCTCACTAATAAGACAGCTAAATCTTTCAAACTATTGGGTTAATGACTCTCCTTTCACATGACAAAACGTTGTATATTGCTGATTCAAAACCTCTCTGTTGTTTCAATTACTTCCTCAGTCCCACCAAATTGCTCTTTCAAAGCATACCATAACTCCTATGCAGTGTTGCAATGTTACAGCCAGCATAGGTATCGTTTGGCAATGCAGAGGCCACGGGGCTAAATGCCTTTGCATCTAGCTCGATCTTTTGGAAATCTTGCTCAGAGTAATATTTAGGATTCTTTGGTTCTTGACTTTAGGGTCCTTAGTACTTGGTATCATTGGAACATGAGGTCCAAAGATAACCGACATCCGACAACCGGTGTTTTGCTGAGTAAGAACATGACCCATCCGTCTCTGCCAGATATTGTACTCTGATCTAACGAGAATCGGTGGTTTAAACATGTTGCCGGTGTTGTGAGGATCTTGTGATTTTGAAACATTTTCGATTGTTTGTAAAACAGGTTTTTGTTTAAACTACATTGAATGTAAATAAAATTTTACTATGTTAAATCAAACGAATTAGAAGTGAGAGCTGATCTGTTCAAATCAAATTGATTGTTAAATCAAATCTGATTAACCAAGCTCTGATACCAATTGTTAGGATCTGAGTTTGATATTGTTGTGAAAGTTTAAGATGAAATCAATGGAAGTGGATAAACATGTATGGATAGTGCAGCGGAAATAATAAACTTTGAATTCACAACAATAGGAAGATTGCTTTCACAAATATGCTTTTATAAATTTATGAATTTACGTATGCATGAACGATTACAAACTCCCCCTCAGCCTAAAATCACTCTGATTTGCTCGTACACAAAATGTCAAGGTGAAGTGATGAATAGAATAGTACACGCACTGTTCTATTTATAGTATAGAGCAAACCGCTGAGCATCTTATGCTGACGCCACGTTGAAAGTGACATGTAGCAAACTAAAACAAACTACAACATTTGCTAAGCTAAACGCTGCTGTAAACTATATAATACAATGTCTGATAGTAAGCACTGATGAGACATCCTCTGTTGGGCTTCAGCAAAGCTTTGCCTTGGCAAACCTTAGCTTTAACAGAGCTTTGCCTTAGTAGACCTTAGCTTTTGTCTTCAATAGAGCTTTGCCTTAACAGACCTTTGAGTATTCATCAGAGCTTTGCTTGGGCAGAACTTTGACCTTTGTCTTTAACAGAGCTTGGCTTCACTAGATGTTCATTTATTTTAAGGATTAGAGGTTGTAGAATATTTTGGCTTTCTATCATCTGTTCTTTTTGTATGGTTCAATTTCCAACAAAATGTCATAATGAACAAACCATTGGGTGAATGATAAACAATAAGAATAACAAATTTACTGTAACCCTAAAACATTTTAATACAAACGTCATAATTCAAATAATTAACAAATAGTAGGAGCTAATAAAAACGCCATAATGATAAAGCCATTGGTTAAATAATAAACAATAACAATAACTGATTTACTGTTTTCCTAAAACATGTTAATGAAACGCCATAACTTGAACACTTAAATAATAGTAAGAACTGATTTTTTAAATTAACAACTAATTAGATATGCGAAACAATGTGCAAAATGCCATTGATAAGTTCTAAATAATGAAAACATAGTAAGAACTGACTTTTACAATTAACAACTAATCAGATATCCGAAACAAGGTGTAAAACGCCATTGATAAGTTCTAAATAACGAAAACACAGTAAGAACTGACTTTTACAATTAACAACTAATCAGATATGCGAAACAAGGTGTAAAACGCCATTGATAAGTTCTAAATAATGAAAACACCGAATATTGATTATAGGTTGAAGGACATAACGACATTTTTCATAAATATTGCTTTGGAAAAGAATTTGATGATAAAATGCCATTCAAACAAGAATAAATAACAACATGCGATATCTAATTGACTTTTGTTTGAAAAATGATTTATAACGCCATCTATTAAGCGGACTTTGACAATGACAATCGTGCCCCGCATATCATTTAGCGCCCCCGACCATGTGTTCGACTAGGATCCGTTCTCACCATTTTCATATTTACAACCATTTTCTCATAATCCTGTTTATATATATATATATATATATATATATATATATATAATATATATATATATATATATATATATATATATATATATATATATATAGGGGATGCATAGAAAGAAAACCCATATTAGTTAAAAAAAACTATAAAAACTCAAATGAATTAACCTCATTTTGCAACGCGTTACACATTTTCTGCTGGAACATGTAACACCTTGACACGTGTAACATATACTGAAAAAGCACTTTTGCAACATGTACTGAATTTTTCAGTACATGTTACATGTGCCAAGCTGTTACATGTTCCTACAAAAAAGGTGGGACACGTTGCAAATGGAGGTTTATTCATTTGGGTTTTCATAGTTTCCTAAACTAATATGAGATTTCTTTCTATAATTGTCATATATATAATGTTAAAACATCAAATAGTTTATAAATTTTTACATTAATTATTCTCTCTCTAATTAATTACTCGATTACATATTACCCTACACACATATAATTTTATCGTACACATTATCGAACTTTATACTAAACATATTGAAAGTTATATTATGGAGCTCGTAATTTATTCTACATATCTCATAGTTTATCATAAACTCTAAATTAAATTTGTTTTTAGAAAAAAAATGTATATATTTTAAAAATAAGTTATAAATTTAATGTACTTATCTATTAAATAGAAATATTACAAATTAATGATCTATTTAAGCTTCCCAATATAACCTAGAATAACATTAACACATATACTAAATTAAGCATTTTTATTGGTTGAAATTTCTTTTATTTTTCTTCTTACAAAGAATTTCTTCTCATATATATATATATATATATATATATATATATATATATATATATATATATATATATATATATATATATATATTATATTGTGAGGTTCATTGGGGAACACTAAAAAAGTGGAGAACCGAGGAACACTTTTAAAAATTTAACTTAACAAGTTAAAAGTCATTTTTAAAAATTTTTTCCATGCTTCTCTTTAAAAATACTTGTAAAAGCATATTTAATAAAAAAATTCAAAAAACTAAAAATATAAAAACAAACAGTAAAAAAAGGCTTTTTTTACAATTTTTTTTTATTTCAAATAGCTTCTACCCATTTTTAAAAGGAAATACGTTGAATTTTTTTTAAATTGATTTTTAACATATTAAGTTACTTTTATAAGATATATATTTGAACTGTTTTTTAAACTTTTTTTAATTTTTATTTTTTGATTTAAAAAAAATGTTTTTACATGTATTTATAAGAAAAAAACGCCGAAAACATGTAGAAAAATAATTTTTAAAATGTTAAGTATAACTTTTAAGAGTGATCCTCGGTTCCCCACTTTTTTAGTGTTCCCCAATGAATCCTGCCTTATATATATATATATATATATATATATATATATATATATATATATATATGGTAGGGTTCATACGATAACCACCTTTATTGCGAGAATTGCGAGAACCAATGTGAACACAAAAAAATACCTCAAAAAATAAATAAAAAACACAAATTTTTTAAATATATTTTTTAAAAAATCGCTATTCTACGTCAACAAAAAAAACCCAATTTTTTTTGAGTAACAATGATTGATGCACAGGTGCAGATGTACCATTTTTTGGACAAATTCCGTAAGACAATTACAATTTTATTTACAATACTATCGGTAATACACTATTTTTTACATTTCAATATCAAAAATGCACATGTGCATCATTATTTATAACCATGATATAACGTATTTTGGTACAAAAAGTTTGTGATTTTGAATGATGAAGTAGTTGCATATACATTGTTTTTTATTAGTTATATCTAGTGGTTTATGGTTTGGTTATATTTGTCACTTTATAATGTAATATGTTGTTTGGATGGTATAAAGGGTGTTGATATACATGTAATAAAGTGAAATATTAGTAATGGTATTGTATTATAGATGGTAGGAGATAATAGTATTGTATTATGGATGATAGGATGTAACGGTATTGTATTATGGATGGAATGATATATGAAAGGTAAAATGTATTTAAAATAGTATACCAAAACACGTTATATCATGTTCATCATATAGATGAACATAAGCATTTCTAATATTATTAATGTAAAAAGTTGGGTATTATGGATGGTAGTGTAAATGAAAGTGCAATTGTCTATATTAGTAATTTATTAGGGAATTTGTCAAATAAATTATACATATACACATGTTCATGGATAATTGTTACTCGATTTTTTTTTGTTTTTTTATTAACGAAAAAGAGCTATTTTTTAAAAAAAATATTAAAAAAATTGTGTGTTTTTTTTAATTTCTTTAGTGTGAGAAGGATTAGAAAGACTCTGGTGATAACATATGTCCTTATCTATTTTATTAGTTTAAGGGTAAGATGGTGATATAACCCATAATCCTAATTAAAGATATAATCTTGTAACCGAATTCATTAATTATTTTAGGAATTCATTTCATCAGTTATTTTAGGAATTTATCAGTTATTTTAGGAATCCATCATCAGTTCGTATAAAGCACCATACGAATTTCAAAAAACACCACAAATTGAATCGTAATCCGGCCGTGATGTTTTAACATCTGTAATGATTTTTGTTATTTTTGCAGGTATAAAACACCATACAAATTCCAAAAACACTATGAATTGAATCATAATACAGTCGTGGTGTTTTAACATTTAGAATGATTCTATTGCTATTCAGATATTAAAACACCATGACTATAATCACAATAAAATGTTACATACTCTAGATGTTAAACATCATGACTCTAGATGTTAAACATCATGACTTGAATCATAACTCATTATTTGCAATGCTATGGTGTATTATTTACGTTAATGGTGTTTTACTGTAAAATACGACACCTTAAATCTCAATACAATTAAAACACTATTATATAACATAGAAAAAACACCATAGACTAAAATATTCAATCAAAACGTAATTTTTTTTCTCTACATAAGTATAATAATATGGTACTCATATTAAAGATAAAAAACACTCGTTATTATGATGATTTTTTTTTAAAAGAGTTACGTATAAAAAGTTATTAACATTTAAAAAAGAAGGGGAAACTTGCATATGCATTGCATGTGAGTTTTAAATTTAAAAATATTAAATTTACCTTTATACTCTTAATCTAGAAAATAAATTAATTTAATGATAAGCACTATTTACAATTTTACCATTATAATTTTAATCATTAGATTATAGATCAAATGATGTGGATTCCTTTTTAAACTTCTCACAAAACACACTATTTTTACAATAACTCAATCATATATATCTATACACCCACGTATATTTACATGATAAGGTTAAACATTGAAAGTTGGTAGGACCCGTTTTAGTTTCTAGCATGTGATGTTCAACCTGAAATATTTGACAAGGTAGTTAACATAAAAGCATTAGTTCATATATGTTGGCATGTGGCTATTCTACGCATGCTAGTCCATTAACCATGACATACTATTAAGTATGTTCTCGGTTTTTTTTTTTTTTTACATAAATTTTACAGAGAATTGTAAAACCAAGTTAGCCGGGTATGTTTTTGGTCTTTCTAAAGTAAGAGAGTAAGAGCATGATTTATAGCATTTAGAGTAAACAAGTATTACTAAGTGATCAAAATATAGAGATATAAGACGAAAACGTACAATCCTAATGCTAGAAAGGCAACATAGATGTTTGAAATTTTGAAAGAGTTGGCATGTGGTGTGGTGGATGACTAGTTGGGGGTAGGGAGGGGGGGGTTGAAACAACGAAAACATAAATTAACTTCATTATTTCAAACCCTCGTATTTCAACTTGCATCACATGGTAGGTTAGGAAAAACGAGGGAAGTGGAAGCTAATCCGAAATCTCACTTCAAATTTGATATGTTCGTTTTCTACACCAATTCAAGATTTTCAAGGTGCATGTGTAAAGCTGTTTTGTCCCTCTTTTTCTAGCTTTAGAAAGTAGTTTCATTCTAGAAAAACAATGTCCAGAATACTAAATCTTTAAATAAAATATCTAAAAGTAATAATAATAAACTAGTTGATTACAAGTGTTACTGGGTTTTGTTCTTAGCTTTTCCAATATGATATTTTGCAACAAACTTTACTCTTCTAGATACACATGCTTCCTAGAAAATCACTAACACCCCATATATATATAGCCCAGTCAGATAGAACACAGAAGAACTATTCTGCCAAGCTTAGAAATGAGTATTCAGAATAGACCAAATAATCCAACAATCGAGATTTGGTGAAATCACGTAATAAAAACAAGTGTAAACATGTGAGGAAATGATCAAAATAATTTCCCACTATTGTTTGCCTTTTAAACTCATTTCTTTTACGATTTGTAAACGTTCATAACTCTTTCACGTGTTAATATATATATAGGAATGGGTTAAAATGAAAACCATCTTTAGTTGTAAGAACCGTAAGAACTAGGCCATTCAAAAGATTTTTCCAAATTTTTTTTCAAAAATCATAAAAAATATCACTTGTTTTAGCAAAAAAAGTGCCGCATAGCCACATTTACATGAGCCGTAAAAATATGAAACAACGAAAACATAAATTAACTTCATTATTTCAAACCCTCGTATTTCAACTTGCATCACATGGTAGGTTAGGAAAAACGAGGGAAGTGGAAGCTAATCCGAAATCTCACTTCAAATTTGATACGTTCGTTTTCTACACCAATTCAAGATTTTCAAGGTGCATGTGTAAAGTTGTTTTGTCCCTCTTTTTCTAGCTTTAGAAAGTAGTTTCATTCTAGAAAAACAATGTCCAGAATACTAAATCTTTAAATAAAATATCTAAAAGTAATAATAATAAACTAGTTAATTACAAGTGTTACTGGGTTTTGTTCTTAGCTTTTCCAATATGATATTTTGCAACAAACTTTACTCTTCTAGATACACATGCTTCCTAGAAAATCACTAACACCCCATATATATATAGCCGGTCAGATAGAACACAGAAGAACTATTCTGCCAAGCTTAGAAATGAGTATTCAGAATAGACCAAATAATCCAACAATCGAGATTTGGTGAAATCACGTAATAAAAACAAGTGTAAACATGTGAGGAAATGATCAAAATAATTTCCCACTATTGTTTGCCTTTTAAACTCATTTCTTTTACGATTTGTAAACGTTCATAACTCTTTCACGTGTTAATATATATATAGGAATGGGTTAAAATGAAAACCATCTTTAGTTGTAAGAACCGTAAGAACTAGGCCATTCAAAAGATTTTTCCAAATTTTTTTCAAAAGTCATAAAAAAGATCACTTGTTTTAGCAAAAAAAGTGCCGCATAGCCACATTTACATGAGCCGTAAAAATATGTATCTTCATGTAAAATTTAAACCAACGCGTAAAAAAAACTTGCATAAATCAAAACTACCGACTTGATTTTTTTTTACCTTTTTTTACAGACGTGTTTATAATATTTTCATCTATGTTTGTGCAAAAATAATTGACCCAACTCGGACGGGAACAAAAATTTCTCACGGTTCTCGCAACTCGTGGTGGTTATCATTTGAACCGATCCCTATATATATATTGCGAGAACCGTGAGAACGAATGAAAATTCAATTAAAACCAATTTTTTTAATACAAACCTCATTATAATTAAAATACAACATTAGTTAAAGAATTTACAACATCAAATAGTTCATTTCTACTCTCAACATTAGATTTTTTACATATGTGTAAATATGTTATATTTATACATGTGTAAAAGGCAAACTTACACATGTGAAAATTTTCTTTATTTACGAATTTATGTAAATTTACATGTGTAAATTTAATTTTTAACATTGTACTCGAATAATAATAATAATAATAATAATAATAATAATAATAATAATAATAATAATAATAATAATAATAATAATAATAATAAGTGTAAAAAATTGAATCTGAATTGTTTTTTACCAAGTTTTCATGATTTTTTCATTCGTTCTTACGGTTCTCACAATATTTCCATATATATATATATATATATATAGGGTTCATGCGAGAACCATCTTTATCGCAAGAACCGCGAGAACCAATGTGAACACAACAGAATACCTAAAAAAAATCTAAAAAACACACAATTCTTTAATATTTTTTAAAAAGAATCGCTATATTTCGTTATCGAAAAAATTCGAACAATAATTATCGATGCACATATGCACATGTATCTTTTCTTGGATAAATTCCGTAATACATTACCAGTAGTAGACAAATACACTTTCATTTACACTACCATTCGTAATACACTACTTTTTATATTACCAATATTAAAAATGCACATGTGCATCATTATTTATAACCATGATATAACGTGTTTTGGTACAAAAAGTTTGTAATTTTGAATGATGAAGTAGGTCCATATACATGTTTTTTGGTTAATTATATCTAGTGGTTGATGGTTTGGTTATATTTGTCACTTTATGATATAATATATTGTTTGGATGGTATAAAGGGTGTTGATGTACATGTAATAAAGTGAAATATTGGTAGTGGTATTGCATTATGGGTGGTAGGAGGTAATGGTAATGTATTATTGATGGTATTATAAATGAAAAGTAAAGTGTATTCAAAGTAGTGTACCAAAACACGTTATATCATGTTCATACATAAAGATGCACATGTGTATTTCTAATATTGTTAATGTAAATAGTAGTGTATTATGGATAGTAGTGTTAATGAAAGTGCAATTATCTAATATTGGTAATGTATTATCAAATTTGTCAAAGAAATGATACATATGCACATTTGCATGGATAATTGTTACTCGAAATTTTTAATTTTTTAATTTCTTTTTTGGTTTTTTTAGTTATGAAATATAGTGTTTTTTCAAAAAAAAATATTTAAAAAAATTGTTTGTTTTATTTGTTTTTTTAGGTATTTTTGATTGTGTTCATATTGGTTCTCGCGCTTCTCGCAATAAAGGGTGTTTCATAACGGATCCTTCTCTCTCTCTCTCTCACACACACACACATATATATATATATACATATATATATACACACACACACATATTAAATTATATTATAAAACGAACATTTTATTCTCTTTAATTTTAGTAGACTATTGCTATGGTTTTTTTAAACGTGTTACGTGATTACAAATCAATAAGTGATTACATAACATTATGTCATTACGTAATATGCCTTATATTCAGAACAAATATAACATTACGTGATTATATACCATTCCGAAATTACGTAACACTACATAATTACGTACTTCTACTACCTGATTACATGGATGATTATACCTCTGGCACCAAGTATAACTATCATGAAATTGTGACTTTGCATCCTTTCGCGAATATTACTTTTTAGGGGATCTGGTTCATATATATATGTGTGTATGTATGTATGTATGTATGCATGCATGCATGTATGTATGTATGTGCGTGTGTGAATGAAACGTTACACCTGCATTGCAACAGCTAACTCATAAAAATTGGCTTTCACTGTAACATTTATGAAAAACGGGTTCAAAATCCGCTCCGTTTAGTAATCAAGTATTCAGTTATAAGTTTCGTTGCGTATTTATTGTTCAGATTATTTTAAATAATACATAATTAATAAACATTTTAGAATTTAAAAACCATAATTAATAAATAATAATAAGTAAATAAAAAATAAAATAGAGTCGCCGGGTCTCGAACCCGGGTCTCCCGCAAACACACACACACATCACACCACTCCGCCACACACATCATTTGTGTTATGTACTAAAACAATTAACACTTAAAGTAAAATCCGAAAGTCAAAACCGGTAATCAGCGCGCCCAGAACTCGCAATCGCCGGAAAAACCGAAACTCCGCAAATGTTGCCATTTCCCTTGACTGAAACGCATAAACTGATTTTGACATCAGTTATAACCGTTGCTTGGCACTCAATTTCAGTCAAAACCATCGGAAATCATTGATCGCGAATCTTGACCCTTAATTCGAACCCAATCGGCCTGTCCTCCTTATAAATACCCACTCAAACTCCTGGTAAACATTTCGCCCAGAACCGCACTCTCTTTATGAAGTTTTAATTCTTCCAAAGCTCATCGCCGGAGATCTTCACATTCGCCAGAATATCGCCGGAATCACGGATCAGAAAACCGCATTCGTTCTTTAGACGGTATAATTGTCTAAACCTTCTTGCTATCTCTTGATTGATAATCTAATTGCCCAACTCAATAATCAAAACTGTTGAATCAGTTCATTCAGCCTGAAATCGCAAATCAGGGTCGACGAAACTTGCCGGAAATCTGAAGAAAACTCTCTGTTTTGGTATATCATATTCCTTAATCTTTATTTTCCTATTCCATTTCAATCGAGTGTAAGTTGTTGGTCGATTAAGCAAAACAGTCGGGTTCACTGTTCTGTGTTTTCTTAAGTGAAGAAGACGAAGACTAAATTGTATATTAATGTAATTAAAATCGGGTATTTAACCGGGTTAGACACACAGTCCAGCGGTAGACTGTGTGCAAATATAAAACACACGTCCCGGGTTCGAATCACGCATGTTTCCGACTTTCTGAAATAAAACCAACATTTTTAAAACCTATTCAGATCAATTCACAGTATGTATATAAGAGGAATATAATCCAGTAGTTAAGCAGATTAGACACACAGCCCAACTGGTTAGGCTGTGTGCACTCGAACCGAAGGTCCCGAGTTCGATTCCGGGTCTCTGCAACCGGTTCGGCCATATTAAAACATTTTTAATAAAAACTAAATAAGGTTAAAGTTAGTTAGTATATATATATAATTAAAACCAAGAATATTTCAGGTTAGACACGTAGCTCAGTTGGTAGAGCTGCGTGCACGTATACGAGAGGTCCCGAGTTCGAACCTCACTCACCGCATAGAATACATGCTGTCTGACCGGTCAGACCCGGTCAAACCTGACAAAGTCAACCCATTTTTATTTCTTTTTATTTATTTATTTAATTGAAAAATTAATTAAAAATACTTAAAAATAAGGTTTTTAAAGTTAGAAATTTGCATTAAACTCATAAAATTAAATCTAAAGATCTCAATAAAGAGCACTAATTAAAAATAATAATCTCAAATAAAATTTATTTATTTAATCGAATCATGTCGTTATTATTTAGGTTAGTTTTCCCTCGCCGGTTGAATCATAATATCCGTGCGCATTCATCGTCATCAAGAAACGCGTCCACTGTGAGTGAATCTCTACAAATTCCCCGTTTTAATCATGTTTTGGGGTGTATCATGTGTCGTACTATTCTTATATTTTATTTAAACACTTGTGCATACATCATATCTGTGATCAAATGTGTATTGATTGTTGTGTGAATTATATGTAGATTGAATTTATCATTTCAGTGCACGCATTTCATTAGGCCCCTCAGTTCCCCGTGGGATACGGGTTGAGCATCAGGAGCCTCATTAGATCGGCTCCGTTTGATTGAGCCTTGATCTCAAATACATCATCATTTCATGTCATATACTCATCCAAAGTGGTTTGTGATTGTTTATGTATATATGTTTGCTCACATGTGATTAATGCACGACTTTTCATTAATAAATAAAACAAGAAATTTCTCCACAATGTTTTATCAAGGTTCACTCGCCAACTTTTGTTGACCCAAAATCTCCCCAGTTTTTACACATGATACAGGTGATCCAGCCGAGACAGGAAACACTTAGGATGGCCTAGAAGAATAAACCAGCTTATGCATTGGAATAAATTTATAGTTTCATTTTCCTTTGTAATTGTATGAATTTTGTTTTTGGATATTTAAGTTTGTAATTTGAATTTAATAAATATGAAACATCTTAGTAAATATCATAAGCTTTGGTGATAACCCAATCATGCCCCGACTTTTATTCCGCTGCGGGTCGGGGTGTGACAGATTGGTATCAGAGCTTGTGACTATAGGGATATAGGACAGGTTATTAGACCCTTAGAGCCTATACTATAGTTGATTAAATTTTAATTGTTTATGCGTTACATGCAAAATTCATGATGTTTATATGTTTCATGTTTATTTTCACACTCAATGTTATGCAAGCACGCTCACAAATACATGTTATTATGCAATGCTCATCATGAATCATATCCTCCTAACATATCATATCCATGAGAGCACACACCTCACGATTCCCATGATTTTTGCAATGATTTTTGTATTTTTCAAATCACATCAAAGTGAGTTCTCATGACGGGCATGTAGTAACTGGAAGGGTACGAGTACCGGTAGTCGGAACGTCCTGTCTAGGCTTGGCATTCGTATAAATCCAAAATAAAGGACCAGTTTGCCTACCTGGGGACTAACGATGAGAGTACGAAGGACCTATTAGGCCAAAGCATGCTATACCAAACGTCGTGCGAGCTAACCCACTTTGAGTTGTCATTGTGTCTACACCTGGACACCCTCCTACCATACATCACGCAATCATGTTTTACGATTTTCATTCCGGTGGTGCGAGTGTTAACCCGCCGACACCAATGTGAATCCTACCAAGCCCATTAGTCATGGGGGCCCACATGACTACACAGGCAATGATATGGGGGACATTTGGAGGCCCAAACATGAGCAAACCCAAGACATCCTATGGATGTAGTTAAATTATTGTCAGTTATGTTGTTTTCCATTCTTTTTTTTTACGACACATGACACCTAGAAAAAAAAATTTCTTCTTAAACTCACAATCTTCCTATATATGTTCCTATAGATGTCGGCTAGGCAACTACGTGGAGGTAGAAAGTCAGGAAAGTCAAGTGAACGCTTGGCCACACAAATTGCTAAACAAATGGCCGCAGTACTTCCTGACATCGTGCTTCAAGTTCAACAAGCTCTCACCGCTAATCCCATCAACCCTCCCAACCAAGAAGACCAGAACGTCGCCAACCCTCCTTCCAAAACCCCAAGTGCACCTACAAACACTTCAAATCTTGTGATCCCCCAAAGTATGAAGGGACCGAAGGTGTTACCGCCCTCCTTCTCTGGTTTGAAGAAATGGAAAACACTTTCCTCAATTGCAATTGTCCCGAGGACCGTAAGGTACGTTACGCTACTGGAAGACTGTTTGGGGTAGCCCTTACCTGGTGGAACACGGAAAAGGGTAAGCGAGGAGTTGAAGATGCCATGGCCTTAACATGGGAAGAGTTAAGGGAACTCATGACAAGACGTTTCTGTCCAAGAAGCGAAATCAAGAAGTTGGAAGACGAATTCCACACACTGAAACAAAAGGAAGGAGATCACACTTCCTATAATAAGAGATTTCTTGAGCTGAACCAGATGATCCCTAATTTGTTCACCCCCTTGTACCGCTTAGTTGAACACTACATTCGAGGCCTCCCCTCGAAAATTCAAGATTCGGTTTTAAGCACATCGCCTGCAACACTTGAAGCCGCAATGGAGTTAGCTACAGAACTCACTGAAAATCGCATTCGAAACGGCAAGTTCAAAGATGAAAAGAAGAAAGCACCCATTGAGACCCCAACTCCAAACCACCCAGTCTCATCCTCAAAGTTTGCTGGTAAGAGGAAGCGAAATGGCAAGAATTTTGCTGTCACTCAAACCAACCCTCCTATCACTGTTGCACCAATCACCCAAATTGCTCCTCCAGCTGTACCATTCAAAAAGCCAATACTGGCCCACACCCAAAATGCAACCGCTGTCAATACCATCACCCTCCCGAAAACCCCTACCAACATTGCACAAGCTGTGGCCGTGCAAGTCACACCATCCAAACCTGCCGTACCCTTCAACGAATGAACCGCAATCAACCTCAAACCCAAACCCAAAATCAGATAGTGGGTCAAGCTCAACAACCCTTACTTCTACCACCTGCACCACACGCAGCCCAATCTTGCTACCAACCCAACTACCCCCTGATGCAACCCATGCGAGCTTGTTTCAACTGTCGGGACCCAAACCATTTCAGGAACACATGCCCACGCCTAGTGAACATCATCCATGCCCAAGCTCACGCAAACCCGGTAAACCAAGCTAACCAATCTCCCCCACCTGCCAGAGGGAGAGCTTACAATATCAATGCCAACCAAGCCAGGGCTGACAACAACGTGGTCAACGGTACGTTTCTCATTAATGGTAGTTATGCATCCATATTATTCGATACTTGCGCGGATAAGAGCTTTGTGTCCTTGTAATTTGAACCTATCCTCGACAAACCTCGTGTTAATCTCATCGAATCTCTAACGGTGGAAGTTGCTGACGGAAAACCCGTTTCATTAAAATCTATTATACGCAATTGTACTCTCACCCTAAACGATCACGATTTTCCAATTGACCTTATTCCTATGAAGTTGGGAAGTTTCAATGTTATAATCGGTATGGACTGGCTCAGCCAGCATCACGCTGAAGTGGTGTGCCACGAAAAGTTCATTAGCATTCCTCTTGCAGACGGCCAGAAACTACGTATTTTTGGGGAAACCCCTTCAAAAGAACTCAAATTAATGTCCTGCCTCCAAGCCCGAATATATCTCCGCAAAAACTATGTCGCATTCCTAACTCACGTCGTCAAAAAGGGAAACAAGGAGAGGAAACTCGAAGATATCCCAGTTGTGAAAGAATTCCCACAATTCTTTCCTGACGACATTTCAGGACTTCCTCCTGTGAGAGAAGTCGAATTTCGCATCGATCTTGTACCTGGCGCTACACCAGTCGCAAAATCTCCTTATAGGTTAGCCCCATCCGAAATGCAAGAGCTGGCCAGTCAACTGCAAGAGCTGACTGACAAAGGATTCATACGTCCTAGCTCATCGCCTTGGGGTGCACCTGTTCTTTTTGTGAAGAAGAAAGATGGAACGTTTCGCATGTGCATTGATTATAGAGAACTCAACAAGTTAACGGTTAAAAATCACTATCCACTGCCTCGCATTGATGATCTCCTAGACCAACTACAAGGCGTCACCTGCTTTTCAAAAATCGACCTTCGTTCTGGTTATCATCAGCTCAGGGTGCACGAAGAAGATATCCCAAAAACCGCTTTCCGGACTCGTTATGGTCATTACGAGTTCATGGTCATGCCATTCGGTTTAACCAACGCCCCCGCTGTCTTCATGGATTTAATGAATAGGGTATGCAAACCCTACCTCGACCGTTTCGTCATAGTCTTCCTCGACGACATCCTTATTTACTCCAAGTCTAAATCCGATCATGAGCGACACCTTCGACTCATCCTTACACTCTTAAGGACTGAAAAGCTTTACGCTAAGTTCTCAAAATGCGAATTCTGGTTAGGAGAAGTACAATTCCTTGGACATGTCGTCAATGACAAGGGAATCCATGTCGATCCTTCAAAAATCAAGGCGGTGCAGGAATGGCAAGCGCCACGTACCCCTACCGAAGTTAGGTTATTTCTTGGTTTGGCTGGTTACTATCGATGCTTCATTGCCAATTTTTCCCGTATTGCTGTACCACTCACGACCTTGACTCATAAAGGAAAACCCTTCATATGGGGACCTAAACAAGAGGAGGCCTTCCAAACTCTAAAGCAAAAACTTTGTGACGCACCTATCCTCACACTCCCTGAGGGTTGCGATGACTTTCTGGTATATTGCGACGCATCAGGGCAATCGCTAGGCTGTGTATTGATGCAAAGAGGAAAAGTGATAGCCTATGCCTCTAGGCAACTCAAGGTTCACGAGAAGAATTACACCACCCACGACCTGGAACTTGGAGCCGTTGTGTTCGCTCTCAAGATATGGAGACATTACCTCTATGGTACTAAGTGTGAAATATACACTGACCACAAGAGTCTCCAACATATCTTCAACCAAAAGGAGTTGAATATGAGGCAACGAAGATGGGTCGAACTTCTCAACGACTACGACTGTGAAATTCGGTATCATCCTGGCAAGGCAAACGTGGTGGTCGATGCGCTCCGTCGAAAAGGTTATGCGACCTCCATTCCCCTTCTATGTTCGCAAATCATAACCGACATCAAGGATCGAATCCGGGCAGCTCAACATGTTTCTGTAACAGAAAATGATGTACGCGATGAGCTGTCATGCGGAGCTGAACTCAAAATCGAAACCAAATCCGACGTTATTCTATACTATTTAAACCGCATATGGATTCCTGATCGCGATAACCTTCGTGATTTCCTCATGAATGAGGCGCACAAAACACGATACTCTGTACACCCAGGAGCCGACAAGATGTATCAAGACCTACGATACACCTACTGGTGGCCTGGCATGAAAAAGGATATCGTTGTTTTTGTTTCCAAGTGCCTTACCTGTTCCAAAGTAAAAGATGAACATCAAAGACCTTCAGGACTTCTAGTCCAACCCGAAATACCTGTATGGAAGTGGGAAAACATAACCATGGATTTCATTACCGGGTTACCTCGCACCTCCAGTGGGTATGACACCATATGGGTAATAATCAATCGTCTTACAAAGTCGTCTCACTTCATTCCGATTCGCGAGGACTTCAAGAACGAGAAGTTTGCTCGTATCTACATCAGCGAGATCGTAAGCCGTCATGGTGTACCTTTAAGCATCATTTCAGACCGTGATGGTCGTTTCACTTCACGAACATGGCAAGCCGTACAAACCGCCTTTGGTACACGATTAGACCTTAGTACCGCTTTTCATCTTCAAACTGATGGTCAATCTGAACTCACCATCCAAACCCTTGAAGACATGCTGCGAGCATGTGTCATAGACTTCAAAGGGAACTGGGACGCTCACCTACCATTAGTGGAATTTTCGTACAACAATAGCTATCATTCAAGTATCGGTATGGCTCCTTTCGAAGCTTTATATGGTCGTAAGTGCCGATCTCCAGTATGTTGGCACGAAATTGGGGAAGCGCAAATCACCGGACCAGAATTAATTCAAGAAACAATCGAAAAGATCCTTCAAATTCGAAACAATCTTCTAGCGGCTCAAAGTCGTCAAAAGAGTTATGCTGACAAACGACGAAAGCCTTTGGAGTTTGACATTGGTGATCAAGTACATTAAAAGTATCACCGTGGAAGGGAGTGGTTCGTTTTGGCCAGAAGGGCAAGCTAGCACCACGTTACGTAGGACCTTTCAAGATACTCGAAAGAGTAGGTCCTGTAGCATAAAAGCTTGACCTACCAGAAGAGCTCAACAGAATTCATCCCACATTCCACGTATCAAACTTGAAAAAGTGCCTTGCCGATGAAAACCTCCACATTCCTCTAGAAGACATTCAAGCCGATGAATCGATGCACTTCGTTGAAAGACCAGTAGAAATCATGGATTTCGGAGAGAAGCGTTTAAGGCGAAGTCGTATTCCGATTGTCAGGGTACATTGGGAGTCGAAACGGGGACCCGAGTTTACTTGGGAACGTGAAGACTCAATGCGTGAAAAATACCCGCATCTCTTTCCAGTTACCACTACTACTTAAATTTCGGGACGAAATTCCCAAAAGTAGGAGATACTGTAACATTTATGAAAAACGGGTTCAAAACCCGCTTCGTTTAATAATCAAGTATTCAGTTATAAGTTTCGTTGCGTATTTATTGTTCAGATTATTTTAAATAACACATAATTAATAAGCATTTTAGAATTTAAAAACCATAATTAATAAATAATAATAATAAGTAAATAAAAAATAAAATAGAGTCGCCGGGTCTCGAACCCGGGTCTCCCGCGAACACACACACACATCACACCACTCCGCCACACACATCATTTGTGTTATGTACTGAAACAATTAACACTTAAAGTAAAATCCGAAAGTCAAAACCGATAATCAGCGTGCCCAGAACTCGCAATCGCCGGAAAAACCAAAACTCCGCAAATGTTGCCATTTCCCTTGACTGAAACGCATAAACTGATTTCGACATCAGTTATAACCGTTGCTTGGCACTCAATTTCAGTCAAAACCGTCGGAAATCATTGACCGCGAATCTTGACCCTTAATTCGAACCCAATCGGCCTGTCCTCCTTATAAATACCCACTCAAACTCCTTGTAAACATTTCGCCCAGAACCGCACTCTCTTTCTGAAGTTTTAATTCTTCCAAAGCTCATCGCTGGAGATCTTCACATTCGTCGGAATATCGCCGGAATCACTGATCAGAAAACCGCATTCGTTCTTCAGACGGTATAATTGTCTAAACCTTCTTGCTATCTCTTGATTGATAATCTAATTGCCCAACTCAATAATCAAAACTGTTGAATCAGTTCATTCAGCCTGAAATCGCAAATCAGGGTCGACGAAACTTGCCGGAAATCTGAAGAAAACTCTCTGTTTTGGTATATCATATTCCTTAATCTTTATTTTCCTATTCCATTTCAATCGAGTGTAAGTTGTTGGTCGATTAACCAAAACAGTCGGGTTCACTGTTCTGTGTTTTCTTAAGTGAAGAAGACGAAGACTAAATTGTATATTAATGTAATTAAAATCGGGTATTTAACCGGGTTAGACACACAGTCCAGCGGTGGACTGTGTGCAAATATAAAACACACGTCCCGGGTTCGAATCACGCATGTTTCCGACTTTCTGAAATAAAACCAACATTTTTAAAACCTATTCAGATCAATTCACAGTATGTATATAAGAGGAATATAATCCAGTAGTTAAGCAGATTAGACACACAGCCCAACTGGTTAGGCTGTGTGCACTCGAACCGAAGGTCCCGAGTTCGATTCCGGGTCTCTGCAACCGGTTCGGCCATATTAAAACATTTTTATTAAAAACTAAATAAGGTTAAAGTTAGTTAGTATATATATATAATTAAAACCAAGAATATTTCAGGTTAGACACGTAGCTCAGTTGGTAGAGCTGCGTGCACGTATACGAGAGGTCCCGAGTTCGAACCTCACTCACCGTATAGAATACATGCTGTCTGACCGGTCAGACCCGGTCAAACCTGACAAAGTTAACCCATTTTTATTTCTTTTTATTTATTTATTTAATTGAAAAATTAATTAAAAATACTTAAAAATAAGGTTTTTAAAGTTAGAAATTTGCATTAAACTCATAAAATTAAATCTAAAGATCTCAATAAAGAGCACTAATTAAAAATAATAATCTCAAATAAAATTTATTTATTTAATCGAATCATGTCGTTATTATTTAGGTTAGTTTTCCCTCGCCGGTTGAATCATAATATCCGTGCGCTTTCATCGTCATCAAGAAACGCGTCCACTGTGAGTGAATCTCTACAAATTCCCCGTTTTAATCATGTTTTGGGGTGTATCATGTGTCGTACTATTCTTATATTTTATTTAAACACTTGTGCATACATCATATCCGTGATCAAATGTTTATTGATTGTTGTGTGAATTATATGTAGATTGAATTTATCATTTCAGTGCACGCATTTGATTAGGCCCATCAGTTCCCCGTGGGATACGGGTTGAGCATCAGGAGCCTCATTAGATCGGCTCCGTTTGATTGAGCCTTGATCTCAAATACATCATCATTTCATGTCATATACTCATCCAAAGTGGTTTGTGATTGTTTATGTATATATGTTTGCTCACATGTGATTAATGCACGACTTTTCATTAATAAATAAAACAAGAAATTTCTCCACAATGTTTTATCAAGGTTCACTCGCCAACTTTTGTTGACCCAAAATCTCCCCAGTTTTTACACATGATACAGGTGATCCAGCCGAGACAGGAAACACTTAGGATGGCCTAGAAGAATAAACCAGCTTATGCATTGGAATAAATTTATAGTTTCATTTTCCTTTGTAATTGTATGAATTTTTTTTTGGATATTTAAGTTTGTAATTTGAATTTAATAAATATGAAACATCTTAGTAAATATCATGAGCTTTGGTGATAACCCAATCATGCCCCGACTTTTATTCCGCTGCGGGTCGGGGTGTGACATTCACTATTCTCACTCTCTTAAAATCTTATTTTCAAACCCGTTGGTATATACGATCCGTATAGAGTTATACTGGTTGTATAAGGAATGTTGCACAAAAAAAGGCCAGGGAATGTTTATTTTGTCATGACCTATACGAGTCGTATAGCATTATACGGGTCATATAGGATTTTATAAGACCAATATAATGCTATAAGACCCAAACCTAATGTTTTCTTATGTTTTTTATCAGTTTTGAAGTTTTTGAACATCTATATAGGTTGTATAATCCTATACGACCTATATAGATTAATGATTTTTTAGTCAATTTGCAAACCAAATACGTATAATGAGTTTTTGTTGTTGTTGATCCCATATAACAATGCTTTTTAACTAAATTTGGTAAGTGATTTCAACATATATGAAAATATTGTGCATAAATGAAAATCAAACTTTCAAGAAACACAACTACAGAATTTTCAAGTTTATATCACTTACAAAAGGTTTAGAAGGTGACAATGAGATTATTGGCTATTACAAACGATTAATTTAAGAATTCTTTAATGAAGGGCAATGGATTTTTGTAGTATGTAATAAATGCTAGGCTTAACTCACTATCATTCAGTGGTGACTGCTTTATTTATAGAAGTCTTTTGTTATGAATAAATAGTTGTTTATTCATGAAATTGCTTTGCATAAAGTAGCTTTTTGGCATATTTATTGAATCTATCAAGGTCAATTTGCTCCTTTACAAATGTGGCAGAGCCTTATCTCTTAGACAAGTTGGCTCATCAGAAATTCTAATAGCCATCCAATCAGAAAATCTGTTGAACAGATCATTAGAAATTCTGATAATTTACTAGATTCTGATGATAATCATCAGATTTATCATTAGACTTATCAGATTGGTCCTTTCTGATACTATTCATTCAATTGTGATCATTTTTTGATAAAAGTTGAAGATGTATTTTCCTTGCTTCTTTTGTCCTGTTTATCTTGTATCTTCTTGACCTTATCTTCAGCACATGATTAGATTGATCATATTTTTCTTCAATACTTACAAAAGTTTCCTAACAATTTCCCCCTAAATATAGTAAGAAAAATAACAACTCATAATAGTGAACATAAAGAAAGTTTCCAAACTACTTAAATTCAAGTTGCAAAGCACTGTGGATGTTGACTCTGTAGAGATCATGATTCTTCAGCCTCTTTTTGAAGTCAATAATTTTTTTGCATTCTTTGATCATGGTTTTGTACCATCCTTTTGCTTCTGTCCACTCATTGATGATTCCTTCTATCTTTTTCCTCAGCACCTCCAAGTCACATCCCTTTGCATTGAGTTGTTCTTGTTTCTTGTTCATTCAATCTTTTATGTATTTGAGAGTTTGGTTCGAGTATTTGCATATTTCAATAACTCTGAAGAGAGCCTTCTTTTCATCAAGATCCCTGAAAACAACAGATAACTCTAGTTTTTCAAAGATGACACCTGTTCTGGCTTCTTCTTCCAGTTTAGCTAGGATGGATGTATACGGAGGGAGCATAAGTACTTTTCTACTGTGCACATGATCAAAATTGATACAGAGACCAAAATCTGATAAAGCTACCCTTTTGAACAGTTTTACTTCAACTTTTGACAGACTGTTAAGGGCTTTTCTGATAAACCTTGTGTTTCCTTTCTCTTGATGATAAACCTTTTTCAGCATGGTTATGTCTAATGGATGAAGCCTATCTGCTAAATCACCATTTGTGATTATCTCTTCACTGCCATCTTTTCTGAGTAGAGTGTATTTGTTCTGTTCATGGATTCCTACCACTTTATCTGGTGTGATCTTAGGATCCGCTTTGAGTACTCTCACTATTGGATTGGTTAGAACTTTGTGAAGGTTATCTTTTCCTCTTTCAAGTCTCTCTAGACGCGAATCTCTGCTTATGGGGTTGAGTGGTCTGTCTTCTTTGTCTTCCTCAGTCTAGTAGAACTCTTTGAGATGATATTCTAGAAACATCATGTCTTCCCTTTCAAATTCTTGTACTAGAATGACCCTTCCCTCTGAGTCCTTTCTTTCCACAACTTTTGGTCTTTTTGAGGAAGTTGCAGATTCTAGCCATTTCCTTTTCTCTAAAAAAAATCAGGGATTCACTAAAGGTTGTTTCTCCTGATGAAGTTCTTTTGGTGGAACCCGCTGCTTTTCTTTTTCTTTTGAAGGACCACTGCTTAAATTAGATATGATAAGAGGAGAGACTTCAAACCTTTTGAGTATCTCAGACTTTGATACAGGTGGTGGGGTCCCATTGGTGTAGACCCGGATTAACTGAATGGTATGGCTAGTTTCGGCTGTGCTGGTCTGATGATCTTTGGTACTTCCAGATGTGAAGCTTCTTTGGCAACATCATAGTGCATTCTTTTCATAAGTGATTGTACATCACTCATGAGTTGAGCATTTTTCTTTTCTTCTTCATGCAGCTTTTCAAAATCTGTCTTGATTTGTTCTTTTTATGTTGCCCATTGTTTTACTAGCTTTTCAAGAGCATATGCCAGACTGTTGTTGCTTGCTCTTAAATTACCGATTTATTCCAGAATTTTAGCAGAATATGTGTATACTCTTGCTTCAACAGCTTCCTTCATCTGTGTCTTGATATTTTCCATTTCTTCAAACATCTTCTTGAATTCAACTGTAAATTTATTGCTTTCTGGCGAACTTTCTAGTGGCTTCTGCATGTTTCTCAGAGTTTCAGTGTTCTTCTCCGTTTGGCTTCTAATTGCATCCATTGAATCTGATAAAACATTCAAATCTGATTTTTGACTTCTCATTTCTTCTAGCAGCGTATCCAATTTTGCTTCCATTGGCGACTTTGTTTCATTGGTTGAAGTGTCTACACAAACTCTTATGACATGTCTAGCACATTGTCAAGCTGTTCCTTTGAGATGAGTGGTGTGTCAGTGGGTGAGGGTGGAACAACAAATGTTCTGGCTCTAAAACCAGTAGAAAACACACTTGATGTTGTTGTTAAAGGGTTAAATTGATCATAAGACCAATCATAAACACCTTCACCAGATTTATGAAACTCATTCACATCTAGAATTTCCTCACTTCCTTGAATCATTCTAGTGAATGATCCTCCATGAGTTGTTGAGAAAAGCTTATTTTTCTCTGCTAGGCTTCTTTGATCAGTATACTGATCTCCACTTGTCGTTATCTCAATCTCCTCCTCACCAATTGATTTGGAGCTAAGATGTATGGGACTAGTAATTTCTTCATTCATTGCATCAGTTTGTCTATGAACAATTTTATAACTCACTCGAACAAATTCATCAGAATCAGAATGTGTTGAGTTTCTTGCAGTAAGTGAAGAAGGTTTGTTTTGAGCACCTGATTCTGTTTCATGATGCACTACTATTTCTTGATTCTGTTGTACTTGATCATTTATTTACATTGGTTCTAGTGAAATTCTGATGTTTTGTTGCGAATCCTCCTTTGTTTCGTCAATTTCTAGTGTCACAGACCCTTGATCATCATCATCTGGTGAAGAACTACTGTCAAACACTTATACATGTTCTTCTTCTCTATTCTGAATCTCTTCATGTAGCTTCTTGTATGGTGAGTCTTCTATTATCAGACATAGCTTGCTTTCTGGTAGAATTGGCACATCTTTGTTAGATGCCCAACCCAATGTTGCACACCAGGGTTTCATAATTGGTGACTTCCAGATATTTTCTAATGCAAGTAGCTCCACATTCCTTTCTTCGAATGTTTCAGCAATTACGATTGACCAGAATCTAGGATATGGTAGATGAGATGTAATTCTCCCAGACTTAGTAAGAATAGATCTTTTCATTAAATTGAAAATTTCGGTTCCCTAATCAATGTTGAACCCATTGATAAGTCCATACATGATTGTAAGAATGGTTTGGTTTATCTGATCAACTGTCACACCCTCAATTTCCACTTGCGGAGTTCTACCGCGAGACGTGTGAACAAACCAGAATCTAAGACACTAGTACGTCGAACGACTCTATATGATTTGATAATACGTTTTCCAAAATCATTTGTTGTAAATTTTAGATTACCAATATTTAGCATGAGTATCAGTTTTTAAAGTTTGAGCGGAAGCATAAATAAGTAGTGATGCGGGCGCCAACACAAACGCCAAAACAAAGGAAAAATCCCAAAAACAGTATTAATAAATGAGACTCTATAATGATGTCTTGTTCAATGCGTGTGCGTGCACCTAGAGCTCCTAGCGTCCTGAGAAACATGTAAAGAAACAAGTGTCAACATTAAAGATGAGTGAGTTCACAGGTTTTCGTAAATTTGTTGTTCGGTTTTAGTTTGTTACTCCGTTATCCCCAACCCGGGATAACATATCAGTTGCATTATTCCAAACCCGGAATAACAAGTTGTTGCTTCCAATATTCCCAAACCGGAATATTAAGTTGTGTTTCCATTATCCCCAACCCGGGATAATACGTTGATGTTCCAATATTCCAAACCCGGAATATTAAGTTGTTCCGTAATTAAGTTCAATATTAATGTATATAGGTAGCTAGCCTAAAGTCATGTCACTAAGTGTTCGCGATCGAAGCTGAAATTTGTGCCTCCGTTTTGCCAGGTCTATCACATGACCATGGCGATGTTAGGCCAATCATACACCCGTTGACCAAACCCGGTCAGCTAGCGCGACTAGCTCGGATGGGGCTCGTCAGACCCAGTAGTACTACTTATAATTCCCCCGCTACTTAACCCAAATATTAACGATCCGAGGAGATTGTCGAGGACTTAAGTGATAAAGCTGCATAGTGACCATAACATTACATTAACATTAACTTAGTTACCGCATAGTTATGTGACGTTACATTCGTATAACGTAAAGAGTTTGAGTTTAAGAATGTATACATGTTTCTCCCCCTGTTGTTTAAAACCGTATAAAGTTAGGGGCCGTGAACTCACCTTTATTAGCTCGGTTAGTGTGGCAAAGATGTTATAAGAGATGGGACCGCTAGTTGCGTCCTAACAAACCAATTAATTCCATGTCAGTGTGTAATCACACCAATACAAATTCCACACGTAATTTACTCACAAAGTGATACACACAAACAACATAACTAACACTTCAAACATGCATGCAAGTATTCTCATATGATCATAGTAATCAAACAACTTATCATGAACACATTCCAAATCCATGCAACACTTTAATGCATAAAATCACAAGTTAACAACTTTCTGCTTAATACTCAATTATTCAGCTGTTTTCTAGGATTTTTATAAAATAGTTCCAGCATTCTAAAAATTCCCATATTTTTACAGTAGGTGACCCTTATACCATAGAAATTTATATAATTTTCTCAAGTCCTAAATCTTCACCCATTAACCATAAATATTAATTCACTAAGCTGCAGTCAGATTTACCGCTTTCTGACTGCAGTCCACGGAAGAATTTATTTAAAAATCACTGATCGTCCGATTAACAAAATTCCAGTTGGAGTTGCCCAGAAATTTCTATACCTAGTTGCTGTACAAAAATCATGACTCAAATCTCTACTGATTTTAAAATCTAGCTTGATAAACAACCAACAAAATTCCAGAATTTTAACAGCTTTACCTACCGAACTTGTTTAACCCTTTAAAAATATCAAACGATTTCAGAAAATTATGAATCCAGTGCCATTGGATTCCTTATTCAAATCTCTAGGTTTTAGACCTCAGAAAATCCGTTTTTCGACAACTAACGACCAAGTTACAGCCTGATAAAGTCGGCTAAAACTTTCACTCAGCATGCTGTTTTCTGCATCTCCTTATACTAAGTTCGTATAACTCGTTCATGTGACTAGCCAAGGCGATCAAGATTCAATTTTTAATCCTAGATTAATACTAATAATCTATCCATGCAACCCTACTTAATAACTTCTAGTTATTATAACAACACACCGCCTATACATTCAACCTAGTGTAACCAATCCGAACAATGAGATCATTCAGTGTAAACATCATCGACAAATCGGCTAATCTAACATCTCGTTCAATCATGCTTGCACTTATGACATCCGTAAACAATTATACACAAGATCATAATCAAAACAGCCGATTATTTAATCAACATATAAGACCCGAAACAATAAATCAATTAGTCTTTCAGCATACATATCATCCGAAACATGATCTTGTAATCAAGGATAACTCTAACCTTGAATAACTAGGTAGACAAACCGAGGTTTGGACAAGGAGTGTCCGGCTGTTCCAGCAAAGTCGCGACCGAAAGGATGTTGATAAAGTGGGCTGTTTGATCGGCTAGAGGTGAACAAGGTCTGACTTTGCGATTTGAATGAAGGTGAAGATGAAGATTGTTGCTGCAGCTGCGACCGAGAGAAAGAAGAAATTGATCTCGCGATCAAGGAACCAAGTAAAAGGGCTGTTTGCGGTTGAATGGACTGAACAAGCTGCCGACGGCAGTGAAACTCTAGGGTTTTGTGTTTTTGAATGAACATGCATGGGTTTGTATTTATAGGCGCAAGGGGGAACAAGGTTACGGTTTGGTTTGGGTTTATGGCCGAGAATCTTGGGTTGTTTGTTTTGGGTCTTGATCACGTGGCCGAGGGACTAGAATTTGGCCGATTAGTTTGAGTTGGATTGGGTGGGTTCGGTTTGGGTTTTATCTTGCGGCCAAGAGACTAGGGTGAGTTAATTTGATTTGAGTTTTGATCTTGGCCGAATCTTGTTTGGACTTGTTCTCGGTTTTGGGTTTGGGCTTGATCTCGCGGCCAATGGTTAAAGTGAGTTGGTTTGGTTTGGGTTTTTGGCCGAGTGGTTCTAGTTTGGCATGCAACGGTTTTTCCGTTTAGGTTGTTCTTGGCCGAGTAGTTCTAGTTTGGCATGCAACGGTTTTTCCGTTTAGGTTGTTCTTGGCCGAGTAGTTGGAACTCTAGGTCTAGGTTTAAACTTTGTGAACTCCTAGAGTCACCATGAATCTCTTTGGTTCGTGTCGCGGTTCGGTTCATGTACGTATTTATTATACATACATATATAACTAAAAATCCACACAACACACAACACGTATTTAATTCATGCATACTTAGCCTATATATATTTGACAAATATCACGTGTAAGTTATCCGGAAAACCCGGGATATCACATTATCCCCATGTTGAAAGAATTTTCGTCCCGAAAATTGAGTAAACGCGGTTTAGCATGTAACGTACATGTTTAGAGTGCCACGCACAAAGAGTTAGTTCGTTTATAATGGTACGCAACGTTACAAGAAATTCCCAAGTGTCATACACAAAGATTTCCAAGTGTCATGCACAAGAATTTAGTCAACAATTAGTACACGAAAGTATGAGAAAATTTCCAGGTTGTCACATCATCCCCTTGTTGAAAGAATTTTCGTCCCGAAAATTTAGGTACTGTCATCGTTAGTTTGCTGCTCAGTTGCGAAGAGGTGTGGGTATTTGCTTTTCATTTGGTCCTCTCTTTCCCATGTGAACTCCAGTCCACGCTTAGAGTCCCAACGAACTTTAACGATCGGAATCTTGCTGTGCCTCCGAGTCTTGATCTCACGATCCATGATCTCGATAGGCTTTTCCACGAAGTGTAGTTGTTCATCCACTTGGATCTCATCCAATGGAATAACTAAAGTTTCATCTGATAGACACTTCTTCAAATTTGAGACGTGGAATACATTGTGAACTCCACTGAGTTCGGCAGGAAGGTCTAATTGATATGCTACGAGCCCGATACGTTTCAAAATTACAAACGGGCCTACGTACCGTGGATTAAGTTTGCCCCGTTTTCCGAAGCGGATTACACCCTTCCAGGGTGACACCTTTAGTAGAACGTGATCGCCTACTTGGAATTCGAGCGGTTTGCGTCGTTGATCAGCGTAGCTTTTCTGTCGATCTCGTGCCGCCGCCATGCGGTTTCTGATTTGTACAATCTTTTCAGTAGCCTCATGTATTAACTCAGGGCCTGTGAGTTGACTGTCTCCGACTTCTGCCCAGCAGACCGGTGATCTACATTTGCGGCCGTATAACGCTTCAAACGGTGCTGCCGAAATACTCGTGTGATAGCTGTTGTTATATAAGAATTCCACATAGAGCAGGTGAATTTCCCAATTATTTCCGAAGTCCACTACGCATGCCCTAAGCATGTCTTCCAAGGTTTGTATGGTCCTTTCGCTTTGACCATCAGTCTGAGGGTGATAAGCTGTGCTCATATCCAAGCGTGTTCCCAACGCTTTCTGGAGTGACTGCCAGAAGTTTGACGTGAAGCGAGCATCTCTATCTGATATGATAGACGTTGGCACTCCGTGCCGAGAAACTACTTCCTTAATGTAGATGCGAGTCAACTTCTCCATCTTATCCGTTTCTTTGATAGCTAGGAAGTGTGCGGACTTAGTTAAACGATCCACAATCACCCAGATGGTGTCGCAACCACCCAAGGTTCGCGGGAGTTTAGTGATAAAATCCATGGAGATCTGATCCCATTTCCACACTGGGATCTCAGGTTGTTGGAGTAGCCCCGATGGCTTTTGATACTCCACCTTGACTTTTGCACAAGTTAAACATTTACTCACGTAGGTGGCTATATCGGCTTTCATGTTGGGCCACCAATACGCAACTTTAAGGTCTTGATACATCTTATCCGAACCCGGATGAACAGAGTATCGAGATTCGTGAGCTTCATCCATAACTAGCTCTCTGAGGTTCCCGTAGAGAGGTACCCATATGCGATTCATGAAATACCGGGTTCCATTGGGCTTTAACTCCCAATCGCATTCCATTTTTCCCACTGATTCGGCTTTGATGTTTTCCTCCTTAACTGCTTCTAACTGGGCGTCGCGTATTTGATCGGGTAGTCCTGAATGAATAGTGAGTTGTAGTGCTCGTACACGACGAGGTTTCAAGTGTTCCTTCCTGCTGAGGGCATCAGCTACCACGTTAGCTTTACCCGGGTGATACCGAATGGCACACTCATAATCGTTCAAGAGTTCGACCCAGCGACGCTGTCGCATGTTCAACTCCTTCTGATCAAAGATGTGCTGGAGGCTTTTGTGGTCAGTGAAGATTGTGCACTTCGTTCCATAAAGGTAGTGTCTCCAAATCTTATGTGCAAACACTACTGCTCCCAACTCTAGGTCATGCGTCGTGTAGTTTTTCTCGTGAACCTTCAGCTGTCGCGACGCATACGCGATGACCTTATCGCGTTGCATGAGTACGCATCCCAATCCCTGAATGGAAGCATCACAATATACTACAAAGTCATCTGTCCCTTCCGGCAAGGACAGAATGGGTGCACTGCAAAGTTTCTGCTTCAGCAATTGAAACGCTGCTTCTTGCTTGTCACCCCAATTATACTTGATACCTTTCTGAGTGAGGGTAGTAAGCGGTTGTGCAATCTTTGAAAACCCCTCGATGAAGCGTCTATAGTAACCAGCCAATCCCAAAAATTGGCGGATTTCCGTCGGTGTCTTAGGTGCTTCCCAGTTTTTGATGGCTTCAATCTTGGCAGGGTCTACGTGGATACCCTTTTCATTCACGACGTGCCCGAGAAACTGAACTTCTCGGATCCAGAAATCACACTTCGAAAGCTTGGCGTATAGATTTTCCTGTTGAAGTAATCCTAGCAGTAATCGTAGATGCTCAGCATGCTCTTCTTTACTTTTGGAGTAGATAGTATGTCATCGATGAATACAATGACAAATTTGTCGAGGTATGGTTTACACACGCGGTTCATGAGGTCCATGAATACCGCAGGTGCGTTAGTGAGACCGAATGGCATGACCAAGAACTCGTAATGGCCATACCGAGTGCGAAATGCTGTCTTATCCTCCTCTCTGACGCGTAGCTGATGATAACCAGACCGTAAATCAATCTTAGAGTAGTAACTTGACCCTTGAAGTTGGTCGAATAGATCATCGATGCGAGGTAACGGGTATCGGTTCTTGACTGTAACCTTGTTGAGTTCCTTATAGTCGATGCACATGCGGAAAGTCCCGTCCTTCTTCTTGACAAAGAGGACTGGAGCTCCCCATGGCGAAACACTTGGTCGGATAAATCCTTTCTCTAAAAGTTCCTGAAGTTGGGTAGACAGCTCCTGCAGCTCGGCTGGAGCTAAGCGGTATGGAGCCTTGGCGATGGGAGTTGCATTGCTTGCCAATTCGATTTCAAACTCCAATTGTCTATGTGGTGGAAGACCAGGTAGTTCTTCTGGGAATACATCGGAAAAATCACGGACGACAGGGATGTCTTCTATACGTTTCTCGTCCTTAGGCGGTTCGGTAATTAGTGCGAGTAAAGCGAGGAATTCTTTTTCCGGAGATACTTCTGAGCTTGCATAAATGAGATAATGTTGGTGACGGCGCTTGCCTTGTCGCCTTGTACCGTCAAGATTTCGTCGTTCGAGAGTGGAATACGGATAGACTTTTCGAAGCAGAGAACTTCAGCCCGGACGTCGGATAGCCAGTCCATTCCGACTACCACGTCAAAACTATAGTCGATACACATGCGGAAAGTCCCGTCCTTCTTCTTGACAAAGAGGACTGGAGCTCCCCATGGCGAAACACTTGGTCGGATAAATCCTTTCTCTAAAAGTTCCTGAAGTTGGGTAGACAGCTCCTGCAGCTCGGCTGGAGCTAAGCGGTATGGAGCCTTGGCGATGGGAGTTGCATTGCTTGCCAATTCGATTTCAAACTCCAATTGTCGATGTGGTGGAAGACCAGGTAGTTCTTCTGGGAATACATCGGAAAAATCACGGACGACAGGGATGTCTTCTATACGTTTCTCGTCCTTAGGCGGTTCGGTAATTAGTGCGAGTAAAGCGAAGGAATTCTTTTTCCGGAGATACTTCTGAGCTTGCATAAATGAGATAATGTTGGTGACGGCGCTTGCCTTGTCGCCTTGTACCGTCAAGATTTCGTCGTTCGAGAGTGGAATACGGATAGACTTTTCGAAGCAGAGAACTTTAGCCCGGACGTCGGATAGCCAGTCCATTCCGACTACCACGTCAAAACTACCCAGGGTTGTTGTCATCAGATCGATGGTAAAAGTGTGGCCCGCGAGTTTGAGTTGGCAGCCGGATACGATTTGGGTCACATTTACAGATTTACCATTGGCTAATTCTATCACATAAGGGGTCTCTAATGGTTTGAGCGTGAGATTTAGGTTTTTCCTAAAAGACTCAGATATAAAGCTCCTATCCGCACCCGTATCAAAAAGCACAGAAGCAAAATGTTCATTAAGGGGAAACTTACCGGTGACCACGTTGGTGTCGTTTCTGGCCTCTCCGCGGCCCAATGTAAATGCACGACCTTTGGCACCTCCTGTGCCACCGTTCCCATTGTTGTTGTTATTATTGTTGTGGTTGTTGTGGTTGTTTCCACCATTATTGTTGTTGTTGCGTAACTGTGGGCAGTCTTTCCTGAAATGAGCGGTGCTACCACATTGATAGCATCCCCGATTTATACCCTGCTGCTGACCCTGAGGCTGATTCTGATTTTGTCGGGACATAATTTCCCCACGACAATCCCTTGCCGCATGTCCCATTTTGCCACATCTTTGGCAGCGATTTCCAGCACAAGGGCCGTTATGATGGAGATTACAACGGTTGCACTGCGGCTTCCGACCTACATAACCTCCTGCATTCTGGTTGTTGTTGTTGTTGTAGTTGTTGTTGTAGTTGCTGTTGTTGTTGGAACGATTTTGATGACCCCGGTGGCTGTGGTAGTGATTGAACCTTTTCGGGTTCCCTTGCTGTGGATGTGATGACGAAGGCTGTCGAATGGTGGAGTCTTCAAACTTTCTTTTGTTATCTGAGGCAACTTCAGTGGTACCCCGTGCTGGTAGTTTCTTCTGTTCCACCGCTTTATCAGTGAGTTTGTGAGCCAATCGGATAGCTTGATGTTCTGTTACAGGGTTACTAGACATCACCATTCCCTGAATTTCCGGAACCAGACCCCAGAGATAGAACTCGAGTCTTTTCTCCACCGTGTTTGCCAAATCAGGACACAGAAACACCAAGTCATGGTGTTTCGCAGTGTAAGCCTCAATTTCCGATCCCACCATCTTGTGGTTCCATAGAGCTTGCTCTAACTGTTGCACTCTGTCTCGTGGACAGTACTCCTCTTTAATCAGGGCCTTGAACTCAGTCCAAGCCATTGCATTTGCAGCTAACAGTCCACGTGTTTGGACTTGGGCATTCCACCATGTCAGTGCCCCCTCTTCCAGTGTTGAGGCGGCGTATTTGACTTTGTTGGCCTCTAAGCAGTTGCACATTTCAAAAACAGATTCCGACTTTTCGATCCAGCGGACCAATCCAATGGGTCCTTCCGCCCCCGAGAACTTGCTAGGCTTTGCGTCAAGGAACATTTTATAGGGATTAAAGCCCCCTCCTGCTGACAGAGAACAGGAAGTCAGCAAGGAATTGTACTAACCTCACTATTAGATTTTCACGCGAAAACTTAATAATGGTTACCTGCCGGCTGGTTCTGCACACCCGCTAATGCTGCGTTCACATGCTCCTGGATCATGGCAGCTAGCTCTTCGGGCGTCAAGTTTAGGTTTCCACGTCTTCCAGTCGCCATTTAGATCTTCGAAACACAACATAAACACACTCCGATAAGTCTATATATCCAATATAGTTATCCTACTTCGTACTTTAATAATTATTAAGTTACGTCAACTCAATATGTTAAATAGTCAAAGAAATACTTGATTAACTGAAATCTCAACGTCTTACATAAGTGCAAATCAAACATACGAATTTACTATAAAGTCTCAAGTTTAAATACAAGTGGAAAATAATAAACTGAAGGAAAACAAATAATATAAACGAGACGTGTCAGTCGTCTACGCCTCCATCCCCTAAGTCACTGTCGTTGCCGTCATCCTGTGCGGCATTTCCAGCTTCCTCAGCTGGGTCCTCCTCCTGATCCTCTTCAGGATCCTCCTCTTCCGGCACTGGAGGGGCAGGTGCTGGTTCAAGTGCTTGATTTTGCAGTTCCTGAATGTTCCAACTGTTTTCCAGGACCCTGTCCTCCAGCCAGTCGGCTCTTATCTGCTCAGCACGCAGATCCCTGGCTATAGTGTTACGGGCTATCTTGCTCGTACGATGCTCTTCCTCGAGCGAGTCGATATTTCCTGTAAGGTGTCGGATCTTCCATCCTTGTGCTAATATGGTTTCCTGCATTCTTTCTATCTGTTTTTGTTGTGTATGAACCAGGATTCTAAGCATGTCGAGTCCTATTTCTACAGGATTAACCGGTTCAACCGGTACAGCAATAGTTGGGCGTAACGACGATTCCTCCCCCAGAGCGAGCCTTTTCCTCGCTGCTGAGCGTGTCTCCACGCCATAAGGTGGTATGGGTTCCACCATTGGTGCCTTTCCTGATGCTCTTGGTGGCGTAAGTCTGTCGGACGATGATGACGATGAGGATGATGACATTGCCTGATAGGTCGTGTAGTTAGTTACGAGGTAATTCAGTGCCAAACTAAGTCTAGTGTCGTGATATCAGCTATAGTTTAGGTCTACTTCTAATGCAAACCTGGTTCTCTATAGCTAGTGGCTCTGATACCAATCTGTCACACCCTCAATTTCCACTTGCGGAGTTCTACCGCGAGACGTGTGAACAAACCAGAATCTAAGACACTAGTACGTCGAACGACTCTATATGATTTGATAATACGTTTTCCAAAATCATTTGTTGTAAATTTTAGATTACCAATATTTAGCATGAGTATCAGTTTTTAAAGTTTGAGCGGAAGCATAAATAAGTAGTGATGCGGGCGCCTACACAAACGCCAAAACAAAGGAAAAATCCCAAAAACAGTATTAATAAATGAGACTCTATAATGATGTCTTGTTCAATGCGTGTGCGTGCACCTAGAGCTCCTAGCGTCCTGAGAAACATGTAAAGAAACAAGTGTCAACATTAAAGATGAGTGAGTTCACAGGTTTTCGTAAATTTGTTGTTCGGTTTTAGTTTGTTACTCCGTTATCCCCAACCCGGGATAACATATCAGTTGCATTATTCCAAACCCGGAATAACAAGTTGTTGCTTCCAATATTCCCAAACCGGAATATTAAGTTGTGTTTCCATTATCCCCAACCCGGGATAATACGTTGATGTTCCAATATTCCAAACCCGGAATATTAAGTTGTTCCGTAATTAAGTTCAATATTAATGTATATAGGTAGCTAGCCTAAAGTCATGTCACTAAGTGTTCGCGATCGAAGCTGACATTTGTGCCTCCGTTTTGCCAGGTCTATCACATGACCATGGCGATGTTAGGCCAATCATACACCCGTTGACCAAACCCGGTCAGCTAGCGCGACTAGCTCGGATGGGGCTCGTCAGACCCAGTAGTACTACTTATAATTCCCCCGCTACTTAACCCAAATATTAACGATCCGAGGAGATTGTCGAGGACTTAAGTGATAAAGCTGCATAGTGACCATAACATTACATTAACATTAACTTAGTTACCGCATAGTTATGTGACGTTACATTCGTATAACGTAAAGAGTTTGAGTTTAAGAATGTATACATGTTTCTCCCCCTGTTGTTTAAAACCGTATAAAGTTAGGGGCCATGAACTCACCTTTATTAGCTCGGTTAGTGTGGCAAAGATGTTATAAGAGATGGGACCGCTAGTTGCGTCCTAACAAACCAATTAATTCCATGTCAGTGTGTAATCACACCAATACAAATTCCACACGTAATTTACTCACAAAGTGATACACACAAACAACATAACTAACACTTCAAACATGCATGCAAGTATTCTCCTATGATCATAGTAATCAAACAACTTATCATGAACACATTCCAAATCCATGCAACACTTTAATGCATAAAATCACAAGTTAACAACTTTCTGCTTAATACTCAATTATTCAGCTGTTTTCTAGGATTTTTATAAAATAGTTCCAGCATTCTAAAAATTCCCATATTTTTACAGTAGGTGACCCTTATACCATAGAAATTTATATAATTTTCTCAAGTCCTAAATCTTCACCCATTAACCATAAATATTAATTCACTAAGCTGCAGTCAGATTTACCGCTTTCTGACTGCAGTCCACGGAAGAATTTATTTAAAAATCACTGATCGTCCGATTAACAAAATTCCAGTTGGAGTTGCCCGGAAATTTCTATACCTAGTTGCTGTACAAAAATCATGACTCAACTCTCTACTGATTTTAAAATCTAGCTTGATAAACAACCAACAAAATTCCAGAATTTTAACAGCTTTACCTACCGAACTTGTTTAACCCTTTAAAAATATCAAACGATTTCAGAAAATTATGAATCCAGTGCCATTGGATTCCTTATTCAAATCTCTAGGTTTTAGACCTCAGAAAATCCGTTTTTCGACAACTAACGACCAAGTTACAGCCTGATAAAGTCGGCTAAAACTTTCACTCAGCATGCTGTTTTCTGCATCTCCTTATACTAAGTTCGTATAACTCGTTCATGTGACTAGCCAAGGCGATCAAGATTCAATTTTTAATCCTAGATTAATACTAATAATCTATCCATGCAACCCTACTTAATAACTTCTAGTTATTATAAACAACACACCGCCTATACATTCAACCTAGTGTAACCAATCCGAACAATGAGATCATTCAGTGTAAACATCATCGACAAATCGGCTAATCTAACATCTCGTTCAATCATGCTTGCACTTATGACATCCGTAAACAATTATACACAAGATCATAATCAAAACAGCCGATTATTTAATCAACATATAAGACCCGAAACAATAAATCAATTAGTCTTTCAGCATACATATCATCCGAAACATGATCTTGTAATCAAGGATAACTCTAACCTTGAATAACTAGGTAGACAAACCGAGGTTTGGACAAGGAGTGTCCGGCTGTTCCAGCAAAGTCGCGACCGAAAGGATGTTGATAAAGTGGGCTGTTTGATCGGCTAGAGGTGAACAAGGTCTGACTTTGCGATTTGAATGAAGGTGAAGATGAAGATTGTTGCTGCAGCTGCGACCGAGAGAAAGAAGAAATTGATCTCGCGATCAAGGAACCAAGTAAAAGGGCTGTTTGCGGTTGAATGGACTGAACAAGCTGCCGACGGCAGTGAAACTCTAGGGTTTTGTGTTTTTGAATGAACATGCATGGGTTTGTATTTATAGGCGCAAGGGGGAACAAGGTTACGGTTTGGTTTGGGTTTATGGCCGAGAATCTTGGGTTGTTTGTTTTGGGTCTTGATCACGTGGCCGAGGGACTAGAATTTGGCCGATTAGTTTGAGTTGGATTGGGTGGGTTCGGTTTGGGTTTTATCTTGCGGCCAAGAGACTAGGGTGAGTTAATTTGATTTGAGTTTTGATCTTGGCCGAATCTTGTTTGGACTTGTTCTCGGTTTTGGGTTTGGGCTTGATCTCGCGGCCAATGGTTAAAGTGAGTTGGTTTGGTTTGGGTTTTTGGCCGAGTGGTTCTAGTTTGGCATGCAACGGTTTTTCCGTTTAGGTTGTTCTTGGCCGAGTAGTTCTAGTTTGGCATGCAACGGTTTTTCCGTTTAGGTTGTTCTTGGCCGAGTAGTTGGAACTCTAGGTCTAGGTTTAAACTTTGTGAACTCCTAGAGTCACCATGAATCTCTTTGGTTCGTGTCGCGGTTCGGTTCGTGTACGTATTTATTATACATACATATATAACTAAAAATCCACACAACACACAACACGTATTTAATTCATGCATACTTAGCCTATATATATTTGACAAATATCACGTGTAAGTTATCCGGAAAACCCGGGATATCACATCAACTGCCCCTATCTTCAAAGTTAGGGATTTGTTTAGGGTTTCCATCATGACTTTCAGCAAGGCAAGCAACTCTTTCCAAAATCTCTAATCCTTGTGATCCTTTTCTTGTAACCCAGCTCTACAAACTGCTCCTCCTTCTTTGGTGCTTCAACATAGTGTTGTTTCCTGATTTTGTTGTACTTGATCAACTATTTCCATTGGTTCTGGTGAAATCTGATGTGTTGTTGCTGATCCTCTTTTGTGTCATCAATTTCTGGTGCCACGGACCCTTGATCATCATTATCTGGTGAAGAACTACTGCTAACACTTCTACATGTTCCTCTTCTATGTTTAGAATCTCTTCATGTAGTTTTCTGTATGGTGATTATTCTGCTATCATACATAGCATACTTTCCGGTAGAATTGGCACATCTTTGTTAGATACCTAACCCTGTGTTGCACACCAGGGTTTCATAATTGGTGACTTCGAAATATTTTCTGATGCATGTAGCTCCACATTCTTTTCTTCGAATGTTTCAGCAATTATGATTGACCAGAATCTAGGATATGGTAGATGAGATGTAATTCTCCTAGACTTAGTAAGAACAGATCTCTTCATTAGATTGAAGATTTATGTTCATAATCAATATTGAAACCATTGATGAGTCCATACATGATTTTAAGAATGGTTTGGTTTATCTGATCATCTGCCCCTATCTTCGAAGTTAGGCATTTGTTTAGGGGTTCCATCATAACTTGCTAGATGGCAGGTAACTCGTTCCTCTTGAAATCTCCAATCCTTGTGATCCTTTTCTTATACCTAAGCTCTATAAGCTGCTCCATCAGTTTCTCCTTCTTTGGTGCTTCAACATAGTTTTCATAGATTGGAAGTTCCAAGCATTCCCTGATTTTGTTTGGGGTAATAGTAATTGAAATACTTTCCCAAAGATGAGTTCTGCCTTCATCCTTTCCGGTTTCCTTGAGTGAGTGAACAAGCTGTTGTAGAATGTTCTCTGGTACCTCCTTGGTCTTTGTCATAGCTTGAGTGATGGGACAGTTTTGCAAGAATTCAACCAAAAGTTGACACCTTTGATCATATTGTGAGTGCTGAACGTTCATTAGGAGGTTGTTGTCTTTCATTGGTAGGAATTCATCATCCTTATTAAGGTGACTTCATGTTCAATTGCCAGAATGTTGAGGTTAACAGTGTTTGGTGCAACCATGGTGAATTTAGAGGTGATATTTGCTTTTAAAAAAATACTAAAAGGGTTTTTAGGGCTTTCTGAGTTCTAAGGTTGAAGGTGAGAGTCCCGACTTTTTGAATTGGATATTTATATGATTTTTGAGAACAGAGATCATGGGTTGGTTAGTATGTAAGTTGGTCAATGACAAGTCAATGGTGTTTTAACTTTGTTAGAACCATTTTTGAACTTTTGATATATCTTCAATCCTTTTTGATATACCTCCAATTTTTATGAAGATGAATTGTAACTGGTAGATACTAACGGCCATGTTGTACATTTTACCTCTTGAGGGACCGATTTTCACAGAAAAGGTCCAGTAATATACCTTCTAGAAGCTAACATCTTTCCCCATTTTTTAAAATGCAAAATTCCTTCTGATGACATCATCAGAAAATGTATCTAATATTCTGACATACTAGAACTTGATTTTCCTGTTTTTCTTTTCATTAGAAATGAACATTCCCTCTAGACAGAGTGCTCCCTTCCTTTTTTTTTGAGATGAGAGGGAATGAGTAGAGCATCAAAAATGGTACTTACATATGGTCGTCTGGTATAACTCCTTCTTTATTGTAAGAATGTGCCAAAAACAATTTTTGAAGGCAAGGAAAGAGCGATAATCATGAGAGATTTTTCTATGTATTTTTCGTAGGGTTTTGGTCTCTTAATGCTCATGATTATTCTTTTCCATGAATATTTTGTTCCATTGTTTCTGATTTTACCATATTTTTATTCTTTTGAGAAGTAAGTGATCAGATTTCATCAGGTTTTGCTAAACTTGAATAGAAACTATTTTAGGTCTGATGAATATTTGAACATATTTTATCAGAATGGTCTTTTGTTTTACCAGAATTTTTTTTTTTCCTTTTAAGTGTTTTTCTATCGGATGAATTCAATTTCTGGTTCATTTATTATCAGCCCGTTTTTACCCTTTCTTTGTTTTGCTCCCTGTTCCTCCAAAAAATAAGAGAAAGAGGTACATATATATTTAAGTACTATATAAAAACAGAAAACAACTAATCTACATTAAAGATAAGTTGAGCAAAGATCCATAGATGAGTCACAAGTCCTGTGTTATTGGCAGTTGGTCAAGGAGTACACTATGAAAATTTTCTTAAAATATCATCTCTGCTCTGGGATACCAGACTAGAGCTCCTCCGAAGTCTAGTTGACAGGTGATTACTCTCATTAAGAAACGAGGGTAAACCAAGAATGGTCTGCTAGAGTACTAGTTTGTTACAAAATCTCTCATTAGATATGAGAGAAGTTGTATGGAACTTCTTGCACTATTTCATGCAAAGGTTCCATCAACTTGTATGAGACTTCATGAAAGTTCACAATCTTCCTTGAAAAGCATATCCCGATCTGGGTGATAAAAAACTACCATGGCTTGATGAAGCCAGACTTGGTTATGGCTCTTGCATGGCCCTCCACATGGTATCACATTTGTTGTTCAGTTCCTGATGGGTGAAGGTTAGGTTATTGTTATCACCATTGAGATTTAAAACCTCCCTGATGATGTGTTCGTTTAGCACGATACCGATCCCCATTACTTTACTACCAATGGTAGTTATTCTTCCTGAATGGAAGATGAGCTGGACATTGAGCCAAAACTCCTGTAGAATGTCTGGGTGAACCCAGATGTGAGCAGATATGGCATAGGCAAGGGAGTTGTTGAGTAGCACGGCAAGGATGATGTTGCATCCTTCCCATGCAGGACCACTAATGTCCATGCGTACCCTAAGGTTGTGGGCTTGGTGGTAGGGGAGTGGAAAGTGTGAGATGTAAACTCGTGCCATGGTTTAGAGTTTGGAAGATGAAGAGGTTCTCTGTTAGGGTTTGTGAGAAAACATGAAGGTGAAAGTGACTGGTGAGATGAAGATAATCTACAAGCGGTGGTTTTTTATAAGTGGAAGTGATGCTTTGCCATAAATGTCACCTACTAACTCAGATATTTCATCTCCAATTTTCTTTATGATTAAGATCTTTTGTCAAAGGTACAAATGAGTTTTGTGAGATAAAATTTCTCGTCATTTATGATCTAGGCGGCTATGTTCTGAGAAATTTTAATCATAATCTCTCTAGGTGTCACCTTTTCTCTCTATATGTATTGATGAGTAAGCAATGAATGTTAAGAGAGATTGAGTATGTGCATTGAATTTTTGCTAAAAAAATTCATTTGATGACGTAAACAACCCTAAGCAAAGAAAAGAAATTAAAACTAATACTAGAAAATAATAGGAAGAAAAAAAAGACATACAGAATTGAGCTAATGATGTGAACGTATGGAATGTGCATGCAATTGAGAAAGACATCAAAATTTTGAAAGAAACAACAACATCAGTTTTTTTGTTGACTTGGTCAAAATCTGATAAATCACCAGAATTTCTAGTAAGTTCATGTAGTTTCTGATGAGTCATCAAAATTTTTGACAAAATTCTTATTGACTTCTGTTGTATCAAAATTTTCTTCTTTTGTGACAAAATATTTCCTGATGTTTACCATACCTCATATTGACCATGACCAATTTAATGACCAAGAAGTTATGTTTTTTTCATCAATAGGTTTTGTAAAATGTCAGCAATTTGCCTTTCTATTGGAACAAAATACATTTCATGTTACCTTTCTCCACATGATCTTTTATGAAGTGATATTTGACATCAATGTGTTTTGTTCTAGAGTGATGCACTGGATTTGATGTTATGGCAATTGCACTATTCGAATCACATAGTATGGGATTTTTTGTCAGATTTACCCCATAATCCCTCAGCTGAGTTAGCATCCATAACACTTAAGAACAACAGCTTGCTGCTGCCACATATTCTGATTTAGCTGTTGAAGTGGATACACAATTTTACTTTTTGCTTGCCCAACAGACTAAGTTGTCTCCCAAAATTTGACAGGAACCGGATGTGCTTTTTCTGTTACGTTTGCATCCTGCATAATTTGCATCTGTGTATACTATTTGTTCTAAACTTGTATCTTTTAGATACCACAGGCCATGATCTGATGTTCCTTTTAGATATTTAAAACTCTTTTTAAGTTGAGATGAGATTCTTTAGGATTACATTGGTATCTTGCTAGAAAACAAGTTGAAAACATTATATCTGGTCTAATGGCTATCAATTATAACAATGATCCTATCATTCCTATGTAAGTTTTAATATCAATACTTTTTCCATCTGGATCAGTATCAAGTTTATTTCCTACGGCCATGGGAGTTTTTGAGGTTGAGCAGTTTTCAAGTGAGTATTTCCTTAAAATTGTTCTGACATATTTTGATTGACTTAAGAATATGCCATCACCTTGTTGCTTCAATTGTAAACCTAAGAAAAAACTTAACACCCAACATGCTCATCTCAAAATGACTGGTTATTAATTTTTCAAAGTTTTTGCAAAACTTGGGATTGGTTAATCCAAATATAATGTCATCAACAATAATTTAGAGCAACAATGTGTCCCCTTTGTGTGTTTTAAGAAAGATAGTTGTATCGATTGTACCTTTTGTGAAGCCTGACTTGATTAAGAAGGTTGAAAGAGTTTCATACCATGCTCTTGGAGCTTATTTCAAACCATACAAGGCTTTGTTTAACTTGTAAACAGGTTTTGGAAATTTAGGGTCAACAAAGCTTTCTATTTGTTGCACATATACTTCTTCCTCAATCTACCATTTAAGAATGTTGATTTAACATCCATCTGATAAACTTTGAAGTTTTTGGATGTAGCATACGCAAGAAAAATTCTAACTGCTTCCAATCTGGCAACTGGTGCAAAGGTCTCATCATAATCTATGCTTCCTGTTGACAATAACCTTTTACCACAAGTCTTGCCTTATTTCTTGCAATGATGCCTTGTTCATCAGATTTGTTTCTGAATACCCATTTTAACCCAGTGACAGATTTTCTGTTGGTTTAGGTACCAGATTCCATACTTGACTCATTTCAAATTGATCAAGCTCTTCTTGCATGGCTTGGACCTAATCTGAGTCATTGAGTGCTTCTTTGACAGTTTTTGGTTCTATCATGCTTAGAAAACCAACATATAGACGTTCATGTGCTGTGGCTGATCTTGTCTTAACACCTTCTTCTGGATTCCAATTATGTTTGATTGAGAGTGTCCCTTGATCCAGCTACTATTATTGTGTGAACTTGTTTGTTTTAATGGTCCTGAAGCTTCCCCCTGATCTGTTGCTTCAGTTGTATTGAGAGGATCAGAATTCTGATGTTCAATTGGATTTTCTGATGAATTTCAAGAATTCTAACCATCTTGCATGGTTTCTTGTGAAGACTCCAGATTTCCTGCAAGGTTAGTACATGACTAATTTCTGGATGATTCTGTGTGTATGTAGTTACATTCAAGAAGTTCTTCTGTTAATTGATTGAGAAGATGTTTAGAATTTTGCTGAACGTTTGAAGAGTTTTTTTCTATCAAAATTTCACCAGAAAGCTCAGTTTCTGATGAATTATTAAATGATACATATAAACTTTCCCTTATTGTCCTTGTATTTAAAATAAAGACTCTATAAGCTTTTTAGGACAATGAGTTACCAAGAAAAATTCCCTTTTCAGCCTTTTTGTAAAAATTTTCAAGACTTTCACAATCACTGAACACAAAACATCTACAACCAAAGGTGTGTAAAAATTTTATGCTAGGAACCCTTCCATTGATGATATTATAAGGTGTTTTGTAATATCTTTTATTTATGATGGATTTATTTTTGTGTAAAACAAGCATTGACAATGGCTTCTGCCCAAAAGTAAGTGGGCAGTTCAGCATATGCAAGCATGGTTCTTGCTGATTGAACTATGGTTGTATTTCTTCTTTCCACAATTCCGTTCTGTTGTGCAGATCTTGGAGCAAAAAAGTCATGAGAAATTCCTTTGCTTCTTAGGAAAGTCTTAATTTTGAATTTTTAATTGTGTTCCATTGTCAGATCTGATCCTTCTGACGGGTAGTTTCAACAGATTTTCTATTTTTCTAATAAAGTTCATGATCAGAGCTGGTGTTTCACTTTTCTTTTTCAAAATTCAACCCAAGTGTATCTATAATAGTCATCTACAATGACCAAAATATATTTCTTTCAAGAAAAACTTGTTGTGCTTACAGGTCCACAAACGTCCATATGCAAAAGCTCTAAATTTTGAGTGATCGAAGTTCAGAAATTGTTTTATTTGAGCGTCTCTTTGATTTTCCTAACCACACGCTTCACATATTTTTACTTGCTAATTGGTTTAGATTTTTGAAATTTAAGTGGGCCAATCTTTTGTGTCATAACCAACTGTACCTTTTGTTCTCTTTTGAAAATAAACATAGTTAAGGATGCGTAATTTCTTCTTTAAAATCAAAGTAATAGATGGATTTTCTTGTTCTTTTTCCACTTAAATATATTTTGTTATCATCTATACCAATTAATAAGCATTTTTTTGGTAAAAGAGTTACCTGGAATCCTTTTTCACAGAACTGACCACAACTTAGTAGATTGTATTTCAAACCTTCTTCATAAGCTACTTTCTCAATGGTTAAGGATCCATACTTGATACAACCATAACCCAAAGTACTCCCGTTTACCTCATTTCCAAATTTACTAATTTACCCAGCTTTGGTACAAAATTACTAAGTAAGCTCCTGTCCCTAGTAATGTGCTTGGAGCGTCCTGAATCGCAGTACCAGATCTGCTGCACATGATGGTCATGAAATAATAAGGTTATAGATTTTTTGGTATCCAAACCTGTTTGGGTACTTTTTGTTGGAGCTTTTGAGATCGTTGGTACTTGGTTCTAGTAGGTTTTGGATAGTTTTGTAATAGTTTATTGTAATCTAGAAAGATCAGGGGTGGAAAATGTAACTACATGGAAATTTCCCGATAGCGGTGTATTTACAATCCCAGCGTATTTGTTAAATATGCTGGGTAGTCTGATTGTATATATATGTGATCTATGGAAAACCCTAGTCCAAGGTTCTTGGACAAGTTTTGGTTATTTGTCTTGTGTTGTGATTATTGTTCTTTTGCTAAATCCGAACATCCAGGTGCTTTTAGTGATTATATCTTTTGGGATTACATATACAACACTTGTTGTTTGATCCATACAAGAATCTTCATCTTCATCTTTTGGTTTTTCTTAACTTTTACACATTCAAGCAACTAATCTATAGTTGTGTGGATGATAACAATCAAACCACTGTGATCCGAATTTGTTTTGGGACTCAAATTTGGTATCAGAGCCTTTGTTCTCTTAATTGTTTGAGTTTTTGTTAAGATTCTTCAAGTTTTGAAGGTTTTCAAAAGTCTTCAAAGTTTCAAGTTTTTTCAAATTTTGGACTTAAAATGGCTTGATCTGGTGTGTTTAATCATTGGGTTGTTGTTAATCAGTGTTTTGGTGAACATTTGGGTCATTTTGGTACAAATAAACATTAATTTTGGGTCGTTTTTGGGTGATTAGAGGGTTTTTGTTCGTACTTAAACCCTGCTGGGCGTATGTAATTTTGAAGTCAATGTAGATAAATTTGAAACAATGTTTTTAACTTGAAGATCGCGTAATTCACAAATACGTCGGCAATATACCAGCGCAGTTGTTGATTCTAAGCGAAAGAGTGTCAGAGTATTTAATCGAAGGCGACTTTGAAGTCAGCGATAAAGATCCTCAGCGATTTTATCACGGTGATCGGCGTATTTTGCCATACTCACGTTTTCCTAGTCTGTTTCGGCGGATTTAGCTATTGTCGCCGGTCCAAGAAACCAAGCATCATCAGCGTAATTACTATATTCAGCATATTTGCTCTCTGATCTCACAAATTCCAGTATAATTAATCCCGGAACAAGACTTTGAACTTGAAATCAAACCAAAATGTCACTTAATCAACTGAATCCCATAGCTCATGCCGAACTGGAAACTGGAACTGCAACGAGGCCTCCTAAGTTGAAAGGATCTAAAGACTTCCGCAGCTGGAAGAATCGAATCAAAGCATTCTTTGAGTATATGGACTATACTCAATGGATGTCAGTCACTAAAGGACCCCATGTTCCTATGGTAATTCGTGACGATGTTCGTACAATCAATGAAGATCCTTCAACCTTCACTGAGGAAGATAGGACACTCATCCAACGCGACCGTAGGGTTCACATTGCTCTAACAATGGCTCTATCAAAGGATGACACTCATCCAACGCGACCGTAGGGTTCACACTGCTCTAACAATGGCTCTATCAAAGGATGGTAACAACTTGTTTGAGGAATACACTTCAGCTCATGAACTATGGTTGGCTCTTATCGATCACTATGAAGGAAATGAAGAACTGATGGATAACAAGAGGGATATGGTTAAAAAAGAATACGACATGTTTGGAAGTGTTCGAGGTGAAAGTTTGTCAGATCATATTAGCTGATTTTTGAATGTGCTAACAAAAATGAAGAAAGTCGCCAATCCCGTTGCCAACTATGCGTAAACCAAGAAACTTTTGGAATCTCTTCCAAAAGAATGGAGCTTACAGTGCATGATGATCAAATGAACTTTTTTGACCAGTACAACTCCAGTCACTCTTTCAGAACTGATCAACACACTAGAGGCATTTGAAATGGATGTGCTTAAGAGAGAAATGAATCAAGCAGGATACTCTCAGAAATCTACTCAATCTACTGCTGCTGCTTCTGTTCCCAAAAATATGGCATGCCTTGCTCCTATAAACTCCGGCGGTTCAAGTTCTCAAAGTGCTAACACATCTTACTTTAACGCTTCCGCAAGCTCTGCAAAGGCTCCATCATCTAACAAGAAGACTACTGTGATCGGTGATGCTCAAGCACTCAAGATATCCACTGAACATGTTGCATTGTTTAACACCTTCCTGAGTAGTTATGAAGCTCTCATGTCGGGTGAGCTGAAAAGAGATTTTCTCACTGCTGAAGACATGTATTAGGTAGATCCAGATGATATGGAGGAAATGGACTTGAAATGGCAAATGGCAATGATTACCCTACGACTAAAGATTTTTCAAGACAAAACGGGAAAGAGACTGGCACTAGGAAAAGCTAGTTTCGACAAGTCCAAGCTAAGATGCTACAACTGCAAGAATTTGGGTCACTTCAAGAGAGAGTGCCCGCTGTTGAAAAATGAAAATGCTGAGAATGTTCCGGCAAGAAGGCCAATAGCTATCGAGGAAAATGAGAATGTTACTGATAACACCCCAAAGGCACTGGTGGTAGAAGATTATGACTGGGCTGAAGAAATTGCTGAGGCAAAGGTAGAAGTCAACAAATCTCTTATGGCTAAAATCTCTACTGTATCGGTCTCGTATTCATCAAACTGCATTGAGAAACAAGCTACAGGAATTCCCAAGGGCGACAAAGTTATAGTTAAAGGTTTGAAAAGAATAATCGCTCCTAATGAACCATCAACAGATAAGTGAAAGAAAGAAGCTAAGAAGACTGAACCGAAGAAGATAGCCCAAGAAGCAACTAGCAACATCAAGAATGAGAAAGCTGGAACTTTTGTAACCGCCATGAAAGCTGAATCTACAAAAGACAAGGAGGATAAGGATTTGATAAACAGCATACCGTATGAATTTAAAGCAAAACTATGCTCCCAACCACGTCGTGGCACATTACAAATCACTCAACTGTGCCCTAATTAGAGAAAAAGAAAAGGATTTGAAGTTTAATAAAGAGCTGAAAGAAAACGAAGCTGCATATCAGAGAAAGTTTAACTCAACTTTGGCTGAGATGTAGACATTAAAAGAATTCATTTCTAGAAAAGATTTTATCATAAATGATCTAACTGAAAGATTAGAAAAATCTCAAAATGAAAATAATAAACTGCAAATCACAATCGATAAATGGAAAATTAGCCAAAAGGCACTGGTTGATATTGAAAATTACCAACACCCAACATTTGTGAAGGATGGGATTGGATACAAGGATAAGCTCGGAAAAGAAAGAAAAATCTTTCCTCCTCAGCACAGCAAAAACTATGTACCTATGCCATCTCCTCATCCTAATAATGACTTAATGATAAACATGATCTTTTTGCTTAAAATATCTTTTACAAAAATGAAAACAATACTAACATTTCTGAAAGTAATGCAGATGTGTTTGAGCGTAAAGAAGATGTGTGCGATGAGGATGATGAATGTGGAGGATCGAAAATAGGGATAGGATAGTTGGGTGAAAGTTATTCTATCGTTAACAGGTTCGCCTGGAATTGTAACAAGAAAAATAGTACTCCTATTCGGGAAAACTATAATAGTTTAACTAAGATGGATGACTATAATGGTTGTGTGCTTTAATTTAATATTCGGGATGACTGGAATGGCCGTGTGCCTATATTTAAGACCCACAACCACGTGAATGTAGTGGTTGAAAGTCATGACTTAAATTCTGCTTCTAGTGATGAAAATGTTGTAGTAGAATCTCCCGTATTTGTTCTAGAATTAAAGAAAAACAGATTTGGAAAGTTCCTTACAGAGGAAATTCCCGAGTTTGTTCCATCATGTATAGGTACATCAGAGTCTGATAAAGAATCAACGCAAGTCAGCAGCAGTGAAGACTCGAGCACAACAACTTCAGAAAGTGGTGAAGAACCGTTAAGCGAAGATCAGGAATCTAATGATTCAAGTGAAAATCAAGAATTAGCTTTGTCATCAGATAGCGAGAACGATGAAGATTGCATTAAGGATGAAATCGTCTTGACAAGAAAGTGAAGAAAGTCAAAAGTTCAAGTTATAATGCATCATCAGATAACGTTTGAAGCAGCTCTAGACTCTCATCACATACATCATCTTCACACGCGGCGTCCACCAAAAAGAAAAGAGCAAATTGCAAGCAATGCTTTCGTTGTGGTCATTTTAGACATACTACGAAACATTGTATGAGCAAGAAATTTTCTAAACCTAAACAAGATCTTGTCAAAAGTATCACCGAGAAATTTGATAATTTTAGGAAATCAGTCAAATACATAGTTAATTCAACATGTTTTTTGGAAAATAAAAGAACATATTCTTGTTCAAAATCACAATAGATTAAACTTGAAACAAGTTTGGGTTCCGAAAACTAACTAACTTGTATATATTTTTAATTTGTTGTTGTATAATAGAATAAATTGCAAAAATGGCTTCGAATGCTCATGGAATACATTTGACACGTGGATAGTGGATGCTCAAGGCATATGACAGGATTGAAGGAACTCCTGAAGAACTTTCGAATCATCGACGGCGACTTTGTATCTTTTGCAGGAGATGAAAAGGGAGGGAAAATTGTTGGAATAGGAGACGTCACATCTGAAGCACTTACATTGGTGAACGTCAATTATGTACCAGAATTGTGTTACAATCTCATGAGCGTATCACAAGTCTGCGACAAAGGAATATAAGTGTTGTTCAATGACGTGGAATGTCTATGTCTCAAGCCCGAATACTCCATTCCTGCCGAAATGATGATGCTCATAGCTCCTCGTCAAAACAACACCTACGTTCTCAATATGAAAAACGCAATCCAATGAGTATATGACGTGTCTAATCTCAAAAGCGTCAGAATCGGAATCACTGCTGTGGCACAGGCGGTTGGGGCATGTGAACTTCAAAAATATGAATAAACTTTCCAAGTTAAACTTAGTGAGAGGTTTACCTATAAAAGAATTTCCATTTTCAGAAAAATGTATCGCATGCGCCAAAGGCAAGAACCACAAAAAGCCGCACAAATCCAAAGCTTTCTATCATTTTCTGGGCAGAAGCAGTCAACACAACATGCTATGTTTTGAATCGAGTTCTCATCATTAAACCTCATGGAAAAAAAACCTAGGAACTTCTTTTCAAAAGGAAGCATCTGATAGATTTCTTTAGACGTTCTTGTACACTCCTCAACACTAAAGACAATCTTATCAAGTTTGAAGCTGTTAGTGATGTGTGCTACTTCAAGGGGTACTCATTTACTCAGAAGGCGTATCGTGTCTACAACAAACGAACCAAGATGGTGCTTGAATCACACTATGTCGACTTTCAAGAAGGAAACTCCACTAACACTGGAAATTCTCTAAACTGGTTTTACGATAACCACTCACAGAAACCAAACCTGCAGAAACGATCCTAATAGAACCACTGTTTGATCCTTCAGACATTGGCTTCACCCCATTCACAACTCGATTCACGCCAGTTTCCGTTGATCCAATCCTTTCTGTTGAAAAAATTAACAGTGGCACTTCGGCTGAGGATGCATCTCCAAATGATACTTCTTCTTCACAGCCGAATGTGGATGAGCAAACCAAAGTAGACGGGCGTCCAATTATCTATGTCGACGAACATTTCACCAATCTACCTCAACAAATTGAGACCCACACCAACGCAGGTTACAAGATAAATCGAAATCATCCCACTAAAAATGTCATTGATCCTATGGAAGATGGAGTACGAACTCGTGGACAATCATGTACCATCAACAAAGGATTATATGGTGCGTTTCTTTTGCAATTCATGCCAAGTGTCACACCCCGACCCGCAACGGAATAAGAGTCGGGGCTTAATTGGGTTATCACCAAAGCTCAGATGTTTACTAAAATGTTTCATATTTATTAAATTCAAATTACAACTTAAATGTTCAAGCCGAATTCATACAATACAAGGAAAGGAAAATTAAATAAACAATCCAAAATCTAAACTGATTTATTCTTCTAGGCCGTCCTATATGTTTCTTGCTTCAACTGGATCAACTGGATCATGTGTAAAAATGGGGAATTTTGGGTCAACAAAAGTTCGCGAGTGAACCTTGTTAAAAACCTTTGTTATTGATTTCTTGTTGTATTTATATGGAAAAATTGTGCAATAATCATATGTGAGCAAACGTAAATAAACAAACAATAACAAACCACATTGCATGAGTATATGACATGAATGATAATGTATATGTTGGCAACGTCACGTTCCGCTCATAGGTAATGGGGAACGGACGAGCCTATGATGATGCATGTGAGATCAAGGCTCAATCAAACGGAGTCGATCGTATGTTGGCAACGCCACGTTCCGCTCATAGGTAATGGGGAACAATTCCGCTCATAGGTAATGGGGAACAGACGAGCCTATGATGATGTATGTACTGAAAATGATAAATTTAATCTAAACATTAACCACACAAACAATTGATACATATTGGATACACATTTGATCATGGATATGATGGATGCACAAGTGTTTAAATGTAATAAATAATAAGCGACACATGATACACCCCAAAATGTTATTAAAACGGGGAATTGGTAGAGATTCACTCACATTGGGTGCATTCGTTTGATGATGTTGGATGCGCACGAGTTTTTGGAATTGGATTGACGAGGAAAACTAACCTAAAAATAATAACGAAATAGTTCGGTAAGTAAATGGATTTCTAGATTTATTTTTGTGAGTTTAAGGACATTTTCTAATTTTAAAATATTATATTTAAGTATTTTTAATTGATTTTTAAATTAAATAAATAAATAAAAAGAATTAAAATTTTTTGACTTTTTGACCGTTGACCGGGACGTTGACCGGTCGGATGTGACTTATGTGTGCGCTGGGTGAGGCTCGAACCTGAGACCTCTCGTACGCGTGCACGCAGCTCTACCAACTGAGCTACGTGTCTAACCAGAAATATTTCTGATTTTAATTATACTTATATACTATTTAGGTTATTCAGAATTCTATTTAATTTAAAAAGGTTTTTAAATCATTGAACCGGTGTGAGGGCCTGGACTCGAACCCGCGTCCATAGCCTTGTTTTGCACACAACCCAACCAACTGGGCTGTGTGACTAACCCGAATGATATGCGATTTTAATTACATTTATTTACTATCTGCGCCTTAACATATATCAGTATTAAAAATGGTTGAAAATTTGTAAGAACCGGGCAGCGTGTTAGGACTCGAACTCGGGACCATGATATTAAATTTGCACACAGTCCACCATTGGACTGTGTGTCTAACCCGGTATAATATTCGGTTTTAATTAAACTTATACACATCGCCTTTGTCTTCTTCATTTATAATGACACAGACAAAGATGTCCGACTGTTCTTGCTTAAATCGTTCGTCTAAGATATAAATGATTGAAATGTAATGGATAAAGAAGGTTTTGGAAATGAATGTACCGGAAAAGGTGTTTTTCTCAGAACTCCGGCAAAGGTCGTCGGCCGTCTGATCGGATCAATTTACAGTTTTGATCAATTCGTTGCGAAATTAAGGGACTAAACAAGAATTATCAGAGAGTTTAGATGTTTGTACCGATTCACAGCGTGATTTCGGGACTTTCAGAGATTTTCCGGCGAGTGCAGATTATCCGACAACGTCGTCTGGGACCGATTCTGATTGAAGGATTTGAGTTAGTAAAAGTCTAACAATGGATTGAAAATGAAAGAATCGAGAAATTTACCGATTTGATGTATGTCTCGGTTTTCCGGCGAAAGTCCGGCGATAGCAGATAACGATTCCGACGAACAGAAGTTAGAGTGAAAATGAAATTGAAGGTGCTGCGAGTGTTTCCGAGATATGAGGCGATGGTATTATCAATGTAAATCAGGAGTAGTATGATTTCGGTTTTCAATCTCGAAAATCATATGAATCGAGTTCATTGAAGACCGAATTGATTAGAACGTGGGTTGTAATTGGCATTGAATCATCGGTTACACTCAGAAACTCGCGACCACACCAAAAGTTTTTGGATATTTGAAAGCCGATGAGCGGTTTCAGTTCTTGACGCAAACAGATAGATTCACGGGTGAAACTTAAGTTTTATTTGATTCATTGATTACACAAACGAGTCAAGTGGCGGAGTGGTTAAGTGTTGCTTGTTTCTTCCGGCTGACCCGGGTTCGAAACCCGGCAGCCTTTTTTCCTTTTTATTTAATTTATTTTTACTTTTTAACAATTATAGTTTCTAAATTCTAAAATGTTTATTAATTATGTATTGTTTAAACTCAAAATTAATCATAAATACGCAACGAAATGTTATAACTTGATATTCGATTAATAAACAAAGCGGGTTTTGGAAACCCGTTTTTCGACGGATGTTACACCAAGTGACATCGAAGAAGCTATTCGGGATTCTAGTTTGGTGCAGGCAATGCCGAAGAGTTATGTCAGTTTCGTAAGCTCAAAGTTTGGGAACTCGTTGATCTACCAGATGAAAAGTATCCTATTGGCATTAAATGGGTATTTCGTAACAAAATGGATGATCGTGGTGTAGTCATCAAGAACAAGGCAAGATTGGTAGTTCAAGGTTTTCGACAGGAGGAAGGGATTGATTATGAGGAAGTTTTTGCTCTGGTAGCATGTTTGGAGGCTATTAGAATTTTCTTGGCATATGCTTCGTACAAAAAAATCAAGGTGTTTCAAATGGATGTGAAGAGTACTTTTCTATATGGGAAGGTGAAAGAGGAAGTCTATGTTTGTCAGCCTCCGGGCTTTGAAGATCCACATTTCCCTAAACAATACTATAAGCTTGACAAAGGTCTCTATGGTCTTCATCAAGCTCCTCGAGCCTGGTATGAGACTTTGTCAACATATCTTTTGGAATGTGGATACACAAGAGGTGAAATCAACATGACTCTCTTCACGAAAAGGATCGGAGATAATGTGATGCTGGTTCAGATTTATGTAGACGATATTATTTTTTGGTCAATCGATGAGGCTTTATGCAAGGAGTTCGAGAAGGTTATGAAGGCAAAGTTCAAAATAAGTATGATGGGAGAGCTCACATTTTTCTTGGAATTGGAAGTGAAGCAACGAGAAGATGGTATCCTCATTCATCAAGCAAATACATCAGGGATATTCTCGCAAAATACAGCATGAACGACTACAAAACTGCCAGCACGCCATTTGCAGCTCAAACAGAACTCACACCTGATCTTCAAGGAAAACCGGTGAACAAATCCTTCTATCGCTCGATGATAGGCTCGTTGATGTGTCTAATCGCAAGTAGGCCTGACATTATGTGGGCTGTCTGCATCTGTGCACGATTTCAGACGAATCCAAAAGAATCTCATGAAACTGCAGTCAAACACATTTTTCGCTATCTGAAAGGAACACCCAAGCTCGGACTATGGTATCCTAAAGATAGTAATTTTGATTTAATTGCTTATTCTGACAGTGATCATGCAGGTTGCAAGGTTGATAGAAAGTCAATTTCAGGAGGTTGCCAATTCTTAGGAAATCGCCTTATATCGTGGCAAAGCAAGAAGCAGACGATAGTTTCCATGTCTACTACTCAAGTCGAATATACGGCGGCTTACAGTTGCTGCTCACAAGTTCTTTGGATACAAAATCAGTTGCTGGATTACGGGATCATCATGAAGACTCCGATATTCATTGACAACGAGGCGTGTCTAGGAATTGTGAAGAATCCAATCCATCACTCCAGAACAAAGCACATCGAAATTCGCATTCATGCGATCCGCGATGCGTAAGAGAAAGGATACATTCAAGTGGTGCCTGTGGACACTATGCAACAGAAAGCCGATATTTTCACCATAGCCTTTGATAAAACCCATTTCAACCAGTTGGTAACCTGGTTGGAAATGATCAATTTCCTTGAGTGGAAATAACTTGCGTCTTCATAACCGATTTACTTAAAAAAACATCTGCTTTTCATAATAAATAAGTATCTTAAAACTGTGCCCATTAAAAAGATTTTTTTTTTTGCAAAATAAAATTTCATTTTCAAGCAATGGACATTCGAAAATAAAATTTTAGGCTGGAAGATTTCCATAAAAGGAGCATTTTGAATGTTTTGATCTTCCGGTTGACACTTGCTTAAGAAATGATAGAAAACTGCTGACACTCTGTTTATTTTTAAAACAGAAAACGAATGGAAAATCAAGATGCTAAGCAAGGACAATCGGGGTGCCAAGAAACGGGGTATCAGTAGATTCAGCAATACCATCGAGTATACTGCGATTAGGCGACAAAAGTTAATGCTTACACAAGAATTCTGGAAACCCACAACGTTGTGCAACTTGCGGGTAATACATTGCAGGATATGGCTTAATGATCTTAAATCTTGCGTTGACAGATTACCAAAGTCGGAGATTTCGGGTCTTTATATTTAATAATCATTTGGGGATATCATAATTTCTCTTCTACTGCATCCAGATATATGCTGACCTAGACACGATTATGATATCTTTTCAAAAGAGCGAATGTGGCCAAAACCTTACACTGAAGAAGCTCTCATAGAGAGTCATTCAAGTGGATAAATCGTACCGTCTGTGATATTTGTCTTAACCCTTGTTAGACATTGGTCTCTCTGCTATACAAAGTACTGACCTGATGATCAATTATCTGTCGTTGAAATTCAAAACGAATGAAGTCAATATATTCACCCGCTATAAGGAATCTTTGTGCATACCTTGATTGTGAGGGTATGTCCTGACGTGGGACTCACGGGAACAACATTCTAACCATCTAGCTTGAGTGGGGGCCATTGCAATTTTTGTTAATATTACCACAACATGATAAAACGCTCACCAAAAGCAAGTTGAAAGAAGAGTGCATGGATTTAAGAGAACAAACATACTGACAGTTTTTCCTGTGCCTCGATTATTCAAAATTTTCTTATATATAACAAACTGACAAGTATTGCCAGTATGATCTTTTGCAGGAAAGTCATGGGGTATCAATTAAAAAAATGTGAAAAAGGAAGCTTCTTGGTTCAAAAAATTAATTTTCGGTGTCCAAATTGCAAAATTTTGATTTTCTTAAACCTATTTTCGGCTTTTGCACTATTCTTAACTAAAAAGGGCATGTTTTTCGAGAAAGTTTAAGATTTTCAAGCGTATTTGGTTTGAACTTCTTAACTTTGAAGAAACCTTCAAAAACACTTGAAGCAACATAATTATCTAGCCAGCGTATTTAACAAATACGCTGACAGATATTTGTGTATATATATTTTTTCAAATTTCTTTTCTTTTTTAACCGTTTCATATTCTTATCTTTGTTTCACTCTAAATACACCTAACAAACACTTCAATCACAAATCTCAGAATCGGCTAGTTCATTGTTCATTGAATACGTTATGTTCTTCTTGTTTAAGTATTGATTGTCAAATGTTTAAACCTCAGAAACAACGTACAAAACCAAGACAATCAATGGGATTGTTTGAGTAAGATTTTATAGTTTTTAAAGGGATTATCAAGAAATTCTTAATGCCAGCGTATTTACGATGAATGTAGCGTAATTACGATGAAGACAACATAGTTAAATGGAATCAAAGGATCGTGTATTTAATCTTGAACGCGAGTTCAAGCTACCGGCGTATTTGACAAATACGTCGCTCAAACCAGTGTAGATAAACATCTATGCTGACTGTTATCTTGAAACAAAACTTAAATACGCGACCTACTATCAGCGTAAATAAGTTACAAGCGGCGTATATATCATGTTGCTTAGCGTATATGTGTCTCATGCCCGGTGTATATAACTTATGTTACCGGCACTTTTAACAGCAGATATACCAGCAGACAATCATTGTTTCAACGTATATATAATATTTATGATAAATATTTTTTAGTTTATTTTATTTTACTTTATTTTTCTTATTTTTATTTTACTTTTATTCTAACCGACTAACACTTGCATTTCGAAACCCAAATCTAACTCGGCTTGTTTCCATGTTCTCAGAAATGGTGAAAGAGATAATTTGGGATAAAACATGGAAGCATAATCAACCATGCAAAATACAGCCGTCGCCAAAAGACTTTGAAGACGTGGCAAACTGGATAAACTTAAGCAAGATAAGCTACGCTATCCAAGCAGATCCAATTATATACAACATTCATATCGAAGAATTCTAGAAAACAGCTAAAGTCACAGCTGTCAATGAGGTCAAAAGGATCACAGCAACCATTCAGAATAAGAAAGTCATTGTAACAGAAGACAGTGTGCGAAGAGTGCTCAGTCTTGGAGACGATCACAAGGATCCACTGTGATTAAAGAAAGATGATATTCTGGATGGATTCAGAGGAATGAGATATGTTGGAGACTTCCAGGAAAAGAATGAGATCAAACGGAAAGGTCTCACTTGGCGTTTTATTCTTCATGTGTTTGCTATGAGTTTAGCCCACAGAAAGGGAGGTTACGACGGTTTAAATTTGGAATGGTCTGCGGCTATGCTCAACTTATGCACCAGGCAACCGTTCAACATATCTGGTCTGATCTTCTACTGTATGGCCGATAACACGAACACCTCAACATGGGCCATGTACCCTCAATTTGTTCAACTTCTTATCAATGATCAACATCCCAATCTTCCACGCGACAATGACACATACAAATTTCAGTTGCCAAATGGCCGACAAATCACAGAACTGAAACACAAGAGTGGGTGATGTTTCACCAGTGGATGTTTAGAGAGGAAAGATTGCCTCTAGTGAAAGTTGCATATGAAAAATATCAGGAAGGTGTTAAAAGAAAGAGATAAACAGACGCTGAAGAGGAAGCGAATGAAGAAGAAGAGATTGAACAATTGATAAGAAAGAATAAAGGAAAACAACTTGCGAAAGAGGGGGAATCATCGAAGAAAAAGAAAGACACCCTTATTCAAGAACGTCTAATGGAGAGTAGTATTCGTGCAGGTGGCACTACAGAACACAGAGAGCACATTGAAAACTTACGTGCCATACATGAAGCTGAAGAAAGAGAAAAGAAAGAAGCAAAGAGAAAGAGGCGTGAGATGACAGAGTCTGAGATGCCAGTTACTATCACTCCTAAACGAGAACAATTGGATGAGTTTGTTGATCAACTAATTGTAGATCTAGAAGCTCCTAGGAGGTCACCTCCCCAGAAAAGAAAGAAAACAGGGGAAGGCTCTTCAAAAAGTGCACCAACAAAGTCAATACCTTAGCAAGTTCCACATAGACCTCGTCCATTTCAAGAACGTTATGATAAATTGTCAAAAGATATCGAGACAAGTCCAGCTCAAGAAATATGCCTACTGAAGCATCAAGTGAGAAACACAAATGTGATACGTGAGAAGCTGAGAGAATAAAGAAAGAGAAACAGGGAGCTTCATGCTTATATTAAGGAACAAACAAGATTTATTAGATTCCAGCAAGACGGTATGGAGAAGATGTATAGAATGATAAGAGAACTATGTGCTAAAGTAGAAATACAACCAATGTTCTCAACTACAGATATCTTCGACTATGAAAAGTTTAAGGTCGAGGAAGACAAACGTAAGGCCGAAGAAGTTGATAAAAAGAAGAGACGATTAGAATCAGCTGTGAATGTTACTGAAGATGATGAAAGTGAGGAAGAGGATGTGGATATGGATGAAATGCCAACGCGATTTGTTGAATGGGGATTGGAGGAAGAAATTTTGTATAAAACTAAAGATGGTGATGAAGTAACTCCAATACATCCTGAATGGTTCAAAAAGGAAAGAGAAAAGCTTCCAGACTTCTATCAAGTTTTCACCATTGAAAAGACGGAAGTCACTGATAAGATAATCAGCTGGAAGTATTGCAATTTAAAAGGGATGTTCTTAGTAAAAAGACGGGGCGGAGTCATCCAATACTTCAAAACTGGAGCAGATATGAAAAGTCTTCCTCGATGGGATACTCGTGAGCTTGGAAGGTGTTGGTCCACTTGGAGGATCAAGATTAACCTACTTCCTTGTTTAAGACACACACAAGTGCGGAATCCAAGTGATTATGCAATCCAAAGCAAGAGCACAACCAATATAACAAAAGATATATCTTCAAATATTCACAATATTGATTTGTAGAGAGGCCCAGTACATACACTATTGAATAAACTGCTTATCTCTCTATACACTCTGTCTGTTCTCTCTTACTGAAACTGTGAAATGCATGTCTGTTTATATAGGCCTAACACCCAGAACATTCACAAAGAATGTCACAACGCTTGTTCGTACGAAGAAAATAGTTCTTCTTGAATGGTCACTCACACGGACAAGCAAATGGTTCTTCTTGAATGGTCACTCGTACTAACAAGCAACTGGTTTGTATGAACAAGCAAGTTCTTCTTGAATGGTCACTCGTACAAACAAGCAAGTTCTTCTTGAATGGTCACTCGCACGAACAAGCAGCTGGCTTATACGAACAAGCAACTGGCTCGCACGAAAACAATTTACTTGTATGAAGGACAATTCACTCGGACGAACAAGTGGTTCTTCGGGGTACCCTAACAGACATACTGCACAGACAGCAAGATCAGAAACACAAAATTAACAGTATGCACACACGCAACTGTTTTACAACACATACAAACTAAACGTCGTACTAAATCAGACACAACAAACAAAGACCAAAAAATTAGTGACGTAACTAAGAACAAGCGACAAACACAAAAGTGTATCAATAAACTCCCCCTTGACTGTTGCTTGGTCTTCGGCCTTCATTTCTAATGGCCTACTTCGGACCATGAGCTTCCGGCGTGAATACCGAACTGAGTTTTTAGAACTGAACGGAGTCGCATCCACACAAATATGCATCAACAAACTCCCCCTTGATGTTGTTCGTGATGGTCCGTTCTTCACACTGTCAGATCTTCAGATGTCTTCACATGTCATAGTAAGGAGGTGCATCAGCAAACTCCCCCTTGAATATATCTTGTGGTGTTGATAGGGTCAGCTATGAATTGGTCTTCTTGATCCATGGCTTGCATTCATGTTGTGTCTTTACTCCCATAACTTTTTCTTCAAACTCGTTCTCTTTGCCTTTAGCTTGCTTGTATGTCACATCTGCACACACAACAAAGCTGAACGTGTAATGAGAACAACCGCTAGGGATTTAATCAACCTTAAGAATTTTCATTTGAAAATTTCACGAAGGATTGATTTTAAGCGGAATTAGCACATGCACACATGAGACCAACTCTCATTCAACTACCAACTGACAATACTTTAAGAGTTTTAAGATCATTCAATCTTAATCCTTTAACATTCAAAACTTATCAACTTCGACCATTTATGAAGATGCAATGGTTTTCTGGTTTTTAATCAGGATTATAGGAAGGATAGACTCGAGTTCCAACATCGGTCAATCATAAATAAACTAGAAGCAAAAATCATTTTGGATTTTATAAAATTTATATTAAAACTCACCTAAAATCTTTTTGACATTTTTCAAAAATTATTTTTTTAAATGTAAAGACGGAAGACAACAAATAAATATTTACAGACACTCTTTTTGCAAATTTCGAGGTAGCAAATTTCGAGGGTAAGAGAATCATATTAGTGTACAGTCATGCCAAAACACACTTGTTGTTCGATTAGTTAGCATTTAGATAAGTATCCTATAACAATTATCGGTATTTTTTCCCTCATAAGCTCAACTTATCAGATGTACTCGCAGTTAGGGGACACGATTAATGTATAATTTATACTTACCGATCGGGGTTCATCGACTCACGACACATTCCCGTATCAAGACATGCACGAGAGAAAATCCTACCAGTGAGTATACTGCTTATCATCTGTTTTGACGTATAGATTGTGAGATACTCACTTATTTTTTCATGAAAACAAGCCTTATGTGATTAAATCACTTATTTACGAGGAACTTGATTTTCAGATGCATGTAGGGCACAGTAGTAAGTCCATGAACAGATTAGTACCAACGTGTCGACAAAGAGACGAACTTAACTCCCGCATAAAATTGTGATATATAATCACTTATTGATTTGTAAACTGTGATAGGTTTATCACTTATTGATGGTCGTATGAAATATTTACACGTATGTATGGTATCATGAAAGTTCTAGACTTGCGTCCCCGTTATTTTTTGGTAAAATATTCAACCATGATACCCAGATGATAAACAAGCATAAAGACCCCATATCTCAGAACCTCAGCATACTATCAATCGAAATTTCGGTACCAAGACCATATGCTAATGGATGGTTCCCACCTGATCTTCAGTCGATTATGTTTATATCGCCCTGTGCACACTTTAAAATGATTGTGAGCCTACCAACATATTGAATATAGAGCTACTTATCATTTTTCTTTTTAAGTTCAAAGAGGTTTTGACAGACCACTAATTTACTATCATTTTTTCTTTTTCTTCCCAGGAAACTCATTTTTGTTTTTCTCTTGTTTTTATCCTTTTTGACGTTTTGCAATTTTTTTGTATTTTTCAGATTGAAATTTACTCCCCCTACAATGCAAAAAGTAAATTTAAACCTTTAAATACATCTTTTTGGATTTTCTTCAAGAAAATATTCACAAAAACGATTTCCTGATGTGCATTAACTCATGTTTTACCTCGATGATGTTCACCAAATTTAATTTAATAAAAAAATGATTTATCAAAACTTTTGAAAAAAAAGAGTTGGCACGTTGGTAATCGGTATGGACCAAAACAACATTGATGAGTTTCATATTGAAGCAATCACGTGTGAGGTGACATTCGAGATCAATGTGTTTGGTCTGGATTGCTGTACGAGATTTTAGAAATTTGTAAAGCAGCTTAAATATCAACAGAGATAGGAGAAATTAGAAAATTTAAAACCGTAATCCTGCAATTGCTAAGTGCATTGCCAGGATTCTGTGTGCTCTCCCAACTGGATATCCACCCGGTGTGGATTTCAAGGTTGATTTTTCAGCTACTTCATATAACTAATCTCTTCACAGCAACAAGATCATAAACCTCCGGGTCCAACTGGTAAGAAGCAAGAGAGCATGTGGAGAAGCTTGTACACATCATCTTTGGATGGTCCATACATGATGTTGTCCACATGTTTTGCACCAGCAAAGGTCTTCATCTTTCTCCTTGAGAAGTAGTATGCGATTGTTCAATCCACGCCAAGGCATCCGCACACCCGTTAGGTTTATTCAACCAAACACAGGTTCTTTAATCACATCCGTAGAGAAATGTACACTGCACGATCATCTTGTAAGCTTTGAACTTCTTGTGTAAGATATAAGACATGAATCTTCAATAATCTTTTGACGTGCTGCAGACGCGTACATTTTGATTGAACCTATCCTGTCGATCCGATCCAAGCCTTAAACAAACAAATTGTTGGTCGTTTTTCATCTTGTCGAAGTTATCAACTTTATTCACCAAATATCCTTCACTCATCGGACATTATCTTCTCTTTCTCTCCAACAAAGGCAACAACTCCTGGATATAATGATGTTTTGGAGCCGTATATCGCCGATCTTGTGCCTGGATGTTCCACTATCAACACTTCTATGATTGTCAATAGTTCCTCATGGAACATCCTGCACACTTATTAAAGATTCCTTCGAAATGGGGACCCAAGTCTTCATTGACTTGGGTCGTCCGACATCATTGAGAATTGGAACTTCGTTTTCTCGATTATTCGAAATGGATTGTGCTCCCCCTTATACAATTACCGGTTTTGGTTTCCAAATCTGTTTTTGTTTCTCAATTTTAACATTTGGTTTTACCGTATGTGTTTGGACAACCTCCAGTTTTCAAGCCTTTTCAATAGCTTTTTGTTGTTTCTTTTTCTGATTCATTTCTCGTTGTTTAACAAGATGAGGGACCTGTTTTGGCGAAACAGATTTGGTATGGTAATGTTTACCACAGGGCGCATCAATTTTTGCTTTTCCCTTTGTGAGATATGGATAGTTTTTGACAATGTGCCCATACTTACCACACTCAGAGCATGATCTCCACTCAACAAACCTCGAGTATTATAAATATGATAGGTTGATGATGAACTTCGTGATCTTGAGTTACTTGGTCCTACATCACAACAATTTTTGTGTTGTGTGTAGTTGTTCTGACTGTTTCTCTTCAAAATTTTATTTTGTTTAACAAAATCCATGTTGGATTTGTTTTCAAAATATTCAATTTTATCAGTCCCTCAGGATTTCACGAAGTTCACATTTTGAATTTTCTTCTTGTTTTGGCTCTGTTTTCTTTTTCCATTTCCTTGGTTAGCGTGATTTTGCTTTCGTTGATTGTTTTGAGGTTTCAATTTTTTATTTCTGTATTTCTTTATAACTTTGGATTTTTGGAAAGGAGCTAATTGAGTTATTACAACTCTTGGGCTTGAATTACCCAAAAACTTACTAGTAGAATCATCGAAAACTTTATTAATCAAAGATTTATTGACATTTTTGATGGGAAAATCTTCGTTTGAGTAAACTTTGTCGGAACCAATCAACGTATAAAGCAAGTTCACGCTTTCACAGGTTTCAATATGAGCTTCAGCAATCTAGACATGGGTAGTTACACACGGTTTCGCTAGAGGAACACAGAGAATGTGATTTTCGAGAGGTATATTTTCCTCTTTTGTTACTGTATTTGACTACTTAGGTTTGTCCTCATCCGACTCGTCATCCAAACTATCATAATCCTCAATAATGGGAGGATTTTGATCATTCATAGACTTTGAGTCATTGATGTCATCCGATTGACCTCGACTTGAAGATATGCCCTTAGTGAACCTAGACCAGCTATAAATTCAGTTAGATCCAATGGAACGGTGGGTTCAAACTGTGGCATATCTTCGTCCTCTGGCATTTTGGTGTAATTGTGCCTAACCGGAGGGGGACAAGCCTGATAACCAATGCATTTCATATCACCTTTCTTCTTTTGAACATCGATGATGTGATCCTAAACATATCTTGAGTTAGAAGTAACTGTCCAACTTGAGTTTGATTGCATCATGCTCACACTTTGCACAGGCTAACTCCTTTTTCGTTTCTTCAAGCATATAAATATAATTGTTAATGGTTGTTTGTTTTCTCAAAACATTCTTTGTTAATTCAGAAATATCATTCTTTAAGGTTGTAATTGTTGTTTTAAATTCCGTTTCGTTTTTCTTAAGAGCTGTGTTAGCTTCAGTGCACTTCGTCAAATCTACAATCAAACTCTAATGACGTTTCTTCGTGTGATCAAATTTACCTTCAAGTTCAAAGTATTTTCCTTTTAAAACTATACATTCAAAACACTTAGGCATAATAGGTTTATCGAAACTTACCTGACTGTATTGGCAATCTAAACGGGCCATGAATGTTGCACGAAGAGTGGAAGATCAGATTAATGAGAGATGCTTGGAGAACTCATCAGATGACTCTTCAGTTTCATGCTCCAAATCTACTTCATCGCTATCAGTCGATTCAGTTTCAGTAATCACATCATCTACTTCAGCGTTAACATCTTTAGATCGATCATCACTCGAAGTCGATTCTGCTTCATCAGAACTGCTGCTGTCCCATGAACTGTCATCATTTCTGGACGATTCTCCATCGTTATCATGCTTTACTATTTTGGCATAGTATACAGTTCCTCCTCCAGCATCGTTTCCCAATTGAACAGACCAATCACATATTTCATCTACTTGAACAATCAAAGCTTGGTTGGAATTGTATACGGGAACGATTGCTCTTTCGTTGTTAGTAACTTGATTTCTGTTGAAAGGATATTGATTCCTTGTTGTGGAGGCTTCGTGCATGCTCTTTTAAAATGCCCCTTTTCTCTACAGTTGAAACAAGTAACCTTCCTTTTGTCAAAACCGTATGGAGTATCCTTGTTGCTTTCCAAATTTGTTCTTCCCATTTTCTCCATAAAATCTTTTGCCCTTCTCACTGCACTTGCAAACGTCCATTTGATATCAATTAACTCCATCTCCTCTTTATCAATTTATGCAGAGTCTTCACTGGTTAGATTGATGTTACCAATTTGTCCAGCTACTAATCCGCAGTAAGAACTTACCAAAGTGTTTAGAAGCTCCATGTGTTCCCGGGCAACTTCCACACTCACCTTAGAAAGGTTTGATGTATCGAGTTTGACAGTGTTAGTGTTTAAGGGTTGAAAGTTTTACCATAGAAAGCTTGTTGTGGAAATTGTGGTATAACAACTTGTGGTTGAGTAAGAAATGCTTTTGGATCAAATGCATGTTCATATATTTGAGCATTTGTTGGTCTAGCAACTTGTGGTTGAGGAAGAAATGCCTTTGGATGCTTGTTCATAGGTTTGAGCATTTGTTGGTCTAGCATCTCGTGGTTGAGGAGGAAAAGCTTTTGGACCAAATGCTTGTCCATAGACTTGACCACTTGAACCAACAGACCGATCTGGTTGAACTTGAGGCAGAAAAGGATTTGCATTTGACACAAATTTGTTTGAAGCTTCGCTTGCTGATTTGTACTTACACCTGTGTTAATGCTTCCAAATACATCTCTGGGTTTTGCGGAACTGGAATTTGTTTTGCTTTACGAATTTCTTCTTCGTTTTTGTTTTCAAGTTTCTGAACAAAATTGTAGATGCTGATTACATCCAAAACACTAGTATGTTTTAGCAATTCAATAAATTGACTCCACTTAGGTGGTAAAGCACCAGCAAAACGCATAACAATCTCCTGTGGTGATGCGTTAACCTTGTATGAGTACATCTTACTAAGCAAATGATAGAAACGAGTTGTCATATCACTTAGTGTTTCAGTCTCCATAAACATAAACCCTTCAAATTCTTTCTTTAAAAAATCATGTCGAATCTTTCTCGTTGCTGCATTTCCTTCCCCTCTTGATTCCAAAGTGTCCCACAAAGTCTTCGTAGTGGTACAATGCATAAATTGATTATAAATATCCTTGTGGAGTGCTTGTGTAAGAATGGAAAGGCCTTCTTTTCTAAATCATAAGCCTTCTTATCATTCTCGTCCAATTCGGGTAAAGAGGTTGAATTTGATACTACTTCTTCGAGAGATTCTTTGTACGGAGTAGTAAAAGATGTCCATAACTTAGCATTCTGACCAAGAACATATGTATGAAAACGACTTTTCCATGAAGGATAATCGTTCATATGATTCAACTTTGGTGGACGGTTGTTACTTCCAGTTTCACTCTCGCTAATGAGAAGACTTTGTACGCTTTGATTTTGATTTGTAACACACGCCCATTGATTAGCAGTAATCATGCCTGTTTGTGGTGGCATCAAAGATTTTACCCATGAGGTTGCGAAGCTAGATTGTGGTGAATTTTGGCTTGTACTTGAACTACACCTCCAATACCAAGGATTTGTACACGTTTTTCTTGTTTGTTTGTGAAAATCAACTAAAAAAATTAAAATTTCAAAAATTACCTAAATAAAAGTCTTATATTAAAACTCACAATTTTAAAGGCCACGAAACATGACTCTCACAAACAACCTACCACGAAAAACCACAACCACGAACAATCTATAAAATCACAAAAAATTTGGTTCTTCGTGCGAACCACTGATTCGTACGAACCATTGGTTCTTCGTACGAACCACTGGTTCTTCGTAGGGTGGGTTATTCGCAGGGGGTCTTTCACGGGGGGATCTTTCGCAGGGATTGGTTGTTGAGAAGTTTCCTTTTGTATCAGAATCTTGTTACTGAATTTTTTAAAAGTCGGTAGTTGTTTAGACTGATTTAGTTAAAAAAACAAACATTCCAAAAACACCTTTTCAGTCAAATCTTAAGATTCAGTCAACACTCAAGGAATATTCCGGTGAGTTTTCTGACAAGTGCTTCACCGGAAAATATGTCGAACTAAACTTTGATAGAAAATTTCAAGAAAAACCGTATCCTAACATGTCTCCATGTATTTTAACAAGGTTTTTATAAAAATTTTCTGAAAACAGCAAGTTTTACCTAAGTTTTAAACCACTTTTCTTGTAAAAACTTAAGTTTCTTGTTTGAAGTTCAAGAACACTTCCAGGAAGCTTCACAACTTGCTTAAACACAACACTATGCTTGGTTTTAAACAAGGAAGAGAGCCAAAGCTCTGATACCACTTGTAGGTCCACTTGGAGGATCAAGATTAACCTACTTCCTTGTTGTTTAACACACACACAAGTGCGGAATCCATGTGATTATGCAAACCAAAGCAAGAGCACAACCAATATAATAAAAGATATATCTTCAAATATTCACAATATTGATTTGTAGAGAGGCCTAGTACATACACTATTGAATAAACTGCTTATCTCTCTATACACTCTCTCTGTGCTCTCTTACTGAAACTGTGAGATGCATGTCTGTTTATATAGGCCTAACACCCATAACATTCACAAAGAATGTCACAGCGCTTGTTCGTACGAAGAAAATAGTTCTTCTTGAATGGTCACTCGCACGAACAAGCAAATGGTTCTTCTTGAGTGGTCACTCATACAAACAAGCAAGTTCTTCTTGAATGTCACTCGTACGAACAAGCAACTGGCTCATACGAACAAACAAATTCTTCTTGAATGGTCACTCGCACGAACAAGCAACTGGCTCATACGAACAAGCAACTGGATCACATGAAGAAAAATTTACTCGTACAAAGGACAATTCACTCGCACGAACAAGTGGTTCTTCATTGAACCCTAACAGACATACTGCATAGACAACAAGATCAGAAACACAAATCTTAACAGTATGCACACATGTAACTGTTTTACAACACAAACAAACTAAACATCATACTAAATCAAGATAGGAGGATATGCTGATTTGGTCGACACGACCAAAACTTACAGAGCAACAAACAAAGACCGTACAATTAGTGACGTAACTAAGAACAAGCGACATACACAAAAGTGTATCAATAGTAGGCTAGAAATGATAAACCCTACCAACAGTAGTATTGGTGCTGACTTTGAAAGACTAATCTTAAGAGAATGCACTCGAGGGTTTACTGTATTCAAGCCACAATGCCCTCGCAGAAGGGTTTCAAAGACAACAAAGGATCCAATTATTGGTTAGGGCATAGTCACATGGGTCATCGATCCTGCTAAAGTTGAAACAAGAGTTTAGATCCCTCCAGAATAAGCTGTAACTCTCACGAATTTCAAGAAATGGTTCTACGATGCAAAGCAGGAGAAGATGTGATCAAATCCGATGCTAATGAAGATATTTATATCCTGGATCCAATGGATGTTTTTATGTCATGCCTATCCGATTTAAATATTCTTTATGGCCACAAGATTCATTTTGGTGCCGGGAATGAGTATAAAGAAGAAGGCATGTTGTTCCAAAGGGCGGTAGAACGAGCAACGGAACGAAAAATCGAAATGATGGACATCGTGACTAGAATTGAAAAACAAAAGGAGAAAGCGGAAGCTAAGAAAAAGAAATGGAAGCAGAAATCGCCAGCTCAGCAAAGAGATCCATCACCCACTCAAGTTACATCAAAATCTCAACCTCCAGCCTCATCCACATATGAGGCCACGACGGAGGATCCACCTGTCACAAGTGAAGCTATTCTTAATCAAACTGAAGCACCACCTGAACGGATTGCAGATCAAGCTGCCTCAAATCCAGGAACAGAAGATCAAGAATGAAGAATCGAACAAGTACGCAACGATCTAGGGGGGATATTGTTGGAACTTTTGAGATCGTTGGTACTTGGTTTTAGTAGGTTTTGGATAGTCTTGTAATAGTTTATTGTATTCTAGGAATTTCAGAGGTGGAAAATGTAACTACAGGGAAAATTCCCTATAGCGGCGTATTTAATATCCCAGCGTATTTGTCAAATACGCTGGGTAGTCAGATTGTATATATATGTGATCTATGGAAAACCCTAGTCTAAGGTTCTTGGACAAGTTTTGGTGATTTCTCTTGTGTTGTGATTATTGTTCTTGTGCTAAATCCAAACATCCAGGTGCTTTTAGTGATTATATCTTTTGGGATTCCATATACAAAACTTGCTGTTTGATCCATACAAGAATCTTCATCTTCATCTTTTGGTTTTTATTAACATTTACACATACAAGCAACTAAGCTATAGTTGTTTGGGTGATAACAATCAAACCACTGTGATCTGAATCTGTTTTAGGACTCACACTTTTTCTGATGAAAGTTTGCTTAAAGTTTCTTCTTCAGATGAGTAATTTTCATCAGAATTTCTATTAAATGATAAGCCATCAACAGATTGTTTGTCTCTTAAGAGATATTGTTGAATTAGCTTCAGTATTTCAACACACATGCAATCTATTTCGTCAGATTTTTTTTTGACAAATTTGATTGTGATGGAAGATTAGCAGAATTTTGGAATTTTGGATGAATTTTCTGAAATGCTTGTTTTGTCTCATGCCTTTTTTCCTTTTGGTTTATATTTAGATGATAAGGTAAAACTATTAGAACTTATTGATCTGCATGACTCAACATCAGATTCTGATGTTATTTTATCAGAATCTGATATGATACCTTTACAAAGGTGGTGTGATTTCTGATGTTTGTCTTTACATATCTCAATCCTTCACCTTTGTTTTTGGGTGTTGTTTCAATAAAGTTTATAAACTCTTTGGCTTGTTGAAAATCTTTACATTGATTTCACGGTCATAAAATTTTTATGTAAAACTTTTCTTTCTTTTTCATAAAATTCAATTTTTGCTTCTTTTGTCAAGTTCTCCTCAATTAGTAATTGGTTTTCAATTATTACTTTATTTAACATTCTTTTCAAATCATCAGATTTCTTGTTTTCTAAGTTTTTTTTTTCTTGTATTATGTAGTTTCAAATTCTGCATCAGATTTTTTTTTTTTGCCATTAGACAAAAATTAGCCATTTCTTCTTCTTCATAAGAAGAATCATCAGTTAGCCAGGTGTTTGTCCCTTCAATTAGACTGACTTGTTGTTGTCTTTTGGCTTTTTCAAGCTTTCTCATAATAAGCAACATATTTCAGCCTCATGTTTTTGCATTCTTATGCATAATGTCCCCTTTGCTTATATTTGTAGCACACAACTTCTACTTTTGCTTTATCTTTTGATTTTCCTTCCATCCTCCCTTTATCACTTTTCTGATACTTATTACTTCCACCTCTTATTCTCTGCTTAAATGTCTTGGTGAGCAGTGCAATTGTCTCAGCAAATGCAGAAAAATCTAATGAGGTATTAGAATTTTCTAAACTTTGGCATTGAGAGGTTTGTGGATCAGAATTTGTTGCCCTTTGAGAATTGGAAATAAGAGCAATGGGTCCTCCTCTTTGGTTTGTGTTTTCATAAATTTCTTCTTCTCTTGGAAACAGAATACTGTAGAGATCATGTCGACTCATATTTCCCAGCTCTAAGGTGGATGCTAAAGTCATTGTTAGACTTCTCCATTCGCTTGGTAGAGCATCTAGAAATTTTATATTTCTCTCATCATTAGCTTTCTCAATACCAATTTTTTGTAGATCATTTAAAAGTTTAGTAAATCTATTACATGTTTCAGAAAGACTCTCATTTGGAAGACTTAAATATTTCCTAAGAAGAGACACAATTTGTACGTTTGTTTCTTTTCATTCTTTTTCCTCATTCACAAAGATTTTTCAACTGATACCATATCTCTTTAGCAGAAGCACATGCATCTACTAAAGAGAATATGTCACTTGGAAGTGCCATAATCAAAGTGATTTGGCCCATTCATCGGCTTCCGCCTTTAACTTGTCCTCATTGCTCAAGTTTCTTTCTTTCTTTGGAGCCTAAGAGGCAGGTATTTCAGGTATTTGCTCAGTTGCTTGAACAACTGGTATTTCAACCATGGGCCAATCACAATGGATTGAAACAATACTCGATCATGTCCATTAAGGAAATTGATCATCCTGATTTTCCACTAGGGGTACTCCTCTCTGACTAAAGTCGGAGGCTTTGGCATAGACCCAATATTGAAACCATTGTTCCATGTTTGAAAGTTTGCCATATTTAGTTAAACAAAGTTAAAAAAAAAATGACCAATTGATCGTTTGAAAGTAATTTATTCAATTCGCTCTGGTACCAATTGTTGAGCCCAGACAACAATGCTCTTTGACTAAATTTGGTAGGTGATTTCAATATATATGAAAAAAAATGTGTAGAAATGGAAATCAAACTTTCAAGAAACACAACTCCAGAATTTTCAAGCTTATATCACTTTGAAACAAAAGGTTTACAAGGTGATTGTGAGATAGTTGGCTATTATAAAACGAATACTTTAAGAATTCTATAATGAAGGGCAATGCAGTTTTGCAGTATGTAATAAATGCTAGGCTTAACTCACTATCCTTCGGTGGTGACTTCTCTATTTATAGAAGTCTTTTGTCATGAATAAACATTTGTTTATTCTTGCACTTGTTCTGCATAAAGTAGTTTTTTGGCATATTCATTGAATCTATCAAAGTCAACTTGTATCTTTACAAATGTGGCAGAGCCTTATCTCTTAGACAAGTTGGCTCAACAGAAATTCTGATAGCCATCCCATCAAATAATATGTTGAATAGATCATTAGAAATTCTGACGATCAGGATTACCAGATTCTGATAATAATTATCAGATTTATCATTAGACTCATCAGATTGGTCCATTCTGATCGTTTTTATTCAACTGTGATTATTTTCTGGTAAATGTTGAAGATGTATTTACCTTTCTTCTTTTGTCTTGTTTATCTTGTATCTTCTTCTTTCTGTTTGATCTTCTTAACCTTATCTTCAGCACATGATCAAATTGATCATATTTTTCTTCAATACGTACAAAAGTTTCCTACAATTGCTATACGAGTTTATTAGCGAAAAACTTATACGAGTTTAATAACGATTGTATTAGAATACGAGTTCAATTAATGAAAAACGTATAAGTTTTTAATAAAATACAAGTTGAGATAACGATTTTACTTTAATGAAAAACGCATCAGGAGTTTTACTGGATTAATTGTGTTGGACGTTGAATTATTAAGATACGATTTTGTAGTATGTTGTCAATTATGTTAGGATAACAAGTTTAACAATCAGGATACACTAAACAATATAATGCATAAGATAAACATTACAATAACAATCATCAAACAAAATAAGATAAACATAAGATTTACATATTTACAAGGACATATACAATGTTCCAAATCAAAATACAACGCAAGCAAAATACAATAAGTCGTTACAGCGGCGGTGGCAAAGCTGGTGGTGGTGGTGGATGTGTAGCACCTGCTCGTGGAGGGGCGACCACACCAGCATGTGTCATCATTGCTATGAGGGAATCTATCATCCACCGCAGGTCGCTCCATGTAATAGCTAAATTAGCCTCGACCCGTATCAATCTCTCCTCAAACCCCTGTGAAGACACCACACAAGGTCTCACGCTCTGTCGCTCGTAGGGGCGATCACCATGTGCAACCTCCGCATTTCGTACTGTCACACCCCGACCCGTGGCGGATTATCGGTAGGAGCGAAATGATTCTCCAAAGCTTATGTCAACTATTAAAAGTTTAAATATTAATCATGTTATAATTAAAAATGTCAATAATCATTTAAGTTCCAAATATCATAGGTAAAAAGAATTTTGGGTCAACTTGAAGGGGCACGGTCCCATGCCGACCAAGCACGACACCGTGCTTAACTTCTGATTCATTGTTTTTTTGTCTTGTGGTGAAGCTTGGAGTGTTGGTATAGTGTGTTTATCTTTCCTTCTTTGGTACTTATACTGGTTTGTGTCGTTAAAATGTTCCTTTTGTACAGTTAAGCTCTTTTAATCCTGAAAATCAAAAGTATACAAAGAAACGCACTTTTTCCAACATTAGTATTAAAAAGGGTTGATTTTATACCTTATTTGATATAATTTATATGTTGCATTTGGTGCATATCAATATGTGACATTTTAAATTGGTTGTGCTTTAAATATCGAAACAATTGATAATACCATGAGCAATGGGCAATAATCATGCCCCGTACCATATCCGTTGCGGGTCAGGTACGACAATTTGGTTAAGAAATGAAGGACATATCGAGGTTGGAAGAAATGAGCCTTAGAAACGTTCTTGCTCGAAATCCTTGAATCTAGGGAGTTGTTATCATGTTTAGAGAGTGGGTAAATGTGTGAAAGGATGATAGAATTCGTTTGGAACCGACTTGTATGTTAATGATCACGAATATGTAGAAAACCGATTCAAGTTTTATATGCATATTAATTGTGTTTTAATTTGATATTAAAAGGACGACTTATGATGCGTAATTGAGGGATTAAACGTTGTACATTAGCATTCTCCACAAAAACGGATTGTTTGGAACAGGTTAGAAGTCGTATTGTTGCGTAAAATGGATGTGGATATTGGGTCGCGTTCGGTGACGTCAGGCGGATCATGCTACGATGAAGAAGAAGTGAAGCAGGTTTGGTTAAATAACAAACGCATCATGTTTCATCACAGAACACATGTAGCTCAGTTGGTTTACGCGACGAGTTTAGTTCTTGACCTGTTGATGTACCTCGGTTCGAGTCCCGCCCCACGCTCATGAGTTCCCTCTTTCTCCTCTATTAAGTGGCTTTCAAAACTTAGTAGTTTCAGTCCTTATAACTTATAACTTCAACTAACTTAATAATCTAACCTAGCTTATTGTTTCTTATATAAATTCTAGTAATACTAACGAATAATTATTTATAAACTTAATATTTTTTAAACCCAAATATAATTATATTAATTAAATTTAAAACACGACAATAATACAAATAATAAAATAAAAATTCTCATTTTCAATTATTTCGTATAGGATTCGGTTTACAACAAATTGGGTTTCTAAGATCTGTTTACGTTGATGTTACACGTACACCTTATCAACCCCAACATCACATGCCTCAGCACCCCCTGCCCCCTCACCCCCTCCACTTCGCCTTCGCTGTCACCATCATGGTCATTCGCAAGTGCTTACCTTGGCTGTTAGGTGGCATGACCCCTATCTAGCGACCATATAACTCAGCCTAGTCGGTAACACCTCATTACCAATCTTTATTAAGATTAGTGGTGTTCTATGATATGCACCAAATACAACATATAAATTATATCAAATAAGGTATAAATCAAATCTTTTATATACTTATGTTGGAGAAAGTGAGTTTCTTTGTATACTTTTGATTTTCAGGATTAAAAAAGCTTAAATGTATAAAAAGACAAATTAACAGCAAAAACCAACATAAATACAAAAGAAGAAAAGTCGACACATCATACCAATCCTCCGAGCTTCACCCAAAGAACAAAAACAACAAATCAGAAGACAAGCATGGGGTCGTGCCACTAAGGCATGGGGGCATGCCCCACTCAAGATTCCATGAAGAAAAAGACAAGCAGAAGCAAACAAGAGACACGGGGTCGTTTCCTATGGACACAGATCGTGGTCAACTCCCAGATATGCAAAATATTCAATAGTACAGTAAGTACAAGGCCACGGGCCGTGCCATTGACACACGGGCCCGTGTGAGAATACGGACTGACACATCTCATTAAATGAAGACAAAGAAGAAGGAGACACAGGGCCGTGCCCTCTAGGCACGGGGCCGTGTGAAGAGTTTGTTTCCAGTAATAAATAGGGATGCTTGGTTCAATTGCAATCCATCCTTTGGCAGCCCTCTCTCTCTCTCACTTCACCACCACTTCTCCACCACTCCAACACCATCATCCACCACAACCGTTAGAGTTTTGAGTGTGTAGGAGTCTCAGGATCCAAGACTGATCGTAAGAGTCTTTGTCAAACTATGGCCATGCGTGGCTAATATCTTACATCATTTGGTGAAGACAATTCTTTTATGTATTACTTTTGATTTCCAAGCTTTGGTTAACTTTTTAAATGGGTATATATTAATGACTTTAATAGCTAGTTGTATATATTGAAAAGTGAAATTTATTCTATCATCTCTTCATGTTTTATTGATTCACTCATTCGTGTCTTTACGGTCTATATAAAGCGTGTTAACTGCCTAGATGGGGGTTAGAAGGGTGGTTTGGGCAAAGTTCTTGCCTCGTTCAGTGTATAGATCTTGCGAGGACTTGATTCAATCTTATTAGGACTTCCTTTGAGGCAGATAGCATCAAATCAGGGGAAGTAAGAATGACTTCAATCCATTGTAAATAAACTACTATTAAAACATTAAACGAGCCTTACGGGACGTATCCCTGCTGACTTAGACCAATATGGCCGAGGGTAGCACTGCCTCTAAAAGAGGGACATGTCACATTTTGCATTAATAACTTACTTAATTAGCTTTCAATATTTCGGCCTTGCGGGACTGTATCCCTGTTGACTCAGATCAATATGTCCGAGGGTAGTGTTGCCTCCAAAAGAGGGACACGCCACTATAACTACGATAATCTAATAAAAAAACCCACAATGTGGAAATCATCAAAGGATGCGTAAGATAAGTCGGAACCAAGTGATTCTATCTTGCTTATTTGTTTTTTTATTATTTTAGTTTCTTTCTTTAAATTTAATTACAAAAAATATTTTCTCAAAATTTGGTTAGATTAGACGTTGACGATATTCTAGTATTAAAAGCTTTTGTGTCCTTGGACGACCTCGGTATCTTACCATCACTATACTACGCCAACTATGGGTGCTCTTGCCCTAGCGTGTTGTAGAGAGTGATAGTATTATATCGTGTTTTATAAATTTAAAGCTTGATAAACGAGTAAAAGTGCTTTAAAATATATTAAAAATTATACCCATCTCGCACTACGTCATTCTACCTACTGGATCAACTAGACATGTAATAGACATCGTACTTGCCCTCTTAGGGCTCCAAGTGCAGAAAACTTAGCCAAATGGGTGACGAAGGCCTTGCGGGTAATATGGCTAGAAAACCTACAAAACCCGTAATCGGTGAAGAATGCAGCAAAATTGTATGCAACCCCCCCCCCCACTAGTAAGTAACTCATCCAAGAAAAATAGGTTATTCTGGGTGATCAACTCCTTGATATCCCCTCCCAACAATCGTTACCGCAATACACCTATGTAGGCATCGGTGTAGCAGGTCCTAAACGCGGTTGACGGGCTGTTTTGTGGAGGCCTACTAGGCTCCCCAAATCCCCTTGCTCTTATAGTGCACCAAAATGACCACAATACGTCACTCGTCGTGGGGACCAGCACGTCAAAAACCGCCTCTGACTTGGACTCCTCGGTAGTGTAGAGTCCCATCACCACCGCAAACTTCGGGAACGCCAACTCGCGACGCTCCCCGTATAAGGTAAAAAACACCACTGGTATATGGTGGAAATGATCTATCCCCCTGTGCGTAAAACTAAAAAAAAGGGTTAAGGAACCTTGTCCCTGGTACCCCATAGGATACCCATCATCCCACCCCACAAGGGTTACGATGCTGGCAAATTACCTCTGCACACACCATCCACATGATCTAGGCACCACAAGGGTCGAACCCGCGCCACTACAGCTTCACATATGGGCAATGAGCTTCATTGGTAGTGGGTACCACCAAGCTATAAGCTCATTGGTCTGTGCGTAAAACTAACAGTCGCAAGAAACTTAAAGTAATCTCCCTATGGGTCGGTGTATCCGGACACAAATAAATGGGACAACTGGGAGGTACATGGCATAAACCCTTGACCCGCTCGAGGGATCCAACACCCCTAAAAATGTCCACTCAATTGTACGTGGCGCACCAAATCCATACACCTAAGTCTATCTAAATATTTGTGTGCTTGTGTGCCATAAGGTATCTAGCTGATGATCGATCAGATCTCCACCCAATCATCTGGGACCTCCTCCTCCTTTCCGCCACGTCCCCCTCGTCTCCCTCGATCCCCTCGATCGGCCCACCCCGTAGGAGCCCGCGCTCTACGGGCACCCTGTGTAGAAGACTCTCATATCGTCTTTAAACAAACACTAATCACAAATCGGTAATCATTATACCACTCATATATGGTATTAACATATAGTAACTATTATACATCTTGTATACTACCCGTATACGATATTATACGTCACATACTCGATCTGTATACAATATTATACGTCTCGTATACGGTCCCTACAATTATTATACGTCTTGTATATGGTATTCGAATTAATTAACATAAATTTGGATCCAATTCATAAACGGGAAAAAATAATACAAATTAAAAAATCAACCTATACGAGTCGTATAGGCACATATACGACCCGTATGGCTTTGAAAATTTTAGCGATGCGAGTCGTGTAATGCGTATACAACTTGTATACCTTTGAATATTCAAAATCTATACGAGTCGTATAAGCATTATATGACTCGTATTGCTTATACGACTCCTATTACATAAGTTTCAGTATTTTTTCAAAAATTCTAACAATCGAATGTTCGTTATGCTAATCTAGAACCTTTGTCGTGTCAGAATATTCTATAAAGACCGTAATCCTATAGGACCTGTATAGAGGGTTTGAAAATAAGATTTAAAAGGTGGCTTTATTAACACCCTAAAAATACATTCATTTGCTATGATTAGTTATAAACTTTGCTTTTTTATACAATGATCTTGATTGTTTGTTGAAAAAGAACTCTATGTTTCATGTTATACAACCACTTGTGGAACACTTTTTTACCTTTTTTTTATTTTCTTTTTAACGATAAATTTCTTTTAATCTATGTCATCTGTGAAACTTAAACCTAATATATTTTCATTCAAAACCCAAATGATTAAAGACTTTAGATTTGCTAAATAATCACCACCCGATTGAGTCTTTCTTCAATTCCCTATGTCATGGAGATGCAAGTTGGGTGTCAAACCTTCATTAAGATGTGGAAACTTGTACTCCATCGACGAACCAACAAATTCATAGATGTTTAAAACTTATTAATTGTAGTTCTTAAATTACTTTGAATATAGATTTCAAATGTGCAATAATTGAGGTATTTGGAGAAAGTCAATGACCAACTAATAAAAAAATTACTAGAAAAGAACCCGAAATTCTCTTTTTAGTTGGAAAGAAAGATTTTTTTGTTGCAATTTATAAATTCTTTTAATACAATTTCAAAATTGTGCGCCAAATTTGAATATTACTACAAAGTCGTCCCCACACATCACTCTCTCATTTCCAACGTAATGGTCACAAAAACGTGCACACGAATCTAATGTAAACAAACAAACAAAAAATTGAGCTTGATCATCTGTCACCACCAAAAAACTATGACGACCATTATCACAAGCGAAGCACTAAATTATACTTGATGCCATAGCGCATAGAAGGGCTAGATTTTGTAATTGAAATTAAGGATTATATATACTCAATTTTGATAAATATTTCAAAATCAACAAGATCTTCCAAAATCGTATCATTTTTTTTAACAAAATATTGTGGAGAAAAAGCTAAAACAAACAAGAGATACGTATTTTCTTTTCTTCTAAAACATCATTAATATAATATAAAGAATATGAAAAGGTTAATTATTTAGAAGTTAGATTCAAAGTAGGGCTGCAAACAAACCGAACGTTTGGCGAACAGTTTGTTAACCGTTCGGCGGAAAGTTTGTTTGTGTTAGCTCCTGTATTAAACAAACAAACATGGACAAGAAATTTTGTTTGTTTAGTTAAAGGAGCGAACATGAACAGAGGTTGCGTTCATTCATTTATGTTCGTGAACATTCGGTAACGTGTTTGTTTGTGTTCGATAATTCATTAGTATTTCTAATTTTTATATTTTATTTAAATACTTCATAATTTTGACAAGTAAAATATTTAATAAGAGTCGGTGTATTATATATTATGTTCATGAACACTTGTTTCTATTTGTTTGTTTCCATTTTTGTTCAAGAACATTAGTTTGTGCTCATTTGTGTTCATCAACGTTCCTTTTTGTTTGTTGCCTAAATTAACAAACAAACACAAATGAACACGAACAAGTTCATTTCCTTAACAAACAAACACGAACATAAAATCTCGCTTGGTAAGTGTTCATGAACAGTTCGTGAACACATATATTTCTTAACAAATGAACACAAACTTGTTCGTGTATGTTTGATTCGTGTGGAGCCCTATGTAAAAGACCACATCTACATACGAAGTATACGCGAGAGGGAGATGAGGACAAATGTCATTGGTAGTAAGGTAATTTAGTCATTTCTCGCTTGAAACAACTTCCCCTTTGATTTTTAAACATCAATAACTTTTTTCATATGTTAATATTAAAAAAAAGCACAGTATTAACGAACATTTCTTTCTCTTTAATTCAAGAAGCCTATTGCTATTGTTTTGTTAAAAAATATTACAGGATTTGAATACCCATTATTCCATTACGTTATTACGTGATTTTTAATATCCATTACATGATTACACATTCAACATAAACCATTACATGATTACATATTCAATATAAATCAATTAGTTGATTACACATTCAACATGATTTGTTATAACTGATGTTATTACAATTATGCTATTTACTTGATTACATATTCAATAATAAGAACTTGATTGTTTATACGTTATTACATGATTAAATCTCTAATGTACGACATTATGTGGTTATTATAGGTTTATCTGACTAATGTTTTGTATATAGTTTATCCTTAATACGTGATTAGACCTGAAATATTAGGTATTCAACTTGAAATATTATGTAATACATGTTATTTTTTTACATAATCGTGAAACACTCAGTGTGGTATCACATAATATACTATGATGAAATCACGTAATCATGAAATGGGTATTCAAAATCACATAGTCACGTAATAATACATAGTCAACTATTGTTACGTAATTACATAATCACTTAGTGTGGTTTCACGTACTATAATGAAATCACGTAATGGGTATTCAAAATCACACAATAGAGTGCTCGAATAAATAATAATGAAATGCTCGTTAATACAGTGTAATTTAAAAAATATTGACGTACGAAAAAGTTATAACCATTTGGAAATCAAGAGAGGAAGGAGTTCTAGTGGGAAATGACTACAATACCCTTTCTCTATTTGTTTCTTCGATTGTTTGAACCTAAGATATACAAAAATGCCATTGCCTAGTTTTGAGAGATCAATGGCTAAACTTGTCACGTATACTTGGTACGATCTTATTGTCTTGTACAAGATCCATATTATAAGTAAAAATACCACATCATCATATATAATTATGTCATCTTTTAAGATATAAAATATAGTGTTTGGATCTTGTACAAGAGAGAATTCCCGTGCAAAGCATAGGTGAGAAAGAGGGAGTGACATGTGTTATTGGAAAGAAGGATATTTTAATCTTTTTTTCAAGTAAACTAGTTTGCCCTTAATTTTTAAGCGCTAAATCTTTGTCATAGTTAATATATTTTTTAAATACATCATATTAACGAGTATTTCATTTTTTATAATTTGAGAAGCTTATTGTTATAGTTTTCTTAAAACCAAATTATAGGATTTTGAATACTCATTACGTGATTACGTGATTTTGAATACCTAGTACATGACTATATGATTTTTAAATACCCATTACGTGATTACACATTAAATGTAAATCATTACGCATTCAATGTAAATTCATTACGTGATGACACGTTCAATATGATTTGTCATAACCAATGTTAATAAATTATGCTTATTATGTGAATAGACATTTAATAATAAGAACTTGATTGTTTATGCTTTATTACGTGATTTAGTCTCTAATATACGACATTATATGTTTATTATACGTTAATTTGGCTAATGTTTTGTATAAAATTTATTCTTAATACGTTATTATACCGTCATTATACCTGAAATATTATGTATTCCATATGAAATATTATGTATTACATGTTTTATTTTTACGTAATTGTATAATCACTCAGTGAGGTTTCAGATAAATACTATAACAAAATCATGTAATAACGAAATGGGTATTTAAAATCACGTAGTCACGTAATATTACATAGTCAACTATTGTTACGTAATTACGTAATCACTTAGTAGGATTTCAGATATAATACTATAATGAAATCACGTAATGTTTATTCAAAATCACGTAGCCACTTACTAGGTACTCAAAATCACGTAAACACGTAATGGATATTCATTAACGTATGAAAAAGTTATAGTCATTTTTATAAAGAAATATTAACGTATGATAAAGTTAAATTCGTTCAGAAATAAAGAAGATGAATTTATGAGTCAACAATATTGGAATTTATTGTTTTGTCAAAACTCCTCTTTTACACTTCGTACACTATTTTTCTTTTACGCAATGAATACAATAAGTTTTCTCTTATCGTTAAATAAAGAAAAGCACAACAAAAACTCAATGCGGAGATTAGTTACACCAACATATTTAAATTAATAATGAAAATATTAAATTTATTTATAGTATGCAGAAGAAAGAAGGAAAAAGTTCACACATTGTCTTCCTTTATTAACAACTACCTCACTACCTACCTAAAGAACGTATCTCGTTATAATTACTGCCTCTGATCATTTTTACATTATAGATTTCTTTTATAGCTACCATATTATATCAAATAAACATTGGTAACAGATTTAGAAATTTTTTCTTGGAGTGCGTAATATTTTTAAAATTGTAGGTTCCTAACAATATAAAAAAAAATTATTCATAGCAGGTTGAATCGGGTCTGATCATGAAAAATAAAACAACATCAAACTAAAGTTTAAATATTCATCAAAAGCATGTCAAAATGTCAAACGTCAATATAAACATATGTAAAATTGGGCCATACGGTTTTTCATTTTTTGAAATCTATCCAAAACATTATCTAGAGAGACATTTCTAAGCCAGTCTTTCTCTATATAACATATATAACTATCACTTAAACTCTCAATCTCTTTCATCTTGAAAAATAGATCCATAACATCCTTACTCATGGTTCCTATCACATATAAATCGCACCATAAGTCCATAAAACAACACTAAATACTTAAACAAATAAACAATTATCAACCATAGTTCATAATGTTCGTTTTTTAAGTTTCAGATATTCAATCCCTAGTTTTAGATGTTGATTACATGTATATAATCATTTAAACAAATTAAGCTTTAAATAAAACAACAAAATCTTTAACTAGAAGTCTAGAACATTAAAAAAACATAAAAAGATCAACCCCTTATACTTCTATATTTATCCTAATCATCACATAAAACAAAAAACAATCAGTAAAGAAACCATACCCGTTCTATATGAAATTTCCGGCGAAGTATGGGTCGATTCTGGCCGGAATTTTGGTTTTTCGGAAAAAAATTGGTCTAGTCGAGCATAATGCGATGTTGGAGATTTTGTGGGGCGGGAGATTGGGAGATTGAGATTGGAATGGTTAGATAGGTTTGGATTATTTGTTTTAGTCCAAATTCTGTGGGTTGGGTTTGGGCTTGGGCATGGGTTAATAAAAATGAATTGTAGATTAAGCTTTGATATTTTGAATGGGTTAAGTGAATAAGTGGTTAAAGAGTAATTATATAGATTGTGTTATAAACTTATATATTAATAAAAATCAGTGTTTATAATTCAATTTATAAATTCATATTTTTTATCTAAGGGGTGCGGTTAAAAATTTTTAAAAGATGCAGTCCAGGATTTTCGATGAAAAATAACACTAACTTTTTTTCAAATGGTGCGCTCCACACCCACAGTTTGGGGTGGGTCCGCCCCTAACCAACACATCAAATAAGTTTTAGTTTTTTATGTTATTTTATTAAAGAGGTTCTTACGAAAGATATTTATTTGAAAGACATAAAAAATTAACTCTGAAAGTTATCTAGTTTAACTATATTTAAGAAAAAGTACAGACTTGTAAAATAGAATTGAGTTGCTAAACGTGAGAAATGAAGAAATATATATTTTTTAATTTATTTTTTAAATGTTTTCCTCATCTATTTACACATGATTTTCAGTTGGAAATTAAACCGTATAGTTAGTCTATTAGAGTAACTATATGCAATTACTCTATAATGATAAGTAATTTTGTATATGTTTGGGATTCTAAAACTAAAATATATGTTTAACTAGATTGGAAAAAAAATTCAAAATAAAAAAACATTTCTACACTTCTCACGTTTAGTATCTTAAAACCTCTTTGTACAATAACCTTACCTTATATATGTCTATATCTTCAAAAGGCTTACGATAAAATGCCATGTTGAGTCATTTAGGTAGTGTTTCGTATAAAGGAATGAGAGACGTAATGGAATAGACCATTACGGTAGTTGTGGTTAATAGAATGAAATCACCTATTACCTCGTCCTAACTATTCCTTCTAAAACACACCAAATTCATTCCATCTACCCTTTTTTTTCTATTTCATTCCCTCTTTAACCCTACATTACCCCCACCACCCTCCCACCATCGACCACCACCACAATAACTTACCACTACCACTACCACCACCACCACAAACCACCAACGTCGCCGCCCACCGCTAACTCCACCTCCCACCACCACCACCACCTAGCACCGCCATTACCACCCATTGCCACTGCCAGCCACAACCACCGCCACCTCCACCACCCACCACCTCGATCGCCACCCCATCACCACTACACGCCACTTGTCACCACAGCCAACCAGCATCACCGTCCACCGTCTGCCGCCCACCATCGCCTCACCACCCACCACCACTACCACCCATTACCTTCACCCACCACCACCTCTAATCACCACTAATTTAATTTTATTCCTTTGTTTTTTCTTGCCTACCAAATAGCACAATATAATTATTGATTCCATTCCCACAAGGTAACTAAACAATACAATGGAATGGTAATGAACCATTTCATTCCTTTCTCCATTCCATTATCTTATCCATTCCGTTCACTTGTCCATTCTATTGTCTCATACCAAACAGGTCCTTAATAGTCTAGTGGGTAAAGGTATTTCATGTAGGTATGGGTTTGGGATGAATTTGGATTACCATAATCCCATATCTGATTATAAAGATTTATCCTATACCTAGGCAAAAACCCGCGGGAATTGAGTATACTCATTAGTTTAAAAAAAAACATGTTGGGTAAACCAAACCCAAAACCCGTCGATGTCTATAAATGTAACTGTTAATCAATTACAATCTAGATGTCACTAAAAATTACAAATAAAGTGTATACCAATCTCGAAGACCAATATGTAGTATTTTGCAAATCGTGAAGATCAACCGTAATAATTTTTAATGGTATTAAGGATATATCTACAAAGAAGTAGAGATATTAGGGGCATTAAATGATAATTCAGGGCAAAAAAAAGAAGAAGAAAAAAGAAAACAATAAAATTTATGGATATTATATAAATGACATAATTGAAATAAATAAAAAAGGAAATGATTTCGGTTTATAATCAGCTAAATAGGTATACACCATTACCCTACCCCATACTCGTCCTAAATGCCTGCAGATATATAAAAAATATTCTCATACTCGATTACCTTACCATATACTCGTCCCAAATGCTTTTGGTTTTGAGTTTGTCTATTGGGTTTACAAAAAGGAAATGATTTCGGTTTATAATCGGCTAAATGAGCATACACCAAATCCCATGTTCGTCCATGCCTGCAGATAAATAAAAAATCATACTCGATTACCGCACTCCATACTCGATTACTGCACCCATACTCGTACCAAATGCTTTTGGTTTTGAATTTGTCTATTGGGTTCAGGCTCAAGTGCCATATCTAGATTTCCATGGAGGTATATCGAGATAATTAAGGGTATGAATACTAGTGCTACGACAAGCTAATTGGGCACCAACAAGGAATACAAACTTCTTCCTTGTGGCAGTGGGACTTCACCAAGCGTTGTCTGGATCAGTTATCCTCAGAGGATGGTGTAGGGACTTGAAGGATCAAGGATCCTTAACATTACTTATGATTTCTAACAGTGTTCTCTATGTTTTCTAATGTTCGTATGCAGATTATGGACGACGTAGACTAAGTCTCAGCTGTAATCTCGGGAATAATTCATTCAAGATGCTACACATGTTGAATTCCACTAACGGTCATGGAGCTTGAACGTGGTCATCCTTGATTTTCGAACTTAGTTGTTAGCTTAATTCAAAAGAGGTTGATCAAGTGTTAGATAGTACAATTACGGTTACACACACACTCTTTCGCATACATTGAAAACCAGAGCTCTCTATGCACTTAGCATTCGATTGTACCACACTTGATCAACATCCAAAGTTGTAATCTTTTTTGTGCAATATAGTTGATAGTGATAGTTTTCACTATCCGATGTTTTTTTATGCCGGACTTCTTCTAAAGATCAAGGGCTTTTTCCTCATATAATCATCGTGTTCATCACCATATGCATTTCATATTCATTTTTACAATTGTTCAACATTCAAGCACACTACCTCACAAATCAGATTTGGTTACATTATCCTTCAACCGATTTTTGATCAATACAATTTGGCGCCCACCGTGGGGCAAGTCGTGCTTCGGTTCTAAAGATCTTCGCTCATTTCTATTCATTTTCATTAACTACATGACCTCTCAGGGGAAAGCTACTTCAAGTGCCATGCCGGCAGTTACCTCATCCCAAACCACTATGCCATTACATACCATTCCCCCACCATTCCAAAAGAATATTGAAAATGCTCAGTAGAAGACATCATCCGTCTTCACAGCATCAAAACATTCTACTATTTCTTCCTCTACTACTACTACTAACAACGATTTTTTTTGTTTTGTTTTCGCAGATCACATGCTACATGGAGCAGCAAGACAAAACCAATCAAAGGATCCTTCGTGAAATTGATGACATCAAGAAGCAGGAGAGACTGGCATGATCAGTCTCCACTGATGCCTAGGGCGTTGGATTTTTCACTCCGGCATCATCAATCCAACATTTTAGGGGATCCATTGTCCAGACTTAAGGATCCTCTATCCTTCAGAAAGGATCACAGGGAATGTATCAGCCTATAAGATCTATTTCAGCATCAAGGACCCTCAGCTCGGTTTCAAGGATCCATGGATTACTCATCAGGACCTTAAGCACCAACTTATCTTGGATCCAATATCTTTCAGGATCAAGGATCCTCAAGAGGCCAACCACTTAGAAGTTCAGAAGTCCATGATGGGTACTTCAACCCCATGCAAACTATTGCTTCCTCAGGCCCTACTATGACGATAGACATGACTTATCCCCAATACACTTCTGGAATACCACCTTTAAGACAAACAGGAGGTAACAACTTTCATAACACATATATGGACACTAATTATGGTTTCATGCAGGATGCAAGGATTAGCCAGGCCATGACCAGGGAGCTACAAAAGCTCAAGGATATGATATCCAGCGTTCCAGGATTAGTTAAGGCTATTCCTAAAATTCCAGATGGAAGCCACAAGGTATCTCGTTCTGCACCACCAAAATGCAATGTAGAGATACCAAAACGCTTTCAGACGCCTAACATGAAGTTATACGATGGAATAACTGATCTAGAGGAACACATGGCACAATACCGGGAAAGGATGGAGATAAACCCCACCCCGAAAGGTTGAAAGAAGCTTGCTTATGTAAGGGCTTCAGATCCACACTCACTGGATCAGTGGTAAGATGGCTGCTAAGTCTTCATCCCTCTTCCATTACTTTGTTCTCACATTTAGTTAACCTATTTAATAATCAGTTTTCATGCAGTAGAACTTTTGAAAGGTTAACTACTGACGTATATAGGATAACCCAGGCTCTTGATGAATCCTTAAGGGATTACGTCACCAAATTTGGTAGAGACTCCTTAGAAATCCCGAATCTAGATGTTGCAACTACTGTTGAGGCATTTAAAATGGGATTACAAAAGGATTCTCCCTTTTACGATGACCTTATCATGACCCCTTGCAGGAATCTGGACGAAGTAAGAAAGAGTGCATTGATATTCATTAGATTCAGATGATAAGAGAATACAAGACAGGCTCGTTGGTTCTAACGAACAGGAGTACAGTGATAGGAAGCAAGGATCCTTCTATAAGAATAACCGATCCAAGCCGTACTCCAAGCCTAACAATCAAAATGTTCATGCAGTTGAACAAGACGAAGATGAGGAAGAATATCCTCGAATATCCGAATGCTGTTTTTCTATTGATAATAGTGAATTAATGCTTGCCTTGCAGAACTAGGTGAGCAAGTTAGGTGGCCAAGGAATAACGAGATGTCAAATTCCTTCAAAGATAAGTCTAAGTGGTGTACATACCATGAAGACTTTGGTCATTTGACAGATGAATGCATTGTTTTAAGGAGATAAATTGGATATCTTCTCAGTAAGGGGCACTTGAAAGAATTGCTGGGCAGAAAGAAGTCAAGGATCCTGGATCCTGAGAATGTACCAGAAAATTTTGCTCCACCTCTAGCCGACGCACAAATCATTAACTCTATCTCCAGAGGATCAGATATCTGTGGAACCTCGTTCTTGGCGGCAAAGAGGCTTGCCAAAGAAAGCAAACTGGAAAACTGAGACAGACCTATTAGGACCTCCACTCTAACTCAACAGAAAAGTTATATCCTTTGACAAGGATGACCGTGTTGATATTCAGGATCCTCATTATGATGGCTTAGTTATTACTTTGTTTATTGCTAATCACTTTGTTCGTAGGATCCTCATAGATAGTGGAAGCTCTGTGAACCATCATACAATTTGATGTCCTGAAGAAGATGAGCATCCCGGAAACAGAAATAATTCCTAGATCATCAGTCCTTGTAGGATTTAGCGGTGAAACAAAGAACACGCTAGGGGACATCAAACTCCTAATATATATTGAGGGGGTATACTCTATACAAAAACTCTATACAAGAAAGTCAACCTTTGCTTGGAAACACGAAGATATGACAGGTATCTCTAAAGACATTATTACGCATAAATTGGGTATTGACAAATCTTTCAGGTCAATTCATCAAAAATAAAGTAAATTTGCACCTGAAAGGAATCTTATTATCTAGGAAGAGATAGACAAACTTTTAAAGGTAGGTATGATTAGGGAAGTTAAGTTTCCAAGATGGTTGGCCAATGTGGTGGTTGTTAAAAAAAACGGAAAGTGGAGGGTATGTGTCGACTTTACAGATTTAAACAAGGCATGTCCCAAGGATCCCTTCCCGCTTCCACACATTGACAATATCCTGTATATTATGTAAGTAAAAGCCTTCTTAATGCTGAAGCCAGGTAATCTCATTTAGAGAAACTAATTCTTGCATTGATCATGGCTTTCACTAAACTTAGATATTATTTTGAAACACATACTATTATTGTGAAAACTAATTTTCCATTAAGAAAGTTCTCAGGAAACCTGAAATATTAGGAAGAATGGCGAAACGGGTAGTCCAGCTTAGTGCATATGATATAAAATATGAACCAAGGACTATTATCAAGTCTCAGGCTTTCACTGATGGAGCCTCAAATGTCAAAGGAACTGGATTAAGGATACTACTAAAATCGCCATAGGGGGACATAATACCCCAATCCATTGCCTGTGAATCTAGACCACTAACAATGAAGCAGAATATGAAGCCTAATAGCGGGTTTGCAATTAGCTAAACAAATGAGGATTAGGTACCTTCGAGTATACAGACTCATTGCTAATTACTAACCATCATAATGGCTCATATGCTGTGAAGGGTGATAAATTTATCAAATACTTGGATATTGTTAAAAAAATTGGCAAATGCTTTCGATTCTTTTAGTATAACGCAGGTACCTAGGGAAGAAAATGTTGGGCAGAGGCGTTGGCAAACTTAGGATCAGCCTTGAAGATACTAGAGGATGTAAGGATACCTATCATCCATATTCTTTTTCCTACAATTAAGGAAAATGAAGCAATGGAGATAGTAATGGATACTACATTGTACCCAGTGATGTGCTGCCAAATTCAGGATCGTGGATCCTTCCAATTATGAAGTTCATTCAGAATGGGGAAATTCCTATAGGGGAGAATCCTAGAGCCTTCAGAATCAAGGTATCCCAATTTACTATATTAAATAACCTTTTGTATAAAAGATCTCTTGCAAGTCCCTATTTGCGATATATTGAGGATCTAGAAATTAAAGAGGTCTTAAAGGATTTCCATGAAGTAGACCGTGGAAATCATACTGGGGGAAGACCACTATTCTCAAGAATACTTAGAACAGGTTACTACTGGTCCGCAATAAAAAAGGATGCAGTAGACTATGCAAAAAAATGTGATGCTTGCCAAAGACATATCAACATCCTACATCAGCCAGTAGAGCCTCTATATCCAATAATTTCCTCATGGCCATTCATGAAATGGGGGATGGATATAGTAGGAAAACTTGCAAAGGAACCAGGTGGAAAAGTATTTATGCTAGCCATGACCGACTACTTCTCCAAATCGATAGAAGCAGAAGCCTTTATCAAAGTTAGAGAAAAGGAAGTTATATCCTTTATCAATAGACACATTATTACTAGATTTGGAATTCCTTCTGAAACTATATGTGATAATGGATCCCAATTTACTAGGAATAGAACTACTAACTTTTGTGGCAGCTGGAGAATCAAGATGATAACATCTACGCTAGTTCATCCATAAGCTAATGGCCAAGCAGAATCAAATAACAAGATCATCATCAACAACTTGAAGAAGAAATTAGGATCCAAGAAAGGAAAGCGGGCGGAAGAGTTGCCATATGTCCTATGGGTAGATAGGACAACTCCAAAGAATGCTATAGGCCAGACCTCCTTTCTCTCTAGTGTTCGGAACTGAGGTAGTGATCCCAACAGAGATGGTGGTTCCCATAGCTAGAACAAGCATCCGTGATCCTCAGAAAAATGCTAAAAATCTGGCTCAAGACCTAGATACTATGGATGAGCTCAGAAACTTAGCAAGAATAAGGATGGCCAGTTATCAACAAAGGATGGCTGGGGCGTATATCAAGAACGTTAGGATCAGACGATTTCAAGTTGGTGAGTTGGTGTTAAGGAAAGCCTTTCAAAATACTACAAATCTGGTTGATGGTAAATTAGCACCTAAATGGGAAGGCCACTATTTAATAGAAGCAGAGGTAGGAAATGGGGCATATCGTCTGCTAACTATGGAAGATGATCTCCTACAAAGGGCCTAGAACGCTATTCATCTCAAGAAGTATTTTATGTGACATGGATCAATGATCCTTAAGGATTCAGGATCCTCACCTTGGTAACATTTTACCTTAAATTTGTCTCTACGTTTTATTTTATTTGTTATCGGAAAAGGATGTTAGATGCTTAACATCCAATTCACCAAGTTTTAAGCTTTTGCAGAATTTGTTAACATCGTTAACAGAGGATTAGGGGGTTGGCCACCTCTCTCCCATGTTTAAGGTATCTTATACCTTCTAAGGTTTAGAGGTTTTCACCTTTCACACGAATTGGGTTTTAACACCCCGCCAGTAGCGCACGTTTATCCAAGTATGGTTCGAGGTAATGGGACCAATACACGCTTAGTGGCTGATAATTTCATTGTTGTTGGCCATATGTAGGATCTCAAGTATAATGGTAGACGCACCATACATCCGTTATCCTAAGGTTTCTAACGTTTTCACGTTAGCTAAGGTTTTAGCATTTTCATGTCACTTAAGTGGGCTTGTCCCCGGTTAGGGCCAGACCCAAGTATTATTCGGGCTTGTCCTTAGGTTATTTGGGCTTGTCCCCAGTTTTTTTGCTTAGCCTCAAGCTGATTTCAACAGGTTTTGGAGCTTTAGAGACTCACGAGTTGATTCAAAAAGGATCTTGGATAGTTAAAGTTTATCTAACGGTGACTAGTTTGTTCGTATAAAGGTAGTCCGTAAGGATATAAAATCCTAACTTGGATTATGGTATGCCCTTTATTCTTATTTCTGTTTATCTTATTGACTTCACCCTAAACCTTGCAATTGAGGATATATGACTTATCTGCATCTATTTTATCAGATTTTATCTAACATTATTATGTACAAGAATTGGCAAATTTTTAGCAACCTGAATTTTTCTAAGTTCTTATGAAATAAAACCCATGATTTTCATAAACATTCTATTTGAATGGGGAAGTATAAACATATCAAAACTTTGAACACAAATATAGCCAAAAGATAGATTTTATTAAAAACCCTGATTAAGGTTACCAAAATGATCAACCCGGGATTCTACCAGCAATACATGGCCCATCCACTCGGGTTGATATGTGGTGTTACTAATTGTTTAAGAGTGCAAGAAATTAAAAAGCAGGATAACAAGGGCTTCATCCCCAAACAGAGGATCCCTCCACCTTCGGTATCCTACCTATTGTCAGAAGGATCAATGATCCTTAAACCTAAAAGCTATTGTTTAGAATTATAGACACAAATAGTTCAAATCAAAACACCATCAAAATAAAACACAAACCATAAAAAGTGGGCTCATGCTTCGTCTAAATTATCCTTCATTGACCACTTGTGCGGTCTCCATCGCAGCTTCACCACCTTCACCTCCAGCGACTTCAACCACCTCCTTTGCCCCACCTAATCTAGCTTCCAGCTCGGCTCCGATTCAGCTTCACCACTAAGCTCGAGAAGAGTCTGCTTCCAGCTAGCCACGTCCCATGCGGATCGGTCGAAGTCAGGATCCATAGCCTCCTGAGCCATCTTGATCCTTGCCCAGAGATTGGCACGAGCAACACACACCTTGGCATCGTCAGTTGCCGTCATGACAGCCTCATGAATTCCTACTTCAGAAGTCAGCATCTGCCCTTCCAGGCTCATCTTCTCCTTCTCAAGCTGGGAGATGCTCTGGTCCTTCACGGCAGTGATGGATCTCAAGCCAGCAAGATTCTCCTTGACGTCAGCTAGGTTCTTCTTATTGTAAGCCTTCAAGCGGACGAACCTCTACAAAAAAACAAACACATGAAGTAAGGATAACGGATCCTACACTACATACAAGAATAACATAAATGGATCAAGGATCCTTACCTCAGTGATGAAGTTGTGGATCATCTTCTCAGCCTCAAACTCGTCCTCCTCCAGCTCCATAGGCTTCTTGCGTTTGAACCCAGCTTTGGCCCTAGTGGTTACGGCCTTGGGTTCCGGGAGGCTTTGGCCTTTGGCCAGCTCTATCTTGATAGAGCGAGGAGAGATGATGTTGTCAGTGTCGTCCAGGCCGAACTTGGTGGCAGACTTGCTAGTGGATCTTTGAGCGCCTACATCACGAACAGACAGATAAGTATTCTAGTTTCATGCATTTTACCAAATATGTCATTACAAAAAACAAAGATATACGAGTACTTACTTGATATTTGTGTAGTACATGGAGGTGTTCTCTTCAGTATCCTTAACCTTTGGCTTGAATGTTCTCACAACAGAATCTGCCTAGAAAGCAGTGATTATATCTGGTGTTCTTAGAAGATCGGCACGGTAGCTGAAATTGGTCACTTCAAACAAAGGAAAAATAAGTCAATAATAGCAAAAATGACAATCTATATAGTGGTTATATAAGGATCCTATATCCTACCCTTCAAGATCCACTTCTAGGGCAAACTATCCCCATGGGGAATAGAATTCTTGTTTAGAAAAAAGAATTGATTCTTCCATGAGGAACCGTTTTGAGTGGTCTTGAGTATGGGAAGAGGCTGATTGGGTTTAGCTTTGAATAGGAAGCGATGAGAGCCGTGGGTGACTAAGGAATAGAGATGGGCAAGCTCAGAAAGGTTCAAGTCCAGTCCCTCGGTCCTAATGATCTCCCCGATGGTATATAGAATTCTCCAATGCATCGGCATAGCCTTGCTATAACTGATGCTTGTAAAAGTAAAGAATCGGTGGGTGAGATCAGGAAAGGGTAGGAGAAACCAAGAAGGAATGGAAGGGCTGGAAAGCACACCTAAATGGGTGAAACAACAACGCTTTTCATGGATGAATCGAATGGCCGGAAACCGCCTCCGGTGGAAAACAGGGGAATAAATCATCAATTTCAGGATCAGTGAACTTGTAGAGCTCCGAGTAAGGATTTGCTAATAGGTTCTGACTTTGGGACACGGTATCCTTCTTCGAGCTTTTGCCAGGTGAGGATCAGGTAGCCATCTTTACCATGATCGGAAAGGCGAAGATGAAGAATTTCAAAAGAAAAAGAAAGGAATATAGAAAGAGAGATACCTAAATTAACTCTGGAATGGAGTTATAAGAATGAAAATTTTGATCTTTAAAGGCACTTGAGAAGTTATCTCCAACCCTATATTTCGCAATGATGGTTATAGCAGGTCTTATTAGTGACGTAAGGCTTTGTAACGGCTAGTTACATGTAACAACGGCTAGTTCGATTTTAGTGGCAATATGACAGCTGTGATCCTTATCACAACCGCCATATTAGGGGAAATTGTTAGGGCATATGTTTTATTAATTACGGATCATATATCCTTAAGTGTTGCCTGGATCAGTTATCCTTAGCGGATGGTGTAGGGACCTGAAGGATCAAGGATCCTTAACATTATTTATGATTTTTGACAATTGTTCTCTATGTTTTCTAATGTTCATATGCAGGTTATGGACGACATGTACTAAGTCTTAGCTGGAATCTCGGGAATAATTTGTTCAAGATGTTGCACATGTTGAATTACACAAACGGTCATGGAGCTTGAACATGGTCATCCTTGATTTTCGGACTGTTGTTAGCTTAATTCAAAAAAGGTTGATCAAGTGTTAGATAGAACAATTACGATTACACACACACTCTTTCGAATACATTGAAAACCATAGCTCTCTACGTACTTAGCATTCGATTGTACCACACTTGATCAACATCCAAAATTGTAATCTTCTTTGTGCAATATAGTTGATAGTGATAGTTTTCACTAAACCGAGGTTTTTTATGCCGGAGATCTTCTAAAGATTAAAGGTTTTTTCCTTGTATAAATCGTCATGTTCATCACCATTTACATTTCATATTCGTTTATACAATTGTTCAATATTCAAGCATACTACCTCACAAATCAGATTTGATTACATTATCCTTAAACCGATTTTTAACCAAAACACTAAGGACCTGAATTAAGTCTATTTCTTTTTGTAATAGTTTTGAATGAGTTGTTACAGTAAATATTAAGAAGTCATCTCGTGGTACATGCTTTTTGTAGAAGATATTGTGAAAGTAGCCATGAGTAAAAAACACCTGAATGAGAAGATAAATCAGTTACGAACAACCTTAAAGGGCACAACTTATGCTTAAGTCATTCTAAAACCAACTATCTTTACTGTAGCTACCTTAGTTCCACGGATGTGGAAGACACCAAAATAACAATCAAAAGCCAACTTGTCATGTGATAAGTAAGTTTAAGTATTTAGGGTAGTTCATCCAAAGTGCATGAACACTTACTTACATGTAAAGCACGGGCTATCAGAAGCTTAGTGCAAGTGGATAGCAACCATATGAGATTTGTATACCCAAATATTTCCAACAAATAAGGGTAAAGGGGAATCTCTATAGAGTTTCAATGTGCTTGACTATGTCATATAGAACCGGTTTTTAGGTCATCAAGAAGATACAAGCTTGAAAATTGGAAATAACAAAGATGCATATGATGAGTTGGATGTATGGGCAACCAAACTTGACTTGAACGTGTGTAGGTTGTAGAAATAAACAAATTTTGTTCATATTTTTGTCTTAAATTTCAAGATAGATGTTGTGAACAATTTAGTTAATTTTATCCTACGTAAAATTATCATTTCGTATATAAACAATGGAATGTGTGTAAAAACTGTTTTGAACTCTTTATTTGTAATTGTTTAATTAAATTTTCTTGGTTTATTAAAAATCTATAATAAATGAATACATAAACAAATGCTTTTTAGCACACACATAGGAGAGGGTTCAAGCGAAAGCTTTATTTGGTACGAGAACTCGAAAATTCCTACAAAAACTTACAAACATAAAAAAAAAACAAAATGTTTTTATAACGTTTCTTAGCTGTAAATCTATCATTTTTAAAATTAAGAAAAATAAAAAAATTAATTGGTATTACACATGTGTAACACTTCGAAAAATCTAAATTAGCCAACCCTCCACCCCCCCCCCCCTCCCAAAAAAAAAAAAAAAAAAACTTTAACCTCTCACAACCCCCCCCCCCCCCCCCCCCCCTTTCCCAAAAAAAAACCCTAAACCCCCCAACACCCCAAAAAACTAAAAACAACACCCCAAAAAACTAAAAACTAAACACGACACCTAAACCCCCGAAAACCTAAATTCTAAGGCTAAGTATGTGCAATACTATCTATAATAGTTGCATTGAAAAAATAACGACACGTTAAAATTGGTGATCTTATGTTGCAATTCAAAAAAAATAATAATAACAAATGAAGAAGATAGAAATGTTTGAAAATTTATATATATGTATATATATATTTTTTTCAATTTTGACCCCCTTCATTAAAATGCCCATTCCTTTCATTAAGGAGGAGTTTGTGAGTTTTTTCAGTAACTATAGGTTTTTAATTGAACCCTCTCATGTATGTATTTATACATGCATTTTTGTTGACATGTTAAAAGACACGTAAAAGTATGTTACATTATTTATGTTACAATATTTTTTTTACGTGCAATACATATATATATCTATTATCTATTATATATAATAAATGAAAATAAGTGTGGAGCATTTATCGCGTTGTGATTATTTGTTTACAAAATTAATCTGACAAACAATTTACTAAAGGGGCTATGCAGGTTAATTTTTGAAAATGGCACCTTTAGGTTAATTTTTTATACTGATTTAGGGTTTTGTTGTGTATATAAAAATTAGTACATTTTTTTATAGTAAATTAATGCTAGAATTTTGACTAATTGTATTCAAAGTTGGGATCCAATATTCCCAATTTCCCATTGCAGGTCATTCAATAGTATTGCAAGTTGAAAGTTCCATTAAGAAGGTTTGTTTTCTTATTTATCTTATTATCAGTTGTAAATTAAAAGACTGTTATATTTTTTAACTGGCTGAAATTTCATGATGGTAGATGTAGAAGGTTTTGTGGATTCACTAATTAAAATGGATGGAGAAAATTAAAGGTTTTGTTCTTGTAGGTCTTTATAAGATCTTTATAATAATTATTACTTGTTGTTTAATGCATAAACAAGTGCGGAATCCAAGTTTATACACAATCGAAGCAAGAACACGATCAATAACACAGAATATCACTTCAAAGTTTCCTTGTATTTGATTTCAACAGAGTAACAATTCCAACTCTCTGAATGTGCTCTCCCAACAAAATGAACAATGACTATTGCATCTATATTCAACATGCAGGTCAGGTCACAAAGGTGGATTGATTATCAGCAAAGATGACCTATTAAGGGCGAAGGCCACCTTCGAACACAAGTATTTAGCGAAGGTGAGTGAAGGCCAACCTTTGCATCCAGTATCTCACAAATGTCCACCTTCGTGACTACGAAGGTCACATATATCTTCGGACTGTTCCAAACAAAACAGAAACATTGTAACTATCAGTTGTTCGCTAAGTCAATACAGGAGGATGTCTGGCTTGGTCAACTTACATTAAAATACGTGTATAAAATACAAAAACTAATACCGTTCAATTACATAACGATAATCACAAGCTACAGACGTAAATGCATCAACAGTTCTCTAATCCAGGAATGCCTACAATATGTTGTTGCATAAATTTGGAGTAAAACTCTACTGTGGGCTTGTATCAAACATAACTTCACATTTAAAAGAAATAGTAGTGTCAAATGTCAATAGAAGCTTCTTAGGGAGCTTTGTTTCTGGAAGATCTAGACACAAAATGCACAGAACACAACAAAGCATTACAAATGATACAAGATATATTAATGTACATAGATAGAAGCTTCTACTCCATCATGATTTAAATTGAATGCTTATTTTTGTTAATTAAAACATAATTATTCATTTTCTATGAACTAATCGAAATTTCTTAGGGGATCAAGATCCGTCCTCTATGGGGCATGGCTAATATGTTTATGCATCCCCGTTATATGCATGCTGGTACCACTAGGTAATATCATAATTACAGTACTATATCATGTAATTTGTATTATATATATATATATATATATATATATATATATATATATATATATATATGAGAAGGTTCATTTGAGAAAAAATTTAATGTAAGAAAAAAAAGAATATAGGGCATAATGGTAAAATATTAAATGGTTTATAACTACTCTCATTAATTATGTTATTTCTCATTAATAAATCAAAAACATTTTATCCTACACATTTCAAAATTTATCTTACATTTGTCTTACATTTACCGGAATTTACCCTACACACATGTAAATTACCCAACACATTTCAAAATTTATCCTACACATACTAAAATTTATCCTACACATGTCGAAAATTGTCATACACCATAAATTATTTTATCTTGAAATAATATATAAAAAAATGAGTTATAAGTTTAATTAATTAGCTAATTAATGACAATTATAGATTTACCTATATGTCCTTTTTCATAACATTAAATACACACATTAAATGAAGTAAATGGAGAATTTCTATTGGTTTAAAAGTTATTCTTTTTATTATTACAAAAAAAAAATTTCACATTTCAACTCTCCACTTTATATATATTTTTTTGAAACAACATATTTACTTATATATTATATTTTATCATGTATCATACTAGATGCATGCTCTAAATTTGATTTTATTTTATCCGAATTTTGTGTTGTTTAAAATATGAATATTTTTATACTGATTTTTAGGCATTCTTATTTGTGGCAAGCTGGGCAACGGTCTCAAGATCAGGTTTTGGCAAGACCTTTGGCTAGGTTCGAATTCTTTCAAGGATTCCTTTTTCTAATATTTATAAACTAAGAGCACTTGTGTGGCCAAGAAGTTAGTTGGTGGAGTTGGATAGGAATACGAGTGTATTCTGGAATTGGAAGCGAGCTCCGTCCAGCGTGGCTAAAGTTGTTGAGCTCATGGAATGTTTTGGTTTACTGTTTGTGTCACTCTTAATGGCTTGGCTGATGCGTGTACCTGGAATATAGACGTGGAAAAGGCTTTTCAGTGAGTTCGGTTAGGAAGAGAACTCTAAATAATCGCCCGACTCTGGAGAGATTCGGTTTCTCTTGGAATTCTTGGCTTCCACCTAAGGTGAATGTTTTTGGTCGTTTACCATCCAGCGAAGCTTTACAACAAAGGAATGTTCCAATTATTTCAGTTGATTGTCCGTTTTGTCATGACTACATGGAATCGTTAGATCACATTTTTTCAGCATGTATTTTCTCTTGTGAGGTGAGGGCGGCTGTACCTTCATGGTGCAGGATGCAGTCTATATTTACTTTCATTGCTCGACCGCTGACCAAGTCAGTGAGCTGTTTTTTAAGATGCCTGATGGTGTAAGCCAATAACATCATCATCTTTATTTCTTGTGGGCAAGGGTAAGTACCGAGTAATGTGGTTATAATTTCGTTGGTAATGTGTAGGATGTTTTTGTGCTTATAATGTGTGTATGTTTAGTGTTGGAATTTATTAATGGATTGGTAAGGTTTTGTGTTAGAAAAAACCATGGTGACGCTTTTGAAGTTGATTTAGTTGTGTATATAGCCTAAAAAGTATTTTATAATTATATGTTATAATCTTCCGAACAATGTATGATGTTAGATAGTTTGATGAGACGGGTATGTTTATAGAAGTTGAAAATACATTTTGTATCATTTTAAGTATGTATTAATAATAAATAATAATTATATTAGTAACTTCCTCAAGTCTAAGAGGCTCTCTTGGGCTCTAATCCTTTTATATTTTCAATACTCTTTTGAGGTGTAATAATGTAACTTATAATTCATTTTCTTTAACATTCATTTTTTAACACAAAGTAACTTATAAAAACCAATCATAAGTATTTAATACGATTTTATCTTTTAGTACACGTTCACAACCTATGTTTATCAAAACTGTATAACTCTTTTATAGATTTATTGTACGATTTTTATTAAGATGTTAATAAAATTTTTAATACAAATAACTTTCTCAAGCTCGGGAAGCAGTCCTGATTAATTACATAGTACATATATACACACATTCACACTGAAATGACAAAACATGTCACGTGTTACGTATTAATTAAGAAAACTAAGAAACCTAAATGAATGGACCTCCTTTTGCCATGTATTACATTTTTTAAAGACTTGTTACGTGTAACAAACAGAGACTGCCACGTGTTACGTAGCAGCTTTTTCAAAAAAAAAAAAAACTGAAAGTCTGGAAAAGCTGTTACATGTAACACGTGGCAAACTCTGGTTGTTATATGTAACACAGTCTATAAAAACGTGTAACGCGTGGTAAAATGAGGTTAATTTATTTGAGTTCCTTAGTTTTCTTTCTATCCCTCCCATATATATATATATATATATATATATATATATATATATATATATATGGATGGTTATGAGAAAACTCATTTAAAAGAGAAAACTAAAATTTCTCAAAAAAGTTTAAAAACACACCATTTTTAAACATTTTTTGGTTGTAAATCTATATTTTAAATATACATTTAAAAAAAAGCAATTTTAAAAATGTGTAAGAGTACTTAAAAAACTACATCTCCTAACCCTCCCCCCCTCAAAACAGAAACCTAAAAACGAAACCCTAAATTTAAACCCGCCAAAAACCTACCCCCCCAACCTAAAACTAAACCTAAACTCTAAAAGCTAAACTAAACCGGAACGCTAAACCCTAAGGTTAAGTTGCACATGCAGCATACATATGTTGCACATGTGTAATACTAATTTTTTTATCTTAAAAGTGGTAGACTTATAGCAAAAAAATGTTAAAAATAATTTTGTATGTTTTTAAGTTTTTTTTAAAGTGTTTTAGTTTTCTCACAATTAAGTAGTTTCTAATGATCATCTCCTATATGTGTATGTGTATGTGTATATATATATATATATATATATATATATATAATATATAGGGGATGAATCATGACTAAAAAACTCCTAAAAGGCTTAAGATATATTTGACATGTTAAATAAATTGTTTCGCAGTTCCTCACTTTATGAGCATTCACCATTGAACCTCACACACACTTTGTGTGTGCATATATAGGGGATGTATAATGAGAAAACGCATTTAATTGTGAAAAAAAAAAACTTCAAAAAGTACACCATTTTTTTTGAAAAGTTTTGTGACGCTTTGTATTTGTAACTTTCTGTTTTTAGTAAGCTCGTTTCGTGTTTCTATATTTGGAAAGTCCAAACCTTGTATCGTGTTTCCATTTCTAAATCAATGTAAATCTAAGGCTTTGATTGTAATCAAATTGATCGATTATACGCAATTCACAATCTTTATTGCACCATTACATCTATGATCAAACACGCATTCGTTACGCAATATATAAGTTCGAATCAACTTGCATGTTCTTACCATATTTCCATGAAAGTTAAACGTTCAAATCAAACAAGCAATTGGTAAGTTAAACTCAAAGTACGAAAACCATTTGATATATTGAATCTTATTACACTTATTTAAACACTTACACATTACATTTAGGGTTTATGTAATGCCTTAAAAATCATGTTATAAACTTTCGAAAGCACATCACACTTAATAGTATATAAATTACATCATTTAAATAACAAAAAGACAATTATATAAATTAAACAAAAAAAAAAAGAAAGACAAGGCAGCTTGCGGCCGCAAGCTGCCAAGTCCCAATCTCCCCCCTTTTTCAAGTTTAAACACACCTAATTCCATTTAATGCAACCCTAATCCTTTCCCTATAAAAGCAAGCCTTCCCCCACCCATTTCTCACTTTTACAAGCCTCCAAACACTTCAAACAACCTCCCAAAATCCAGAAATTCACTGCTGTCCTAAAACAGTTTGCAAGTGAGTTTCAACTCACTTCTCTTCTTCTTCAAGCCTTGTTTTTCTTTCTAACACTCTTGGATAACCTCTAGGAAGGTTCCCACAAGTTTTCTTGGGCAAACCAAGGTGAAACCCCACCATTTTGAGGTCCAAACGTGTGTTAACTTTCTGCCCACTTTTTATCTTTTTAAACTTTGAGATTTTCAAAGTTTCTTCATGTATTCTTCCTCAACATTGTGTGCGAAGCCCCATGGATGTTACCATAGGTCTTCCATGGAAAACCAAGGTGGAACAATACCATTTTTAGGGCCAAACTTTCTGTTTTGGAAGGTAAACTTATAAACTTTTCGAACTTGTTTTTAAACTTAACAACTCTATGCTACTTGTACCTCTGATCAAGTTTATGGTTAGTGAGCTAGCTAGATTGTTTCATACAAAATCAAGAGGCATAACATGCATCTAAAATTGTGGTTTTACTAGGGTTTTATACCCATAAGTGTTGAGCCATCCAAGCTTACAAGCTTGTGTTGGTGAAGATGTGATTACATGGAGGCCTTGGCTATCCAACTTTCCAATCCACCCCTCACTTGATGATTTATCCATTAAGCTACGGTTCACTTTCGCTAGAGTAACAAGACTACGACACGTCCCCAAACGTTGCCATGTTCGGGATGCACGTACCTAGCTTACTTACTCGGTTCGAATCGTAGCTTAGTGAAGTACTATATTCTTGACCATCTGAATTGTCCTTGTGGCAATTTATGTATTGGTGAATCTTACGAAAGAGGTTTAGGACGGTTATCTTCCTACCTCCATGCATGACCTCTATGATTTATATGATATCCATGAACTATATGAATTCTATGATGAACTTGTAATGCTATATGTAAACTATATATGTAAATAAATAATATAATCGAACCTTTGACGATGACCATATGGTTACTTGTCCTAATATTAAGTTATTTATCTAAGACCTAACCATCGTTACGATTCTATTGGGCATGACCCATAAAAACATAAACACCCTTCGGGGCTTATAGTGTCAAAAACGAGCATTAACGTCTAGATAAATACTTTCGACTGTACATACTTTTTGCATGCTTTGATTCCTAAAAACTATCAAACTCCATCGTCAATCTAATACTCACACACCTATGTTTCCTTGTGGAGGATAACTTGGGGTTCATGCCCTCTAATACAACCTAAACGCTTTCACGGAACTTAACTTTGCAAAACCGTGAGTACACTTGACACCCTTTTTACGCTTTGCACTTTTGGGTGCAACATGTTGATCTATTAAAAATACACAAAATCACACTTTTATTCTATGAAATCACACAAACAATCCATCATACATGCTATAGTTATGTGATACTTGAATTGTTACTTGGTATATTCTTATGTGATACTAAATGTCATTAACTTCGATCAAGCCTCCCTTAACATGTATAGCCTTATAGGAGTAACGCACCGCCTGTATTCTTGTGGTCAATGTTAAGTTTTAATCTATTATGCGGTACACTAGAGGATTGACTTGTAGTTCACATGCCTTGTTTACATTTATCTCGTATACTAGCTTATCATGTTGATTTGTTTAAATCTTTTTCTTACTTATGCTTTGATATCAAACTTGTGTACTCGCCAATACTTTGTTATTGAACTATACTTTTTAACATGTTGCAGGTTGATGAGAATGACATGACGAAACTTAGTAGGACCGGCATAGAAACACGCTTAGAATGCTAAGTTATTTAATATGTCTTGTCGAACAGGTCTTGTATGATGTTGTTTCGTATTTGAATTGTATTGTTTTTGACAATTTGGTGGTTTGAAATTAAATGAGTTTTCTAATTTAAATATTGTCACAATTAGTGTTATGATGTCTCGAGCAATCTAGTTCGTCTCACTCCGATGTTTCCGCCATCGGTTGGGGTGTGACAAGTTTTTTGGGTGAAAATCTATATTTTTAAGATACAAAAAAAATTGAAAAAAAATAAAAAATCAGTATTACACATGGATAATGTTGGATCTAATGGACCCCACAAAATAGCAGATGATTGGAAAGCCAAAATAGTCTTTAACATTTGATCAACAATAACCGTGATTTGAAGATCTGCTCTTCCCAATGGCAATGACTCAACATCTGCTGACTCTAAACAATACTCAAGCCAAAGACTGTTCACAAGATCTGTTGAAGATAAGCTCTGCTCAAAGTCAAAGGTCTGCTATAGACAATCTCTACTACGAAGATTAAAGACTGTTGAAGCTAAAGCCTTCTAATCTCAACAGATGATAAGACTTATCAGAGGTTTCTCAACAGAGGTTTCTCATCAGAGTTTATTTGTATTTCAATGTAACAGTACTTAGGTCTAGCAGATGATAGAGTTTGTTAGGTCATTAGATGTCAATGTCAAGGTGATGTCAGCTTAGATTCCTCAATGGTTTGCTTTGTACTATAAATAGAACAATGCCTGTACTGTTCTATTCATCACTTCTTCTTGACATTTCTTGTACGAACAAATCAGAGTGATCAGGCTGAGGGGGAGTTTGTATATCTTTCTTGTATACAAAAATCAAATTTATAAAAGCATGTTGATGAAAACATTCTCTTCATTGTTGTGATTTACAAGTTTATATTTTTGTTGCACTTATCATCTTTGTTTGATCATCTTCCATTGATTTCCATTTTTAAACTTTCGCAACAATTAAACTCAGATCCTAACAATTGGTATCAGATCTTGGTCAATCATATTCGATCTTACAATCAATTTGATATAAACATATCAGCTTTCAATACTGATTCATATTTTCGTTGTATTGAAAACAGAGTGAAAGTTTATTTATGTTCAAAGTATTCTTAAATAAAAACCTGTTTGTACAATTAGAAATGTCACAAAGTCCACAAGATCCGCACAACACTGGCACCATGTATAAACCTTCGATAGTTGTTAGATCGGAATATAATATCTAGCAACGTCGGATGGGTCACATACTTGCACAACTGAACACAGGTTGCTGGAAATCAGTTATCCTCGGACCGCATGTAACAATGGTACCGAGTGCTGAAGACCCAAAAGTTCAAGTCCCTAAAAAGCTTTAAAACTACTCCGAGCTAGAGTTTTAGAAAATCGAGCTAGATGCAAAGGCATTTAGTATCATAGCTACGGCTTTGCCAAGTGATATCTATGATGGCCTGTTGCATTGCAACAATGCAAAGGAGTTGTGGGATGCTTTGAAGGAGTAATATGGTGGGACAGAGGAAGTTATCGAAAACAACCGTGAAGTTTTAAACCAACAGTATGAAACATTTTGTCATGTTAAAGGAGAATCATTAACTCAGCAGTTCGAAAGGTTTAGTTGTCTAATAAGCGAATTAAAATAGGTAAATGTTAATTATCCTAATTCAACCTTGAATAGCCGATTTCTAAGATCATTACCAGATAAATGGGACACTACTGCTTTCATAACTAGAAACTCAATTGGTTTCAAAGAGATGAGTTTGACTCAGCTTCATGGTAGGCTCTTAATTTATGAGAGAGAGCTTTACTTGAAAAAGAAACTTTAAGAGTTAGGAAAAGTTGCTAAGTACTATGCTTTTGGTAGTACAACACTTTTTGGTCCATAGGAAACCTCTAGTGGAACTAAGGATCAGAGTTATGATCATTTTATTGACATAACATCTGGTGGAGGTTTTAACTCTGATTCTTACTCACCCAATTATGCTTTTACAACAAATGGGGAAAACCAAGTTTCTGACAACTTATCTTTTAAGTTAAATGATCTACAACATTTTGACCCACTGATTTGGAAGAAATGGACATCTTGCATCAACTTGCATTGCTAAGTTCATAACTAGCAAGTTTTACAAGAGAACTAGTAGAAAATTTCCAGGGTTGCATGGGGGATTAAAAGTTGGGTTGGATAAATCTAAAATCAAGTGTTACAAGTGTAATAGGCTAGGTCATTTTGCTAGAGAGTGTAGGAGCCAAACAAGTGGCCCTACTGTGACACATCCAAGTCCTAGACCTCAAAACACTGTCCATTATTCCCAATATACCCCTGCTCCACATATGCAAAGCATCGCTCACTTTGCACATCCTTCAACCATTGTTCCTGTCCAGTATGTCCAAACCACTTTTCCTTAGATACAATATGTACCAGCCCCAGTTCCTCATGTTCAAGTGCAACCTACACCACATGCTACACAAACCGCTACTCAACAAGATCCCATTCAGAAATGTCAAAGCCAGGATCCATAGCCTCTTGGACTATTTTGATCCTTGCTGCAGAATGGCTTGAGCTGCATAGACCTTGGCTTCATCGGTGGCCTCCAGATGAGCTTTATTCGCCTGTATCTCAGCCACCATGATCTGCTTCTCCAAGCTGTTGACCTCCTTCTCGAGCTGGGAGATCCTTTTGTCCTTGGCAGTGGCAATGGCAATGGCACGAAGATCAGCTAGACCCTCTTCAACATCGGCTAGGCGTTTACCCTGGATAGCTTGGATTTGGGCAAGCTTCTACGGATAACAAGACATGATCGTCAGGATTAGTGATCCTTACAAAAAGATAGGACTGGTTATGAGCCTCAGTGATCCTTACCTCGGTGACAAAGTCATGAATCTGCTGCTCTATCTGAAGGGTGTCTTTGGCAGGCTCGTTTGGCTTCTTCCTCTTGGAACCAGCCTTGGCATGGGTAGTCATGACCTTGGACTCTGGTTAGCTTTGGCCTTTGGCCAACTTTTTGTTGATCGAGAGGGGGGAGATTATGTTGTCGATGTCTCCGAGGCCAAACTTTGAAGCAGACTTGGATGAGGACTTGGTAGCACCTATTAACACAAAACAAAGATAAGTATTCATGATCCTTTGTTTTTATTCTATTTTGTAAACATTTCATAGATACTTACTTGACATTGTGAAGGTGGTGAATGAGGTATCTTCTAAATCCTTTGCTTTTGGCTTGAAAGTTCTGACTGTTGTATCTAATGCCCAGAATGAGCAACCATTTATGTAGTTCCAGGAGTATCAATGAGAGAAGTAAAGTTGGTCACTGCACAAATAAGCAAAACATGATTAGTTATCCTCATCAAAGAAGAAAAACTATCTACAGTCCTAACATAAGGATCCTATATCCTACCCTTCAAGTTCCACCTTCTTAGAAGACTATTTCGTAAAGGAATTTAGTCCCTCCTCACGAAGAAGAACTGGTTCTTCCAAGAGGTATCGTTTTTGGTGGTTTTGAGGATTGGGAACGGCTGCTGAGGTTTAGCTTTGAAAAGAAACTGGTGGGATCCATGAGACACAAGGTTATACAGGTGCGGAAGTTCAGAAAGTGAGAGACTTAAACCCTGATCGCTTATGATTTGCTCAAAAGTGTATAACACCCTCCATAGCATTGGCATCGCTTGGTTGTAACACAGACCAATGTGGGTGAAGAAGCTTTGGTGAATGAAGGAAAGGGGTAGGTATAGCCGATTCGGAATGACGAGGCAGGGAAACTGACCAAAACGGAGGATTCAGAGCACTCTTCAACGAAGAGTCAAAAGGCCTAAAGATGGTTCCCTCTGGGAAACAGTTGTGTAACTGATCAACTTCAGGATTAGTGAATCTACACAGCTCAAAGGAAGGGTTTTTTAGTAGGTTTTGGCTTTTGGGTGGACAATTACGTTCGTGATTCTTTTTTGAGAGGATCGAGTCGCCGCTTTCGCCATAGATTTTTAAAGAAAGAGACAATTACAGAAATAAGGGAGAAGAGAAGAAGAAAGATTATCTGTTGAAACTCTGATGTGGGATATAAATCAGAGATTTGTGATCTAAATGGGATTTTGACTCTATCTCTTCCCTATTTATCACAATGATTGGTTGTAGAGCTATTCTATTAGTGACATCAGTAGTCTATAATGGCAGTTGCATCATAACGTAGTTGAGAATAATGGAAATGTGGCAGTAAAATTATCTAATATAAGCCTATTGGGGCAATTGTTAGGGCTTAAATTTTTATTATATGGCTCACATATCCTTAATCGTTGGATCACTGACTTAACAGATGTGCAGAAGTCTGAGGATCACAGATCCTTATATTGTTTTTAAATTAACAGTGTATCCTCTTTAAACTTGTATACGCAGTACACAGCGAATTGAACTTGGTCAAGTTGAATATTATGGAATATGCTAGATTTTAGGCAAGTGCATGAGGCCATAACCGTTATGGTGATCGTGGAGACTTACCTATTTTTCGGATAGTTAGTTAGATAGGTACTTCTAATTATATCAGGGTTTTGAGCTTGAATAGATAGACAACACATATACAACTCGAACACTTTTGCTCTCGAAACTGCTCTCATACACATACACAGAATTTAACTGTAACAAGCTCAAGATCATCCAAAGTTGTAATCTTTTATGCAATATAGTTGGTGATTGGTAGTTCCATCACCCGAGGTTTTTTATGCCGTAGATCTTCTAGTAAATTCGTACAAATATAGTCACGTTGTTTACATTTCTCAAATTTGTTCAAAACAATTGCTCAATAACATTAGCACTCTACCTCACAATCAAAGGTTGGTTACATTTATCCGTAAACCGATTTTGACCAAAACAATAAAGTCACTTCCACTTCTAGAGGAATAGATGGTCAAAACAACTGTCAAAACTCTGTCACTACCACATCAACAGTTGTTGATCCTCAATCCTCTACCTCCTCATCCAGTCAAACCAATGTTGACAAAAGTCCATTTTCTGTGAACAAAAGTCAACCAATTTTTATGCCAATCCCACTTATACCTCCACCTCCATTCCAAACAGATGTTGGCTCTTCAAAATTACCAACAGATGTTAGCTCAGATGATTCCCATCGGTAGCCTTCACCTCAAAATGCCATTATTCAATACAAGGGAGATCTAATCTACCTTAAAAATCACCCACCAAATCAAGTTACTGGCAACATCAATGAAGGGTACTCACAAGAAGTCAATCCTTAAACATTTGTCTTTTTGTTGGTTTTCTATCCCTCACACAACTTGTCAAGTACCAAGAGGCACTAAAAGACAACAATTGGGTAGAGACCATACAAGAAGAGCTCCTAAAGTTTAAAAGATAACAAGTATGGGAATTTGTACCATTACCTCAGGATGTATGTCCAATTAGCACAAAATAGGTCTTCAAGAAAAAAATAGATGAAAGGGGCATTGTTATCAAAAATAAAGCTAAGCTTGTGGTTCAAGGCTATACACAAGAAGAGGACATTGATTATGATGAAACTTTTGCTCATGTTGCAATACTAGAGGCCATCAGATTGTTCTTAGCCTTTGCTGCCAACCACAACATCAAGGTGTATCAAATGTGCATTTTTTTATGGTAAGATCAAGGAAGAGGTATATGTATGCCAACCCCCTGGTTTTGAAGATGCCTTTTATCCTGATCAGGTTTACAAACTCAACAAAGCTTTGTATGGCTTGAAACAAGCACCTAGAGCCTTGTATGAAACTATATCCACCTTTCTTTTATCCATAGGCTTCACAAGAGGTAAAACTGACAAAAATTTGTTTTTAAAATGGAGAGGAAAGGATTTGATGCTTGTCCAAATTTATATGGATGACATCATTTTTGGATCCACATGCACTGCCATGTGTGAAGCATTTAGAGAACTCATGACAGTAGAGTTTGTGATGAGTGCTAAGGGTGAACTCCAATGCATTCTTGGACTCCAAAATGGTACATTCATTAATCAAAGTAAGGATGTTAAAGAAATACTTAGAAAATTTGATATGAATGATTGTACACCATGTAGTACACCCATGGCCACTTCAAAATTGATCACTGTTAATGACAAAGATGATTTGGTTGATTAAACTCTTTATAGAAGCATGATTAGGTCTTTATTGTACCTAATGACATCAAGGCCAGACATCACGTTTGCACATGTGATTGTGTCAGATTCAAGTCAGCACCTAGAAAGTCAAATCTTAAGCTGTGAAAAGGATATTTAGATACATAAAAGGTGCTCCCACACTTGGTATCTAGTATCCTGCTAATGGGAATATTGAGCTTTCAGGTTACTCAGACAGTGACTTTGTTAGATGCCAAGCTACAAGGAAGTCCACATCTGGAGGATGTCAGTTTCTAAGCAATTGCTTAGTGTCTTGGCAAAGCAAAAAAGCAAGCTGAAGTATCAACATCCACAACAGAGGCTGAGTATATTGCTGCTGCAAGCTGTACTACACAACTCATGTGGCTTCAAAATCAATTGCTGGATTTTGGTTTAATTGCTTTAAAGACTCCTCTTATGATAGATAGTCAAGCAGCTGAAAACATCATTAAAAAATCTAGTGTCTCATTCGACAACCAAGCACATTGACACCAGACATCACTTTGTGAAGGATTGCTATGAAAAAGGTTTGATTTCTCTGCATCATGTTCTAACTAAGGATCAGCTGGCATATGTATGAACAAAAGCTTTAGACATATCTACCTTTTAAAGCATGATTTCTAGGATTGGCATGCTAAACATGGATTAAAAGCAAAATTTTGTTTTCCATGAATAAAAAGTAGTAAAATGTTTTCACTATTTCCAACCTCTGTTTCTTTCCAACAGAGGTTACAAAACAACTGCCCACTTCATAACAGAGGTTACCATGTGGACAGATGTTAGCCATCAGATCTTTGTAACGGACGCTGCTACGTCAACATTCACTTTTTCCCTATATAAACCCTGTTCTATCCAAACTGAGCTTTTTACTTGCGGACTTAAATTCAAATTTCTTAAAAAGTGGTTTCCGTTACCATCTTCTTCACTTCTACTCACTTCCATTCTCCGATCATGGCTCTGCAAATCAAACTTCCTCATAACTACCTCCCCACCTTCGAGAAAAATGATAAAATACATCTTTCCACTTAATAATTGACGTTCTAACATCATCGAAATACATAACCATACTCACCGCTGATGCACCAATTTATGTAACCACACTCTGACAATTTTGGGCAATGCTGAAGTTCAAATTCAAAACAAAAAGCCCTATGCTATCATGTCTAAGGTTGGAGAAACCCTGGTTCAGATATTTCCAACTTCCAGATCCACAACATTGGATCTGAACGACCAGGCAGGTGTACTTCTTTTACTAAACAACCTCTTCACACTGAGTTCATAGAAAGAGGGTATGAAGGTCAGTTGACAGGAGTTACAATTTCCAAACCTCAATTTCCTCTAGAAATGAAATACTTTTTCCACATTCTTTTAATATGTCTCTCAGCCAAGACAACCTCACTTAATGAGATTCAACAAAAAGTTCAATATTTAGGATATACATTTTTGACAAATTCTGACTATAATCTATCCCAGGCATTGTTCTTGGACTTGGTTGTAAATGTGAATGCTATAAAAGGAAATAAACCTAAAGCTTTTCTCATGTATCTCATACGTTTAAGCTAATATCTCCAAAAGATAGTGTCTGAAATGATTTTCAACAAGGAGAAGCTTTTCAAATAAAGAGTCTTACACATGAAACTTTTACCAGAATAAAAAATATAGAGTCAAAAGTTTCAAAAACACAAGCAAAGGGGGATAAGCCTGTTTTAGATGAGTCCACATCCACTTCTCAAACCTCTGTTGTTGAGCCCACTGTTCCTTGTGATCACAACACCACAACCAGTGTTGTGAAACCCACACCAGCCAAATCCAAAAAGAAACCTGCCACATCCAGAAAAGCCCACCAAACAAAACAACATAAAAAGGCATCTCTGTAAAATGAGATCCCAAAGGATAACCTTGTGGCAAAACTAAAGCCACTCGAAACCACTGTTGCTACTTCCTCACAACAGTTGGAAAGATCTCCACCTATCCAAACTCCTCATGCATCCTCACAAAAGGATTAGGTTATAAGCACAGGGACACCAAATTATGAAGAAGACATTTCACTTGAAAGTATGTTTCACAGCCCCTCTCCCAGGGCTATTTCTCTTTCAACTCCATAACCCTCCATTCCAATTCCACCCACATTTATACCCCTGTTTGCTCAATTGACAAACTCATACACAAATCAGTTCCTCTCAATCACCATTCAAAGAGAGCACACTTCAACAAGTGACTGAGTCTTACAAAAGTCAATTTGCTAACCCACAAACAGTTGAGGAGGCTACACCCCATGAGTTACATGTAACTCTTGGTCGTAGTTCAAGTGAAGCAGCCACTACAATTGATCACAACTGTGTTTCAGTTGGAAAGTGGTTACATCTATAAGTCTTCCTTGAAGGCAATAACTGTTGAGGCTACAATTGTAACCTCTATTCCAGTTGGAAGTCCCCAATACCAAGAAAAAGGGGCATTTGGTTCTATTAACTTGGAGTTTTCTCCTGTTAAGGAATCAAATATAACTACCATTGGTAGTGATTTAGATGATCCTATTAAGTTAGGTGATGAATTAAGATACAAGGAATTGACAGGGAGAATGACATCAATGGAGTCTTCAATAGATGATATGAAAAGCATGATGAAGCAGAAGTTACAAAGTTCTCAATATCAACCTTCAACTCAGCAAATTACCAAAGATCTTTTGAAATCAGTAAAACCAATTATCCAAGCACAAAGGAATTTGGCTGATATCAATCATAACACCCACATGGAGCTTATCAGAAATATGGTTGAGGCCAGATACAAAGTTACACAAGCAGACATTAAGGCCATACGAGAACATCAGTTAAAGACCACTTGTTATACCCTTGCAACTGTACTTCAAGAAGAGGTAGAAGATCATGCCAAAAAGGGGGAGAATAATAGGTTAAGAAACTTGCAGCCTTCAACACAAGACAAACCAAAGCTGCAACAACAAAAACTATGGTCTGCTCCAGCCACTGCTCAAACCAAACTTGTGCTAAGGCTTCAGATGCTGGATGTGAAAAAGGGATTGATGAGACCCAAAACAAAAAAGCAGAAGAAATTTCCTTTGAAAAATAGAGAATGCAAGATACACTGGAAAGCCAAGCTTCTCAATTTATTGAAGAAGAAAAGGCTAAGCAGATAGAAAAAGAAGATATTGGCACTTCAAAAAGGAGAAAGTCAACAAGAAGAGTTAGATAGCTAATTACCACCTCTCCTAAAACCACTGCTGGATCTACAGAAAGTGTATCCTCTTCTACAACCAAAATAACATCACCACCACAAAAGAAACCATCACCACTTCCAACAGATGTTGGTACAACAAATGTGCCAACAGATGTTTCATCCCACCACCAAATCAACCAACAGATGTTACACTAACCTCTGCCATGATAACTTTTCCCACCTTAACACAACCATCATCCACACCACCAAGAATACCAACACGACCACCATCACCAAAAATCAAATTCACACGCAAAAGGAAAACTTTGTAGTGCTAGAAGATGATAAGGGAATTCCATCACCAATTCCTTTATCATCTACCCCCATTACTGCCACACCACTCTCATCACTTCCATCTAAATCCATTTCACAACCATCCACTAAACTACCACGACCCATCCCACTGGCTACTCAGTATCTTCTTGAGATTTTAGCTGTTCAAAGTGAAATTGAATCATTTTTCTCTATAGAGGATGCATCAGAAAGATCCTTACCATCTCTCTTTGGTTACAGAAGCCTAAGAACCTAGATGAATACTTGAAACTGAAGGCAAGGCAGGCTGAAAACATTAGCAAAAAGATGAGCAAAGGAAAGGATGGCAGGACTGTTCAGAGTATCTTGTCCATAGAGCTTAGCAAAGTTATAAAGATTAAAGACTTTGCTAAGGACCTGAGCAAGTCTATGTTAGAAAACTCAATCAATGCTGAGCTGGATAAGGAACTATGGGAGGATTACTTGGATCGTATCATGAAACATAAACCATACAAAGCAAATAGAGCATATTTCAAAGTATGGTCAACATATGAGCTTAAAGAAGAAATAGAAATAATACAAAAGATGCTCAGTGATCCTTTACATAAGACAACTCCACCAGAATGGAAGAAATACAAGAAGGTGGATCAAAACAGGGCTTTGAAGCTAAAGAGAATGAAAGAAGAACTTGTGGCTGCCAAGTATGGTACAACTAGAGCTGTTGCCAGATGGTCAGAATTAAAAGTTGTAGAAACTTACAAAAGACTGGAGCAGCTAAGAGAAAAGGATCCTATATTTCCTAGAAAGCCAAACTATCCAACAGTGGTTATCCATCAACAGACCCAAACACTCAAAAAGCAATCCTCAACCACTGTCTTACCCACAATTGCCTTAAACCAAGCAAAAAGGCAAAAGCAGATGGCTGAGGCTGACGAGTAGATGTTTGAAGAGCAGAACCAACGTCTTTACCACACAGATCCATCAAGTGATAAATTAAGAGAAACAATTGCAAAGCTTGTCAGTAGGCCACAATCACCCAACTCACCAAAAATAAATCTCATCCCAAGAAAATCATCTTATTCAAAACTTCTAAAGTGGAAGTCATCCTGAGACACCCATGAATTGACTCTTCTCAGATCAAATGGTGAGATTCAAAAGCTAAACTGGAGGATGCATATCGTCTAGATGCAGATAACATCCAAGATCTATTAAACCTTGAATTGCAAAGGGATTTTGAAGATATGTTTTCCATGAACTTTGAACTACATTTCAAAGGACAAATCAAAGAAAAATTGATGAGGAATAAAAATCAGCAATAAAGAAGTGTTTTGGCATCAACTATTCTATGGGGGATTGTTGGATCTAGTGGACCCCACAAAAGAACAAATGATTGGAAAGCCAAAATAGTCTATAATGTAAGTCCAAGAACTATCAAAAATCACTAACACCTAAACAAGTCGTGGAATAACAAGAAAGATGTAGAAGAATGAAGAACAAGTTGATTGTAATTCGATTATAAATGAACATGATCTCTTAGGATCGTCTACTATACACCAATAAGTTATGTGAACAACCAACAACAAAAACAAGACCTAGGTGCACCCTATTTATAACATATAGTATGCCCTAATTGTAGGTCCACTTGGAGGATCAAGATAAACCTGCTTCCTTGTTTATGTAACACACACACAAGTGCGGAATCTTAGTGTGTATGAAAACCAAAGCAAGAGCACAATCTATATGACAAAAGATATATCTTCAAATGTTCACTATATTGATTTGTAGAGAGGCTCAGTACATAGACTCTTTGATAAACTGTTAATCTCTCTATACACTCTCAGTGTTCTCTCTCTGTGCTCACCTGGTGTCTTACGGCTCAACTCCCTTACAGAGAAGTGCATGTCTTTTTATATAGTGTCAACACCTAGCAACAGTACGAAGAATGTCACTAGTTATACGAAACACTACAAAGACACGAAGAACATTCAGACATGTTGCTCAGACGAACAGGTTATGGCTCGTACGAATGAGTAAGTTATTCATACGACCAAGTAATGTTCTTGTTAACAGGGTCACTCGTACGAGCATGCAATGACTCGTACGAACATGTAATGGCTCGTACAAGCAACCAACTTGCTCGTACGGAGCACCATTCACTCGCACGAACAAACTAAACGTCGTACCAAATCAAGATAGGAGGATATCTTGATTTGGTCAACATGACCAAACTTTACAGACACAACAAACAAAGACCATACAATTACAGACGTAACTAAGTACAAGCGACAGACACAAAAGTGTATCAACAAACTCCCCCTTGGATGTTGCTTGGTTTTCGATCTTCATTCTAATGGCCTGCTTCGGACTACGAGCTTCCAGCGTGAAAACCGAATTGAGTCGAACCGAACTGAACTGAGTTGCATCCACACAAATATGCATCAACAAACTCCCCCTTAGATGTTGCTCATGATGGTTTGTTCTTCATACTGTCGGATTCTTCCGATGTCTTCATGCGTCACAGTCAGGAGGTGCATTAGCAAATTCCCCCTTGAATTTATCTTGTGGTGTTGATAAGTGGTCAGTCATGAATTGTTTCTTTGCCTTTAGCTTGCTTGAATATTTCATCTGCACACACAACAAAGCTAAACGCGTAATGAGAACAACCGCTAGGGATTTGATCAATCTTAGAGAATTTTCATTTGAAAATTTCACGAAAGATTGATTTTAAGCAAAATTATCAAATGACACACATGAGACCAACTCACATTCAACTACCAACTGAAAATACTTTAAGATTTTTTAAGATTGCTCAATTTTAATCCATTAGCCTTTAAAGCTTGTCAACTTCGACCATTTATGAAGATGCAATTATTTTCCGGCTTACAATCAGGATTTTAGGTAGGATAGACTCGAGTTACAACATCGGTCAATCAAAAATAAACTAGAAGCAAAATCTTTTTGGCTTTTATAAAATTTATATTAAAACTCACCTAAAATCTTTTTGACATTTTTCAATAATTTTTTTTAAATTTAAGGAGGAAAGAAAGAAATAAATAAATAAATATTTACAGACACTCGTTTTGCAAATTTCGAAGGTAAGAGAATCATATTAGTATACCGTCATGCCAAAACATACTTGTTGTTCGATTAATTAGTATTTAGATAAGTATTCTATAACAATTATCGATATTGTTGTCCATATAAGCTCAACTTATCAGATGTAGTCGCGGTTAGGGGATATGATTTATGTATGATATATACTTACCGACTGGTGTTCATCCACTCACGACACATTCCTGTATCAAGACATGCACGAGAGAAAATCTTACCGGTGAGTATACTGTTTATCATATGCTTTTGACGTATATGATGTGAGATACTCACTTATTTTGATTGAAAACAAGCCCTATGTGATAAAATCACTTATTGATGAGGAACTTGATTTTCAAATGCATGCAGGGCATAGGAGTAAGTCCGTGAACAGGTTAGTACCATCGTACCGACAAAGAGACGAACTTAGCTCTCGCATAAAGTTGTGATATATTATCACTAATTGTTGGATGTGATAAGTTTATCACTTATTGATGGTCGTATGCAATATTTACACGTATGTATGGTATCATGGAAGTTCTAGACTTGCGTCCCTGTTATTTTTCGGTAAAAGATTCAATCATGATACCCAGATGATAAACAAGCATAAAACCTCAACATACTCTCAAACGAAATTTTGGTACCAAGACCATATACCAATATATGGTTCCCACCTGGTCTTCAGTCGATTATGTTTATATCGCCCTGTGCACACTTTAAAATGATTGTGAGCCTACCGATACATTGAATATAGAGCTACCTATCATTTTTCATTTTAGGTTCAAAGAGGTTTTGACAGACCACTAATTTACTATCATTTTCTCTTTTTCTTGCCAGGAAACTCATTTTTGTTTTTCTCATGTTTTAGTCCTTTTTATCGTTTTGCAATGTTTTTGTATTCTTCAGATTGGAATTTACTCCCCCTACAACGCAAAAAGTTAATTTAATCCTTTAAATACATCTTTTTGGATTTTCTTCAAGAAAAATATTTACAAAAACAATTATCCGATGTGGATTAACTCATGTTTTACCTCGATGCCGTTCACCAAAATTAATTTTGATAAAAATGATTTATCAGATTTTGAAAAATGAGTTGGCACGTTGGTAATTGGTGTGGATCAAAACAACATTGATGAGTATCATATTGAAACAATCACGTGTGAGGTGATATTCGAGATCAATGTGTTTGATCTGGAGTGCTGGTCAAGATTTTAGAAATCTGTAAAGCAGCTTAAATATCAACACAGATAGAAGAGATTAGAAAATTTAACCGTAATCATGCAATTTCTCCGTGCATTGCCAGGAAACTGTGTGTTCTCCCAACTGGATATCCACCCGGTGTGTATTTCAAGGTCAATTTTGTAGCTACTTCATATAACTTAGAAATCCTTTCATAGCAACAAGATTATAAACCTCTGGGTCCGACTGGTAAGAAGCAAGAGTGCATGTGGAGAAGCTTGTACACATCATCTTTGGACGGTCCATACATGATGTTGTCCACATGTCTTTGCACCAGCAAAGGTCTTTGTCTTTCTCCTTGATAAATAGTATGCAATTGTTCAAACCATTTCAAGCCATCCGCACACCCGGTTGGTTTGTTCAACCAAACACATTTTCTTCAATCACACCCGTGGCGAAATGTATATTGCACGATCATCTTGTAGGATTTGACTTTCTTGTGGAAGATATAAGACATGAATCTTTGATAATCTTCTGACGTGCTGCAAGCGCGTACATTTCAATTGAATCTAACCTGTGGATCTGATCCAAGCCTTAAACAAACAAATTGTTGGTCGTTTTTCATCTTGTCGAAGTTATCAACTTCATTCACCAAACTTTCTTTACACATCGGACATTATCTTCTCTTTCTCTCCAACAAAAGCAACAACTCCTGGATATAACGATGTTTTGGAGCAACATGTCGCCGATCTTGTGCCTGGATGCTCCACTATCAACAATTCTATGATTATTAATAGTTCCTCCTGGAACATCCTACACACTCATTAAAGATTTGTTGGAGATGGGGACCCAAGCCTTCATTGACTTGGGTTGTCCGACATCATCAAGAATTTGAACTTTGTTTTCCCGATTGTTTGGAATGGATTGTGCTCCCCTTAAACAATTACTGGTTTTGGTTTCTAAATCTGCTTTTGTTTCTCAATTTTATCATTTGATTGTGTTTGGACAACCTCTGGTTTTAAAGCATTTTCAACAACTTTTTGTTGTTTCTTTCTCTGTTTCGTTTCTCGTTGCTTAACAAGACGAGGGTCCTGTTTTGGTGAAACAGATTTATCATGGTAACATTTTCCACAAGGCGCGTCAATTTTTGCTTTTCCCTTTGTGAGATATGGACAGTTTTTGACAATGTGCCCATACTTTCCACACTTAAAGCATGATCTTCGTTCAACAAACCTCGGAGTATTATAAAAGTGGTAGCCTGATGATGAACTTCGTGATCTTGAGGTACATGGTCCTACATTACAACAATTTATGTGTTGTGTGTAGTTGTTCTGACTGTTTCTCTTTAAAATTTTATTTTGTTTAACAAAATCCGTGTTGGATTTGTTTTCAAAAGATTCAATTTTATCAGTCCCTCGGGGTTTCACGAAGTTCACATTTTGAATTTTCTTCTTGTGTTGGCTCTATTTCCTTTTTCCATTTTCTTGGTTAGCGTAATTTTGCTTTCGTTCATTTTGCTCTGTTTCCTTTTTCCATTTTCTCTATTTCTTTCTAACTTCAGTTTTTAGGAGAGGAGCACACTGAGTTACTACAACTCTTGGGCTCGAATTACCCAAAAACTTACTAGTAGAATCCTCGAAAACTTTATCATTCAAGGATTGATTGATATTTTTTATGGGAAAATCTTTGTTTGAGTCTGTCAGAACCTATCAACGTATAAAGCAAGTTCATGCTTTCACAGGTTTCAACATGAGCTTCAGCAATCTTGACATTGACAGTCACACATGGTTTCGCTGAAGCATCACAGAGAATGTGATTTGTGTGAGATACATTTTCCTCTTTTGTTATTGCATTTGATTGCTTGGGTTTGTCCTCATCTGACTCGTCATCCGAACTATCATAATCCTCAACAATAGAAGAATTTTGATCATTCATAGACTCTGAGTCATTGATGTCATCCGAATGACCTTGACTTGAAGATGTGCCCTTAGTGAACCCTAGACCACTTGTAAATTAATCAAGATCCAATGGAACAGTGGGTTTAAACTGTGGCATATCTTCATCATCTGGCATTTTGGTGTATTTGTGCCTAACCGGAGGGGGACAAGCCTGATAACCTATGCGTTTCACATCACCTTTCTTCTTTGGAACATCAATGATGTGATCCAAAACATATCTTGAGTTGGAGTAACTGTCCAACTTGAGTTTGATTGCATCATGTTAACATTTTGCACTGGCTAACTCCTTTTTTGTTTCTTCAAGCATGTTTTATAATTGTTAATGGATGTTTATTATCTCAAAACATTCTTTGTTAATTCAGAAACATCTTTCTTTACGTTTCAATTGTTGTTTTAAGTTCTTTTTCATTTTCCATAAGAGTTGTGTTTGCCTCAGTGCACTCCGTCAGATCTACAATCAAACTCTGATGATGCTTCTTTGTGTGATCAAATTTTCTTTTGAGTTCTAAGTATTTACCTTTTAAAGCTATACATTCAAAACACTTGGACATAATAGGTTTATTGAAACTTAACTGACTGGATTGGCAATCCAAACAGGTCATGAATGCTGCACGAAGAGTGGAAGATCCGATTGATGAGAGATGCTTGGAAAACTCATCAGATGGTCCTTCAGTTTCATGCTCTGAATCTTCTTTGCTGCTATTCGTCGATTCAGTTTTAGTGATAACCTCATCTATTTCAGCATTAACATCTTCACTAGAATCTATTCTGCCTCATCTGAACTGCTGCTGTCCCATGAACTATCATTATTTCTGGATGATTCTTCTTCGTTATTATCTTTTTGTAATTTCTGCATAGTATGCAGTTCCTCCTCCACCATTGTTTCCTAATTGAACAGACCAATCACAGCCCTCATCTGCTTGAACTACTAATGCTCGATTGAAATTGTTTGCAGGAACCATCGCTCTTTCGTTCTTAGTAACTTGATTTCTGTTAAAAGGATATCGATTCCCTTGCTGTGGAGGCTTCGTGCATTCTCTTTGAAAATGCCCTTTTTCTCTACAGTTGAAACAAGTAACTTTCCTTTTGTCAAAGCCATATGGAGTATCCTTGTTGCTTTCCAGATTACTTCTTCCTGCTTTCTCCATAAAATCTTTTACCCTTCTCACTGCACTTGCAAACGCCCATTTGATATCAATTAACTCCATCTCCTCCTTATCGATTTGAGCATAATCTTCACATGTTAAATTGGTATTACCAATTTGTCCAGCTACTAATCCGCAGTAGGAGCTCACCAAAGTGTTTAGAAGCTCCATGTGTTCCCGGGAAACTTCCACAGTCACCTTAGAAAGGTTTGATGTATCAAGTCTGACAGTGTTGGAATTTAAGGGTTGAAAGTTTTTACAATAGAAAGCTTATTGTTGAACTTGTGGTGTAACAACTTATGGTTGAGGAAGATATGCTTTTGGATCAAATGCTTGTTCATAAGCTTGAGGAGTTGAACTAATATCTTGAGGTAGAGGAAGAAAGGCTTTTGGATCAAAAACTTGTTCATAAACCTGAGCACTTGAACCAACAGACTGATCTGGTTTAACTTGCGGCAGAAAAGGATTTGAATTTGACAAGAATATTGTTTGTAGCTTCGGTTGTTGAATTGTACTTATACTTGGGTTAATGCATCCAAAATACATTTCTGGGTTTTGTGGAACTGGAAATCGTTTTGCTTTGCGAATTTCTTCTTCATTTTTGTTTTCAAGTTTCTGAACAAATTCGTAAATGCTAATTACATCCATCACACATGTATGTTTTAGCAATTCAATAAATTGACTCAATTTAGGTGGTAAGGCATCAGCAAATCGCATAACAATCTCCTGTTGTGATGCAATAACCTTGTATGAGTACATCTCACTAAGCAAATGATAGAAGCAAGTTGTCATATCATTTAGTGTTTCATTTTCCATAAACAGAAACCCTTTAAACTCTTTCTTTAAAAGATCATGTCGAATTTTTCTCGTTGTTGCATTTCCTTCTCCTCTTGTTTTTAACCAATCCCACAAGTTCTTCGTAGTTGTACAATACATAAACTGATGATAAATATCTTCGTGAAGTGCTTATTAAGAATGGCAAAGGCTTTCTTTTCTAGATCATAGGCCCTTTTATCATTCTCATCCAATTCGGCTAAGGTGGCTGAATTTGATACAACTTCTTCGAGAGATTCTTTGTACGGAGAGGGAAAACATGTCCACAACTCGGTATTCTGACCAAGAACACGTATGAAAACGACTTTTCCATGAAGGATAATCGTTCATATGATTTAACTTTAGTGGACAGTTGTTACTTCCAATTTCAGTTTCTCTAAGGAGAAGAGTTTGGACGCTCTGATACCAGTTGTGGTCTCGTGGGCGGCAGCGGTTCTAGACGAAAGCTTTGGGGATAGTACAGATTTGGCAGAACAATATTGACAGTGAATAGGAACAGAATCAGCGAAATCTTTTTATTTCGTTAATTTATACCGAAAGAGTATACATCTTGACTGGCTCGCGGAGTTCCAAAAGAGAATCCGCCAGCGTTTCCCCTAAGGGAACTTCCAAAACTTACAAACAATAAACACACAACACCTATTTGTAGACATGACAGCTCATGCGAAGCGAGCATGTTGTCACTCGTACGAAGGGTCATTCATAAGAGTGTGATGTTATCACTCGTACCAGTAACAAAGTCACTCGTACGAGGCACACTGTCACTCGTACGAGGCACATGTCACTCGTACGAGCCAGTACTCGTTCGCACTTGGGTCGTGTGTTCATATGTAATCTATACAATATTCAATACAAACTCTTTCTAGCCTATTCGCATAGTGACGGCCATAAAGTGCATCAACAATAATACAACCGGGCCAAGCCCAAACCCCTATTCGCACATACAAAACATCGACCAAGCCCATAACCTACTAAACCAACCCATACTAACATATACAAGACAAATGTAAACCTATAAGTACATGCCCTTACAATATTCCCCTAGGTTTATGTTGTCTTAGCAATTCAAGCCCTACATGCATTTTTGTTTCTTCTTCAAGTCAACCTCTGATATCTTCTTACCGACACATGGACCAAATAGCTAAGTTTCAAGTCTGCCTCTAACCCCTGACCACAACTTCATTTTAATAATTTGAGCTACTCCACCTGTATACGACTTTGCACATACTTCATATTGAGGATCGCCCTGTATTTGAGATCTTCCTAGCAAATGAATATTTATTTCCCTAAACCTCTTTAGATCACGTACATCATTGACTTGATACTCTTCGTGTTCATAGACAATAACAGCTTGCCCAGTAACCGGATCATACATCCAGAATTTAAATCCAGATAAGCTATCATCGGAAGATCTTTGAGCAACGGAATCGTCTTTGCTTTCTTTGTTGGAAGCCACATCACAGTTTTTAGAGGTTGAATAGTCTTTGGATCCAGTACATCTATATGAACTTTAACATATGATTGTTGCAGATTCATATCCCTGAAGTTCACCAGTGCCTGTTGTTGCAGCTTGTTATAGAAATTCCATCCAATTTTGCAGTTAGGATTCTTGCACTGATCATGATATGGAGCATTACTCAAATCACGAAGATCTACGGATGTCCAAGATTCAAATGAACTTGATGAATTGTAATATTCAACTTTTCCATTCTTTCTCGTCACTAAAAACATCCCCTTTTCATCATTGTATGCCCAACTTCGGATCCCTGAACTGTTCCATATCTATCATATTTGTCTCTCCCGGTACCACATATAGATCAGGCATGTCTTGAAATCCGTAATTCGTTTCGGCACCCACATTCCTCATAATCACCTCCTTCGGCTTCATTTTCTGACTAATTGTACGAGAAGGATTATGAATATATCTATCAATAGCTTCCTCGTGTTCCTTGTCCATTAGTGCCTTTTCAGCAGCAATATACTCCTTAGGAGGCTCCGCAAACTCCTTCTGCTTGAGATCCATAACCACTACTGTAAGGGATCCTAGATTTCTCTCAAGCTCATGAACTTGTGGGTTATTTCTTCCATTAACCTAGCAATCTGCACGTCCTTAAAAATCTTATCCTCTTCAAGATCAGTAACTCACTTCATTAACACTCCAACATCAATATCACCAAACAAGCTATCCTATCTAGACTACTAACATGTCCACGAACTTCCTCTTGAGTAGATTTTTCTGTAGTAGCACTATTTATCACTGCTTGTTGTAACAATGACGCTGCTTTAAGCACATCTGCTTCTAAAGGAGCACTACTTGATCCTTCCCCAGTCTTAGCAGCAGGAATTTACTCAACGGCCCTTGGATTGGTTAGAAGTTCGATAAATGCATCACTCACAGGTCTTCCAGAAACACAAAAAGGTGGTTGTTCAGTAACTACATGCATGGTCGGTTCTGGATTGGTGCTTGTCACCTTAACTATTTCATGGCTGATCCTAGGATCTCTTCTGCTTCATTTCCTAGGATGAAGATCAACCATGGAATCTTCAGTCACATTCTCAGGTCAGCAGATACAAACTCAACAGTTTCAATATGAGGAGGATTCACACTCAAAGGTTGATATACAATAGGCGTGTCTGCTGTGAGGCTTTCTATGTTGGTCACTCTTCCAATTTCACCCCTCGTCGCATTAAACTCTACGTCAACCATCAACATCTCCTAGAACACATTTTCTTCTTCACTCTCAACCCAGGTTAGATTCACATTCTCAATCAGCTCACTCGATCTAGGAGGAGCATCAATAATCTGTACATCATGTTCATCAGCCACAGCAGCATTGACTGGTGCTTATACCTACTCAGCAACTTCAATAAACACACCAAATTTCACCAGGGGCTTCCTGTATTTTGATACTTCACTTGAACATCTTTTCTAACTTACTCTAACAAACTGAATACCATGTGATTCATCATCTTGGTGTCATAGATGCTAACAGTTTGCTGTAGTGATGGATATTTGGCTTCTAGAATCATCTGAAGGAATCTTGGGAATTTAAACCAGTACTTCGCGTTTATCATCTTCGCATTTGCCAACATGTCATCAAGCACACACATGGAGTCCATCCTTCAACTAAAGCGACTACTCCTGAAGTTTGTTTGATTGTGAGAGTATCAATTCCACTCTTGTTTCCACTAATGCAAACCAGATATACGTGAACCAGAACCCTCCAGTACTGATGAAGCAGATTCTTTACTATAGGAGGATACGTCCCTTCCTAACTCATCTTGGTCAGAACTGGTATAATTCTCCTTTTCAAATGCCATAGGATCATCATCAGCATCCCCGAAGAGTATAACTTCTCTGATTGTATGTTCAGTGATGAGAATTTCTTTATTTTGAATCTTTTACCGAATCACCAAATCTGTCTACTGAGCAGAAGCGTCATTCCAGAAATCCCTAAACCAGTATTCACGTATAATGGGATTTTCTCGTGATGCGTGTGCTAACCGGCAAGTATTTAGTCCCACAATCATCGATTTAACTTCTTCATGACCTTTCAGTGGTTCCCCGAGAAAGCAAGAAATATTCATACTCTTTTCGAATCCAGTGTGCGGTCCACATATGAGTGTGCGAACCACACATTAGTGTTCGATGGAAATTGCATCATTTCCAATGGAACATTGAGGGTAAAATGATAATTGAGAGAAGGTCGCACACTAACTTCGGTCAACAAGTCAACAGCAAAGTCAAAATGGTCAACAGCACACTAGGACCCGCACACTGGTAATAAAACAGTGTGCGGAGGGTAAATAGGTCATTTTCCCAGGTGTACGAGGGGTAAAATAGTCCTAACAAATGAACTTTTCATCCCCCACACCCTTCAAGGATAAATTTGTCAATTGACAGGGTGTGAGAGGGTATGATGGTCAATACACCGAGTGTGTCAGGGATAAAACTGTCAATTTGTAGTGTGCGACTGCTATTTTCCGTCGCGTATAACCCACGCGCCGTCACTTATCTTCTTCTCCGACATGTCCGACCAGAGTCTGGCCAAGTTTCAAGTTCTAATCATCTCCAATCAGCTAAAGAACCCTAAAATACTTCTAACTCGGTCCATCACACCATCGATTAACACCCATTCCAAATCATTCAACCCTCTCTGATAAAAAACAATTCCTAAAACCTGTCAATAGTCAATAACAAAATTTAAATACAAATCGACCTTTAAAATTTCCCTTGGTGGAAAACATGTTGATCAGTAGATTTAGAGTTTTGATGATTGAATTTTGTTGATGAAGAAGATGAACAGTGAGAGAGAAGTGTGCGATGTGTGTTTTTGAAAGATGATTGAGAATGGTGTAGTCATCAAACAATTTTATCATTTAATGCCCTACACCCTCTTTTCGAAATAATAAGCCCTCCAATCATCATCATAACCCCTGTTTTGATTTTGTGGGTCCCACCAAGTGTGTGGTGGGCCTAGTTCGAAACCCGAGACCCAAAAACTCCAATCTATTTATGCAAACAGATTCTGAAGAAAAACATGGTCTTTTTCAAATCTTGAACAAGGCAACGTTTTAATAATAGTGAATAATGCACAAATCTTAATAGGGCCACAAAATCGTTTGCAAGCTCTTTTCTCATGGGATCAAATCACGGTGTTTCAGGCTAGCCTACACTTATCAACACTAATCTACTTTGGGTGATCCGAACAATTTTCAGTATGTTTGTCCACTTAAACTTATCTCTTTAGGCCCTTTCCATATGATGGTCTGAAACTGATCCTGAAATTTTAATATGAGCACCCGAATAAAACACAATCAAATCCTGGAGATTTAATCAGTACACTCTATCATGCATGCAGTTTCCTTACCACATATTTTCACAAGCCTATTCTAGAGTTCTGAAACCTTGACTGGGACTTGGTTGAGAAAAGAACAAAATAGATCATTTGGAGAGAGATGGATATATTATACGAATCAAATGAATTTTTCAATATGATACAGGTTTTTTCGGATTCTTTTGGCACTAGAGGGCCTCTTTCAGGTGTAACTTGATCAATAGCGCGACAACGTACAACTAGGTCAGCATGTATTTGAATGCAGCAGAAGCTGACATTGCCTAGCACCTCCAGGTCTTTGCTCACGCAAAATAGAGGAGATACACAAGTTTGTCAGAAAAGATTTCAAAACTAGAACAAAATTATGTGCATCGGGATGTCACACAAGCATTCAAATAGAAATGCCCTCATTCCAAGTGACGTTGTTTCCTGATGTCATAATGTAAATTTTATGTTCTACACAGAACCAGTCAAAGTTTCCACCCATCAGGATAAAGTCTACCAACACATCGCTCTAGAGTCAGACCATTTCAATATTGATCTTACATGAGTCAGCCTTAATCCGCAAAGTGAAAATTCATTTCATTTCCCGCGTTAGATCGAAAGGCTTAGCAAAAACTATTTTTATAATGTTTTTGATTTTTTTAATGTTTTTTTATTTTTCTGAGAGACTACATCCCCCTAAATTTTTCCTTAAAATTGAAAATAAAAAGAATAAACGAAAAAAAATTTAAGAAAAAAATTTATGCAAATGAAGAAAAATGTTTTGTGTGACCATGTTCAGTCCTCGAATTCGACCATTTTAAGCAGTTCAAGAAGAGCAGTAAAACGTGATCGATCAACTGGTTTTGTGAACAAATCCATGGCATTGTCTTCAGTGTGGATATGTTCTATTAAAATGAGTCCCTATTTGAATGAGTCACGAATAAAATGAATTTTGATGGCAATGTGCTCAGTTTTAGAAAAATACACAGAATTTTTCACTATTTGGATAGTTACATCATTGTCACAATATATAGGATTGTGAGAGAAATTCAAACTGTAGTCCACTAGTTGGTGTTGAATCCATATCACCTGGGAGCAACACGTTGAAGCAGCTACATATTCAGCCTCCCCAGTTGAAAGTGATATAGTCTGCTGCTTCTTACATTGCCAGAGGTGAGTCTATCTCCCAAGAACTTGCATCCAGCGGATATGGCCTTCATATCCCTACCTGCACCTCCAAAATTACTGTAAGAGAAAGCATATAAATCAAATGGAGAATCTCTTCGATACAAAAGACCAAGCCTAGGTTTGCCCTTAAGACATCGAAAGATTCTCTTGACATCATTTAGGTGAGACAGTTTAGGAGTGGCCTAATAGCGTGGACACTGACACACAACAAACATAATATCCGGTCTACTGGCCATCAAATACATGAAAGAGCCAAACATGGACTGATATAATGTCTCATCAATAGTGTCTCCTTCTAGATCTTCGGTCCGAACTGGTCTTTCTGCCATAGGAGTGTTTGCAGGCTTCGCATCCTAAAGTTTGAATTTTGCAATGTTATCGTCAACATACTTTCCCTGATGAATCAGTATACCCATTGAGTCTTGACGAAATTGCAAACCTAGAAAAAAATCATTTGACCTAAAGCACTCATTTCGAACTGCTTTTTCATGACTTCTTCTAACTCTTTGCACAGTGCGTCACTAGTGGACCCAAAGATGATGTCGTCCACATAGATTTACACTAGGATTTGGTCTTCTCCAATCTTACTAATAAACAGGGTCTGAATGATGTTCCACGAGTGTATCCATTTGCTAGCAGATGCTCAGTCAATGTAGCATACCATGCACGGGGTGCCTGATGCGACCCATACAGTGCTTTGTCAAGCTTATACACATGAGCTGGATATCGTGGATCAACAAAACCTGGCTACTGAGGTACGTAAATCTCTTCTTTCACTTTCCCATATAAGAACGCCGTCTTAACATCCATCTGATAGACCTTGAACCCCTTAAACGATGCATAGGCCAGAAAAATTCGAATTGCTTCCAGTCAAGGCCTTCTATCTGTTAGAACCCCTGCACTACCAGTATTGCCCTGTTCCTTACAATCACTCCACTATCATCTTGCTTTTTTATAAACCCATCAAGCTCCGAGTGATTTCTTTCCAGAAAACAATCGAACCAGCTTTCATACTTGCAGTTTTTCAAACTGATTCAACTCATCGTACATAGCTTTTACCCAATTAGGTTCTTGAAGAGCCATGGAGATTGTTTTAGGCTTGATTTGTGAGATGAAACATGGGTACAAGCATGTGTTGCTGACTCCTGTCTAACTTCTGGTCAACACCCAATGGGTCCAATCATGTTCTCTACTGGGTGATTCCTCTTAACACTGGTGGGGACAGCAAATCAGGGAGATGTTCCTGTTGGCAGCAGATTTGTCAGATTCTCAATTTCAGCAGGTTCTAAGAGTTCCATCACAGACTCCTCCACTGATTCATCCACAACATACTTGGCTGGAATTGGATCATTAGAAAACAAATCATTCTGATTGTGCGATGAATCTTCATCGTCAGACAAATTTGAAGCTTCCTCTTCTACGCTAAGGGAATCTGCATGATCCGGAACTACTTGTATTTCAGGTGCAGTTGTTGAAGATGAGCTTGTAGTTGTGCTATCCCCCACAACTGCAGCATCCCCCTCAACTTCAACATCCCCCTCTTCATCAACATCGTTCATAACAATTAAGGGGCGTGGAGCAGCAACTAAAGGACTTGCAATATCTACAGAAATAATAGGAGATAAGTTATCAAGAATATCAAAAGATTTACACATATGAGCATAAATATAGAGAGTAAATGGCCCGCTTCCAGCATCTGTCTAGTTCTCCTCAAGCCATTGTACATCGAATGACTCGACAATTTGTCTTGTCTTCTTGTTGTACACTCTATATGCTGTCTTGTTCACACGTGAAGCTTTGCCAGCATAACCAATAAAGAAACACTCATCTCCCTAGCACCAACTTCGGAATTGCATCTTAGTGCAACAGGGTACATGGGCACCCAAAAGCTCTAAAATGCCCGACAGAAGGTTTTTCACCAAACCGTACTTCATGAGGCGTCTTCATGCGTGCTTTGTTGATTAAAACTTTGTTTTGAACACAACATGCTGTATTTATTACCTCGTCCCAGAAAAAGACCGGGAGTTTAGAGTCACATAGCATAGTGCAAGACGCTTCAATAAGGGTTCTATTCCTTCTTTCCGCTGCCCCATTTTGCTGTGGAGTTCTAGAAGAACTGTACTATCTAGCTATTCCCCTTTGAGCACAAAAGAAATTAAGCTCTGCATTCTTGAACTCGGTGCCATTGTCACTTTGAATTCCTTTTACCTTCTTGTTAGTCTGATTCTCCATAAAGATGATAAAACGTTTAACAAGTTCTGTAGTCTCACTCTTGTTAGCTAAGAAGAAAACCCAAGTAAAACGTGAGTAATCATCAGTAATCACCAAATAGTAAGACTTTCCTGAGATGTTGAGCACATTCACAGGGCCAAAAAGCTCCATGTGAAGGAGTTGCATCACGCTGTTAATTGTGTTTACAGACTTAGGAAAGTGAGGTTTTCGATGTTGTTTACCCTTAGCATAAGAGACACATTTTTCAAAAGTAATGAAGTCTTTTACGGGTAGACCCCTTACCAACCCCAATTTAGCAAGATGGTTCAGGTTTTTGGAATTTGAGTGTCCCAAACGATGGAGCCACAACATAGCATTATGTTTAGAGATTTTTGAAAACAAACAGGTAACGCTTTTAGTAGGTGGTTTGTTCATGTCAATTACATAAGCTTCTCCTTTTCTGTCAGATTTTAGTAAAATCCAGTTCTCAGGAATAACGATTCCTGGTTTTAAAATTATACAGTGTTTGTCAGTGAAATGAGTTGAGTAGCCATTGTCACAAATTTGAGAGACACTTAGCAGACTATGCTTTAACTCAAGAACATAGTTTACTTCCTTGAAACAGAGATCACCATTTCTTACAGTGCCTTGTTGGGTGATCTTTCCTTTCTCCCTTCTGCAAAAGCAACAAATCCACCGTTGAATTCTTCAAGATCACTTAGTTGTGATAAGTCTCCAGTCATATGCCTGGAACAGCCACTATCAATGACCCAAAGTCTAATGATAGCCCTCCATAGCCGTTCCTACACATTATGCGGGGTTAGTTAGATTTGGGTACCCAGGCCATAGTGGTTGTGGGTAAACCCTTCTCATTTACATAAGTGACTTGCATCCAAACCATATTGTTTTAGAATAGGTAGGTCCATTAGCAGAACATGACAATTTAGAAGGACTGGTTTGAATAGGGCTTTTAGGTCTCCAAATTTGCTTGTTATTTTTCAGAACGTTTGTATTTTGTGATTTTGAATTTGAAGACTTCAAGTGACTTTTATAGTTCAATCGCTTAGCCTTGTTCCAATCTTCATTAGAAGGCTTCACCTTGGAATCCAAACTCTTAGAAGGTTTAGATTTTACAATCTTCCCTTGTTTAGTTCGTTTATTGTTCCCTTTGGAGCCTTCTGATGCTCTCCTTCATTGAGATTTTCAGGATGATGCTGATAATTTCTTGCAGTGTTACCAGCAATGCCACATGTGTAACATATTTGACGTTTTCACATGAGGCTTAACTGGAGATCTATCACCTTTTCATAACCAGAAGACCTGTGTGGATCCTGAGGTCTTGACGAAACACACTTACTTTGAGATCTACATTGCTTACTTACCTCTTGTGTTTTTGAAATTTTAGTATCTAGATTATTATCACACACATTTTTCAACTTTGATTTAGGTGGGATTTACTCCAACCCGTTTAGTTTGTTTTACCAACAGATTCTAAGACACATCAAATTATTTGGCAAAACAACTGAATTTGAGCAATCAGAAACTGAATAAAAGCAAGTATGTTAAAATTTATCGCTCTTAAAAATAGAGCCCACACAATTCAAAGCATCATTAAAATTGAAATGTTGTTTGACTTTTCAGAAACTAAACGATTGTTTTTCTTAATTCTTATTTTAAATCAAGCAATTCAACACCATCGTCCTCATCATCATCTACCCAATATTCAACAATCACTACTTATGCATGTGAAGTAACCGGGTTAGTAACATTCATTCTATCACAAACAGTGTCAGTTGAATCCCGAGCAATGCTCTCAGTTTCGAGTGACACCGTTTGCTCAGTAGTTTCAGAATCAATGATATTTTGTGGCTGCACAAAGGCTTCTGTTGATGATTCACAGGATTCAAAAGTAGCTTCCGTTATAGATTTTGATTCTACGTTCATCTGTTCTGATTCAACTTCTTCAGATGATTCATCAATAGATTCGGCAGATTTAACTAATTCTAAATTTTCAACTATTTCTGAGGAGTCACATGATGAATCAAACGAAGTAGTTGATTCAGTTTGTTTGCTAGACTCAAACTCTTTGATGAATGCACCATTCATCATTGCAAACTTAAATCATGTTGACTTGTTTTGAGACTCTTCCTTTTGATTTTGCAATTCAGATGGTTATTGAGAATTGTTGACTCAATATTATTTATAGTATCTAAAACTTAAAAATGTTTATCAATATTTGCATTTTTCTCAAAACTAAGAGTCTCAGTATGTTATGAAGTATTAGCAGGTTTTATGAATGTTTTATTGAACGCATGTTTATCTAACTTAATTACGGTTTTATCGGGCCTTGTGATTTTGACTTTCTTGGGCTTGACTGGTTCAACCTTCACAACACTCGCTCGCCATATTCCATGTCAGTCATGTTGCCTATTTCTTCCTCAGTCATAGGAATAGAGGTGTAATTGTGATTGTATGGCGGAGGAATGCATACAAATCCCAATCCTTTATTTCTAACTTCCTTTTACTACATTTTAACTGTTGATTTATCATTTTCTCAACCTTTTCACTTGACACATCAATTTTTTTAAAATTAAATGTTGTATTTTCAAAAGTTGATTTTAGATTATCAAGTTCAACGGTTAACTTTTCTAACAATTGCTTGAAGTAGAGATGCCTACATTTTTCTTGGCTCGGATCATTTTGCAACTGATGGATATCACGCTTTTGCGCCTCCACCATATCCTTCTATCCATTAATTTTCTTTTTAATCTGATATAAATCAAATTTTGATAGTTGCAGTCGCATAATGAGTGAGTCAACCTGCTTTTTGTAACCACTAACCTTATCCCTATAAGCATCAGTACAACAAATATTATCTATACATACCTTAGTAGCAGAGGGAGTAAAGTCGTTCATCTGATCCATGAGAGCGTGAAACACATTATCTTCAATAATTCGCAGGTCAGCTATCTGATTTGACCAATCAAATTCTCCCCCTACCTAAGCCACCAAAGCATTGCATGTGTTTGCAACTAAAGTTGATCTAGAGATAGTGTTTTGATTTCTAGCAAATGCATTTGAAGTAGAGTTGTTAGTTGGGCGAGTGACCGTCAAATTCGAAGTAGAGACAACATTAGGTGTCGGTCTTGATGCTGAGCTGACAGTGACGGTTACATTTGAGTTTGATATCTCTCGTCTTGGTTGTCGGCATTCACGAGCAAAATGCCCTGGCTCGTGACAGTTGAAACATCTGAGCTTAGATTTGTTCCATCCAAGTTCTTTGTTTGCCACTTCACAACTATTTATGTCGGTTCTCTTAACGAAGTTGTTTGCACGAAACACTGCCATGGCCATTTGCCAAGTGATGTCCATTTCTTCGATGTCATCGGGATGAACTTCATGTAGCTCATTTGCCCTGATGTGATTTGCAGTTAGCTTGCCAGCATCAAAGGCATTATAATAATTCATAACCCCTGCCATGAATGCCATGTGGTCTTCAACTTCCTTAGAAACCATGAAGGGATGAGTGAAGTGTGAAGCAGCACTAGATGTAGCATGAGTTGGTGCAAGTTGAACCGGGTTCACATGTTGAACAGGGGCAGCAGGTGTGTAACCCGAGTAACCAGGGTTGGTGGAAGCATTGGCAGGAAACAGGACATAAGCTGAAGTATTTGAGTAGTTGGGAGTGTTGGTGTGGTTAGGAACACTGGAAGGAAACATTTGAAATGACCCAGCCCCTTGCTGTGAAACCAAGGCTGTGTTGGTTGAAACTCCAGCATTGTTGTAACTCGAGGTATGATTGTATAATCTTTGCTTGTCATCCATATCATACGACTTGAGCAGAGATATCAATTTGAAAGACTCATGCAGTCAGATCCTTGGTTTTCTTAGTCAGTGTACATTTGTGTCCTAGTTCCTTGGAAGAGCATTCAACAACTTTTTGTTTACAACTGAGTTTTCGAGCATCATATCAAGCGTTGTCATTTCGTTGATCAAGGCAATGAACTTTTGAATTTGATTTTCTAGAGTTTCTCCAGGAAAGTGATTAAACATATTGAACCTTTGAGTCAACATTTCCCTCTTGCTCTCTTTCATCTCTTCGTTTCCATCATACATGGCCATAGAGATTCCCACAGTTCTTTGGTAGATTTTGCTTCACGAACCCCAATATCAATTTCTGGAACCAATGCAGTGTGCAACATTGCCAACGCTTTATCATCGATTTCGACCTTTAGTCTTCATCACTATAAGCTGATAAGGGTTTTACCTTAGTTGTGCCCTTTTCTTCATCCAACACATTAGTGATAACGATGGTCCTCTGCAAATGGATCTCCATGCTTTAGGATCTTTCATTTTCATGTATTGAGAAAAACGAAATTTCCATTCAGAGAAAGAATCCCCCAAATGCAGCCTGAGAATCTTGTTGTTCGTTCCATTGACATTGTCCAAATCCTATTCTTGACCACTTTTTCACTCAACGACACTTGGTTAGTGGATTCCATTTCTGAAAAATCAAACTGTAAGTAATAATTGAAGAATAAATTTTGTTTAAGAGTTAATATTTTTTTTCAATTTTATTTTAAGTAAAGAAAGTTCAACAAATTAGATCGCACAGTCCAAAGTCTAGAGAGTCCACAGTAGGAAGTCGCACAGTCCAAAGGTTCACTAATTTAACTCGCATAGTCCAAAAGGTTCACTTTTAAACCGCACAGTCCAAAATCTCAGTCTACAATTATAACAGTCCGCACACTAACATTTTAGTCGCACACTTCTTCTTGGACCGTACACTACTTAGAGTTGAGTCGTACACCACCTTGTTGGGTTGCACACTCTATTGGTATCCAACCAAAATGATCCTTAAGCGAAGAGAGACCACACACTCAAAACTTAACCGCACACCACTAAGTTGGACTGCACACTTTAATAGTTTGGGCCTCCCACTCAGTAATTGAACCCGTACACTGCAAGTGATTCCACAATCCCGCAAACTGTGTAATTTTAGCCGCACACTGGTCCGCACAATCAATCACGTACACTTGAACTTGCACAATCTTTTGTCCCATACACTACAAAGAATTAATTTTGGAAACCAAAAGTAATCCCATGTAATAGAATTTTGAAATTTTAGGAGACTGAAATCGAAATTCTACTGATTTCTTTCCACCAATATGCCCGAAATTCCAACAAACATCTTTGAATATGTTCCAAAACTGTTTTCAATGAAATTAACAAAAAAATTGAGATTATTAAAACCTGCTAAACACTCAGAAACATAGAAAACAGCAGTCGAACAAAATATATAAAATAGATTAATGGAACAAGATTCTACCTTTTTTTGTCTTTTCAAATCTTCAAACAGTAAAAGTCCCTTTCTTCAAACTTCAAGAAATATCCGATGAATCGACCCTTCGAAAGACTTCTTAGGCCATGATACCAATTGTAAGTCCAAGAACTATCAATCGGATATCACAAACACATAAACAAGTCACGGAATAACAAGAAGGATGTATACGAATGAAGAACAAGTTGATTGTATTCGAATAAAAATGCACACGATCTCTTAGGATCGTCTGGTATACACCAATAAGTTTTGCAAAGAACCAACAACCAAAAAAAGACCTAGGTGCACCCTATTTATAACATATAGGATGACCTAATACAATCGCGCCAAGCTCAAACCCCTATTTGCACACACATAACAACGACCAAGCCCATAACCTACTAAACTAACCCAGACTAACATATACAAGCAAACGTAAACCTATAAGTACATACCCTTACATATAACATCCAATCAAAAATAACAGTGCTTTGAAGATCTGCTCCTCCCAATGGCAATGACTCACCATCTGCTGACTCTAAACTCTACTCAAGCTAAAGACTGTTCACAAGATCTGTTGAAGATAAGCTCTACTCAAAGTCCAAGGTCTGCTATAGAGAATCTCTACTGTGAAGATTATAAACTGTTGAAGCTAAAGTCTGCTAAGCTCAACAGATGATAAGACTTATCAGAGGTTTCTCATCAGAGTTTATTTCTATTTCAGTGTAATAGTACTTAGGTCTAGTAGGTGATAGAGGTTGTTAGGTCATGAGATGTCATTGTCAAGGTGACGTCAGCTTAAATTCCTCAGTGGTTTGCTTTGTACTATAAATAGAACAGTGAATGTACTGTTCTATTCATCACTTCTTCTTGACATCTATTGTACCAAATTAGAGTGATCAGGCTGATGGGAGTTTGTATATCTTTCATGCATACTTAAATAAATTTATAAAAGCATGTTGATGAAAACGATCTCTTCATTGTTATGATTTACAAGTTTATATTTCCGCTACACTTATCATCTTTGTTTTATCATCTTTCATTGATTTCCATATTTAAACTTTCACAACAATTAAACTCAGATCCTAATAGGTTATACTATGAAAATAAACCTAACCCCATAACCTCCCCCCCCCCTACTAAAAGCTAAACACTAAACCTCCCAAAAATCTAACCTTAAAAGTTAAACTAAAGTGAAAACAAAATCTAAGGCTAAATTGCATATGTTGCACATATATAATACTAATTTGTTTTTTTTATTTTTTATCTAAAAAATGCTAGACTTAAAGCCAAAAATGTTTAAAAAAATTTGCTGTGTTTTTAAAGTTTTTTTTTTAAGTTTTTTAGGTGGTGGTTGGGAGAGGGTTCATCGTTTGTTTTGAGTTTATTTTTTTTTTGTATTCACACTAGTTCTTAAGTTATATCCTTAAAGCTGGTCCTCGCATGAACCCTAGAATATATATATATATATATATATATATATATTATAAAATATATATATACACACACACACATTCATAAAAAAAAGTAAAAAAGAATTATTAAGTTTTTTCATATTTAAGTAGTTTTCTCATTATCCTCGCCATATATATATGTGTGTGTGTGTGTGTGTGTGTGTGTGTATGTATATGTATATATAGGGTGAGGATCCGTTCAGAAAATGAAATTTATGCCGAGAACCACGAGAACTGGTTTGAATACAACCAAAACTATCTAAAAACACATAATTTGTTTTTTAATTTTTCCATTTAAAAACGCAACTTTTTATTAATAATGTTTTTGAACTTTTTTTATTAATATAAAGTCTCCATTTAATGTAAAAAAATAAAAAATAGTTTTTAGCATTAAATTTTGTAGTTTAGCTTTAGGAATTAGTTTTTAGCATTTAACTTGGGTGTGGATATGGTGGATGGGGGATTTAGTTTTTTTTGTGGGGGAGTAGGTGCAGGGTTTAGGTTTTTTAAAGGTGAGTGTTGGGCTCAGGTGTTTTTTTTTGTTTTTGTAGGGGTGGGTGTTTAGGTTTTTGGTGGGGTATAGTTTTTTAGGGGGTGGAGTTTAGGTTTTTAGGTGGTGGTGAGGTGGGGGTTCATCGTTTGTTTTGGGTTTATTTTGTTTGTATTCATACTAGTTCTGAAGTTCTATCTGTAAAGCTGTTCTCGCATGAACCCTAGAAAAAAAGAATATAATATATATATATATATATATATATATATATATATATATATATATATATATATATACATATATATATATATATACATATACATATATATATATATAAACCATGAGAACTAGTTTGAAGACAACTAAAACTATCTAAAAAACACATAATTTTTTTTTAATTTTTCCATTTAAAAATGCAACTTTTTATTAATATTTTTTTTGAACTTTTTTATTAATATAAAGTCTCGATTTTAATGTAAAAAAATAAAAAAATAGTTTTTTAGCATTTAATTTTATAGTTTAGCTTTAGGGTTTAGTTTTTAGAATTTAATTTGAGTGTGGGTATCATGGGTGTGGGATTTAGGTTTTTTGTGGGGGAGGGGATGCAGGGTTTAGGTTTTTTAAAGGTGAGGGTTGTGCTCAGGTCTTTTTTTGGTTTTTGGTGGGTGGGAATTTAGATTTTTGGTGAGGTATAGTTTTATTAGGGGGTGGGGTTTAGGTTTTTAGGTGGTGGTGGGGTGAGGGTTCATCGGTTGTATTGGGTTTATTTTGTTTGTATTCACACTAGTTCTGAAGTTCTATCCGTAAAGCTGGTCCTCGTATGAATCCTAATATATATATACATATATATGTATATATATAGGTATATATATGTATATATATATGTATATATATCACGAGAACTGGTTTGAAGACAACCAAAACTATCTAAAAAACACATAATTTTTTTTAATTTTTCCATTTAAAAACGCAACTTTTTATTAATAATGTTTTTGAACTTTTTTTGTTAATGTAAAGTCTCCATTTTAATATAAAAAAATAAAAAAATAGTTTTTTAGCATTTAATTTTGTAGTTTAGCTTTAGGATTTAGTTTTTAGCATTTAATTTGGGTGTGGGTATGATGGATGGGGGATTTAGGTTTTTTTGTGAGGGAGGGGGTGCAGGGTTTAGGTTTTTTAAAGGTGAGTGTAGGGCTCAGGTGTTTTTTTGGTTTTTGTAGGGGTGGGAATTTAGGTTTTTGGTGGGGTATAATTTTTTTAGTGGGTGGGGTTTAGGTTTTTAGGTGGTGGTGGGGTGGGGGTTCATCGTTTGTTTTGGGTTTATTTTGTTTGTATTTACACTAGTTCTTAAGTTCTATCCGTAAATCTGGTTCTCGCATGAACCCTAGAATATATATATATATATATATATATATATATATATATATATATATATATATATATATATATATATATATACCACGAGAACTGGTTTGAAGACAACTAAAACTATCTAACAAACACATAATTTTTTTTTAATTTTTCCATTTAAAAATGCAACTTTTTATTAATATTTTTTTTCAACTTTTTTATTAATATAAAGTCTCAGTTTTAATGTAAAAAATAGTTTTTTAGCATTTAGTTTTGTAGTTTAGTTTTTAGTATTTAACTTGAGTGTGGGTATCGTGGGTTGGGGATTTAGGTTTTTTTGTGGGGGAGGGGATGCAGGGTATAGGTTTTTTTAAAGGTGAGGGTTGTGCTCAGGTCTTTATTTGGTTTTTGGTGGGTGGGAGTTTATGTTTTTGGTGGGGTATAGTTTTATTAGGGGGTGGGGTTTAGGTTTTTAGGTGGTGGTGGGTGAGGGTTAATCGTTTGTATTGGGTTTATTTATTTGTATTCACACTAGTTCTTAAGTTCTATCCATAAAGTTGGTCCTCGCATAAACCCTAGAATATGTGTGTGTATATATATATATATATATATATATATATAAACCACGAGAACTGGTTTGAAGACAACCAAAACTATCTAAAAAACACATAAATTTTTTTTTATTTTTCCATTTAAAAACGCAACTTTTTATTAATAACTTTTTTATAATTTTTTAATTAATATAAAGTCTTGATTTTAATGTAAAAAAATAGTTTTTTTTTTCATTTAGTTTTGTAGTTTAGCTTTAGGGTTTAGTTTTTAGCATCTAACTTGGGTGTGGGTATCGTGGGTAGGGGATTTAGGTTTTTTTTGTGGGGGAGAGGGTACAGGGTTTAGGTTTTTTAAAGGTGGGGGTTGTGCTCAGGTCTTTTTTGGTTTTTGGGGGATGGGGGTTTAGGTTTTTGGTGGGGTATAGTTTTTTTACGGGGTGGGGTGGGGTATATGTATATGTATATATATACGTATATTTATATGTAGGGTGAGGATTTGTTCATGAGGTGACATTTATGCCGAGAACCACGAGAACTAGTTTGAAGACAACCAAAACTATCTAAAAACACATAAAATATTTGTTTAATTTTTCCATTTGAAAACGCAACTTTTTATTAATAATTGTTTTTTGAACTTTTTTTTATTAATATAAAGTCTCCATTCTAATGTAAAAGAATGAAAAAATAGGTTTTTAGCATTTAATTTTGTAGTTTAGTTTTAGAGTTTAGTTTTTAGCATTTAACTTGGGTGTGGATACTGTGGGTGGGGGATTTAGCTTTTTTTGTGGGTGAGGGGGTGCAGGTTTAGGTTTTTTAAAGGTGAGGGTTGGGCTCAGGTCTTTTATTGGTTTTTGGGGTTTGGGGGTTTAGGTTTTTGGTGGGGTGTATGTAACACCTCATAAAATCGTGTCAAATAGTATAGCGACACGTATTGTATTTTTTTAAGTCTATTAAAGACTAATAAGGACTAAAGGTGTCAACATGCTCAAACTAAGCCTCTAAGTGACTGTCTGATGTTAACATGTATAAACGTAAGCCTTTGAGTGACTGATACATCAACATGCTTAGAACAACAGCCTCTGAGTGAGTGATATGTCAACATGCTAAATCATTATCCTCTGAGTGACTAATATGTCAACAAGCTTAAACTAGGCTACTGAGTGACTGATATGTCAACATGCCCAGCCTCTGAGTGACACTGGTGTCAACATGCTTATAGTGGGCCTCTGAGTGATCCTTTACGAAGTCTAACTCTCATATGTCTCATTTTGTTGGACGAGAGGAATTAAATCTGTGAAAGTGTCAAATTTTGTAATTGGCCATGGGGTGCTCGCAGGCCGCAAGAGGCAAGGCTTGTGCCTCTCGCGAGGCGCGAGAGTCCTGTGTCTGCAGAAAATTTGTTTGGCCTCCACACAAATTGCCAAAAACCATTTGATTCGAAACCATGGTCTTCCAAACTGCTATGCCATGTTTTAGGACACTTGTAAGCTTCCTCTTACACCCCTAACACCTGGCATCACCTCCTTCAAGCTCTCCAACTATAAATAGGTGCCAAGGTTCACCATTTGAACTTGCACATTTCTCATTCACAACTCTATCTCCCTCCTCTGGAAGTTCCTAACTGAAAGGAGCATCCAACTTAGTTCTATTGCATTCTAGGAACCTCTTGTAAGTGTTCCCTGCTCTTGCATTTTTGTTTATAGGCCTTTATAGCCAAAAGTCAAGCGTTTTACGGAAAACGCCTTGACTTTCAGTTAAGACCATTATGGTCCAGCCTTTTGTTCGTAATGAACATGGCTAAATGATCATAATAAGGTAGGTGTTAGTCCCTACAAAGGGCACCTCCTGAAGATCACGTTTGCTAGACCAATTGACGGGTCAAAGTAATGATATTAAAAAGTCAAACAGGCCATTTTTCGCAAAAATCATAAATGATCTCATATATGTTATGAAACCTGTTTTGACACTTAAACAAGTTGGTAATAATTATTAGAACATGTAAGAACATGTTCGGCTCGTCAATTTAAGTTCTAGGGTCGGTTCGCAACCGAAAGTCGCGAAGTTTGACTTCTGCTTTGACTTTCGATTCTGACCCGATTTAGATTAGTTAGATAATGATCTAAAGTTGCATTATGATCGTAATTTAATTTAGCATAACGCCCTGAGGTTATATTACATGATCATAATCGGAATCTAAGTTTATGCACAAGTTCCGTAATTATGCCATTTTGACTAAAATGCCCTTTTTGCATAAGAAGAGGTTTTAATAATAATGAACATGAAAATGAGTTTCCTACTGATGTAATATTATAAGTAGGATCATTTGGAATGTCAAACCAGATTATAAACTGAGTTTATGAACAAGTCCTTGTATTATGTCGATAAATGACGATAAGACCCTTGTGGCTTATAAAATGGTTTTAATCATCTTTTCAAAGTAAATCTTTTATCTACTGATATCTTATATAAAATAACTTATCTAAGACATGTTAACCTGACCTTAACATCAGTTTTCATTAAACATCACACAAATCGTCATTTTACGACATAAGCGTCGTTTCGGCGCATAGTATGGTTTTAAAACCATATGTACCAACCAAGACTTATTACCTACTGATTTTTAAAACCTATTTTAAATATTTTTGTAGTAGGTACATGATACAAACTCATAATCCCAAATAATTTATAAACTATGTGTAAAATGACCAAAATGCCCCTTCGGTGCATAGTTTGGTCATAAAAGATAAATTGCATATATAATTAATATCCTACTGATATTATATCATAAATAAGTTATTTTTCCATAATACTTATAGATATAACATCAAATTATATTCAAGTTCCTTTTATACGGTGTGAAATTACTGAAACGTCCTTATAAGGCATAGTTTCACTTTAAAACCATAACGGGCATAAAAGTTGATATCCCACTGATATTACAACTTATTTAAAGTGTAATGACATATAGAACTTTTCCATGACTTATCCGGTTACCCGATATCGCTGATATGTGTACGGTTAAGCATATGTAACTAGTTTACGAAAATTAACCGAAACGGGTCTATCCTTGTCATTTGAGTCTCAAAATCCAGAATGTTCATAGTTTATCCATATTACACAAGTCAAAGTACTTGTTGGGATTAAACTACATTCTATCCAATCATCGTTTAATCTAGCGTTATACGTTTTGATCAAGTACGCTAGTCGGTCTGAGTTTGACTTAAATAAGACCGTTAGTATTTAATTTGTAGGTTTATGCCATAATCCAGACTAGAGACTTGCCGGTAAATGCTATCTGCACGTAGTACTTTTATGTACGGCTGAGTTAGTAAATTAAAAGAAGACTAGCTCAGGTAAATACTCTCGACTTATTTCCCCTATACGGGCTTGGGTTACAGTAAATTATTACCGCTTGGTCAGAAATGGGATCAATCGAATGCCGGATTGTGGCTAGTAAATCCGCATATTCTGTTTTAATCAGTTTTGTTTGATAACTTAAACATCAGGGGTTAACTACCGAGTCCTGGATATCCTCGGCTCATTACAATAGACAATGGCCACGACCTTAGCGCGGGTGTAGGCATACACCCGATAGACGCTCAAAATGCATTGCCCACAAAGTTGGGAAGAATTCACTCCTTCGTGAGTCCAAAGTGGTGTGTACATTAATCATGTCTCGACTTTCATACTAGGTCCTGTATGTATGGACAAACATGTAAATCTGTTAACAAGGTTGCAACGTCAACTTTCCCAAGTTATAAAAGATTTTGTGCTGATATGCACTTAAAACATATTTGTAAAATGTTTTCAAAATGAGTCAGTTTGGTGTATTTACCAGCGAAATGCTGACGTATTTTCAAAAGACTAAGCTTGCAGGTACAATACGAAATAGGCTGGAAGTGCTCGGTAGTGATAAGAGGATCTTGCAAATCCTAGATCTACCTAAAGTCTGTTTTACATTCTTTCTTTGTATGGTTTATGATCTGCCTATGGATCTTCTATTACGAGCCTGTATATTATTTTGTATTTCGAACATTTGGTTTGTAATAGTAATTTAAATCCAAGACTTCCGTTGTGCTATGTTTAATCGTCTATGATGTTATCAACTTACGTCACGATATTCCCCACCCGGGCCCACCGGTGTTTGATTGGCTGTGGAAAGCCGGGGTGTGACAGGTTGGTATCAGAGCCAACGTTTGAGAGAATTAAACACTAGCCTTTTGTGTTTAATCTCAAACTTACATAAGCACATTCCTTAGACTTCCAAGTCTAGGCATTGACCTAGGATTACTCATTTCATTATTAAGTTATTAGTATTGTTTTTGAATTGATTTTTATCAGGAAAATGCCGCCACGTGTACGAGGAAGAGGAAAAGGACCACTGAGGGGAGGACCTTCAGGACATATCCCTTCACATCCCCATCACCAGAACCCTTATGAAGATTCGGGGATTCATGGCCACTACCACAACATTCGCCTACCCACACTCAAAGTTCATACCACTCGTACCATACACACCACTCTCATCATTCTTACCATGATGAGTTCATCCCAACCAATACTTTAACACACCCCCAGCTGATCACAATCAGTTGGATCAGCCAAATCCGATGAACAAGGACTCTGACCCGGAGATGCCGCCGACAGGTTTAAATGAACATCCCATAGAAATCTCAAGCGATTCAAACTCATATGTCGGATCGCCTTATCAAGGTCCTAATGAGTGGGACCAATATTGGAACCAATTTACCTTTGCTAATACTCCTTCCCATCACTCCCAACCACCTCCCGTGCAAGAATATGTGCACATGGAACCGGTGGAACAACCCCAATCGCCACCAGAACCGCCAAGGCAGAAAAGAGGAGCACGTATATCGGTACGTGCGGGTCAACAGTCGGGATCGCTGCCACCTTTGCCCAAACCCTACCCTACTATTCACGAGGACCCACTAATAGGTGGACCCTCTAATGCGTCACCTATGGTGGAACCAACACCACCAATAGTTCAACCACCACCATCGGGTTATAATAACCCAATCCCAACATATCCGGATACGTTCGGATATGATCCTTTTAACCCAACTACACCTGTTGATTATCAAGTATTGTCGCAAGACCCTTACATGCAAGCGGTCATGCATAATGCACTTTACCCATCTCCTTTCCCACCTGCTTATCCACCTACTGGATATCCAAGTTATGGGTACCAGTATCCTATTCTGCCACAAGCACAATCACAACCTCCGCCACCACTTGAGGCCATTAACGAGGCCTTAGAATGAATGAAAGAAATGCAACAACAAGCGGAGAAAACTGAGAAGAAGACAAACAAATTCTTTAAGAAACTCTCCAAGCTGGTTAAGGGAAAGAAGGACGAGTGAAGTCTCTTCTAATATATAATAGTCCCTACGATATGTATATGTATATATATATATATATGTATATATATATATATATATATATATATGTGTGTGTGTGTGTGACTATGTTCAGATAAGAATGTAAATAAGATTAAACTTAAAAAGAAAAAGGTTTAAGCCAAGAATAATATAAAAACCATAATTGAGGGGCCATATATGTATAAGTTGAAAGATTAGTCCAAATAATAAAATTAAACACAAGACCAAGCAGAAGAAGAAAAGGGAAAACCCTTGTTCAACACAAATTAGCAAAATTGATAAGGGAATTAAAGTTCTAATTGATGCATGAACCGAGAATGTTGATCATCTAAGTATTCTTATCAACAAGTAAGTTAAATTTCAAGATTTAGTGAATTTGATGAAGTGGGTTATGAATAATCTGTGAATGTATAACGAAATTGAGCATGAAAGCTAAGTGTTATCAACATGTAGAATCTATATTGTGCTTAATTTAGATCTTATTGATGAACTGGGGTAGAACCCACTTGCATGTTGTAGGATGATGAAGATGGAAAAGATTATGTGAAAAATTAGTATAATGATAATGTTTATAAAACATAAGTTACAGGGTTATGATGTTAATTTGTGAAGATTTAATGGTTTTGTTAGTCAATGCATGAACTAGGAAGAATGTGCTTAATTTACTTGTACACTATGCTCTATTGATGATATGCACACAACATGTTCGATAAAATGCCTTGATTGATTTAGTTATGTTTAGAGATGAACTTTTGTGGATTTAATGTATTTGAATGAAATGGAAGTGAATGTAGTTGTTAGCTCCATATTGAATAAAGGAGAATGCATAGTGGTAAATCTATATGAAAGCTAAAAGTGTGAAGTTGTAATATATAGGAGTGAAGAAGGAAGAAGGCACAAGCCAATTCAAGATACAAGCAACGCTAGATCACGGTAAGTTCATACGAACTTCACTTTAGTTAGCTTAATGTAGAATTGGGTATTGATTTCATCTCATTATCATCGATCCATATGTATAGTTTGATAGAACATGATATATGGAATATTTCATATAATAAGAATGACCATATGAGGATCCGATGCAAACGGGTCGAAATGGAATGTAATAAGGTGACCATATGACGATCCGATGCAAACGGGACGAAATGGAATGTAATGTGAATGACCATATGATGATCCGATGGGTACGGGTCGAAGAGGAATGTAATAAGAAGGATTGTGTAATGACCCGATGTAAACGGGTCAAAATAGAATGCAATAAGAAGGGTTGAATGATGACCTAATGTGATCAAGTGTAAATAGAAAGTAAAAGAAATAACTAATGATAATGATAACTGGTATAATTACCATATAGTTAAAAGTTAGAATCCGAGGTTAGTTTCTAATTATGACCTCACTAACGGGTTAAATAAACAAATGTTGTGTATGATGAAATCTTGATATTTAAAGAATTATACTAATGATGTTTATGTTGAGTTTGATAGGAAAATCCCATCATGGATGACTACGAGCTTGGAATACGAACACACACTTCGTCGCCCTCAGCACGCTTCCGGATTAAATGTTGTAAACGGGTCAAAATACTTTTGTCGTCTTTTGATCATGATGTTGAAAAACCTTACTCAATATCATGTGTTTATAACTTTAGTAAATGTTATCAGGTTCGTAGTTTGTTCAAAATTGTTAATTATGTATGTTTAAATCAAATTACTTTAATATTTTGAAGAAGTTCAAATTGGTTCGTAAATTATCTACTTCAATCTCGATTTTGACCTATGGTAAGATTAAGGGGCATAACAAGTTGGTATCAGAGCCCAAGTTTGAGGGATTCGAGCACGATAAAGTGCTTGAACTCAAACCGAAAGCTCATGAGAAAGTGTGTGTTTGCTCCAAGCCGCAAGAAGAGGTAAACTTTTTAGAAGTCATTTATGAACCATGATACGAATGGATAATGTTATGAGAAGTTTAGTTAAGTGAAAACAGATAAACATTAGTGGAAAAGTGTGTTCAAAACCCTCGGTGACCGGAATAAATTCGAACAAGTTTGAAACCGGTCAAAAGAATGCAAGGATAGAGCTGCAGATGGAAACCGTAAGCTACGGTAAGATCACCGTAGCTTACGGTGAGTCCTGAAGGATTAGAAGAATTGCAGCAGTTACTAACCGTAACCTACAGTTTTTAACCGTAAGTTACAGTGATAAGCCCCTGTTTAATTGTCATCTACCGTAAGCTACGGTAGGTATACCGTAGCTTACGGCGAGGACTAAGGTGCCAAATGGAGAGTGTCATAGGCTACGGTAGGTGACCGTAACCTACGGCCAACGATTTCTGATGTCTAGTTAAGGATCACCATAAGCTACGGTGAGTAAACCGTAGCTTACGGCGAGAATGATGAAACAAGTAAATATGTTTAAATTTTGATAAAAGGTTATGCATAGAAACCTCGTATTCCTTATGACTTGTGTGTATAGACCCCAATAAATTTCCTAAGAGGTTACTATTGTCTTTAAGGATGTTGGAGAAACACAAATACGTCTCATGAATTCATTTTGGGAATGTTTAAGGTGTAAATGCAAATAATAACTCTTAGGAATTATAATCATTACGCTCAAATATATGTATTGTATAGTCCATCACGATCAATGATAATGGTTATAAATAATAACACCCAAAATTTATAGAATGCAATAGCGATGGCATGAGTTAAAGTATGAAGAAGTGAAGTATGTAAATTAACGAGTATGATAAATGTTATTGTAGATGGCAGATGAAATAAATGTGAATGATAATGAAGCGGCACTACAAGAAGCAATGAACGACACAATTTCGAAAGAAGTAGAGAAAGCCATTCAAGCCAATCTTCCTCGAATGGCTCAAGGAGTAGAAAGCTGTGTTTTAGAAGCGGTTGAAGCCATGATGGTGAGTAAAATGGAAGAATTAAAAGAAATGATAAATGAACCCGAAGCAAGAAAGGGACTCGAAGGTGCACATATAAAGAGTTCATGGCTTGTAACCCCTCACCATACAAGGGGGAGATGATCCTATAGCATGCCAAAGGTGGATCTCGAGAATGGAAGCAGTGTTTGTAAGAAGTCGATGCGAAAAAGAAAACCAGGTGATGTTTGCAACGGGCCTACTCCAATTCCAAGCTAAGGATTGGTGGGATGCCTATTGTAAAGAGGCGGGAGAAGATAAGATCCAAGCTTTAACGTGGCAAGAATTTAAGGAACCTTTCTTAAAATATCATCGCCCGCAATCTGCTATTGACGGAATCTACGAGGATTTTCTGCATCTTCGCCAGAAAGATGAATCAATCGACGAGATCACCAACATCTTCCTCGACAAGCTGAAGTTTTGTCAAGAAACAGTGGGAACAAAAAGAATGAAGATAATTCATTATCATGACATGTTGAAGGCTGAGTATCGACAGTTTATAACTCCCTCCAAATATGAAACCCTGAACGAATTCATTAATTGGGCTCGGGATAGAGAAATTGAACTGAAACGACAAGTGGAAAAGAGTGAGAAGAGATCTTCTGAGAAGTTCACCAGTTGAAGTCCATCAAAGAAGCAGAAGTTCCAAGATCATGGTAAGAAGGATAAAATGAGGGGAGGTATTCCCAAATGCAAGACTTGCGGGAAGCTCCATACAGGGGAATGTTTAATGGGTAAGAAGGAATGTTATAACTGTGGTCAAGAAGGACACCCGTACTACAAGTGTCCTAATCCCTCGATAACTTGTTTTAACTATTTTCAACCGGGTCATATCAAGGCTGAATGTCCAAAGCTTCAACATAAATCGGGCAAGGAAGTAAAGAAGGAAGAAGTCCCCAAAGCTCGGGGCTGAATGTTTCAGATGTCATCCGAAGAAGCCAAGGCTCTTCCGAATGTCGTATCAAGTATATTTCTACTAAATTCAATGCTCATGTATGTATTATTTGATACTAGGGCTAGTAAGTCATTTGTGTCGAGTGATATTATATGCCACCCCTCATTGAGAATAGAAAAGATGCTGATACCTTTAGAAGTAGAAATAGCTGATAGCAAAAGCTATCTATTACATGAAATATGTAGAGGTTGTAAGATAACACTTGAAGATGAAGAATTCGATATTGACCTCGTTCCCATGATCTTGGGAGAATTCAAGGTAGTGGTTGGGAGGGATTGGTTATCTCGACATCATGCTGAAATCCAATGTGAAAACAAAACCATACACGTGACGACACCTAGTGGCAAACAGATAATTATGCATGGGGAAAGAAAAGTCAAACCGACATCGTGCACCCTTATCCAAGCGGTCAAATACGTCCAAAACGGGAGTAAAGCATACTTGGCCTATGTGGTAGATACCCACCAACGGTCCCCAAGATTTGAAGAGGTAAGAATTGTGAATGAATATCCTGACGTGTTCTCGGACGATTTACCGGGGCTTCCACCCAAACGAGATGTAGAATTTCGGATTGAGTTGAATCTAGGTGCAAAGCCAGTGGCTAAAGCACCCTATCGATTAGCTCCTACCGAGATGCGGGAATTGATGACTCAAATACAAGAATTACTTGACAAGGGTTTCATAAGACCAAATGTATCACCATGGGGTACACATGTGCTATTCGTGAAAAAGAATGATGGCGCAATGCGAATGTGCATCGATTATCGAGAATTAAACAAATTAACGGTTAAGAACCGTTACCCCTTGCCTAGAATTGATAACTTATTTGACCAGTTGCAAGGAGTGAGTTGGTTCTTGAAAATCGATTTACGATCGGGGTATCATCAACTTCGGGTACTGAGGAAGATATAGCCAAGACTGCGTTTAGGACCCATTATGGACATTACGAGTTTTTGGTAATGTCCTTCGGATTGACTAATGCACCAGCTGCATTCATGGATTTAATGAATCGAGTATGTCGGAATATGTTAGATATGTCTGTGATAATCTTCATAGATAATATATTGGTATACTCCCGAAGTGAATCCGACCACGCCTGCCATTTGCGTGAAGTGTTAGAAACGTTTTGTAAAGAAAAGTTGTATGCTAAATTTTCCAAGTGTGCATTTTGGCTAAGAGAAGTGCAATTTCTCGGTCATGTGATAAATGAAGAAGGTTTTCAAGTAGACCCTTCTAAGATAGAGGCTATAATGAAATGGGTTCCTCCAAAGGGCGCAAGTGAAGTAAGAAGTTTCTTAGGCTTAGCCGGCTACTATAGAAGGTTCATTCAGGATTTTTCTAAGATAGCCTTACCCATGACTAAGCTAACAAAGAAGAATGAAAAGTTTATTGGGCTTCGGATCAAGAGAAGGCTTTTCAGACCTTGAAGGAAAAACTTTCGAGTTCGCCAGTGCTGGTATTACCCGATGGCGTGAAAGACTTGGTTGTGTACACAGATGCTTCGCATCAAGGTTTGGGATGTGTCTTGATGCAAAGGGGCAAGGTCATCGCCTATGCCTCTAGACAACTAAAACAACACGAGGGTAATGTCACACCCCGACCCGCAGCGGAATAAGAGTCGGGGCATAATTGGGTTATCACCAAAGCTCATGACATTTACTAATATGTTTCATATTTATTAAAGTCAAAGTTACATTTCCAAATATCCAAACATGTCCATACAATACAAAGATAATAAACCAAACATAACAATCCCAAACTCTAAATCATTTTATTCTTCTAGTCCAATCCTATGTGTTCCTGACTGCAGCTGGCTCACCTGTATCATGTGTAAAAAATGGGGGTTTTTGGGTCAACATAAGTTGGCGAGTGAACCTTATTAGATAAACATTTATTAAAGATTTACTTGTTAGTTTATCAATGAAAAATTGTGCATAATCATAAATGAGCAAATGTAAATAATCAAGCAGTGGCAAATAGCAATCACAACTACAACATACAATAATCATATGATAGCATACATGAACATACCAACATCATACGATAAATAACATAAATGAAACTGTGCGATCAAGGCTCAATCAAACGGAGCCGATCGTATTGCATGTACTGAAAATGAAAAATGTCTGTGCGATCAAGGCTCAATCAAACGGAGCCGATCGTATGTGGGCACGCCAGGTTCAACCTCATAATGAAATGGGGAACATGCTCAACGCTCATAATGTAATGGGGAGCGGCGGCCTATGAAATTGCATGTACTGAAAATAATAAATTGCATCCAACAATAACTACACAACAGTTGAAACAAACTGAATACACAAGTTCATGATATGATGTATGCACAATGGTTTAATTATAATATATGTAACAAGACACATGATACACCCCAAAACGTGATTAAAACGGGGAATTTGTAAAGATTCACTCACATTGGGTGCGTTTGAATGGAGATGACGAGATGCGCACGAATCGGGAGAATTGAACAACGAGAATTTCTAACCTAAATAATAACGGAAAAAATATAGCAAATGAGTGGATTTTATTAAGGATGTTAATAGAATTTTTAGATATATTTTCGTGAGTTCAAGGCTATTTTCTATCTTTAAAAATGTTATTTTTAAGTATTTTTAATTGATTTTTAAATTAAATTAAATAAATAAAAATATAAAAAAAAATTGTTTATTTTGCGTTGACCTTTGACCGTTGACCTGTTGACCGGTTCGTATGTGAAATTGTTTGCGCCGTGTGAGGCTCGAACCCGAGACCTCCCGTACGCGTGCACGCAGCTCTACCAACTGAGCTACGTGTCTAACCCGAAATAATCTTGTTTTTAATTATATTTATATACTTATTCAGTTTAACCGAAATTCTTTTAATTGCAAAAACATTTTAATTCAACAAACCGGTGCCAGTGACGGGTTTCGAACGCGCGACATGTGACTTAGTGTTGCACACAGTCCACCGCTGGACTGTGTGTCTAACCTGGTTAATATCTCGGTTTTTATTATACTTAACAACTAACGAAGTTAACCCGGTTTAGTTTTTAAACAAAAAGGCATTTTATTACATAAGGTGTGCGTGTATCAGGAATCGAACTCGGGACATGCGTATATATTTTGCACACAGTCCACCGCTGGACTGTGTGTCTAACCTGTTCATTTTACAGGTTTTAAATAAACTTATAACTTAACTAACTTCGTCTTCTTCATTCAAATTTCCGACGACTGAATCACTGATCCGTTTCTTGTTTTTACGATTAACAAATGTTCTTAAGGCTAAAATGAAATGACAGAGACAGTAATTAGAGGTGAACATACCGATGAACGGTTTATTTCAGAATTCCGGCAATGTGTCGGTCCCTGTTTTTATGCTCTTCAACTGAACAAGACAATTAACCGTTTTTATTAGCTAATCGTGAAATTGAAGTGATCAGCAAATGTTAACAGAGGGTTTGAATGCCCTTACCGATTCTCAGATGAATATAGAGATTTTCAGAATCTTTCCGGCGAACTGAAATTAGCTGAATACAGTGCCTGAATTCGATTTCAATTGAGAGGTTTAAGTTAGAAATAGCCTAACAATTGTTGAACTACAATGATATTGAAAGATTTACCGTTTGAGGATGAATACGGTTTTCCGGCGAATTTTGCAGAAAATTCCGGCGAGTTGATTTAGACGTTCTGATGGTCTGAAAATGTGACGAGAGTGAAATGGAGTATTGGTATGACGTTTCTGAGTCGCGAGAGGGGTCTGGAGTTGAAGTAATCTGGACTTGATTCTTTTCGGTTATAAAAACCGGTAATAATGAAAATTGATGTTCAATCACTTCCGAATTGATTAACATCATCGGTTCATCGGTTATAAACGTGAATGTGCGAGTATTCAAACGATTTGACGATTGAATTGCCGATTTCCGTTTCTCAGTTGGCGCAACCGGTTTAACCGAGTTTGTGTATAAATGTTATTTGTTTCCTAGGGATAACAGAAAATAACAAGTGGCGGAGTGGTGATGCGAGTGTGTGTTAAGTCGTTGGATTTCAAATCTGGCTGACCCGGGTTCGAGTCCTGGCAGCAACATTTCATTTTTATTAATTTTGTTTTAACTTTTTATCAAATATAATTTTTATAGTTTAGTTTGTTTATTAATTATGTATCATTAAAACTAAAATAACCATAAATACACAACGTGACATTTATAACTTGATATTCGATTACAAAACGGAGCGGGTTTGGAAACCCGATTTTGACAAATGTTACAGTATCCCCTACTTTTAGGAATTTCGTCCCGAAATTTAAGTAGTAAAAGTAGTAGGAAAAAGATGCGGGTATTTTTCACGCATTGAGTCTTCACGTTCCCAAGTAAACTCAGGTCCCCGTTTCGACTCCCAGCGTACCCTAACAATTGGAATGCGACTTCGTCGTAGACGTTTCTCTCCGAAGTCCATGATCTCTACTGGTTTTTCAATAAAATGCATAGATTCATCAATCTGAATATCTTCCAGAGGAATGTGGAGGTTTTCATCAGCGAGGCACTTCTTCAAGTTCGACATGTGGAATGTGGGATGAATCCTGTTGAGTTCTTCTGGTAGATCAAGCTTGTATGCTACAGGACCTACTCTTTCGAGTATCTTGAAAGGTCCTACGTAACATGGTGCTAGCTTGCCCTTTTGACCAAAACGAACTACTCCCTTCCACGGTGATACTTTTAGTAGTACATGATCACCAATGTTAAACTCTAAGGGCTTCCGTCGTTTATCTGCATAACTATTTTGACGACTTTGAGCCGCTAGAAGATTGTTTCGAATTTGATGGATCTTGTCTGTGGTTTCTTGGATCAATTCTGGACCAGTAATTTGAGCTTCCCCAATTTCGTGCCAACATACAGGAGATCGGCACTTGCGACCATATAAGGCTTCAAAAGGTGCCATGTCGATGCTTGAATGATAGCTGTTGTTGTACGAAAATTCAACTAATGGTAGGTGGGGGTCCCAATTTCCCTTGAAGTCTATGACACATGCTCGAAGCATATCTTCAAGAGTTTGAATGGTGCGCTCAGATTGTCCATCAGTTTGAGGATGATAGGCGGTACTGAGATCTAATCGCGTACCCATAGCGGATTGTACTGCTTGCCATGTTCGTGAAGTGAAACGACCATCACGATCAGAAATAATACTTAACGGTACCCCATGTCGGCTTACGATTTCGCTGATATAAATACGAGCAAGCTTTTCGTTCTTGAAATCTTCGCGGATAGGAATAAAGTGAGCTGATTTTGTAAGTCGGTCGATAATTACCCATATAGTGTCATACCCACCAGAAGTGCGAGGTAACCCGGTAATGAAATCTATGGTTATATTTTCCCACTTCCATACCGGTATTTCCGGTTGGACCAAAAGTCCTGAGGGTCTTTGGTGTTCAGCCTTCACCTTGGAACATGTAAGGCACTTGGAAACAAAAACGGCAATATCCTTCTTCATTCCAGGCCACCAATAGGTATATCGTAGGTCTTGATACATCTTATCGGCTCTTGGGGGTATAGAATATCGCGTTTTGTGAGCTTCATTCATAAGAATTTCACGAAGATTGTTGTGGTTAGGAATCCAGATACGATCTAGGTAGTACAGAATACCGTCAGATTTAGTTTCAATTTTTAGCTCAGCTCCACAGGACATCTCCTTTCGTACATCTTCTTCCGTTATTGAAACGTGTTGGGCTTCTCGAATTTGATCTTTAACGTCGGTTATAATTTGCGAACATAGAATACGAATGGAGTTCGCATAACCCTTTCGACTAAGTGCATCAGCCACCACATTTGCTTTACCAGGGTGGTATCTAATTTCACAGTCGTAGTCATTTAGAAGTTCGACCCATCTTCGTTGCCTCATGTTTAACTCCTTTTGATTGAAGATATGTTGAAGACTTTTGTGGTCAGTGTATATTTCACACTTAGTACCATAGAGATAATGTCTCCATATCTTAAGAGCGAACACAACGGCTCCAAGTTCTAGGTCATGAGTGGTGTAATTCTTTTCATGTGTCTTGAGTTGTCTCGAAGCATAAGCTATAACTTTTCCTCTTTGCATTAGAACGCAGCCCAATCCTTGCCCTGACGCGTCGCAATAGACCACAAAATCATCACAACCTTCAGGAAGAGTGAGGATTGGTGCATCACAAAGTTTTTGTTTAAGGGTTTGTAAGCTTCTTCTTGCTTGGGTCCCCATATGAAAGGTTTTCCCTTATGAGTTAAAGCCGTGAGTGCTATAGCAATGCGAGAGAAGTTTGAAATGAACCGACGATAATAACCAGCCAAACCAAGAAAAGATCTTACTTCAGTTGGTGTACGTGGAGCTTGCCATTCTTGAACCGCTTTGATCTTTGAAGGGTCGACATGTATTCCCTTGTCATTGACTACATGCCCGAGGAATTGCACCTCTTTTAACCAGAATTCACATTTGGAGAATTTGGCATAAAGCTTTTCCTTTTCTAGAAGTGCAAGGATGAGTCGAAGATGACGCTCATGATCAAATTTAGATTTTGAATAAATAAGAATATCGTCGATGAAAACTATGACAAATCGATCAAGATAAGGTTTGCAGACTCTGTTCATTAGATCCATGAAGACAGCTGGTGCGTTGGTTAACCCAAATGGCATGACCATGAATTCATAATGGCCATAATGAGTTCGAAAAGCAGTCTTAGGGACGTCTTCTTCATGCACTCTAAGTTGATGATAGCCAGATCGAAGGTCGATTTTTGGAAAGCAATTGGCACCTTGAAGTTGGTCAAGAAGATCATCAATGCGAGGTAAAGGGTAGCGATTCTTGATTGTTAATTTGTTGAGCTCTCTGTAGTCGATGCACATACGAAACGATCCATCTTTCTTCTTTACGAAAAGAACAGGTGCACCCCAAGGCGACGAGCTGGGACGTATGAATCCCTTGTCAGTCAACTCTTGTCATTGACTGGCTAGCTCTTGCATTTCAGAAGGGGCTAACCTATAAGTAGACTTTGCAACTGGTGTAGCACCAGGTATAAGATCAATACGGAATTCGACGTCTCTAACTGGAGGAAGTCCTGAAATGTCGTCAGGAAAAACTTGCGGGAAGTCTTTTACTACAGGAATATCTTCAATTTTCTTCTGCATGGTTCCCTTTTTGATGATATGAGCTAAAAACGCGACATAATTCTTGCGAAGATATTTTTGAGCTTGAAGACAAGACATTAAGCTGAGCCCTTTCGACGAGGTTTCTCCAATGATTCGAAGAGTCTGACCGTTTGAAAGAGGAACACGAATAAATTTTTCGCGACATACAACTTCTGCCTGATGTTGACTGAGCCAATCCATACCGATTATGATATCAAAACTTCCTAGCTTCATAGGAATAAGGTCGACTGAGAAAATCATGGTCGTTTAAGGTGAGTGTACAGTTGCGTATAATAGAGTTTAATGAAACTGGTTTCCCGTCCGCAACTTCTACCGTTATGGATTCCGTGAGCTTATCCCGATTTTTGCTTAAGATAGGTTCAAATTCTAAAGACACAAAACTTCTATCCGCACCAGTATCAAATAACATAGATGCATATCTACCATTTATAAGGAACGTACCGTTAACCATATTGCCGTCAGCTCTAGCCTGATTCGCGTTAATATTGAAAGCTCTTCCTCTTGCAGGTGGAGGAGCTTGGTTCGTTTGATTCACCGGGTTGGCTTGGGCCTGAGCATGAATGATGTTTACCAACCTTGGACAAGTGTTTCTGAAATGGCTTGGGTCTCCGCAATTGTAGCAAGCCCGCATAGGTTGGCCCATAGGATAATTGGGTTGGTAGTATGTTTGGGCTAAATGTTGGGTGGGTGGTAATGGTAGGGGTTGTTGGGCTTGACCCATTAACTGTTGGTGGGTTTGGGTTAAAGGTTGGTGGCGGTTCGTTCGTTGAGGCATGCAGCAAGTTTGAACAGTATGACCTGCGCGACCACAGCTGGTGCAATATTGGTAAGGATGATCAGGGGAATGGTGATATTGGCAACGGTTGCATTTTGGTAGCGGGCCAGTGTAAGGTCTTCTCTATGGTGCGGGTGAAGGAGTGACTTGAGTAATGGGTGCAGCAGGAATAGGGGAGTTGGTCTGAGTAACTGCAGAATTTCTGGTGTTGCGCTTCCTCTTGTTAGCAAACTTAGAGGAAGAGATGGGATGGTTTGAAGTTTGACCCTCAACAGGGGCTTTCTTTTTCTCTTCTTTGAACTTCCGTTGCGAATTCGGTTCTCGGTCAGTTCAGTTGCTAGCTCCATAGCAGCTTCAAGTGTTACTGGTGAGATGCTGAGAACTGAATCTTGGATTTTCGAGGGAAGTCCTCGAATATAATGCTCGATCAGACGATAAGTTGGGGTGAACAAATTTTGGAACCATTTGGTTCAACTCCAAGAACCTCTTGTTATAGGTGGTGTGATCACCCTCCTTTTGCTTTAGAGAATGAAATTCGTCCTCCAGCTTTTTAATTTCACTCCTAGGACAGAAACGCCTAGTCATGATTTCCCTTAACTCCTCCCAAGTTAAGGCCATTGCATCTTCAGTTCCCCTCTTCCCTTTCTCAGTATTCCACCAAGTGAGAGCTACCCCAAATAGTCTCCCGGTAGCGTATCGAACCTTGCGATCCTCAGGACAATCGCAGTTGTGGAAGGTGTTTTCCATCTCCTCGAACCAATGTAGGAGAGCAGTGACACCCTCGGTCCCTTCAAATTTAGGAGGATCACAAGACTTGAAATGTTTGTATGAACACTTGCTGGTAGGAGGGTTGTCGATGTTCTGGTCATGTTGTTGGGGAGGGTTAGTAGGATTTGTAGCGAGAGCTTGTTGCACTTGGACCACAATGTCAGGCAGTATCGTGGCCATTTGTTTCACAATTTGGGTGGCCAAGCGTTCCTGAGACCTTCCTGATCTTTTACCCCTTCGTTGTTGTCTGGACGACATCTACAGGAACATACATGAGAAGATTGTGAGTTTATGGTGTCTTTTTAGGTGTCATGTGTCTTTAAGAAAATGAAAATAACATAAATATCAATAATGCAACTACATCCATAGGATGTCTTGGGTTTGCTCATGTTGGGCCTCAAATGTCCCCCATACCTTCACCTATATAGTCATGTGGGCCCCCATGGCTATTGGCTTGGTAGGATTCACATTAGTATTGGCGATTTAACACTTGCATCACCCGAATGCAAACCACAAAATATGTTCATGAGATGTTTGGTCGGAACGTGTCCAGGTGTAGACACAATGACAACTCAAAGTGGGGTTAGCTCACACGACATTTGGTATAGCATGCTTTGGCCTAATAGGTATTTCGTACTCTCATCGTTAGTCCCCAGGTAGGCAAACTGGTCCTTTATTTTGGATTTATACGAATGCCAGCCTAGACAGGACGTTCCGACTACCGGTACTGGTACCCTTCCAGTTACTACATGCCCGTCATGCGAACTCACTTTGATGAGATTTGAAAACACAAAAATCATTATAAAAGCAATCATGATGTGGTGTGTGCTTTCATGGATGTGATATGTTATGAGTAATATGATTCATAATAGGCATTATATGATAATATATACTTATGAAAATGCTTGCATAACATTGAATGTAACATTTAACATAAAACATATAAACATCATGAAATTTGGCATGTAACACACAAAAATCTTATAAGTTTCTAATCAACTATAGTATAGGCTCTAAGGGTCTAATAACCTATCCTATATCCCTATAGTTCATGGTTCTGATACCAATCTGTCACACCCCGACCCGCAGCGGAATAAGAGTCGGGGCATAATTGGGTTATCACCAAAGCTCATGACATTTACTAATATGTTTCATATTTATTAAAGTCAAAGTTACATTTCCAAATATCCAAACATGTCCATACAATACAAAGATAATAAACCAAACATAACAATCCCAAACTCTAAATCATTTTATTCTTCTAGTCCAATCCTATGTGTTCCTGACTGCAGCTGGCTCACCTGTATCATGTGTAAACAAATGGGGGTTTTTGGGTCAACATAAGTTGGCGAGTGAACCTTATTAGATAAACATTTATTAAAGATTTACTTGTTAGTTTATCAATGAAAAATTGTGCATAATCATAAATGAGCAAATGTAAATAATCAAGCAGTGGCAAATAGCAATCACAACTACAACATACAATAATCATATGATAGCATACATGAACATACCAACATCATACGATAAATAACATAAATGAAACTGTGCGATCAAGGCTCAATCAAACGGAGCCGATCGTATTGCATGTACTGAAAATGAAAAATGTCTGTGCGATCAAGGCTCAATCAAACGGAGCCGATCGTATGTGGGCACGCCAGGTTCAACCTCATAATGAAATGGGGAACATGCTCAACGCTCATAATGTAATGGGGAGCGGCGGCCTATGAAATTGCATGTACTGAAAATAATAAATTGCATCCAACAATAACTACACAACAGTTGAAACAAACTGAATACACAAGTTCATGATATGATGTATGCACAATGGTTTAATTATAATATATGTAACAAGACACATGATACACCCCAAAACGTGATTAAAACGGGGAATTTGTAAAGATTCACTCACATTGGGTGCGTTTGAATGGAGATGACGAGATGCGCACGAATCGGGAGAATTAAACAACGAGAATTTCTAACCTAAATAATAACGGAAAAAATATAGCAAATGAGTGGATTTTATTAAGGATGTTAATAGAATTTTTAGATATATTTTCGTGAGTTCAAGGCTATTTTCTATCTTTAAAAATGTTATTTTTAAGTATTTTTAATTGATTTTTAAATTAAATTAAATAAATAAAAATATAAAAAAAAATTGTTTATTTTGCGTTGACCATTGACCGTTGACCGTTGACCTGTTGACCGGTTCGTATGTGAAATTGTTTGCGCAGGGTGAGGCTCGAACCCGAGACCTCCCGTACGCGTGCACGCAGCTCTACCAACTGAGCTACGTGTCTAACCCGAAATAATCTTGTTTTTAATTATATTTATATACTTATTCAGTTTAACCGAAATTCTTTTAATTGCAAAAACATTTTATTCAACAAACCGGTGCCAGTGACGGGTTTCGAACGCGCGACATGTGACTTAGTGTTGCACACAGTCCACCGCTGGACTGTGTGTCTAACCTGGTTAATATCTCGGTTTTTATTATACTTAACAACTAACGAAGTTAACCCGGTTTAGTTTTTAAACAAAAAGGCATTTTATTACATAAGGTGTGCGTGTATCAGGAATCGAACTCGGGACATGCGTATATATTTTGCACACAGTCCACCGCTGGACTGTGTGTCTAACCCGTTCATTTTACAGGTTTTAAATAAACTTATAACTTAACTAACTTCGTCTTCTTCATTCAAATTTCCGACGACTGAATCACTGATCCGTTTCTTGTTTTTACGATTAACAAATATTCTTAAGGCTAAAATGAAATGACAGAGACGGTAATTAGAGGTGAACATACCGATGAACGGTTTATTTCAGAATTCCGGCAATGTGTCGGTCCCTGTTTTTATGCTCTTCAACAGAACAAGACAATTAACCGTTTTTATTAGCTAATCGTGAAATTGAAGTGATCAGCAAATGTTAACAGAGGGTTTGAATGCCCTTACCGATTCTCAGATGAATATAGAGATTTTCAGAATCTTTCCGGCGAACTGAAATTAGCTGAATACGTTGCCTGAATTCGATTTCAATTGAGAGGTTTAAGTTAGAAATAGCCTAACAATTGTTGAACTACAATGATATTGAAAGATTTACCGTTTGAGGATGAATACGGTTTTCCGGCGAATTTTACAGAAAATTCCGGCGAGTTAATTTAGACGTTCTGATGGTCTGAAAATGTGACGAGAGTGAAATGGAGTATTGGTATGACGTTTCTGAGTCGCGAGAGGGGTCTGGAGTTGAAGTAATCTGGACTTGATTCTTTTCGGTTATAAAAACCGGCAATAATGAAACTTGATGTTCAATCACTTCCGAATTGATTAACATCATCGGTTCATCGGTTATAAACGTGAATGTGCGAGTATTCAAACGATTTGACGATTGAATTGCCGATTTCCGTTTCTCAGTTGGCGCAACCGGTTTAACCGAGTTTGTGTATAAATGTTATTTGTTTCCTAGGGATAACAGAAAATAACAAGTGGCGGAGTGATGATGCGAGTGTGTGTTAAGTCGTTGGATTTCAGATCTGGCTGACCCGGGTTCGAGTCCCGGCAGCAACATTTCATTTTTATTTATTTTGTTTTAACTTTTTATCAAATATAATTTTTATAGTTTAGTTTGTTTATTAATTATGTATCATTAAAACCAAAATAACCATAAATACACAACGTGACATTTATAACTTGATATTCGATTACAAAACGGAGCGGGTTTGGAAACCCGTTTTTGACAAATGTTACAGGTAACTACCCGACACACGATTTGGAGTTGGCAGCGGTAGTTTACGCACTGAAGATATGGAGGCATTACTTATATGGGACGAAGTGCATAATCTACTCGGATCATAAAAGCCTCAAATACTTTTTCGAGCAGAAAGATCTTAATATGAGGCAACGGAGATGGCTAGAACTTATCAAAGATTATGATTGGGACATCCTCTATCATCCCGGTAAGGCTAATGTCGTGGCGGACGCACTAAGTAGAAAGGAGTACCCGCCCCCAATTCCGTAGAATCAATGAGAATGATAGTTACACCTAATCTCCTTGAAAGAATACGAGAACCTCAAATCACGTCGTTAGGATGATGCGAGGAAGGAAAGAATTAAAGGATTTGCACACAAGCTAGAAGAAAATGCAAAAGGGATTCAGACAAGGTACGGCCGAATCTGGGTACCTTGGTGTTGTGATGTAAAGGAGTTACTCTTTGAGGAAGCTCATAAGTCACGATACTCGGTTCACCCAGGAGCCATGAAAATGTATCGAGATTTAAAAAAGGTATTTTGGTGTCCACGAATGAAGCGTGATATTGCTAAGTACGTCACGAAATGTTTGACATGTTCACAAGTAAAAGTAGAACATCAAATACCGTACGGGAAGTTGCAACCTTTGGAAATTCCGGTGTGGATGTGGGAGGACGTGACCATGGACCTTGTAACTAAGCTTTCGAAAACGAGGAAGGGGAATGATGCCATATGGGTCATTGTTGATCGTCTTACTAAAAGTGCTCATTTTCTACCTATACGAGAATCATATCCCTCAGAAAGGATGGCGGAAATATTTGTAAATGAAATTATATCCCGTCACGGAGTGCCCGTATCCATTGTGTCGGACCATGATACCCGATTTACCTCTCGTTATTGGCAAAAGTTCCACGAAAGATGGGTACTAAATTACACTTAAGTACCGCTTATCATCCCCAAACAGATGGTCAGTTAGAAAGAACCATCCAAATGCTGGTGGATATGTTAAGGGCATGCGTTATGGATCTTGGAGGAAATTGGGATAAACATCTACCATTAGTGGAATTCTCGTACAACAACAGCTATCACCATAGTATCCAAATGGCACCGTATGAGATGTTGTACGGACGAAAATATAGAACTCCTGTGTGTTGGGAGAGAGATTGGGCAAAGAGAGCTTGCACCGAAGGATGTGGTAGCTAAAACAAATGAGAAAATTGACCTTGTACGAGCTCGTTTGAAGGCGGCACAAGATCGGCAAAAATCATACGCGAACAATAAAAGGCGACTTATTAAATTTCAAGTTGGAGACCATGTTTTTCTGAAAGTCTCCCCATGAAAGAGAAATAATCCGTTTCCGCAAACGGGGAAAGTTGGAACCACGTTATATAGGACCTTTCAGGGTCCTAGCACGGGTCGGTAGAGTAGCTTACCGGATTGAATTGCCCCCTTCGTTAAATGGAATACACAAGACATCTCACGTGTCACAATTGAGAAAATGCCTTGCAGACGAAACAGCACATGTACTTTTAGATGATGTTGAGTTAGACGAACAAATGAATTACATTGAGAAACCGATAGCCATTAAAGACTACAAGGTGAAGTACCTATGCAACAAAGCTATTAAGCAAGTGTTGGTACAATGGCAACATAGGAAGGGATCCGACCTTACTTGGGAGTTAGAGGATGAAATGCGTGAACATTACCCGTCATTATTTGGTACGTACCAAAGTTTCGGGGACGAAACTTTCTTTAAGAGGGGTAGATTTATAACACCCCAAAATCTAATATATATATATATATATATATATTGTGTGTGTGTGTGTGTGTGTGTGTGTGTGACTATGTTAAGATAAGAATGCAAATAAGATTAAACTTAAAAAGAAAAAGGTTTAAGCCAAGAATAATATAAACACCATAATTGAGGGGCCATATATGTATAAGTTGAAAGATTAGTCCATATAATAAAATTAAAACACAAAAACACACACACCAGAGGTGTGTGTGTCGACCAAGCAGAAGAAGAAAAGGGAAAACCCTTGTTCAACACAATTAGCAAAATTGATAAGGGAATTAAAGTTCTAATTGATGCATGAACCGAGAATGTTGATCATCTAAGTATTCTTATCAACAAGTAAGTTAAATTTCAAGATTTGGTGAATTTGATGAAGTGGGTTATGAATAATCTGTGAATTTATAACGAAATTGAGCATGAATGCTAAGTGTTATCAACATGTAGAATCTATATTGTGCTTAATTTAGATCTTATTGATGAATTGGGGTAGAACCCACTTGAATGTTGTAGGATGATGAAGATAGAGAGGATTATGTGAAAAATTAGTATAATGATAATGTTTGAAGTTACATATGATAAGTAATTTTGTTGGATAAATTGTTATAAAACAGAAGTTACAAGGTTATGATGTTGATTTGTGAAGATTTAATGGTTTTGTTAATCAATGCATAAACTAGGAAGAATGTGCTTAATTTACTTGTACACTATGCTCTATTGATGATATGCACACAACATGTTCGATGAAATGGCTTGATTGATTTAGTTATGTTTTGAGATGAACCTTTGTGGATTTAATGTATTTGAATGAACTGGAAGTGAATGTAGTTATTAGCTCCATATTGAATAAAGGAGAATGCATAGTGGTAAATCTATATGAAAGCTAAAAGTGTGAAGTTGTAATATATAGGAGTGAAGAAGGAAGAAGGCACAAGCCAATTCAAGACACAAGCAACGCTAGATCACGGTAAGTTCATACGAACTTCACTTTAGTTAGCTTAATGTAGAATTGGGTATTGATTTCATCTCATTATCATCGATCCATATGTATAGTTTGATAGAACATGATATATGGAATATGTCATATAATAAGAATGACCATATGACGATCCGATGCAAACGGGTCGAAACGGAATGTAATAAGGATGACCGTATGCCGATCCGATGCAAACGGGTCGAAATGGAATGTAATAAGAAGGATTGTGTAATGACCCGATGTAAACGAGTCAAAATAGAATACAATAAGAAGGGTTGAATGATGACCTAATGTGATCAAGCGTAAATAGAAAGTAAAAGAAATAACTAATGATAATGATAACTGGTATAATTACCATATAGTTATAAGTTAGAATCCGAGGTTAGTTTCTAATTATGACCTCACTAACGGGTTAAATAAACAAATGTTGTGTATGATGAAATCTTGATATTTAAAGAATTATACTAATGATGTTTATGTTGAGTTTGATAGGAAAATCCCATCATGGATGACTACGAGCTTGGAATACGAACACACACTTCATCGCCCTCGGCACGCTTCCGGATTAAATGTTGTAAAAGGGTTAAAATACTTTTGTCGTCTTTTGGTCATGATGTTGAAAAACCTTACTCAATATCATGTGTTTATAACTTTATTAAACGTTTTCGGGTTCGTAGTTTGTACAAAATTGTTAAATATGTATGTTTAAATCAAATTACTTTAATGTTGTGAAGAAGTTCAAATTGGTTCGTAAATTATCTGCTTCAATCTCGATTTTGACCTATGGTAAGATTAAGGGGCATAACAATATTGATATTTCTTTAGTCCCTGAGTGGACATTTTTATCTCTTTAAGTCCCTTGCATGGACAGTTTATTTCATTATTTCTAGTATTGTAATTTCTATTTGGAATTTAATGAAGTATTTTTGGAATTTTATATATATGTATTCATCCTCTTCAAGCGAACGTCTCGATTTTACTCGAAATTTATGCTCTGCTATATAATTCCAAAAGACCTTAATGGATTTGATTATGCCAAGTGGCACAGACCACATATTGGCCAAGAAATGATAGTTAAGGATAAAAGGCCTTCTATCAGGATAGTTAAGGGAAGTTATCCTTCTATCCAGAGGTGGTGAACTAGGTTCAGGCCTCTAAGTTGTTAAGGTCCAAAGTGACCGGGACTATTAATCAAACATTAAGGTACTCTTATGTTAACATTAAGGAATGTTCATACTCCTGGTAGTGTGACTTGAGGAACCACACTAGTCGTCTACATGATAGGCCAACGTGCCATAATTTACATCCAAAGTGATGTAGGCCAATGTGCCATATGTTATGTCCAAAGTGACAGGCTGATATGCCAAACGTTATTTCCAAAGTGACATGCTGATATGCCAAATGTTATGTCCAAAGTGACAAGCTGATATGCCATACGTTATGTCCAAAGTGACAGGCTGATATGCCAAACGTTATGTCCAAAGTGACAGGTTGATATGCCATATGTTATATCCAAAGTGACAGGCTGATATGCCAAATGTTATGTCCAAAGTGACAGGCTGATATGCAAAATGTTATGTCCAAAGTGACAGGCTGATATGCCATATGTTATGACCAAAGTGCCAGGCCAGCATGCCGTATTATTATAACCATTAGTTACAAGCCTATGAGTTGTATATATTGTCTAAATGACAATGACAGTTGTGACATTACGATCCACTATCAATAATATATGGACTACGTCAAGATTGTAATTTGCCTTTGATGGTCCTATTAAGACCTAGGCCACCTATAGATATAATAAGCCCAAGAGTTGTTATGTTATTCACACTAGCTTAAATAGGTGATGGATTGTTATATCCAATGTTTAAAGCCAATATGGTTGTTATACCATGGCTAAGAGAAATTTTGTTTGATATTTAGAGCCAAAGCTTGAAAATGGTAAACTCGGACTAGTCACAGAGTAGCCAACGAGAGATTAGCTCTAACAAGGCTGAAAACATGGCCATTAACAATGATGACTTCCAAACTCGCATAGATGCAACTGTGGGAAAGGCCATGGAAAAGCCTATAGAAAAACTTAGGGAGTCGAGTGCTACTCACTCCAGACCAGTATAATTCGCACCATCCTCAGCTCATAAGGAGAGCTCGGTTCACTCTTTTAACGCGAAGAGTGAACCAAGGAAATTAGAAATCGCTGATAGGTCTCGTTCTTTTAAAAACGAATGTACCTATAAATATTTCATCTCTTGCAAACCCCGAGACTTTAATGGGGAAAAGGAGCAGTAGAAGCCTTGAAATGGCTTGATGAGATGGAGACGATTGTAGATATCAGCGGTTGTGCTGAAAAGGATGTGGTAAAATATGTATCACAGTCCTTCAAGGGCGATGCCCTCATTTGGTGGAAGGCAATGGTTCAATATACTGGTAAAATACACTTGTACAGTTTAGGATGGTCCAAGTTTGTGGACCTTGTTAAGGAAACTTACTTCCCACCTCATGAGGTGGAGAAGATAGAGTCAGACTTTCTGACTCTCACAATGAAGAACCTAGATTGTCGAAAGTATGTTTCTGATTTAAATGCCCTGTCTAGGTTAGTTAACTATATGATTACCCCTGAGCCCAAACGCATTGCGCGTTTCATCAATGGGCTAGCGCTAGAAATAAAGGGCATGGTAAAGGCTGCTCAACCTAGTACATATAGGTTCGCTGTTGACCTATCCCTTTCCCTCACCTTAGATTTGGTGAGGCAAAAGTCAGTAAAAAATGAAACTGACGGGAAAAGAAAGCGGGAGGAGGATTACTCCCAAAGATTTAAAAAGAAAGGAAAATTTGGGTTCAAAAGGAACCAAGATAAGTCGGGTGTAACGCCGACATATAGAAATTGTAACCGCAGGCATTGGGGACGATGTAATATTGATCCACAAGATAAACCCTGTGGTATCTGTAAGAAAAAGAGGCATAAGACCCAAGAATGCAAAGATCTTAAGAATGTCATCTGTTACGGCTGTAATGAAAAGGGGCATATGAAGTTAAACTGCCCTAAGAACCCCAGAAATGATGCAAAGCCTGGAGAGGCTAAGAAAGGGAATGCTTGTGTTTTCCAGATGAATGCCAGGGAGGCCGTTAATGACAACAACGTCATAACATGTATATTCCTCATCAATGATGTATATGCTAGAGTTCTTTTCGATTTGGGTGCAGATAAATCTTTTGTTAATCATAAGTTTAGTGAACTATTAAACTTGCCCATAAGAACTCTAGATAAAACATATGAGGAACGTTAGAGACAACATCTTCCGTTCTTGATGGATGCTCTATATCCATTAAGAATCATTCTATCCCCATCACTCTTTTGCCAATGAAATTGGCAGGGTTCGATGTAGTTTTAGGCATGGATTGGTTATCCCATAACCAAGCCCGCATTTCCTGCGATAAGAAACTCATCGAAATTAAAACCCCATCTGGTGAAACGATCACCATCCTTGGAGATTTACACTACGGATTGCCAGACAAGGTATCGTTATTTAAGGCATCCAAGTGTTTAAGGAAAGGATGTGTCATTTATATGGCACAAGTAACTATCAATGAGCCTAAGCCAAGTATTGAAAACCTTCTAGTTATCTCGAAGTATTCCGATGTTTTCCCCGAAGAATTACCTGGCCTACCTCCAGATAGGCAAGTGGAGTTTAGAATTGATATCCTACCTGGATCAGCACCGGTAACCAGAGCTCCATATCGTTTAGCACCGACGGAGATGAAGGAATTGAGATTATAGTTAGATAAACTCTTAGAGAAAGACTTTATTCAGCCGAGTTCCTCGCCTTGGGGAGCCCATATTTTATTCGTAAAGAAGAAAGACGGTTCAATGCGAATGTGCATTGATTACCAAGAGCTGAACAAGTTAACAATTAAGAACTAATATCCTTTACCTAGGATCGATGATTTATTCGACCAAATTTAAGGGGCTAGTTATTTTTCTAAGATTGATTTGAGATCAGGATATCATCAGCTGAAGGTTAGAAATGAGGATGTTCCTAAGACTGCCTTCAGGACTCGATATGGTTATTTTGAATTTCTAGTGATGCCTTTTTGCCTCACAAATGCTCCTGCAGCATTCATGGATCTCATGAATAGAGTCTGCAAACCGTATTTGGATAAGTTTGTCATTGTCTTCATAGACGACATACTTATCTATTCTCGTAATCAAGTTGATCACTAGAAACACCTTCGGTGCATTCTAGAATTGCTAAGGCAATTCTAAGTGTAAATTTTGGCTTAGAGAAGGCAATTTCTTGGACATGTTGTAAGTGAGCGTGGTATCCAAGTGGATCCCGCCAAAATAGAAGCCATAATGAATTGGGAAGTGCCCAAGACCCCATCAGAGATTCATAGTTTTCAAGGATTGGCTGGTTATTACAGGAGGTTCATTGAGAACTTTTCAAGAATAGCCACTCCTTTGACTACCTTAACCCGTAAGAATGTCAAATTTGTTTGGGGTCCGAAACAACAAGAATCCTTTGAGATTCTAAAACACAAGTTGAGCAATGCTCTTGTGTTATCTCTACCTGAGGGTATTGAGGATTTTGTAGTCTATTGTGATGCTTCGCACACTTGCATGGGTTGTGTGCTAATGCAAAAAGGCAAGGTAATTGCTTATGCATCATGACAGTTAGTGCACGAAAGGAACTACACCACCCATGATTTGGAATTGGGTGCCGTTGTATTTGCACTAAAGCTATGGAGACATTACTTGTATGGCACAAAGTGTATTATATACACTGACCATAAGAGCCTCCAATATCTGTTCAATCAGAAAGAATTGAACATGCGACAGCACCATTGGATGGAAACACTTAATGATTATGATTGTGAAATTCGCTATCATCCCGGCAAGGCAAATGTCATTGCTGACGCCTTAAGTCGCAAGGAAAGAATTAAGCCCATTAGGATTAATGTAAAAAGCATTGAGCTTAAAAATAGCTTGAATGAGAAGCTATTAGATGCACAAAAGCAAGCCCTATTAGAGGCTAACATTCCTAATGAGGGATTAGGCGGAACTGTTGATCAATTAACGCCTGGAAAAGATGGAATCCTTAGATTTAATGGAAGGATCTGGGTTCCAGTCTTTGGGGGACTTAGAGATCTAATCCTCTAGGAAGCACACAATACGAGATACTCAGTTCACCCTGGAGGTGACACAATGTATCAGGATCTGAAAAAGAATTATTGGTATATGGGTTTGAAGAAATCCATAGCCACTTATGTAGCTAAGTGTTTGACGTGTTCGCAAGTTAAAGCTGAACATCAGAAACCGTCAGGACTTTTACAACAATTGGAAATTCTCACCTGGAAATGGGAAATGGTAACTATGGACTTGATTACCAAGTTACCTAAGACCAAACGTGGTAATGACACGATTTGGGTCATTGTAGATAGGCTGACCAAGTCAGCGCATTTTTTGCCAATTAAGGAAACGTATAATTCAGACAAATTGGCTAAGTTGTATGTGGACAAGATTGTGTCCCTACACGGTGTGCCGGTATCTATTGTATCTGACAGAGATACTAGATATACCTCTCATTTTTGGAAAAGTTTCCAACAATCTTTAGGCACAAGTTTAAACTTTAGTACGACTTACCACCCGCAGACTGATGGTCAAAGTGAGCGTACTATCCAGACTTTGGAAGACATGCTTGGGCATGTGTGATTGATTTAGGTGGAAGTTGGGATGACCACTTAGCCCTAATAGAATTCTCCTATAACAATAGTTATCATACGAGCATCAAGGCTACTCCTTACGAGGCCTTGTATGGAAGAAAGTGTCAAACGCCTGTGTGCTGGCAGAAGTTGGGGAAGCCCAACTATCAGGACTTGATCGTCTTGGAGACCACAGAAAAGATTGTGCAAATCCGTGATCGTCTCAAGGCTGCCCGTGATAGGCAGAAGAGTTATGCTGACAAGAGGCGTAAACCTCTCAAGTTCCAAGTAGGGGACAAAGTCATGCTGAAAGTATCACCTTGGAAAGGTGTAATGAGATTTGAAAAGAAGGGCAAGTTAAGCCCAAGATATATAGGACCATTCGAGATAGTCGAATGTGTCGGCACTGTAGCTTATAAGCTCAAGCTGCCAGAGGAGCTTAGTGGAATCCATGATGTATTCCACATATCTAACCTTAAGAAATGTCTAGCCGATGAGTCGCTAGCAATGTCGCACAAAGATGTGCAAATAGATGAAAACCTGAGGTTCATTGAGAAACCAATTTCGATCGAGGATCGACAGGTTAAGAAGCTCCGAAGGAAATTAATACCTATAGTAAAGGTTAAGTGGGAGACCTTCAGAGATCCCGAGTATACATGGGAGGTTGAGTCCACTATGAGACAAAAATACCCCCATCTTTTTGAATAAAATCTCGAGGTCGAGATTTCTATTAAGGGGGTGAGGATGTAACACCTCGTAAAATCGTGTCAAATAGTATAGCGACACGTGTTGTAGTTTTTAAGTCTATTAAAGACTAATAAAGGACTCAAGGTGTCAACATGCTCAAACTAAGCCTTTGAGTGACTGTCTGATGTCAACATGCATAAACGTAAGCCTCTGAGTAACTGATACGTCAACATGCTTAAAACAACAGCCTCCGAGTGAGTGATATGTCAACATGCTTAATCATTAGCCTCTGAGTGACTGATATGTCAACATGCTTAAACTTGGCCTCTGAGTGACTGATATGTCAACATGCCCAACCTCTGAGTGACACTTGTGTCAACCTGCTTATAGTGGGCCTCTGAGTGATCCTTTACGAAGTCCTAACTCTCATATGTCCAATTTTGTTGGACGAGAGGAATTAAATCTGTGAAAATGTGAAAGTTGGATATTGGAGGGGTTAAAAGTGTCAACATGTTAATTTATACATCTGAGTGACCTTTTAACGAACCGAGAGCTCGACAACGCCCAGGCATAATCCCGGGTACGCCAAGTATTGGCTACGGAGGGCTAAAAACGCTAAAAAGGTGTTTTAGGAAGGTTTAAGAGGATTTAATAAGTTGAGTGGCAAAAAGTGTCAAATTCTGAAACTGGCCATGGGGCGCTCGCGGGGCGCGAGAGGCAAGGCTTGTGCCTCTCGCGAGGCGCGAGAGGCCCGTGTCTGTAGAAAATTTGCTTGGCCTCCACACAAATTGCCAAAAACCATTTGATTCGAAACCATGGTCTTCCAAACTGCTATGCCACGTTTTAGGACACTTGTAAGCTTCCTCTTACACCCCTTAACACCTGGCATCACCTCCTTCAAGCTCTCTAACTATAAATAGGTGCCAAGGTTCACCATTTGAACTTTCACCTTTCTCATTCACAACTCTATCTCCCTCCTCTGGAAGTTCCTAACTGAAAGGAGCATCCAACTTAGTTTTATTGCATTCTAGGAACCTCTTGTAAATGTTCCTTGCTCTAGCATTTTCGTTTATAGGCTTTTATAGCCAAAAGTCAAGCGTTTTACGGAAAACGCCTTGACTTTCGATTAAGACCATTATTGTTCGTAATGAACATGGCTAAGTGATCATCATAAGGTAGGTGTTAGTCCCTATAAAGGGCACCTCCTGAAGATCACGTTTGCTAGACCAATTGACGGGTCAAAGTTATGATATTAAAAAGTCAAACAGGCCATTTTTCGGAAAAATCATAAATTGATCTCATATATGTTATGAAACCTGTTTTGACACTTAAACAAGTTGGTAATAATTATTAGAACATGTAAGAACATGTTCGCCTCGTCAATTTAAGTTCTAGGGTCGGTTCGCAACCGAAAGTCGCGAAGTTTGACTTCTGCTTTGACTTTCGATTCTGACCCGATTTAGATTAGTTAGATACTGATCTAAAGTTGCATTATGATCGTAATTTAATTTAGCATAACCCCCTGAGGTTATATTACATGATCATAATCAGAATCTGAGTTTATGCACAAGTTCCGTAATTATGCCATTTTGACTAAAATGCCATTTTGCATAAGAGTTTTAATAATAATGAACATGAAAATGAGTTTCCTACTGATGTAATATTATAAGTAGGATCATTTGGAATGTCAAACCAGATTATAAACTGAGTTTATGAACAAGTCCTTGTATCATGTCGATAAATGACGATAAGACCCTTGTGGCTTATAAAATGGTTTTAATCACATCTTTTCAAAGTAAATCTTTTATCTACTGATATCTTATATAAAATAACTTATCTAAGACATGTTAACCTTATCTTAACATCAGTTTCATTAAACATCACACAAATCGTCATTTTACGACATAAGCGTCGTTTCGCCGCATAGTATGGTTTTAAAACCATATGTACCAACCAAGACTTATTACCTACTGATTTTTAAAACTTATTTTAAATATTTTTGCAATAGGTACATGATACAAACTCATAATCCCAAATAATTTATAAAATATGTGTAACATGACCAAAATGCCCCTTCGGTGCATAGTTTGGTCATAAAAGATAAATTACATATATAATTAATATCCTACTGATATTATATCATAAATAAGTTATTTTTCCAGAATACTTATAGATATAACATCAAATTATATTCAAGTTCCTTTTATACGATGTGAAATTACCGAAATGCCCTTATAAGGCACAGTTTCACTTTAAAACCATAACGGGCATAAAAGTTGATATCCCACTGATATTACAACTTAGTTAAAGTGTAATGACACATAGAAATTTTCCATGACTTATCCGGTTACCCGATATCGCTGATATGCGTACGGTTAAGCATATGTAACTAGTTTACAAAAATTAACCGAAACGGGTCTAACCTTGTCATTTAAGTCTCATAATCCAGAATGTTCATAGTTTATCCATATTACACAAATCAAAGTACTTGTTGGGATTAAACTATATTCTATCCAATCATCGTTTAATCTAGCGTTATACGTTTTGATCAAGTACGCTAGTCGGTCTAAGTCTATGACTTAAATAAGACCGTTAGTATTTAATTGGTTAGTTTATGCCATAATCCAGACTAGAGACTTGCCGATAAATGCTATCTGCACTTAGTACTTTTGTGTACGGCTGAGTTATTAAATTAAAAGAAGACTAGCTCAGGTAAATAATCTCAACTTATTTCCCCTATACGGGCTTGGGTTACGGTAAATTATTACCGCTTTGTCGGAAATAGGATCAATCGAATGTCGGATTGTGGCTAGTAAATCCGCATATTCTGTTTTAATCAGTTTTGTTTGATAACTTAAACATCAGGGATTAACTACCGTGTCCTGGATATCCTCGACTCATTACAATAGACAATGGTCACGACCTTAGCGCGGGTGTAGGCATACACCCGATAGACGCTAAAATGCATTGCCCACAAAGTTGGGAAGAATTGACTCCTTCGTGAGTCCAAAGTGGTGTGTACGTTAATCATGTCTCGGTTTTCGCACTGGGCCCTGTATGTATGGACAAACATGTAGATATGTTAACAATGTTGCAACGTCAACTTTCCCAAGTTATAAAAGATTTTGTGCTGATATGCACTTCAAACATATTTGTAAATGTTTTCAAAATGAGTCAGTTGGGTGTATTTACCAGCGAAAGCTGGCGTATTTTCAAAAGACTAAGCTTGCAGGTACAATACGAAAGAGGCTGGAAGTGATCGGTGGTGATAAGAGGATCTTGCAAATCCTAGATCTACCTAAAGTCTGTTTTACATTCTTTCTTTGTACGATTTATGATCCGCCTGTGGATCTTCTATTATGAGCCTGTATATTATTTTGTATTTCGAACATTTGGTTTGTAATAGTAATTTAAATCCAAGACTTCCGTTGTGCTGTGTTTAATCGTCTATAATATTATCAACCTACGTCACGATATTCTCTACCCGAGCTCACTGGTGTTTGATTGGCTGTGGAAAGCCGGGGTGTGACAGTATAGTTTTTTTAGGGGGTGAGGTGGGGTTTAGGTTTTTAGGTGGTGGTGGGGTGGGGATTAATCATTTGTTTTGGGTTTATTTTGTTTGTATTCACATTAGTTCTTAAGTTCTATCTTTAAAGTTGGTCCTCGCATGAACCCTAGAATATATGTACATAAACACATCCGTACAAACGTAGATGAAAATATTATGAACACATCCGTAAAAAAATTGTCGAGTCGGTAGTTTTGACTGATGCAAGTTTTTTTACGCGCTGGTGTAAATTTTCTACGAAGATAAATATTTTTTTACGCCTTATGTAATTGTGGGTATGCAACATTTTTTTATTTTTTTGAAAAAAGTGATTTTTTATGACTTTTGAGAAAAAAACCGAAAAAACCTTTTGGATGTCATAGTTCTCACGGTTTTCACAACTTAAAATGGTTCTCATTTTAACTCATCCATATATATATATATATATATATATATATATATATATATATATATATATTATATATATATATATATATATATATAACAAGTCTTCTACAACTATATAGAAACTTAATAAAATATGATAGAGCCCAACTTACAAGTTACAACGTATTTATTTGTCTACATTTCGTTGTGTAAAGAGTTACATATTCTAAAAAGTTTTATCTACATCATGATGTATTTTTTATCTACGCTTTGTAGTGTAAAATCAAACCCAACTCAGGACGCATATGTTTACGCTTCTTTGAGTAAGATAGAACTGAATTCACTGTCTCAAAATGACCTTCCCACTGAACCCCATGAAAAAAAATCAACATGAAAAAATATTTGGGTAGGAGCCCTTTTTGGTTTACTAGTTCAGTGTCAAAAGGCGCACGGTTCATAAAAGAACGGTGTAGAACCACCGAACAGAACCTTGGAGTGATCTGGTTCCAGTCCGATAGGTGGGTGTTACTCTCCATTTATCAAAACATTGTTCAACTTGAAAGTATATAAAATTGTTCATTAAACGTTTCATAATTGAAAGTAAAAAAACAAAAAGAGCATTAGTTAACATTTTTATAATATGTTTATTATTTATTAATATCATCATCATAACACAGGCCACCAGCCACTCCCTCAAACTTTCTCACCAACTCACATCTAGAAGCATTCATAAGGTCACTCTTCTCTCACATCCCTCAGCCTTTCCACCACATAGTCAAGATATCTATACATACATATATATATATATGTACAACATATGTATTTATAGTCTCCATAGATGAACTAAAGCTTAAATTTTCTTTACAAGCCCACAAAAAAACAACCAACAAAAATCAGGATTAAAAGCTGAAAAGCACAAAAAAATGGGAAGATCACCTTGTTGTGAAAAAGCACATACAAACAAAGGAGCATGGACCAAAGAAGAAGATGATCGGTTAATTGCTTACATAAGGGCTCACGGCGAAGGCTGCTGGCGGTCACTCCCCAAGGCTGCCGGACTCCTCCGCTGCGGCAAGAGCTGCCGTCTCCGGTGGATCAATTACCTTCGCCCTGACCTCAAACGTGGCAACTTTACTGAAGATGAAGATGATCTCATCATCAAGTTACATAGCCTTCTTGGTAACAAGTATGTTCATTTCATCAAGATTCTTTAATTTTCTGTAGAAAAATAATTATCAATTTTATTTATTTTAATAATTAAACTAATAGTTTTGTTTACATCGAGATAGGTGATAAACGGGCAGCAAGCTGCGCCGCTACCACTTTTTGAACAGCAAAACTAAGACTTTTAAAAATTACGTCAATTTATATCATCTTATATGAAAAATACTTTTATAAAATATAGGTGGTCTTTGATTGCTGGAAGATTACCGGGGAGAACAGATAACGAGATAAAGAATTACTGGAATACCCATATCCGAAGAAAACTTTTAAATCAAGGAATTGATCCAGCGACACACCGGCCGATGAATGAAAATCCTTCCGCTACGAATAACAATAACGATAATTCAGTACTAGATATCGCAGTCACCACCACCACAACTACCATATCTTTTTCTAAGGCTACTCCAACTATTCATCCTTTAGTTAAAGAAGTGGAGGATGAAGCCAAACATAATATTGATGGTGAAAACAACACAGTTATAATGGTAAACCAGCAGTTATCAGAGGTTCAAGAAAGATGCCTGGATTTAAATCTAGAGTTGAGAATTAATCCACCTCATCATCGTCGTCAAAACAAAAGCTCATCATCATCCTCATCTTCATCATCATCATATATGCTACCACAAGTTCAATACCACAATCATCATCATGATCAACATCAGCCACTAAAGACAGGTGGCAGAAGATCTAGTGTTGCTAGTGGTACTACTATATGCTTTACATGCAGTTTAGGTGTAGAGACAAACAAGCAGTGCAGTTGTGCCTCCAGTCTCAATGGTACAAACAGCAGCAGCACTGGTTATGATTTCCTAGGTTTGAAAACCGGTGTTTTGGACTATAGAAGCTTAGAGATGAAATGAATCCTCAATTGCTTTTTAGTTTTAAATATTATGTATGAATTTACTCAAAAACAAATTTGAAAAAAGGTATATTTCTGTATTTTTTTTTTCCTTTTGTCTTTGATTTGTAAAATTATGATATAGTATATTGATATGATTATCATGAGGATTTTGTTTGTTGATACGATATATTTTAGGTGATTATCTTTTTGCAACATGACCCAGATGCAATTACTTAATTCAAAATTACATGTAAATCATTCAGTAAAATAGAACTTTAACCAATGATAAAGGCATTTTGTCCCACTAGAATAAAAGGTAAGCATAGGTCACATTGTTACCTTGGATAGATGGCAATTACAAGTAGATTAACATTATCATCAGTAGAAGTCCAATGTACGATACAGAAAAGTTGAGATATAGGACCATGTGCCTACCTAATTCTCTTTTGTTTATACCGGGCCAACCATCTTTTTGATAATTAAATAGAGGAAAGTGTAATTTGTTAGAATTTGGTTTAATCCATTAGTCGAACATTAGTTTGATTGTGTGGTCCAAGGGTAAAACAGTCATATCCTAAACCTTTGATTTTATTATTATTATTATTATTATTATTATTACCGCTCATGACCAATCACCTTCATCATCCCCACTACCTTCATCATCACCACCACCCACTACCTGCACAACATACCTAAAAATCCATCTAGATTATATTCTTCTCTATCTTTAATATGTTTTTTTTATATTTTCACTTTTAACAGTTGATTTGTTGGTTTTATTCTACTGGGTGAATAGTAGTAGCTCAACTAAAGATGCATCTTCAACAATCACGTTTTTCTCCGTCATCTTCACCGGCACCGATAAAAGCATCATCCACCTCATCAATGGCTAGTCAATTTGCTCTTTCTACGTCTTCGTGTGTTCCTCCGACGCGGTTATAAGTTCCTCAGGTGATATATATATATATATATATATATATATAGGTGAAAGATAAAACGAAAACTCACTTGAGTTAAGAAAACTCAAGAAAACCTTATGTAACATTTTTATTTTTTTCTAAAAAAATAGAAAATAGAAGAATGTAACATTAATGTACTTGAACATTTTTATAAACAAAAATGTAAAAAGCGCCTACTTGTTTTTTAAAAGAAATGTTAAAAATGTGTATGTTATATTTTTTAGACATTTATATTATGTAACATGAAATTTTTTACATTTTTTTAAAAATACACTACTCGGCGTTGTTTTATGTTTCTTTTATAAAAATGTTCAAATATATGTATGTTACATTTCCTATTTTTTTTAGAAAAAAATAAAAATGTTATATGGGGTTTTTACAAAGGTTTTTTAAGTTTTCTCAACTCAAATGAATTTTCGTTTTATCCTTCCCCGATATATATACAAAGGGATGGGTTAAAATGAGAACAACCTTAAGTTGTGAGAACCGCGAGAACCATGTCATCCAAAAAGTTTTTCCGAATTTTTTTCTCAAGAATAATAAAAAAATCACTTTTTTCAGCAAAAAAAAATTAATGACGCATACACACATTTACATGAGGCATAAAAAGAATTATTTATCTTCGTACAAAATATATACTAGCGCGTAAAATAACTTGCATTATTCAAAACAATCTACTCGACAATTTCTTTTTACTTTTTTTACAGATGTGCTTATAATATTTTCACCTATGTTTATGAAAAAAAAAATTGTTCCAACTCGCGTTGGAAGAAAAAGTTCTCACGGTTCTCACAACTCGTGGTGGTTCTCATTTGAACCGAGCTCTATATATATAGGGTGGGGTTGGAGAACTGAGTGAACACATTCTGGCCATTGATTTACACACGTGTGTGGGTAGGATTTCCTCATCAAGTGGTAAATACACTAGTCTATTTTATCATCAAATACTGGCCATTGATTTACACATGTGTATGGTTAGGATTAGTTCGCTCAGTTCACAAATACACTAGTGTTTACTTTTGAACCTAATCCTATATATATATATATATATATATATATATATATATATATATATATATATATATATATATATATATATATAAAGAAACCAGATCAGGAGAAAACGGTTGGAAGTGTAAAAACGATGAAAACGGATCATGGTCGAACACGTGGCAGGGGCGCTAGGGGCATGATTGTTATTGTTCACGTTCCTCTAAATAAGTCGCGTTATACGCAACAAATATGTCGTTTTGTTCTTTATGCTTGTTTCAATGTGTAACACCCCGACTACGTAAAACAACGAACCGTGACGGAAACGTCGGGGAGTCATGTCACAGAACTATTGTTTCACAACTCATGGAATTTAAAATTTTGTTTTATTAAGTTAAATGTTTACATTTTCATGGGATAAACATAAACAACAAATAAATAAATTCTCTTTCATGTTTTAAGGCACTAAGGCCCGCGTCCATTCCTACGTGAAACATGCATCATATTATCAAGCATTGACTCCTGAAACATATGTGAAAAGAGAGTCACCATAAAAATACCGGTGAGTACATAGGTTTTGTGAGTGTGTCAAATTCGTGGCTTTGTATACATATTGCAACACCTCGTCCGACTACAAGAGTCATTAAATGAAAACCTCGTATCAAAAGTGTTTGATATTGTAATACAATTAACCAACTAAAACAAGTAGGTTAGAGTTGTGAAAACCTTATAGCCTTGAATCTTGACCAAAACGTTTCTTTTGTAAAAACCTTGCAATAAATTGATTCAAAAGAAAACTTCGTATGGTTTATATCTTTAAGTGAAAATCATTGCGTGTCATTGTTCAAAACCATTTGTTCGTGTTATAAACCATCGTCCGTGTTATAAATTAATCATCTGTGTCATAAAACAATTGTCCATATCATAAACAAATCGTCCGTGTTTTGAATTATGAAAACTTTTGATCGTTCTTTAATGAATACATTCCAACCTGTGTTGACTATATCATCAAAGGGTATCTTTAATAGACCACCAAAGGGTCTCTTTAACTAGACTAACAAATCACAAATGATTTTTTAATCAGAAACAGTTTCTGCCTTACCCAAACTTCCACCAAATCCAGTGAACAGTCCGATAATGGGATTGTCAGTCCTATGGTACCATAACATACTACTGGTCGGCTCGGCCAAAGCTAATGAATGTCATTCGTGTTATGTTTAACGCATCAGCAAGTTGTTCACATTATTGAAATCGTATTGTTTTATATATAAACTATAGACATTGTTTTTGAAAACTTGAAAATGATTTCACACATATGAGTCACCCCAAAAAAAATTGTAAAACGTAAAAGAGGGGTATGTACTCACTTTGAAAATCATTTTGTATATATAAACCATGTATATTGTTTTGAAATCTTGAAAATAATTATAGGCACATATGAATCACCCCAAAACATTTAGAAAATGTAAAAGAGGGGAACTATGTACTCACTTGGGATTGCGAAAGTGTTCTTGATCAATGGAATAAACAAAGCTCAAACGTGTCCTAATGTGTCAGATAAATATGTTAGCGTGTCAGGACTACAATCGGTAGATCGGATAGAATGAAGTCTTATAAACTAAACGAGTGTTGAAACTCATGTGATATGGTCTAACAAACTTAACATTCTAATTTGGAAAGTTCCTAAGTGCTTTTGATCCATTATGACTCATTAAGGTAGTTTATGCTACTTTAATTGGTCATTAGCGTAAATGCGTGATCAGATGGTTAAACATGTCCTATGATAAGTCTTAAATGCCTAAACATGTTTGAAAATGTTATAACATCAGTTTATATTTCAAAATTTTGGTTACATGTGTTTAAAATGGATTTATGTACAAAAGGGCATTTTGGTCATCATTTCTTTAAAGAACATAGAAGTAACTTATCATAACACTAACCAAACGACGTGACCATAAGGTATAACCTCGGTAGGTTATTCCCTATACAACTATGGTCACAAATATGTGTTTGGTCGGATTCGAAAGTCAAAGCGGTGGTCAAGACCGCTCGACTTACGACCCTAAATAAGCACTAAACTAGAAGTTATGAGTTAGACATGTCAAAATATGTCTAACTAAGTTCATAAAACTGATTTGGTATCAAAATTTGGTGTTTTGATACCCGAAAATAGTTTCGTCCTAAAATGCACATCATGCGCATTTTTGACCGAAACTTTGACTCGTCACTTCGACTAGTAAACGTGGTAATCAGAATGTGAAATGTTAGGGATTATAACCTTCATGATTACGATCACGTTGAAAAGTTCAATGAACTTTGACTTGACCAAATATGATCAGAACAAAAAGTCAATCAGGAAGCCAAACTGTTTGACTTTTAGCTCTAAATAGCTAAAATAATGAAAGAAATAGGAAGAGTACTTACTCGTGTTGCAGAACACTTTCAGAACTCAAGATAGGAGGCTTCCAAAGGCTGGAAACAAGTTACAAGATGGATAGAAAGAAGAACTTCACACATTGCTTTGAAGTGTTTTGAAATTGTGTGAAAAAAATGGAAGAATCATGGGGTATTTATAGTATTTTAGGATTAAGAAGGTGATGACAAGTGTTCTCAAGTGTGGATTAGTGTCCTAGCATGTGTCAACACCAAATTAAGTGTGGCAAAATGAGTGCTAGGTATCAAAAATTGGAGATAGGTGGCAAACTTAGTGAAGAAGCAAAAATTTTTATTATTTTTTTGACATTTTTGGCCCTTGGACTTGTATTTTCACTTGTTTGCCATTTTTAACCCCTTTAACCTAATATTTAGGTTATATAAAAGTTTTAAGACATGTGTAACTTGGATTACACCCAAAAATGTTGTGGATGTCGGTTCGTTCGGTTGTACGGTTACGCGTTTTGCAAAATTGCGTAAAACGCTTTAACGAACACGAAAATGATCGAAATTATGCACGATTGACATTTTTGCATTCTCATAAATAAAATACAAGATTCTATTGACTACAAAAATATTTGGATTGATAAACATGGTTCGTATGTTGAATACGGACCAACAAACTTTTGCAGTTTGACGAAAATAGTCCCTGGACTTGTATAAGCGTGTTTTTGTCATATCTAACCCTTCAAAACTTATATCTAAGTTATGTAAAGGGTATTTAGGGTATGTATAGCTTATGTACTTTTTTGGAGTGTACGTCGCATTAAACTGACTGCGTTTGAGTGTCAGTTAACGAATTACTTCCACAAAATTTTGAGGGTTTGAAATCGTGTAAGAAATTAAAATTGTGCAAATGTCTTAGATAATTATACAAATTTCAGAAATAAAACACAGGGTTTCATTGAATACGAAATTGTTTAATTGTACAATGATTGAAAAGGCATAAATGTCACAAAATGGCCTTTCTTTAAAGTAATATTTGAAAATGATGTTTATGTTTCAATTGCCTTCTTCATATATCATTTTTGTGGATAACATGTAATTTGAATGGTACATAATAAACCATAGAAGATCGCACACACATAAACGCAAAGAAAAAGAACACTTTTCAGTAAATAAAATAGGTGAGGATAAACTCAATAAAATTTTGCTCAATGAGATGGACAAAATCCTCACTTATGAAATTTGTCCAACACATTGAGTGAAACTTTATTGAGAACAAAACTTAACCTTCAAGAAACGACATTTTCCATGTGTGGTTTTTGAACTTTCTGGCGTTTTAAACTGAATGGTATTTAGTAAATGATGGCGTTTGTTTATATAAGATGTTTTTGGCGCGTAGTTTAGGCGGCAATTTACTATAATAAATGTTAGTAATAAAGTTTCCATCATTTCAGTTACTGTTTGTAGTTACTGTTTATTTAGTTTTATCTGTTAAAGCTGTAGGGCGTCCCATCATTAAGTTTGGTGTTTTGTATGAATGGCGTTTTAGATAAAGATGGCAAAATACAACTAATTAACTTTTGTAAGGCAAAATAATGTTATCGTGTTTTGAAACACATATTACTTTTTTGTGCATAACATATGATTAAAGGAAATTATTATAGTTTTTGTGTTTGGTGTTTTTGGCATTTTGGCGTTTATAATAATTAGAGAGATAAAGTATCTTATTACTAGAAAAGTATACAACAAACCACAAAATGACACAAAAAAAGAAAAAATTTAAAACTTCTCATCCAATTTCTCATCCAAATCTTCACTGCCATCGGTCTATATTTTTCATCCAAATCTTCACTGTCATCAGTCTCTTCTTCTTGAAGATTTTGTCCCCGGAACTTTTGAATTGCTTAGATAGATGCCAAATCCTACACAGCTGGATGCCCGACTCTAGACGAAGCTGATTCGTGGGTTTTTGTTGTTGTTAAATGCTGATTCGTGGGTTTTTTGTTGTTGTCAAATGTTGATTCGTGGGTTTTTTGTTGTTGTTAAACCCTCGTTTCTTTGTCTTCATCTTGCTCTTCATTGTTATCTTCATCCCACTTTTCATTGTTATCTTCTCATCCAAATCTTCACTATCATTAGTCTCTTCTTAACCGAAGATTTTTATCCATCTTATTCAGCAAAATCTTATTGAGTTAATCCTCACTTTAAGAATGTTGTCCAACCTATTCAGTGAAACTTTATTAAGAACAAAACTGAATCTCCAAAAAACGATGTTTGCCATCTGTGGTTTTTGAACTTTTTGCCGTTATAATTTGGATGGTATTCAGTAAAATATAGCATTTGTTTTTTGTGCGATCAATGGAAGGTCCTGAGACGTTGTTTATATAGATGTTTTGGTGTGTAATTTAGGCGGGAATTTTTTATAATAAATGTTAGTAATAGAGTTTTCATCGTTTCAGTATGTTAAAGCTGAAAGGCGTCCCATCATTAAGTTTGTCATTTCGTATGAATGGCGTTTTAGATAAAGAAGACAAAATACAACTAATTAACTTTTCTAAGGCAAAATAATGTTATGGCGTTTTAGATAAAGAAGGCAAAATACAATTAATGAACTTTTGGTATTTGGCGTTTGTGGCATTTTGGCGTTTTATATCTAATTAGAGAAATAAAGTATGTTATTAGCGGAAAAGTACATAAAATGACACACAAAAAAAAAGAAAAAATATTAAAACTCCTCGTCAGAAGGGATTTCGTCTGAGAAGTATCCATCGCTCCCATCATCTTTTTCTTCGAATTCTTCATCCAATTTCTCATCCAACTCTTCACTTTCATCAGTCTCTTCTCCTTGAAGATTTTGATACCTCCATATGAACATGTCATGCAACAACGCCAATTTTAGGGTCATGTCTGTGTTCAAACATGTTGCGTTGTTTAACTCCTCTAGGAACCCAAGACTCTGTTTGGTCATGATGTTTTCAACCGTGTAGTCTTCCTGCTCCCCGTTGTCACATACAATAGTCACTATGTCAGTGTCTTTATCAATATGGTGTTTCATCTGGAAGGGACTGATGTGTATGGCTTGTTGTTTAAGGCCGGAATTTTAATGGCGGTTTACTCATGAATTTGGTGTTTTGTATTAGAGTCGTAAAAAGACCATTTTAGCCTTAATGAAGCGCGTGCACGTAATAAAGTTAATGTTATTTACAAAAACGTCTCCGTGCCAATTGTCACACCCTGACCCGCAGCGGAAATGGTAGTCAGGGCATGATTGGGTTTTCATCAAAGCTCATGACATTTACTATAAAGTTTCATATTTATTATTTCTCTTTAAAGAAAAAGTTACAATAAACATACAAATACATCATGCTCAAATACATTTTCATTCAAATTACAAACTAGAGTACAATTACAAAGGAAAACAAAACTAAACGTTCATTCCAAGGCATTTAACTTGTTTATTCTTCTAGGCCATCCTATGTGTTTCTTTTCTCAACCGGATCACCTGTATCATGTGTAAAATAGGATTTTGGGTCAACAAAAGTTGGCGAGTGAAACTTATTTAAACATTTGAAACGATTAGTTATGTTGGTTATTTGAATAAAATTGTGCATAACCAAATATGAATAAACGTAAATGTAATTTAAATCACAAAACACATAATATCAAACAATGCACAAGCACACACACCAAATGATGAACAATGAGATCAAGGCTCAATCAAACGGACCCGATCAAATGAGGCACCTGATGCTCAACTCGTCTCCCACGAGGAACTGATGGGCCTAATGAATGATTTGCACACAACTTGACAAGAATGTAAACACGTATCACAACAAACAATATTTACATCATAAGTTTAGGTCATATAATGGTAATAGCACAAGTTTGAATAAACGAAATAATTAAAGCGACACATGATACACCCCAAAACATGAATAAAAAGGGGAATTTTTAAGGATTCACTCACAGTGGGTGCGTTTCCTGGATGACGATGAATGCGCACGAATTTTAGGATTTGATCGACGAGGAAAACTAACCTAAAATTAATAACGAAATGGTTCAGTAAATAAATGGATTTTATTTGAGATTAGTAATTTTAATTCATAACCTTAATAGGATTTTTAGATTTATTTTTGTGAGTTTAAGGACATTTTCTAACTTTAAAAATATTATTTTTAAGTATTTTTAAATAATTTTCTGATTAAATAAATAAAAAAAGAAATAAAAAATGTTGACTTTTGACCATGTTGACCGTTGACCGTTGATCGGTCGGACTGTGTTTATTCTATGCGCTGAGTGAGGTTCGAACTCGTGACCTTCCGTATACGTGCACGCAGCTCTACCAACTGAGCTACGTGTCTAACCCGAAATAATCTCGTATTTAATTATATTTATATACTATTTAGATTAAACTATATTCTGATTTAACAAAATGATTTGTATATTATAGAGACAGGGTCATGGAACCGGCTCGAACTCACGACCTTTGCTTCGTGTGTGCACACACAGCCCGACCAATTGGGCTGTGTGTTTAACCCGTTGGATATAAGATTTTTATTTCTTTTATATACTTATTGTCAAGTTTCATATTTGAGTTTTATAAAAAGGTTTGAATATTGTGACGAATTGAAACAAGAACAGAATCGAACCCGGGACATGCTTATTGTTTTTGCACACAGTCCACCACTGGACTGTGTGTCTAACCCGGTTATTATTCCGGTTTTAATTTTACATATAAACTGTTTAAATCTTCATCATAATAACAGAATGATGTTAAACCCAAATGTTTTGATTTATTTAGCAATTCTCTTGTTAATTCCTAAATGACTACACATGAGATTAATAAGAATGAAAGAATATAGATGAAAGGTATACCGAACAGAGATACTCTGGTTCTCCGGCGGACTTCCGATTTGTCGCAGATTTTTCCGGCGAGAGTTTCCGGCTGGCGCAGCAGCTTTCCGGCGGTCAAGACTTCGATCAGAGAGAATTTTCGTGAGTTTTCGAAAGGATTGAGCGAGTCTTTTTGTGGCGTGTGCATCGGTATTTATAGTGAATCCTAATCATAGGATTTCCGTTTCGAAGCTCAATTCACGGGTTGATGATTTAAACGGTTTGGAGTTTCAATTCGGTTTTGATTTCAGAATCGTAACTGTTTTCCGTTAACCAGATTTTGAGCTTGACTGAGATGGCGGTTTCAGTCAAGATTCAAACAGGTGATATGCGAGTTTTAATATAAAACTAATTTGGTTTCAATTTTATTCATGAATGTGTGTGTAGTGTAGTGGTGAAGTCTGTGTGTGTATAACTGGGAGACCCGGGTTCGAAACCCGGCTACCCCATTCTGTTGCTTTATTTAATTTTTCATTAATTATTATTTTTATTAATTGTGGTCTTTAATCTTTAAAATATTTATTAATTATGTATTATTTTAAATAACCGACACGTTAAATACGCAACGAATTTTTAACTGAATATTTGAAATACGGAACGAACTTTTAGCTGAATATTTGATTGATAAACGGTGCGGGTTTTTGAAACCCGATTTTCACGAATGTTACAGTATCCCCTACTTTTAGAAATTTCGTCCCGAAATTTAAGTAGTGGTATGTTTGACTCGAAAGGAGGGTGGTTTTGACAATTACATACTTAGAAGGGGGTGAGAGTTTAAATTTTATTTGAGACGGTAACGTTCCTAGTAAGGGTTGAATACCCTGCTACAGGAATCGCTTTTTGATGCCTAAGATATGGAATATTGATAAACAGAGTTGATTGACTAGGTATGATCTCATGCATAAGAGTTTTGAGAGAATTGATACGTTTGGAAAGATAAGGTTATATCATAAAACAAAACTTCAACCATGACGATACTAAAACCTACACGAAACTTCTCATAACCTCCTGGTAATGCTTTTGATCCTTTGCCAAGAATACTTATATATAGGAAGTACCAGCGGCGTATCCACCATATTCTTGTCAAATTTTCATTGGCTTTATCAGTAAATTATGATCAGTTCTATGTGACTCTAAAAAATAAACAAATACAACAACCAAATCTTGAGTCTCAATTCTGAAAGGATACATGATTGAATGATGACAGTACCTCTCTCGTTTGTTATGATGAATGGGTTAGTCTATGTAAAAGTGAGACACAACCCAACTTCTTTAAATGATGAGATTGAGATACGTCGAGATGTATGATGATATGAATGTTAAATCAATGAGTATAAAACAAAACTGTAATATCAATTCGCATTAAAATTCTTGGATACATAAATTCCCAATTTACAACTGGGATACGGAAAGATTGAGATAACATAAAGAAAACATTAAAACTAGACGATTGGAGTTGAGTCTTGATTCTTGGTGAGGAAAGCTAGTTGGGTGATTCGTTTGGGCCGTTATTATCTTCAACAGGATTGGCATTGATGTTGTAAGCTCTTCCTCTTGCTGGTGGTAGAGCTGGGTTTGCTTGATTTGCTCGGTTAACTGGGTTTGCTTGAGCTTGGGCGTTTATGATGTTAACCAGTCGAGGGCACGTGTTTCTAAAGTGGGTAGGGTCGCCACAATTAAAACAAGCTCGAACATATGGAAACATGGGGTATTGGGGTTGTTGATATGTTTGGATCGTGTTTTGAGTAGGGGGTGAGGCTTGGTTTTGAGGGGCATGACAAGTTTTGCTCCAATGACCATAACGCCCACTATTTGCACACAGTCGACAAGGTACGGTGGATGGATGGTGATAAAAAAAGGTGTTGCATTGAGGGTGAGGTCCAATGTAAGGTTTCTTATTTGGGTAAGTAGAGTTGGGTGCTACTTGAGTGATTGGGATAGCTTGGAGGGGTACAACTTGTGAAGCTGGTTGATTGTGTTGGGTGACAGCGAAAATTTTCCCATCTCGTTTTCTCTTAGAAGTGGGTTGAGAAGAGGATTCGGTTTGGGTGGAGTTTGAGGTTTCGGTTGATGTTTTATCCTTCCTCTTCTCCTCCGTGAAGTCTTTATTCCGTATGCGGTTTTAGGTGAGCTCTGTAGCTAACTCCATTGCTGCTTCCAAAGTTGCAGGTGTGGTACTTATTACAGGGTCTTGAATTTTTTAAGGAAGACCTCGAATGTAGTGCTCGATCAAACGGTAGAGGGGAGTGAACAAGTTGGGGACCATCTGATTTAACTCAAGGAATCTCTTGTTGTATGTGGTGTGGTTCCGCCCTCTTTTTGTTTCAAAGAATAGAACTCATCTTCCAATTTCTTGATTTCGCTTCTTGGACAGAACCGTCTTGTCATGATTTCCTTCAACTCTTCCCAAGTCAAAGTCATAGCATTCTCAGCACCTCGATTGGCTGTATTCCACCATGTAAGTGCTACTCCGAACAAATGACCGGTAGCATATCGCACCTTGCCATCATCGGGGCAGTCGCAATTGAGAAAAGCGTTTTCCACTTCCTCAAACCAATGGAGGAGAGCGGTGACACCTTCAGTCCCTTCGTATTTTGGAGGATCGCAGGATTTGAAATGCTTGAAGGTGCATTTAGTGGCTTTTGGGGGAGGATTGACAATGTTTTGATCTTCTTGGTGGATTGGGTTGACGGGATTAGCGGTAAGGGCCTGTTGTACTTGAATTACGATGTTGGGTATTACGGCAGCCATTTGTTGAGCGATTTGAGCAGCCATGCGCTCGCGGGATTTTCTTGATCTCATTTTTCTACGAGAGAGACTAGAAGATATCTACAGGGAATACGTATCAAGAGTATGAGTTTGACGTTTTAGGAGTCATGTGTCGTATTTAGAAATGAACATTCATAAAACAAATGAAGAATAATAAATTTACTACATACATAGCATGTCTTGGGCTTTGCTCGTAATTGGGCCTTGCATGCCGCCATACTTCACCTTCGTAATCATGTGGGCCCCCATGATTACCGGGTCTTTCATATGGTTCGCATGTGTTAGCCTGGTAACGTACACTAAAACCCAGAGAAAATCGAGAAATATGAATGCAACGTATGAAATTCGGAGTGCATCCAGGTGTGGACACGGTGACACCTCAAAGTGGGGTTAGTTCGAACGACGTTTGGTGTGGCATGCTTTGGCCTAATAGGTCCTTCGTACTCTCATCGTTAGTCCCCAGGTACGCAAACTGGTCCGTTATATTGGATTTATACGAATGCCAACCTAGACAGGACGTTCCGACTACCGGTACTTGTACCCTTACAGTTACTACATGCCCGTCGTAGAACTCACTTTGATGAGATTGAAAAATGAAAAATGCGACAAAATCTTGAATAAGGGAAATACGAGGATGATTTGGAATATGTGAACATTGAAATATGCGTGATGAATGTATATGTAAGCATGTTAAGTTTACAATAAGTATAACTCATTAAGTATCACACAAAATGATTGGGAAATGTTTGCATGCATTTGTGTGTGTAATAAATACGAAACAAATAAACATCATGAGTTTGCATGTAACCACATAAACAATTAAAATCCAATCAACTATAGTATAGGCGCTAAGGGTCTAATAACCTATCCTATATCCCTATAGTCAAAAGCTCTGATACCAATCTGTCACACCCTGACCCGCAGCGGAAATGGTAGTCAGGGCATGATTGGGTTTTCATCAAAGCTCATGACATTTACTATAAAGTTTCATATTTATTATTTCTCTTTAAAGAAGAAGTTACAGTAAACATACAAATACATCATGCACAAATACATTTTCATTCAAATTACAAACTAGAGTACAATTACAAAGGAAAACAAAACTAAACGTTCATTCCAAGGCATTTAACTTGTTTATTCTTCTAGGCCATCCTATGTGTTTCTTTTCTCAACCGGATCACCTGTATCATGTAAAATAGGGTTTTGGGTCAACAAAAGTTGGCGAGTGAATCTTATTTAAACATTTGAAAGGATTAGTTATGTTGGTTATTTGAATAAAATTGTGCATAACCAAATATGAATAAACGTAAATGTAATTTAAATCACAAAACACATAATATCAAACAATGCACAAGCACACACACCAAATGATGAACAATGAGATCAAGGCTCAATCAAACGGAGCCGATCAAATGAGGCATCTGATGCTCAACTCGTCTCCCACGAGGAACTGATGGGCCTAATGAATGATTTGCACACAACTTGACAAGAATGTAAACACGTATCACAACAAACAATATTTACATCATAAGTTTAGGTCATATAATGGTAATAGCACAAGTTTGAATAAACGAAATAATTAAAGCGACACATGATACACCCCAAAACATGAATAAAAAGAGGAATTTGTAAGGATTCACTTATAGTGGGTGCGTTTCCTGGATGACGATGAATGCGCACGAATTTTAGGATTTGATCGACGAGGAAAACTAACCTAAAATAATAACGAAATGGTTCGGTAAATAAATGGATTTTATTTGAGATTATTAATTTTAATTCATAACCTTAATAGGATTTTTAGATTTATTTTTGTGAGTTTAAGGACATTTTCTAACTTTAAAAATATTATTTTTAAGTATTTTTAAATAATTTTCTGATGAAATAAATAAAGAAAGAAATAAAAAAATGTTGACTTTTGACCATGTTGACCGTTGACCGTTGACCAGTCGGACTGTGTTTATTCTATTCGCTGAATGAGGTTCGAACTCGTGACCTTCCGTATACGTGCACGCAGCTCTACCAACTGAGCTACGTGTCTAACCCGAAATAATCTCGTTTTTAATTATATTTATATACTATTTAGATTAAACTATATTCTGATTTAACAAAATGATTTGTATATTATAGAGACAGGGTCATGGAACCGGCTCGAACTCACGACCTTTGCTTCGTGTGTGCACACAACCCGACCAATTGGGCTGTGTGTTTAACCCGTTGGATATAAGATTTTTATTTCTTTTATATACTTATTGTCAAGTTTCATATTTGAGTTTTATAAAATGGTTTGAATATTGTGACGAATTGAAACAAGAACAGAATCGAACCCGAGACGTGCTTATTGTTTTTGCACACAGTTCACCACTGGACTGTGTGTCTAACCCGGTTATTATTCCGGTTTTAATTGTACATATAAACTGTTTAAATCTTCATCTTCTTCATCATAATAACAGAATGATGTTAAACCCAAATGTTTTGATTTATTTAGCAATTCTCTTGTTAATTCCTAAATGACTACACATGAGATTAATAAGAATGAAAGAATATAGATGAAAGGTATACCGAACAGAGATACTCTGGTTCTCCGGCGGACTTCCGATTTGTCGCAGATTTTTCCGGCGAGAGTTTCCGGCTGGCGCAGCAGCTTTCCGGCGGTCAAGACTTCGATCAGAGAGAATTTTCGTGAGTTTTCGAAAGGATTGAGCGAGTCTTTTTGTGGCGTGTGCATCGGTATTTATAGTGAATCCTAATCATAGGATTTCCGTTTCGAAGCTCAATTCACGGGTTGATGATTTAAACGGTTTGGAGTTTCAATTCGGTTTTGATTTCAGAATCGTAACTGTTTTCCGTTAACCAGATTTTGAGCTTGACTGAGATGGCGGTTTCAGTCAAGATTCAAACAGGTGATATGCGAGTTTTAATATAAAACTAATTTGGTTTCAATTTTATTCACGAATGTGTGTGTAGTGTAGCGGTGAAGTCTGTGTGTGTATAACTGGGAGACCCGGGTTCGAAACCCGGCTACCCCATTCTGTTTCTTTATTTAATTTTTCATTAATTATTATTATTTATTAATTGTGGTCTTTAATCTTTAAAATATTTATTAATTATGTATTATTTTAAATAACCGACACGTTAAATACGCAACGAACTTTTAACTGAATATTTGATTGATAAACGGTGCGGGTTTTTGAAACCCGATTTTCACGAATGTTACACCAATCTAATCCATAGATTGTTTTGATCCAACGGACGAGAGGTGTTCTCACCGTTTTCACACTATAGGTGTTTTCCTTAAATCTTACCCCTATATATATATATATATATATATATATGGCTCGGTTCAAATGAGAACCAGCACGAGTTGTGAGAACCATGAGAATTCCAACTTCCCGCGCGAGTTGAGTCAATTTTTTTTGCACAAACGTAGTTGAAAATATTATAAACACATTTGTAAAAAAAGCAAAAAAAATTGCCTAGTTGGTAGTTTTGCCTGATATAAGTTTTTTTTACGCGCTAGTGTAAATTTGTTACGAAAATAAATATTTTTTACACCTTATGTAAATGTGTGTATGCGGTATTTTTTTAATCTTTTTTGCTGAAACAAGTGATTTTTTTATGATTTTTGAAAAAAAAACACTTTTTTTGGAAAAACATTTTAGATTACCTAGATCTCACGGTTCTCACAACTAAAGGTGGTTCTCATTTTAACCTATTGCTATATATATATATATATATATATATATATATATATATATATATATATATATATATATATATATATATGGTAGGGTTCTAGAGTGAACACTAGGTTGAGAGTGAACTGTGTGAACTAATCTGAGCCATTAGATTATATCATCTAGAGATTTTTAAATAATGGCAAGATTGTAATTATAATGTTGTAACTTCCCTTTAAATTAATTGACAGAAAGGTATTTGCATCTTTTGTAAATTGCATTTATAAAACAATATAATCAAAATTCCTAAAATCTTGCTAGTTTCCGTATATACAAGATACACAGATGTTAGTTTATACATATTTGTAAAGTCTAGCTAACTGTCAATTTATACAAGATACACAGCTGTTAGTTTATACACATATGTACTTGAATAATACACATGTGCATAAATCTGGTTTATAAGATCTGTGGGAACAAAAGTTAATTATACACAAGTGTATAAGTTGTATATACTGACATGCATGCACATATGTAAAAAACATAATTAATTAGGTTTAATATTTAATTCTAAAAAGATATAAGAGTTTATTTAAAATAAACATTAGCCCTTTAATCTCTTATAATTAAAATAATAGAGAAATAATTAAAAATAATAGAGAGAGAGAGAGTTAAGAGATGAGAAAATTAAGTGATTTTAATTAAAAGTATTTGACTAATATCAATCTTACCATTTTAATCTAAAAAATGATCAAAGGCCAAGATTAGTTCACTCAGTTCACTCTCAAGAAGTTGTTCACAAATGATCCTAATCCTATATAATATATGTAGGGGGAGGTTCATTTGAGAAGAATCTTCTTATAAGAAGAAAAATAAATTAATCTAGACCATATATTTTTTTAATCAATGGTTGTGATCAACATATGATTTTGTCCACTTTTAATTAATGTTTTAATTAATAAGGGTATAATAGACAATTTGATATAGAATACTAATAAATATAATAAGAGTTACTCAAATCTCATTAATGTCATCATAATTTCCTTCTTCATCACCATTAATGTGTTGTGTCCTACACCAATTTTATTAGAAGACAAAATTATTTAAAAGTACTATATCGTACGCATATTTTATTATGAGTTGCAAAATTATTTAAAATTGTTGGGTCCTACACATTCTGTACCCTGCACCAAAACATTATTTTTATGGTGTAGAAACTTTGTTTTTATGGTGTAGATAACTTTGTTTTTATGGTGTAGGAAATATTGAATATGTAGTATCATGTGCGAATGTTTTTATTGTGTAAAGTGCACAACTATTTAATAGGATAAACTCATTAAATGATTAGAGTTCATTAACTAATCTAAATATTAGAAATTAAGGATAGAGTTATTAAATGATTTGTTCAGATTACCTTTATATCCTTTATTCTTTTTATTCTTAATTTGTAATTTCTTCTCATTTGAACTCTACACTATATATATGTATATACACACACGGAGTAAATTGCCAAATCATCCCTGAGGTTTTGGGATGTTTGTCAGTTTCATCGAAAACAATTTTTTTACCATATTACCTATCACTTTTGAGATTTTTTTGCCATTTCCATCCAAACGTCTAACTTCTTTGCTAAAATCGTCCCTAGGATTTGGCAAAAATATTTTTGTCATTTTCATCCGAATGTCTGACAAAAAAATAAAGCAAATTAGACGTTTGAATGAAAATGACAAAAAATCCCAAAAGTGAATGGCAATATGGTATAAAAAGTTATTTTGACTTTTGGATGAAACTGGGAAACATGCCTAAATCTTCAGGACGATTTTGGCAATTTACTCATAGGGAAGGGATAGAAAGAAAACTCATATTAGTTAAGAAAACTAAGAAACCCAAATGAATGGTCCTTCTTTTGTCACGTGTTACACCTTCTTACAGACTGTGCTATGTGTAACAACTAGTCTTTGCCACGTGTTACGTGTAACAGCTTTTGTAGACTTTCAGATTTTTTTTGAAAAAGTAAAAATTGTTACATAACACGTGCCAGCCTCTGGTTGTTATACGTAACATGTCTGCAAAAAGGTATAACACGTGGTAGAAGGAGATCCATTATTTGGGTTTCTTAGGTTTTTTAATTAATATGAGAAGTTAAACTCATATATATATAATTAGTATGTTCATTTTTATGGCAACTCTTAAATAGTTCATTTTTAGGGTCTGTTCCTTTATATAGATAACTGAAAAGTCATGGTTGAACTTGTATGTGTATGTTATTCTTGACTTAGATGGCATAGAGTATAACAGTGGGCATAATGGTTCATGCTTCAAAGCGTGTAGTGGTACCAAAGTATATGAGTGGATATAGAACTGTTCTATATTAGGAGCCCTTACGTAGGTTGCTCTTTATGCTCTGTGAGTGGAGGTTTCAGTTTAATGAATCGATTTGGATTGTATGTTATCTCTAATGGTGTCAAATGCTTTTTGACGATTTTCCTCCATAGTTTCATAATTTTTGATACTCTGTATTCTGTAGCATTTTACATCTCTTTCAAAGTCATATTTAATTAGGAATCCTATTTCACGTCGCAAGGATTCGTTGCTCACGGTGATCAATTAGCAAGGGTGTCTGATAGTGCTGATAGCAGCATATAAGCTTAGGCGCATCCATGATTAATAGAGTGTGAAAATGATGGCAATTATCATTTTGCATGTTGGGGGGTTTGAGAGAAAGAGTGGGTCGTGACGGCGGCGAAAGGGTGGGTTGTGGCGGTGAAGTTTGATGTATTGAATAATACATCCATTTATCTTATAGAGTTTGTATAAATTTAGCGCGTTTTCGTTTCGGTTTGTCAAGAATTTATCTACTTTTAATCAAAATGCGTTTCGCAGGTCTTGGTTCGTGAAAACGGTTGGAAGGATAGGAAAAACGAGCGAAAATGGTGAAAAGAACCGAGCCGGGACGTGAGTGGATCGGAAACGAGAAAACGAAACGCATAACAGGATTTACAACCCGGTCGCGGGGCGCGACCGGTACGCCTCATCTCTCTCGCGGCCCGCGAGAGAGTCATAGTTATCCTCAGTTTTTCTTCTCGGTCGCGGGGCACGACCGATACACTCCAACTCTCTCGCGGCCGGCGAGAGGGTCTTTTATCCAGAAAGTTTCGAAACCTGATGGAAATTGGACTTGTTTGTTATTAAAACACTCATAATTGAAGTTAAACTCATATTGGAACAAACTTTGATGAACTAGAGCTTATTGGGAGCACTTTTTTGGAGATTTGGAGCTAGAAGAAGGGGATCTAAGCTGCAAGGATTGTGTGGGTGATCAAGGGGTTCAAGGCAGGAGTTTGTCACGGTTTTATCATACCAATCTTGACCTTTGATTTCCTTTTTTTGCTTGATTATGCTACTTTGTTATCAACTTTGTTTAATTTGCTTTTCAAACATGTTTTTAGGCTAGATTTAATTCAGTCGCCTAGGTTTTGGATGATGGATTTTATGGAACTTTGATTTGATTTAATTTAATTTATGGTTTGAATGTTTAATTGGTAAAGGTCACAACTTTAATTATCTAGTTTAGAGTATTTGCATGATTTTGCTTGTTTTGTGATTATTTGATTGTTTTGCATGAACTTAGGTGGATGTCTTCCATAGAATAGGTTTATGTTACTTTTCGTGTTCTTAGGAATTCGTGAACTTGTCGGTAAAATTGGCCAATAAAACCGGGGAAACAATTGAGTAAATTATAAAATCAAACTTGTCATTATACTTAACTTGTTTATTGAGAAATAACAATTAGTTGGGTGAATTAATTTGGTAAATTGTTAGGTTAGGGATTTAAGAAATTCCCAAATCTAGTTTCCTTGTCATAATTAAATCAGTTAATCTAAACTAGAAATTGTAGTTGGTCTAGGTTAGTTATTGAAAGGTAATTAATAATTAGACACTTTACTGATTTAAAAAGATAACTGAAAAGAAATCTTTAGGACCGGTAAACGAATAAAAAGGATAGGTTATCGTAGGTGTCTTCCTGAGAAGGACCGGGGGTCCTGTTTGATAAACCTAAACTTTAATATGTTAAGATCCCGGTAAAATATTCAACATGATTAATTATTATTAAATTAGAGGAGTAGTAGTCTAAAAATCCAACCTAGGTAACTAGTTCATTATTTCTTGATTAAAATCCCAAATTTCCTAGAAGTTCATAGTTTGGTCATTCCAATTTAACAATTTTTGTTTAATTGATAATTTAGATTTATTAGAAAAAAATCCCCTTTAAAATATACATAGTGTGTAATTGAGTCTAAACTAGTAGTCATAGTAATTAAAGAGTTCTATGGGTTCGATAATCCGGACTTGCTTATTGCTATTCTATAATTGATCGGTCCACTTGCCGGTTAGTAGTTTAGTATAGTTTAGGAGTCTAGAGTATAATTTGAGTCTAGAATTAGGGTAATTTGAGTTGTTTTTAATTAACTACTTTTAGATAATTCGCGATTGAAACTGTCTGCAGGGCAAACTGAAATCAAAATGGTCCGGCCCATATGTGGTCAATGAGGTATTCCCGTATGGAACCATCAAGCTGAAAGATGAAGCTGACGGAGGGACATGGAAGGTCAATGGGCATCGCTTGAAACATTATTTAGGAGGACTGCTAGATCCCACCGAGACGGAGGAAACTCCTCTCGAAGTTCCACCTCATACCACGTAGGTTCTTGGGTTTCGGCTCGAGTGTAGAGTATGTACAGTTTGGTAGTTAATTGCATTTCGTGTTTTTTTAATTCATGTTTCGTATTTTGTGTGTTTGTGTGTGGGTCGGTTTAGTTGGTTTTTGCAGGTCATATCGCGCATCATTTATGGAGAACGGAAAATTGCAGGTACGTTTGATAAATCTGGTAAAGCGAGGGTGGTTCCTTAAGCGAAACTAGCCAACATTAAGGTTCAAAAAATTTCTAAGGCATGAAACTGAAAAAAGTTTGAAACTTTCTGTGAAAATAAGCCTCTCGCGGGGCGCGAGAGGCACAAGCCTCCTCGGTCGCGGCCCGCGAGAGGCTAACATAATCCGGAATCATCCCTTGCTCGCGGGGCGCGAAGGACATAGAGATCTCTCTCGCGGCCCGCGAGAGACCCTATTTGCACATTAAAAACCCTAGACTCCATATTACACACATTTTCCCACTTCACCATTTTCATTACGGCTACAAACCCTTTTTCACCAAAAATCGCCATTTTTAGCCCAAATTCACTGAAATCTTCCACCTTTTCTTCATTACCTCCATCCGCACTCATCTTTAAGTGATTCCATCTGTTTTCCCCTTTCAACCGTGCATTTCACCGGTGTTTCAATTTTTCAATTTTTGTGCACTAGTTCCTACATATCAACACCAAGGTACGGTTTTTTGCAACTTTTATGCTTACATCTTCATCATATATCTAGTTGTTGTGTTTATTTGGTGTTTGATACTATGCCAGTTGCATTTTGGTTAAATTGCGGGTTAGGTTAAACTGGGTTTGACTTGAGTTTTGATGGTGATACTTGTTACATTTTGTGGATAGATTAAGTTCATGCAGGGTTTTCCTTAGCGGGTTTGGTGTGGTCTAACATTAAGTGTAGGGATGAGGGTATTGTTACTAAAAAAATCTGATTTTTAAGATCGCTAACCGTTATTTCTACCATGTTCAAACTGTTTTATGTTTAGAATTACACTCAATGTGGGCTCATGTTTTGGCTCTTCGGTTTAATTGAGGACAATTCAAGTGTCGAGAGGGGGTAGTTGTTTGTTTTTGATATGTTTTTCGGGGGGGGGGGGGGGGTTAGTGACATTTGAATGGTCATGCATAGAAGATTCGGTCTCGCCCATACTCAATCTCCATTCGGGCGAGATTCGGTTTTTACTAAATTAATAATGTTACACCCTTTTAAATCTATCTTAAATTATGTGGTGAATTGTTTATCTATTGCAGACATGACCGCGAATGAAATGCTATACGGTTATTTGTTTTATGTGGTTTCCTTTCTCTAATGTTGTGCTTGTGTTACTTGTGCCTTATGCAGATGTCTGGAGAGGGTAGTTCGAGCAGGGCTGGAAGGAAGTGGAGGGGACCAACACCTCGTCAAAGAGGTGACCCCGCCGATGCGACACAGCAACCTTCATACTTCGGCCGACGCAGAATCATATACTGGGGATCGGTGTTCCCCACGGGCAGAGTACGAGAATTGTAGACAGTCCTCTTTTGCAGTTTGATCTAGACTCCCACGAGTGGGAGAGGCTTTCTAATCTGGTCACTTGTGAGTTGCTACCTTACAGTAGAATCGACTGGGATTTGATTGATAATTTGGGTCAAAGGGGTCGAATTGAGCAGTTGTTAGGGGACAAGTTCCGAAGGGTGCTAGACTGTGGAGCGAGACAATACAAAGAGATCACTTATGAGTTTCACTCCACATTGGAATACCAACAGGGTAAGTTCAACGAGAGTGATTCGGTCTCGTTTGCCTTGGGGAGGCAAGTTTTTGAGATGGCAATCCCACAGTTTGCTGTGGCCTCGCAAATATACTCGGAAGAGGAGGTTCAGGCACCGGACTTCGCCACGAGCCTTCAGGGGGTCTTCAAAAGGAGGCACCCCCATAGTGTCCAGACAGACGAGCTCGCCAGATTTTGGGGTACAATCTCTTCTGCCCCGTACTCAAACAACATGGTGGCGAGTGATATTACTGTTCCCATTCACTGGTTTCTCCATAAGATTCTTGCCGCTATGCTGGTTGGAAGAGGGCAGGGGACAACAAGGTCAACCATGTGAGTTTGTTTTGTCTGATGTGTATGGTGGAGGGACGGCCGGCAAAACTGGCCACGATATTTGCATGGTCGATGAAGCGACTGTGGAGGGGGGCGGGGCAAGGGTCTATTGCGGGCCCTGATCACGTGCTTGGCCGAGAGCCTAGGGGTGTTCGATAGATACCCCCAAGACAGAATAAGAGAAAGCCTCGCCCCCTGTGTCATGAGCATTAGAGACCTCCAGGCTGCTGGAATTCTGACGACCCAAGAACCTGTTAGCTGGCTACCAGTCCGCCAGGGAGCTCAAGTGTAACCACCTCCCGGATCCGAAGCTACATCTTCTATGCAGGCGGGCATCCCCACTTGATATCAGCGGCCGGTTACGCGCCAGGAACTGCCAGGACGACAGTATCCTCTTCGGGAGCCTCGCCTGGACCCACTGACTTTAGATTCTCTTTTTGACAGTATGGAGATTGGGTTCAGGGACTTGCGAGGCTATGTGGAATAGCGGTTTGGCGGAGTTCACCAAACCATGTTAGAGAGTAGGCGCATGCACAAGGCTAGCCAGAGGAGGCTAGAAGATGGGATGAGATACATGATGCAAAATCTGAATATGGGAATCCCATCCTACTTTCAGCATCCAGGCGGTCAGGCAGGTTCAAGTCAGTTTGCAGGGGTGGAGGACATGCAGCCGTCTTGCAGGTTCAAGTCAGCTTGGAGAGCACGAGTGGTTTGACTGGCACATCGACAGTCTTGCACTACCAGCTAAGTCGCTTCCCTTTTGTATATTGTTTTTCTTTCTTTATTTGGTTTTGTTTTATTTGAGTAGTACGTCCTTGCATTGGGGATAATGCAAAACTTTAAGTGTGGGGATGAGATACTTAGAGTAGTGTAGTAGTTAAAAAATCCGAAAATGTCTTTTGAAAAAGAAGTTTGCATGAATTTAAACGGAAAATGATAGAAAATTTGAATTTTTATTCGGTTTCAAATAATAATAATATGATAAATAAAAGGGTGAGTTCGTGTCTAACTTGGGATATGTGAGTAGGCTCGATTCGGTTCTTATTTTCTTTGAGCTTAATATACCTTAATTGTCGGTCGACTAGTGGGTGCTCATCTAAGAGAAATGGAAAACTAAAACCGTCAAAAATAGTATAAGGAATGCCGTTATAAGCTAAAATATATAGAGTTTTTAATCATGTAAAAAGAAGAAAAAAATAGAAAAATGAGCTTGATTGAAAAGTAGACGAGGCCTATGGAATCTCCCTTGGGGATGGTGACTCTGATCGAGAATCCCTCTAGGAATAGTTGAAATTTGAAGTATCGAAGCCCACGTTGTTGCTCTCGGGAATGGTGACTCTGGTTGAGACAACCTCTAGGTTAGATATGCAAAATGAAATCAAATGCTCAATTGAAAAAAAAAAAGAGAAAAAGAAAATTGATTGGTTTTAAATTCTTTACATTTTGGTATAAAATGGTTAGGAAAGGGTTTAAATAATTCGTTCCTTTTGTTTCATAAGCTTGAGGTGGGATTAGGGATATTGTCAACTCTAGTGTGAGACCCTAGGTGGATTGACCGCACTTAAATTAAATTTACATGATAAGAGGTTTGAACCGAATTTTTAGTTTAAGTGGATCCAATACTTGCAATCGCGGTTAACATAAATCTTGTTCCCTAATGAAAATAATCGTAATTTTTGAAATCGAGTAATTGTTTGGTTATGATTCCGTTTATGCACAATTCTTTTTCGAGGGCAAAAAAGAGCAAGTGTGAGGATATTTGATGTATTGAATAATACATTCATTTATCTTGTAGAGTTTGAATAAATTTAGCGCATTTTCGTTTCGGTTTGTCAAGAATTTATCTACTTTTAATCCAAATGCGTTTTGCAGGTCTTGGTTCGTGAAAACGGTTGGAAGGATAGGAAAAACGAGCGAAAATGGTGAAAAGAACCGAGCTGGGACGTGAGTGGATCGGAAACGAGAAAACGAAACGCAAAACAGGATTTACAACCCGGTCGCAGGGCGCGACCGGTACCCCTCATATCTCTCGTGGCCCGCGAGAGAGTCATAGTTATCCTCAGGTTTTCTTCTCGATCGCGGGGCGCGACCGATACACTCCAACTCTCTCGCGGCTGGCGAGAGGGTCTTTTATCCAGAAAGTTTCGAAACCTGATGGAAATTGGACTTGTTTGTTATTAAAACACTCATAATTGAAGTTAAACTCATATTGGAACAAACTTGGACGAACTAGAGCTTATTGGGAGCACTTTTCTAGAGATTTGGAGCTAGAAGAAGGGGATCTAAGCTGCAAGCATTGTGTGGGTGATCAAGGGGTTCAAGGCAGGAGTTTGTCACGGTTTTATCATACCAATCTTGACCTTTGATTTCCTTTTTTTGCTAGATTATGTGACTTTGTTATCAACTTTGTTTAATTTGCTTTTCAAACATGTTTTTAGGCTAGATTTAATTCAGTCGCCTAGGTTTTGGATGATGGATTTTATGGAACTTTGATTTGATTTAATTTAATTTATGGTTTGAATGTTTAATTGGTAAAGGTCACAACTTTAATTATCTAGTTTAGAGTATTTGCATGATTTTGCTTGTTTTGTGATTATTTGATTGTTTTGCATGAACTTAGGTGGATGTCTTCCATAGAATAGGTTTATGTTACTTTTCGTGTTCTTAGGAATTCGTGAACTTGTCGGTAAAATTGGCCAATAAAACCGGGGAAACAATTGAGTAAATTATAAAATCAAACTTGTCATTATACTTAACTTGTTTATTGAGAAATAACAATTAGTTGGGTGAATTAATTTGGTAAATTGTTAGGTTAGGGATTTAAGAAATTCCCAAATCTAGTTTCCTTGTCATAATTAAATCAGTTAATCTAAACTAGAAATTGTAGTTGGTCTAGGTTAGTTATTGAAAGGTAATTAATAATTAGACACTTTACTGATTTAAAAAGATAACTGAAAAGAAATCTTTAGGACCGGTAAACGAATAAAAAGGATAGGTTATCGTAGGTGTCTTCCTGAGAAGGACCGGGGGTCCTGTTTGATAAACCTAAACTTTAATATGTTAAGATCCCGGTAAAATATTCAACATGATTAATTATTATTAAATTAGAGGAGTAGTAGTCTAAAAATCCAACCTAGGTAACTAGTTCATTATTTCTTGATTAAAATCCCAAATTTCCTAGAAGTTCATAGTTTGGTCATTCCAATTTAACAATTTTTGTTTAATTGATAATTTAGATTTATTAGAAAAAAATCCCCTTTAAAATATACATAGTGTGTAATTGAGTCTAAACTAGTAGTCATAGTAATTAAAGAGTTCTATGGGTTCGATAATCCGGACTTGCTTATTGCTATTCTATAATTGATCGGTCCACTTGCCGGTTAGTAGTTTAGTATAGTTTAGGAGTCTAGAGTATAATTTGAGTCTAGAATTAGGGTAATTTGAGTTGTTTTTAATTAACTACTTTTAGAAAATCAGCTGACGTGGGTGTTGTGGTGTCCGAATAGAGGGTGGATGGTGGCGATGAAGTCTGAGAGAGAGAGAGAGTGAGTGAGAGAGAGTGTGTGGTAGAGAAGAGGATATTTTTCTAAAATTAAAAGGTGACTCAAGGGGTAAATAGTCTTTTATTCATTTTTTAACGATCAAACCAATGTTAAACTAACTGTAGGATGCAAGGTGTGATGGAATGTCCCTCAGAAGATTTCATCTGACAAAAATTGAAAGTTAGATATCATACTACAATAAGAACATCACAGAGTAACAAATTACACTTTACTTAATTAAACATCTTAATTATTACAACAATGTTATGAAAATGACTTGTAAATGATCTATGAAAATACAGATCCATCAAATAGTAAGTTTTCTATAAGAACATCATTAAAATAGTCATTGTAGAATACTATATATATGTTTATAACCCAATCAAAACAATTATACATCTATGGAAATGATACACATGGCGTTATTGTTGTTCATATACTATCACTGTATCATCTTTTAGTCTAATAATTAGCGGGTTTTACCCGCATTTCGTGATGGCCCCCAATTTTCAACCGAAAGAGAAACAAAATACAATCGATTAACAACATATAAACGAATATCAATTGAAACAATAAAAAGAAGATTGAACCGGTATTGACGTTGTTCGGTTGGTACCGGTCTGTTTCATTTTATTACCTATACACGTAAGTTATTTATAGTGTTAGGGTGTAATCAAGGTTGTATTAAAATAATTAAATGCTATATCATAAATACACGATGATTGCACTCGTTATAACAAATGAAAAAGAAACAAAAAAGAATCAATTGACAACAATAAAAATGAATTTAGCTTGAAAACAATAAAAAGAAATGTTGAACCGATACTGACGTTGTTCACTTGGCATTGATCTGGTTCGTTTTTTTACCTATATGGTATTGACAAACATTATAGTTAAGAACACATGTTATTTAAAATATAAGAGTATGATTAAAGGTATATTAAAACAATTAAAAGTTATATTATAAATGTAAGATGATTAATCGATATAATGCAAAGTGAAGCAGAAATGATTGAAATTTAGAAAAAACAATGATAAGTTAATTTACAACTTTTAGTATATAATGTACAAGTAATTATGTCATTGTTATATGGTTAAAAAAAATTTAGAAAGTCAAAATGTTTTACCCTCTTTAATGATCAAAACAGTTAAATATAATCAAATATTTTATTTTACTTTTAAGAAAAATCACCATTATAATTTTTATACATCAAAAGACAAATTATTATAGCTGTCACTAAAAGACAAATTCTATAAGTGTAACTAAGCATTTGCTCTTATATATCTATAATTAGACTATTTGTAAAATTCTTTGTAACTAAGGGTTTGGATGAAATAAAGTGTTGTCATGTGGGCCATCTACATGACACGCATACACTTTTTTTTCATCATTCATACAACCAAATACGTGTAATGAAGGGGTTTGGTTAGAATGTTTGTTAATGAATTATAATCATTTTTCTAATTATTTTCTTTTACTATGGCTTTTTTATATTAAGATATGATACTTTTTAAATTGGAAAGTCATGTTGTCTATTGGGGTCAGACTATGTTATATTAACTGTGTTCACACTAACTTCAGAGTTTTACAGCGTTCTTTCGAAAAATAATACCATCAATTGTTACCTGACAGTCGTTATATAACGCTAGAGTTAAATAAATACTAAAATAAACCTTAAATAGAAAATTCCAAAATTAGTGTTTACTGGAAGTAATACTAAAAAATTGAATGTGTAATGGTAGGGTTAAATAAGGACTAAAATTGGTGTTAACATATTTTTTAAGGGGTATAAATGAAAAACAATTCTAAACATAGATCTAAATGAATCATAGCCCCACGATTCTCTTAATTTATGTCTTCATCTCTGAGTTTAAACCCTGTCACTTAAAACATCCGCCACTCACATCCCCATGGCTCACCAGTACCGACGAAAATAACGACATAGATCCGGAATTATCACAAGTCTCAAGGCCACCGACGTTTAAAAACTTGCCCCACGCCCGCAGTTCCAGCCACGGGCTTGCCCCACACCCACAGTCACCGCTCTCATGTGGCAGTGTTAGCGCCGGTGACGAAACCAACGTGCCAGCCCATATCCTTCATTGACGCCCCATAACAGGTAGCATTGGCACATAAATCATGACTAACATGAGTATAAAAAATACGAATATTGGAGTTAAATAATCTCAACTTTCACCAATTGGCCGATAACACTCATAACTTTCGCTTTGTACACCATCACTCCCAACTTTCAACTTACTGGCTGATAACACTCCCTAACTAACTGATCCATAACCCAATTAGCTGATGTCAGCTGCCACGTCATTAAAAATGTCATGTCAGCTGTCATATCATCAAAAATGTCACATAAGCTGCAAGTCAGCTGCCACGTCATATGTCACGTCAGCAAAATGAACCACATCAGATGTCGCATCAATAAAAACTAATTGGGTTAAGGTTCAGTTAGTTAGGAAGTGTTATCGGCCGGTAAGTTAAAAGTTGGGAGTGCGGATGCACAAATCAAAAGTTGAGAATGTTATCAGCCAATTGGTAAAAATTGAGACTATTTAAATCCAATATCCCTAAAAAAATATTGAATCCCTCCGCATAACACATAGACAAACAAAATTCATTTTTTTAAGCACATGATTCTAAAAAAACCACTTGAAGCTTATTTGTGTACGTATCAGGGTCGCGTATGTCATATATTATATGGATGAAATTATCAAAACAAAACCATAACATTAGAAGAATGTTATTTTTTTCGTAAGTTTGTAATTTTAAAAGGTAGGTTCTCTTTGTTAAGTTGGTTCTTGGTGTTTGCTTGTATTCTAATGGACACCCTTTTGTATTCTTTTATTCCATAACTTTAAGTACCCACCATAACAATTCTTGCTCATCATTAGTTCTCCCTCATTTGACTTGCAATGCTTTTCTATTCTTTTTTCTCCCTTTTCCACTAACTCTATCTCTATTGACATCACTATATAGCGAATTTAATGGTGTATATATTAAATGTAAGTTCTAAATATTTCTTGTTGATCCTCAAACCACATCGCCATGGAAGAATCACCCATAGATTCTTCTCTACCTTGATTTTAGTTTAGTTTCCTGATTTTATATTCCTAAATGCTTTGAGAACACACATATACAAGCCCCCCAATATTTTAAGAAACACCACTCCATTTGCCTTTGTAACAATCTATATCTTACTTCTATGCATTCTTAAATGTGGCAGTATGCCGTTTATGATGTGTTCTTAATTCTATAGCTAATTATAAGAATCGCATTGATGTTTAACAAGTTAACAACATTCTTTAATGAAGTGCACTGTAGGTGTTCGATGAAATGTCTGAGTGGCAAGGATTGCAATTTACATGCCAAATTCTGTTTCTGAGTCTCTATTTTTGAGGTGGCCAGAGAAGGTATGTTTTTTCATTGGAATATTGCATTGGGTGGTTGATGGTTATTTGAACACTGAACCGACAACCGAAGACCCGAGTTGGTTTATATTGACTTTCAATAAGAGTAGTGTTCTTTTGGCCACATTGTATTGCCCGAGCCTTGGTTAATCAGACAGCTAACAACCATAACGGTTGTCTTGGAGTGGTTTCTTTGGAAGGTTATGTTTGGAAAAGTGGTTGTTTCTAGATTCGGGCAATGAAAGAGTATGGTAAAAATGAATCCTGGTACAAGTGGAAAAGTAGTAGCCTGGACCAAAACTACTTAATGATAGCAGCAACAAGTCTTGTTGCAACAACAAATAGCATCTTAAACTTGTTGGTCATGTATGTGACATTAAACAAAACACGTCTCCAAACTTTATATAAGAGTCTCTAGATCTCCCACCAGCCCAGAAAATATTTCTCGGAGATCCATCATCAAATAAATCTACAACAAAGTAAAGGTTACGTCTTCTGGTAATTAATCTAGGAAATGTTTGACTAGCAATAAAACTTCTTACCTTTGTATTGTTTTCTTTTATCGGCTGAGGTATCATAACATTGTTTTGATGTAATATCATTTTCATATGGACCTTTCATGCTATTTACAACCTTCTGGACTTGACAAGGTTTCAACCCGGATTGACCAAATTCTGACACTAGAGCTTTGCAAGTCAGTGAGTGGTGAAACTTCCTATGAGACCGATGTTTCATTACTTTGGTCGGAGTAATAACTAACGCATGATTGTGTGAATCGTTAAAGAGATCCACAAACCATTTCCCATATTATATAAAAGCTTCACAACTGGTTCTTAATTCCCTACGACGCTTCTTAAGATCTCTTGTAGAACTATTAAACTTCAAATATTTTAAAACCTTGTTTGTTGCATACACACATTTTCCGATAAGGCTCATTAGTTGTCTTGTTTTTAAAAGCCGTATGAGTACGTATCCTAAATCCATGTAAAAATGCATAGTGATTGTAGAAATCACATGCATCACCAGTAGTATTAAAAACCTTCCCCATCACATTAGTAGATTCTTCTTTTTCAACCTGAAAATCCATGTCAATTTCTTCTCCTTTGTATCAAAATCCATGTCAACTTCTTTTCCTTTCTCAGTTTCAAAATCCATGTCAACTTCTTTTACTTTCTCTGATTCAACATCCGATCCATTGTTAATGAGCAAATACCCATTCGCATCTATATCATCAATTAGAGTTGTTTCGGAAGCTTTCTTGTGTGACTAGACCTCTAAATCCTTTGTGTTGTCTGTCATGTATCAATAGAAGATGAACATCGATATTCTGCTCATTATAACAAATCATTAATACGAATATATATATATATATATATATATATATATATATATATATATATATATATATATATATATATATATATATATATATAAATGGGAGGGCTATCTTGATAACGCTAAATATTGTGAGAACCGTGAGAACGAATGAGAAAACCAATCAAACCAATTTTTTAATACAATCATCATTGTTGTGATAAATTCTGACTATGCATATGGGATTGGTTTGATGCGATTAACTCTGAGAAAGAAGATTTACAACAGGTATCGATATACTTAAAAAATTGCAGATTTAACAAGAGATAATAAAGGAAGATAAAGGATTTGATATATTTTAATCAAAACGACGTTGTTTTGATGGTTTCCTATTCAAGTTATATACATAACAATCACATATTCACTTTCCCCTTATATTTTTGATGAATTAAGCTTTAGTCCCACTTGGTATTTAATAAGATTTTTTTTCTTTATTCACACTGTACTCTAGTATTTGATTACCGTAAAACCTTATATTTAGAGTTGGGTCCCACTTGGTATCTAATAAGAACTACTATAGTTCACGCGCTTTGCAAAGGGCTAGCGTATATGACATGTGCAAATGGCTTCAAACTTGGCAAATAAATCAAATTCTAACAAGGATCAAATGTGCACAAAATGCAAATTTCAAGTCGCAACATTGAAATTTCAGTGCACATCTCATGCTTAGATCCACATGACAACTTCTAATTGGTTCTCAAAACATCAAATATTACATGAAATTATCTTATTGGATATCACAATTAAATCAAACCCATTAAGTACCAAATGTGTACGACAATCATACTTCTTGTGGCAACTAATCTTAAAACTTCTGTGAAGTTCAAAGAAATATCAGTTCACATCACGTGCTAAGATCCACATGGCAAATTCTGATTGGTTTCCAAAACTTCAAATATTACATGAATTATTTGATTGGATAAGGCAATTAAATCAAACTCACTCGAGGCCTAAACACGTACAAAATGCTCACTCAAACGACTTCTTTGCAATTTTAAAAAGTTAAGTGGCCAAACATTGAAATCGCAAAAGCTGCTATTCCCAAGGATGTAATGTTTTAATATATCTAATAGTATTTTATTTACATTAAATTGGTTATCAAAGTGTACACTGATATTATATTATTGATTAATTAAAAAAATCTATTTTTGATTATTCAATATATCTAAACTAACTCCCCTTTAATAATCTTAGTAGGCGTACACATGCTTCGCTGCGGGATAGCAAATCTACGTGTGAGACGATTTTACTATATAACCAAAATTTAGAGAATGAAGTCACCAATCTAGCTTAGACATGAAAAACATCTAAAGAAAGAGAATTTATATGCTATGGTTGCATACTTACAGTTAGGCATGTCAAACACAAAGTGATGGACAAAAAACCTTAGTTGCCTCGCCAATAGACTTGGAAATGTCAACTTTCTTTTTAAAAATTTCATCATAGCCTTGGAACATGGATGGTCAACTATATCATGTGGCAACTAAATATTCATGTTCAAAACCTGAATCTTGAATTAAACAAAAGCATCAACTAAGACTTATGATGTAAACATCTATAGAAAAAAAGTATCTACTATCGCTACATACTATCGTATTAACATTTAAGCCAATAGAAATTATCTACCACTGATGCTGACTAATAGGGTGTCATGTCATAGCAAAGCGACACACAAAACCTTACTTTTTGAACCAATAAACACAAAAAAGCCTCAGCTTTCTTTGATATAAGAAAATCAGCATAGGCTTTGACAGAGATGGTCACCAGTATCATATGCCACTAAATTGTCATGTACAAAACCACCTTGAAGTTAAACAAATTACCACTTGATACTTATCAAGGCTTAGACATCTAAACATCCTAACTAAGGAAATTATGTCATAGTTGCATTGTAATAGAATTCATTTCATGGGAAAGCAATGGACACAAAACTTAGTTGCCAAGCTAATAGACTCGAAAAACTCACCTTTCCTTGAGTTTCAAAAAATCATCATAACCATGGAACATAAGGGTAAGCGATATCAAAGGGCAACTAAATTCTCATGCACAAAACCTTGGAAAAGAAAAACCAAATGCGATACAAAACCGCAAAAAAAGGAAAGATACAAAGACACAACAAGTATTACAGAATCAATACATGGCAACCAAGAATGAATTATTCAAAAAAAGGTTATACATGAGGCTTCATAGACAAGTAAATTAGCTACAGTACTTGTAAGACACAAAGTGAAGTTGCTTTTCAAACCTTTAGTTGCCAAGCCAATAGACTAGAAAATCTCACATTTCTTTAAAGGTGGAAGGGGCACTCCTCCATTTAGGAGTGGTAAACTTTTTTTTACCCAATAATATCATGTCATGTCAACTCACCACTCCATTCTCCATTTTGCACTCAATCACTAGGGTGCTCAAACACTTAGGGTGTTTGATTTTTTTTATTTTTTATTTCTAGAAAATATGCATCAATAACTAAAACATATTTTAAACAAAACATTAAAATATAAAAATACATTTTAAAACTAAACTAATTAAACTAATCGTCGTCGGAATCCGCCAAAAGGTGGGGTAAATCTTGTTCTCCAAGATGCTCCACAAGATCATATTTTACTCTATAATGTGTGTCTTCATCAATGAGCTCGTTATAAACAGTTTCATCGAAAACGGGCTCAACTGGAGGATCACAAATACGTATCGGTGCAATCGCCTTTCCGTCGTCTTTCAGAATCATGTTATGCATAATAATGCACGCATATACGACATTCCTAATCTTTTTTGCAGTCATAGCACGCATTGGTCGATTTAGTACATCCCATTTTGCCTTTAGAACACCAAAAGTCCGTTCCACGTCTTTTATTGCCACCTCGTGTTGCCTCTTGAACTTCTTTTCTTTCAGAATGTGAGGATACAGAAATGATTTCACAAACGCAGATCACGTAGGGTATATTCCATCGGTAAGATAGTATCCACGATTGTACAAGTGGTTGTTCACGTAAAATGGGCATTTCGGTGCAGTTTCATTCCGTTGAGTAAGGAATAACGGAGATTGATGGAGCACGTTGATATCGTTTTGTGAACCTGGTGGACCACAAAAGCATGTCAAATCCACAAATCTTGAGAGGCCACGCTTCGAACATAATTGTCGGGTACCTGTGATCCCCCTCATATATTGGCCGCGCAACTCTATTGGACACATTCTCCAAACAAAATGTGTACAATTAAGACTACCCAACATCCCAGGAAGGTGATGTATATCCTCATGAGCCTGATACAAGAGCGCGACGTCATGGCTTGTTGGTCTACGTAAGTACTCGGAAGCGTATAATTTACATACCGTTTTGCAAAAATAACCTAGACACTCTCGGGAAGTCCTTTCGGCCATATTTAAATACTCGTCGTTCTCGTCCGGAGGGTTACCGGTTGGAAGTTGCTTAATCGCTTATGTAACTTTTTGCAACGGTGTAAAACTCTTTTTCATTCTCCCATCCAGGCCTTCTTGAAACCACGAGTTATTCGCTTGTACATCGCTCACAATTTTTAAAAACAACCTTTTGGACATACGAAACCTTTGACGGAAAATATCTTTGTTGAATTTGGGCTCCTCGGCAAAATAATCTGCCACAAGGGTTTTGTGGCCTTTCTCTCGATCTCGACGGACAAGTTTCTTTTTTCTAGAAGTACCGGTGTCTTCCAGCGCGGCGGCTTCCGTAACCAGATTTTGAAAAAAAAACTAAACTACCATCGTTTGAAGAAGAATCGTCGTTTTCACTGATATCAAATGGAATGAAAAGCGGGGGTATGTCATCCGCCATTAACGGGGTTAATTTTTTGGAATATACAAGAAAGGATTTTGTGGAATATAGGTGAAAATTGGTGTTGGAGATGAGTGAAATATAGGTGAAAATTGGTGCTGGAGATGAGTGAAATGTGTGGGTTTTAAATAATAAAGAATTTTTTTTTGAACGTTCAAGTGCAAGTAACGGTCAAGTCCAAGTCTCAACGTTCGAATTCAACGCGGTGACTACTAGCCGATTTGGGGAATCACCGAGACCCGGGAAGGGGGTGGCGACAGTGTTCCCGCTCGAAGACCACACTCAAACACCCACCTTCCTGATTACACCCCGACCCCCCTGAGTTTCAAAAAAACCATCATAGCCAGGGAACAAGGACAGTAAGTGACATCGTGTGCCAACTAACTTCTCATGCACAAAATTCGAAACTTGAATTTAAACCAAAGTATAGTCGATACACTCAAAATTGTCAGCTTACTAGGAATCAAAAAAGAACATCATAGGCTTGGAAAAGGGACGATCGCCGATATCATATGCCAACTAAATTCTCATGCACGAAACCCGAACCTTGAATTTAAACAAAAGTACTAACAAGGAGTTATTAATCACATGACCACTATATGCTACAAAACAAAATTCTCATGTACAAAACCCTGCACATCTTATGAACCTTGTACAAAACAACACTCAAACAAAACCACCAAAATCACAAAAACAAGCCTCAATAAAAAAGGCAAACAAAATCACAAAAACGGACAACAGAGAAATAAGTTAGTTCTAATTTATAACAACAAGCTAAGCAAGAAATGAACAGGAAACCCAAAGGCATACGAAAAGCGAATCCCCAACTTAACTTAAAATTTAAAGAATCGATTCAACTACAAAAAACACATTTAAACATTTAAGATTAAAGTACAACACATTACACATAATAATGAAAATCTAGCTCCAATAACAATATTATATCATGCAAAACCTACGTGTAAACTTCAAGACCAATGTTACCTAAAATGCATCGTCAAATTTTCCTATATAACTGTACTCCGTAGCCGGTTGCAATGTGATAGAAAATACTTTCCCATCATCGTCATGGTTGTGCAACCGTGCTTTTTATAAATTGGGTCATCATAGGCATTACATCCCATTTAATAGGTAAAGTGCTAGAACTTTGGTAGATAAAGAGAGGAGTCGCAAATACCGAGGTTGTAAAGTAACCAATTGCCAAACGACAACGAATCCTATCACGTGTCTGTCACAATTTCATCAACAACACACAACAAAAGCCTAATTGTAACCATAACAAAAGACCACACAATGTTAACATGAAACATCATAGCCCTTAAATAGGGACAAACCCACAAAAGCTCAGGAACTTTAATAGGTAAAGAGAGGAATCGAAAATACAATGGATGTACCATAATTGGCTGCCAAATGACAAAACAAGAGCAAAAGAGCTGATGAGAAAGAGAGGAAATAGCGGATGGCGCCAACGAAAAAGCACCGGTTGAACCTAGGGATATCCGGGGATATATAACTTTCAACCAGGGGGTTTCTACATACAGGGGTTAACTTTTCACTCGTTTCTATGGGTGATCTCACTATGACTGATCTACAAAACGAACAGCGCCGTTAGTCTTGTCACGGGGAAAAGGGTGGTTTTCTTCGTGAACACACTCCGGCGTGAAAATAAGTATTGGGTAATTGCCAGTAATAAGCAGGAATGCTTGTAAGTGTGATTGTAGATGTGAAAAAACGTGTTTTACCTTGCGGTCCGATACTCATTTTATAGCCGAAAATAAGTGAGCTTAGGAGATGGGTTGATGGCCCTTGGGCCTGGCCCAAGCAACCAGAGACATCCCTTTTGTCCCTTGCGTTAGACATTAAATGTCCCCTGCAGGGGAATTAACGTCTACTGTTAGGGGGAGTGGTCTGTCGGGCGCTGAGTGGTGTCACGTGTAAAGACAATAAGGGCGGATATCTCTGGTGTCAGACCTGCTACCAGCCGAAAGTGGAGAAGGTGGAACAGTCACTGACGTAGATATGGTTGGTGTACAGTTTGGTGTCTGCGTCACTGTTCCTGCGACAATGTCAGACGCAACCTGCCGAGCAACCATTCGTCACAGTTCTGCCACTATGTACCCTTGAGTATGGTCAACATCTCATAGTGCTTACCCCTTCTACGAGGCTGTCAGCATTTTCCCGCCAACGCAGAATGGCAGGGATAAATCCTTTTGTCTACAAGACGATGAGGTGCTCTCATGTTTGTCTTGTCCTTTCAAAGTTTTTGGATTTATGACTAGAGGGTTGTATGCTCCGCGCAGGGTCAAGTAGCCTGCGCGTGCAAGTTTAACTTGCCGTTGCGCTAAGTACACAAGGCTCGTTGTGTGACTTATTGGTGTTGGTCTAATTTACCGTTGCTTTGAGTGCGCAAGGTTCATTGTGTGACCATTTGGTGTTGGTCTAATTTACCGTTGCGCCGAGTGCGCAAGGTTCATTGTATGACCAAGTTGGTGTTGGTCTAATTTACCGTTGTGCTGAATGCATAAGGTTCATTGTACGACCACTTGTTGTTAGGTCTAATTTACCGTTACGCTTAGTGCGCAACGTTCATTGTACGACCATTTGTTGTTAGGTCTAATTTACCGTTGTGCTGAGTGCGCAAGGTTCATTGTATAACCTATTGGTTCCAAGGAAGGCGCACCATTGCATGTTGCATGCAAGGTTATCCTTGTTATGATGATGTTGAGGGTATGGTTCTATGCACCGGCGCATGGTTTTTGGGACCATACCCCTACAAGACCCCCCCCCCCCCACAGTCAAGTGCTGCTCTTATGCGCAAGTTGGTAAGTAGGAGGAGTGCTAGACTAAAATATATGTTGCATGCGCCGTTATTGTATTGGCAAAAATTTGATAAGGGTTGGGGGTAAGCGTTTGTGTGAAGGAGACGTTTTGTCATCAAGATCTTGAAATTTGAAAGCTCTGTCACTCTGACGTTGCAGGGTGGTTGGTGAGAAAAAATGGGATTTGAAAGGACATCTGACAGCTGTTGCGTGCACTCAGCCGTTTCGCCTGCCATTCATTAATAAATTGGCAGAGAGAGTGGCGACCACGCGCGCATGTTAACTGTCGCTGGCAACTTGCCTGCCACGCGTCTTTTTCTGGTTGGCTGTTATTGGCACGCGTGTGTCACGTTCTCCAACCGCATCTAATGCGAGCACTATAAATAGGTGCACCCATTTAGGGTTTTCTTCGTCCTTCAACATTCTCACTTTCAATTCTCTGTGATTTCTTGAGTTATTGAGTTGTTTTTGTCTTCAAAAAAATCTTTTTTAAACTTCCTCTCCTTCTTTGACTATGGCTTCCAAAGGTCCGGAGTCTGCCTCTGCCGCTGAGGCTTCGACCTCGCTCCCGGCATGCAAGATGACCCGGCCTGTTTTTGACCGCCTGGGTGCCCGGTTTTCGGAGGAAAGTGAGACAGCCGCCGATGCTCTGTCCGACTATATCACCCTTTTCCAAAAGTTTTTCGGTGATGGCAACTTTCGGTTGCCTGTCACCAATTTTTTTCTTGAAATTTTTCAATTTTACGGATTCCACATATCCCAGTTGAGTCCGATGGGAATAGTGATGATCAACCATTTTAAGTTTTTGTGCCGGTCGACGGGGTCTGTTCTAACCGTCGACCGCTTCCGTATTTTTTACCAACTCCAATGTTCGTTGGGGTTTTATTCTTTTCAGCACCGTGCGCAAGTACGGAAAATTTTGCTCTCTCCCCCCAACTCCTTCCATGATTGGAAGGCAAAATTCTTTTTTGTGAAGTCTGGCGTCATCCCCTTGTCAATGCAGTTCCGGGCGCTGGATGAGATTCCGGCGGAAGCCCTCCCTATACCAGTGTCTGACATCTGGTATATGAATTTAAAGGAGATTCCAGCGATCCATTTACCGGAGAGGATACTGGTGGCGGCTGGTATGAGTTTGGTTTGGAAACCAATCAGCGGTCATCGGCCGGTGTACATGGAAGGGGATCGGAGTAAGTGCTCTTACTTTGTTGTTGTGTTCCTTATTCTTCTTTGCTTGTAGGCTGATATGTACTTCTGTTCTGCAGGGACTCCATTGTTTTTGGTCGCCTTCGAGAGGAAGGAAGGGCGGATTGAGAGGCTTGCCCTGCGCCCGGATGAGCCCACCTGGTATACGCAGGTGTTGGGCAATTTTGCACTTCCCAAGGCTGCGGATTTGGATACCCCGCGCCTCCCACTGGTAGGTTCTTGATTTTGAATGTTTGTAAGTCTGCATGTTTCTCACTTGTAGTTGCACCATGTTGTAGGCGCTTTGAAAGACCTGGGTATTGGCCTAGAGCCTAGAAAGAAAAAAACGCGCGAGGTTGAGCGGAGCGGTTGAGAAGGAGTTGACTCAACCTGGGGCAGGCCTTCCAAAAGGTAAGCGCATTGTGTCTGACCACTAGAAAGCCTATGTAGTAGTTTCGGACTCATGGGAGGGTTTTGAACCTGTAGGTGTGAAGAAACCCGGGCTAAGGCCGGTGGTTATCCCGACCACCAAACCTGCTAGCCCGGTTGGGGATATCCTGACCGCCAAACCTGGTAGTCCAGTGGACGGTGAGTCCAGTCCTGAGGTGCCTCTTAGGCGGAAGAGGCATCGAAAGGAGGACCTCTCCGCGCAGCGCCCTAAAAAGGTTGCGTGGAGAGTGATAGGGAAGAAAGGGAGTCTGGAAGCGGTTACCACCAAAATCTCCTTAGGTAACTTTGTAACTATTGTTTATTCTTCCATCTTCCATTCTATGTATAACTAACCCTTTGTTATCGCGTAGTTGACGACGAGCCTGTTCTTGTGGAATCCAGCACATGCGCCGTGCCCACTGATTCTCCCATGTCCCCGCCTGTTGGTCAAGGCGAAGACTCTGTTGCTGGGGCAGTAGAACCGGTAACGGTGAGGGAGGGGCCTCACGTGGTGGTGGAAGGTTCTGGTAAGGGTACTAACGCGGGTTCTGTGGCGGTGGAAGAACTCGCGCAGATGGAAGGGGAACCGCGGGTGGTGGTGGAACGGGCCATGGTTGTTGTTGAGGGATCGCGGGTGAAGTTTGAAGAACCCGCGGTGGTGGGGGAAGAATGCGCGCTAACTGGTGGCGCGGTTTTAGTTGGTGAGGCGAAGCCGGTAGGAACGGCATCCGTCGAGGGTGCACAGACTGGTGCTCCACAAGGGGCACATGTAGAGGAGCCGGCACCCGATGGTGAAGCGGGGGGTTCTGGTAAAAGCTCTTCCGCCGAAGAGTCTCCAATCCGCCCGGATGAAACTCCGGGGGATTATTATTACAGGTCATACTCCTCCGCTCAAGCTGAAGAAGTCCACACCCCTGTGTGGAAGTTAGAGAAAGGAGAAGACCTTTCTCACAGGCCGGCGTGCCGTGAGTTTTTCAAGGGAGCTTTCCCTCTAACGGAGGTACGTGTTCTTACTGAACAAGAACAAGAAACCACGTACCATACGTACCTTTAGGTAGCTGCAAGGTCCGCCTCCGTGACTTACAAGATTGTTTGTGAATGGCGGGGCTTGCTGAAACAAAAGAAAGATCTTGAGGCTGCCCAAGCGGTCCTAGGTAAGGAGCGAGCCGAAATGGCCGCGTGTGAAGCTGCGGTGCGGGCAAAGGAGACTGCCCACGCCGACCACCAGCGAGCTGAAGAATGGGCCGCGCTGGCGTGGAAGAGACGGGCCGAAGTCTCGGATGCCAAACTTGCGGAGGAGCGCAGGTTGTGGAAAAAGGCTTGTGAAAGGGATAATAGGGAGAACAAATTCCTAAGGGATGAACTGGCCCGGTTGCGCGCTGACGCAGCGCATGAGAAGAAAGAAAAGGAGGGCAGCAGCTGCTGCGGCTGCAGAGGCCAGTGTGCAACGCGCACACAGTGAGAAGAAAGAGGTAACCACTTGACTTTTTGCTCAGTTAACTTTGATATCAATAATTTATGATGCTAACCTTGTTGTGAATGATCAGGTTTAAGCTTCCGCTGCTCTAAAGAGCGCCAAGAAAGACCTTCAAGCAGCCTTGGTGGAAATGACTGAGCTTCAGCGCAGGCTACGATTGGCGGAAGCCAAGGTGGTGGCAGGCGAGAAAAAATTGGAGGATTCTGAAGACGCCCGCGCCATCTCCGAGTCGTTGGTGTAGTTGTCAATGTAAGTACTCCGCTTGTTTCCTGATCATTCTGTAACAGTTCTGAATTTGTCTTTGAATTTGCAGATCGCAAACTCCATTCTGACCTCTACGGAGTTAGATGGCGCAGTGGTCAAGCTAGTGGTTGCTGCGCGCCATGATGGGCACGCGCAGGGCTATGTTGAGTGTGAGCAACACGTCACTCATGCATTGGACGTTCCATGGGATTCTAGTCGCGCTGCCACTTATGGGGTCAATACCAGAGCTGTTTTCGAACGGGCATAGCAAGGGTATGATCGTCTTGATATCCCAGCGTTGAAATTGGTGAGCGAAGCGCTCACCCACGATGACTTCGTGGATCGCTTGAAGGATATATTTCCGGAAGAAGCCTAGGCGGCTGCTGAAGAAGACTAGTGTAGGATCCTTAATGTAATATCTTTGTAGGATCTTTGGCTATGCCGTGCATTGCGCGGTTTTGTAAATATTTTTTTATCTTTAATGAAATGTTTCGTCCTTGTTACAATATTTGTGTGAAAAGGACCAACTTTGCATAGGTATAGCGAATGAAACTGGTAATGAACTCGTGCATGAATATCAGCTCCCATGCACGTGTCATAGGTAGTGACTTAGTGTTTAAGAGTCATTGTATACCAAGGTGTTTTCGCGTAGACCCAAAGTGGTTTTGCGCATTTGTAACGAAACATTAAGATAAAATAGATCATGTAACTCTTGTCTTTATTACACAATGAGGCGTAAGAGCCATATACAGAGTAGACAAAAGATAATGAGCTTGCAAATTTACATGTAGCACTGCCTTAGCTGCTGCGCATTCCATGTCCTAGGTATGTCTGTGCCATCTAAACGCTTAAGGGTGTAAGCGCCTTTTCCTAGGACTTCATGGATAATGTATGGACCTTCCCATTTGGGTGCAAGTTTTCCAGGACGTTCAGCGTTAGATGCTTCATTGTCGTATAGAACAAAGTCACCAGGTAAGAAGGTACATATGCGGACTCGCGCGTTCTAGTTTTTCTCAAGCTTGGACTTGTACTTTGCTTCATTGATGGCAGCATTTTCATGCCTTTCTTCCAGTAAGTCCAAGTCAAGTCTGCGCTCGTCTTCATTGTTTTGGTTTTGCGCGATGCATGGTGATGGGAGGCCTATCTCTGCGGGAATTACTGCCTCTGTTCCATACACAAGGCTGAAAGAGGTTTCGCCTGTGCTGGTTTTTGGCATGGTTCGGTGAGCCCAAAGAATGCTTGGAAACTCATCTACCCAGCCTCTTCCCAGCAGTTCCCAATCTCGTCTTGATCCCTTCGACGATACTTTTGTTAATGCTTTCCACTTGGTCGTTCCCTTGGGGATGCACGACCGAAGTGAAAACATGCTCGATATGCATTTCCTTCATCCATTGCTATAGTTCTTCAGCTGCGAAATTGGGGCCATTGTCACTGACTATGCGCAGGGGTAACCGAAACGGCATATGCTGTGCTCCCAGATGAATTTTTGAACTACCGTTGTTGTGGTGGATGCAAGGGGTTTGGCTTCAACCCATTTGGTGAAGTAATCGACTACGACGATTATGAACTTCACCGCGCCTGGGGCATCTGGGAAGGGTCCCACCATATCAATTGCCCAGTGTTGGAAGGGCCAAGCTATTGTGACAGGGATCAAAGGATTCCTGGGGTGCGATGTCTTTAGAGCATGGCACTGGCATGATGCGCACTTCCGCAGTGTTTCAACCACATCTAGGTGCATGCCAGGCCAATAGTAACCGACGTTCATGATATTTGCTATGACCATGCGCGGACCAGCATGAATTCCGCATAACCCTTCATGTATTTTATGGATCAAGTATTGCGCATCTTGCGGATCAACGCAGCGGAGGAGCGGTCCCAGGTATGACTTCCGGTATAGGATACCATCTGCCATCTCGTAGTTTAGTGCCTTGTTCTGGACCTTCCTTGCTTCCGCTTTGTTCTCGGGGAGAATCCCGTGTTGCAAGAACATAATTATGGGGGACATCCAGGATGGGTTCCCCACTTCGATGATGTTGACTTGATGCAAAGGAACAGACGGGTTTTTGAGTACCTCAATGTGCACCTCACGCGCGAGGTGCTTGAAGCTTGTAGCGGCTAATTTGCTGAGCGCGTCGGCGTGTTTATTCTCGCTTCGGTTGACATGGGTTATCTTGAAGCGTTGGAATTTGGTTATTAAGGCTTGCGCCTGTTCTAGATACAAAGCCATCGTCTCGCTCTTTACGTCGTATACGACGTTGACTTGGCTGCGACAAAAAGGGAGTCGATGTTTGCTTCCAAAATCTGTGCGCCCATTTTTATTGCTCACCGAAGGCCTGCCAGGAATGCTTCATACTCAGCTTCATTGTTGGTACTTTTGAAATCCAATCTAATAGCGTAAGTGAAATCTTGATTGTCGGGGCTTATTAATCGAAGGCCTGCCCTAGCGCCATCGTCGATGGATGCGCCATATATGTGAGGTATCCAAGCGCGGTCATCTATAACCGGCGTTGGGTTCTGTACAGCTTCACACTCTTGCGCTTTATTATGCGGTACCTCCGCAATAAAATCGGCTAATATCTGGCCCTTTATTGCTGTGCGTGGTTTATACACAATGTTGTGTCCATCAAGCTCAATCGCCCATTTTGCTAGACGGCCAGAGATGTCTGGTTTCGACAAAATTTGGCCTAAGTCATAGTTTGAGAGAACTGTTATTACATGGCCAGAAAAATACCGACGCAACCGTCGAGAGGCATGTACCAAAGCTAGAACAAGCTTTTCCATCATGGGATATCGCGTCTCTAGGTCAGTGAGCATCTTGCTAACGTAGTAGATCGGAGTTTGAACTCCTATGTGTTCTACGGTGCTGTTAGCGTTGGCAGTTGAATTAAGCAATCTTTCATTTGAGTGAAGGCTTTTTCCGCATCCGGAGTTCACTGAAACTTGTTTTGCTTCACACAATTCCACAAAGTGCTGATGAATGGGAAGGACTTCATTGTGTGGTTGACCAGGAACATATTCAGCGCAGCCACCCGTCCCGCCAACTGTTGCATTTCTTTGATAGTTGAGGGTGATGGCATACGCTGAATTGCTTTCACTTTGAAGCCATCACACGTGACGATGAATCCCAGGAATTTGCCTTCTTCCATTCCAAAAGAACACTTGCTAGGGTTCAGCTTCAAGTTTTCCTTGCGCAAGCTTGTAAACGTCTTTTGGACGTTTGCCAGCATCTTCTCCTCATCCGATCTCATGATGACGAGGTCATCGATGTAAACTTCCATGGTTTCGCCAATGTCATCCCCGAAGACATGGTCCATTAAACGTTGGTAGGTGGCTCCGGCGTTGCGCAATCCGAAAGTCATTTTTGTGTAACGAAAGATCCCTTTGTCGGTACGGAAAGCGGTCTTGTCTTCATCCTCTTTCTTCATTTGGATTTGGTGGTAGCCTTTGTAGCAATCAAGGAAGCATTTCCACCTAAATGAAGCGAGGGAGTCCACCTTTTTGTTAATTTCAGGTAAGGCGTTGCAGTCCTTGGGACATGCCTTGTTGAGATCCTTGAAATCAACACACATGCGCCAACTGCCGTTGGACTTTTGGACGATGACTGGGTTGGCGACCCATGTCTGATATCGTACCTCTCGGATGATTCCTGCTTGGAGAAGCTCTGACACTTGCTCGTTCAGGGCGCGGGTCTTTTCAGGACCGAAGCTGCATTTTTTCTGAACGAGGGGCTGTACTGAAGGGAACGTGTGTAGCGCGTGCTCAGCTATGTCCCTTGGCACTCGAATCATATCCGCTGGTGACCATGCAAAAATATCCAGATTGCGGAACAACAATTGCTTCAAACGCGCTCTGATTGCGGAGTTCATTGCGGATCCTAACAGGACTGTCTGTTCCGGGTACTTGTTGTTCAGTACCCATTTTTCTGGTTCACCGTTGGATGATGGCTTTGGTTGTTTCATCGGTGGTTCCTCTTCAACGGACATGATTTCCTTCCTGGCGTACATAATGGCTACCCCGGTTTCTATGGGGAAACCGCAGGCTGCGTGAGGGGTAGAAATGATCATGCTGAACTCCCGTTGGGCGCACCGGCCTAGTAATACGTCATGGCGTGAGGTTGCGGGCATGACCATGAAGTTTACCGAGACCGTGCGGGAGTGTCTTCCGTCGGAAAGAGTCACCGAAAAAGAATTTGACCTAGAGGAGAAACGACCTCATTATAGAAACCAGTGAGTTGAAAATCCACTGGCTCTAGACGCGCCTTGTCCTCTGGGTCTAGCTGCTGGAAGCACTGTTCACAGATTATGTCCATACAGCTCCCGGGGTCTACGAACATATAGTCGGTGCGATAATGGCCGAAAATGCCAGTTATCACGACCGGTCGATCCTCTTGTGGGCCCCCGGGATGTAACGCCTCGCTTTTTCGTACTTTCCTTAATTAGAAAGTGTAATCGTATTTCTATTTATGGAAACTTGTATTCGTATCGCATTTGTATTTCATTTCCCAATCTTATAATCCGAGACTTTGATCGTAATAAAATTCATACCTGATACATACTTGTCTTTCATGCATTTAATTGTTAAATACGTGTTTACATACAAACCGATACTTGTTATACGTGCAAATACTTATACATTCATACTTGATACCTAAAATATACTTACATATACATTATACATTTGAAAACATGCGAAAATATCAAGTTTTACCATGAAATGAAAGATAAACTAAGTTCAAGGACTAAAAATAGCATAATCCGCAGATTCTTGTTTCTAGCTCATGGATTGGGCAAAAGTGTGTTTGTTGGATTGTGATTCTTCCATTTAATACTCACCTAACTCAATTCTCAAACCTCAACTATAAATACCCACCTCCTCCCACACTCATTTCACACCTCAATCATCTCTTCTCTTCCCTCTAAAAGCTCTAAGAGCTCTCTTCTTCTAAAGATTGAAGGTTTCAAAAGATAACTCGGTGTTCCTCCAAGCCCTTCAAGGAAGTAACAAGGGAAGCTTTTGCAAAATCGTGAGTACACTCGACCCACTTTTCGTTTAAAACACTTTTGGGTGTAACATGTTTACTTATACCAAAACCACAACACTTAAACTTTATGTAATGCACAAACAATCCTATACACATGAACATTTGATACGCTTACGTGATGCTTATATCTTGGACATTCTTTATGTGGTACTTTAGTCATTAACTTGTTTAAAGCCTTCGTTTGACATGTATAGCGCTATAGGAAGTCACGCATCCCCCTCCATCGCATAAACTTGAGGCCATGTTAAAACAGCGTGTTTGTATTAAGGGTTTGGCTAGTAGTGTTGCATGCCTTGTATATGCTCTCGTAAAATCATACTTGCCATGAGGATTCGTTTAAACTTAATCATATACGTATGCTATGCTTAAACTTGTGTACTCACCTTTGCTTTTGCATTGAATTGTATTTTAAAACATGTTACAGGATGAAGAGGATGCTATGAAATCAAATATCAAGGACTTAGATGCACACCATTAGACGTTATGCTAAATTTGTTTTATCAATTTTGTTGTACTATAATTGCTTTGATGTGGTACTTGACAATTATTATTAAAATGAAATTTGACTTTATTAAATATTGTCATTATTAGCGTTGTGAGCAATGAGCAATCTAATTCGTCTCACTCTGATGTTTCCGCCATCGGTTGGGGTGTGACAGATTGGTATCAGAGCCATAACTATAGGGAATTAGGTAGAATTTTCATGTTCGACCTAGTCTATAGTTCTAAGTACTTGTTTTGACCATTCTTGTTTATTCTTAAAACTTTATGCTTCCTACTTTGCTTCTCCTCTTTTCTTTTGGTCTTAGTACATATACATGATGTCTTTCCTAAGACATTTTTACACAATACCCACTTTGAAGATTTGAGACACTCGTAACACAAACGAGACGAGTTCATTAAAATAGGCGTGAAACCCACAATTTGGTGAACGACTCTCATTCCGCTATTCTTATTCTTTTTGCATGAAATATCGCCATCAAGTTAGGAGTGAAGTCCACATCTTGATGTAAAAATTTCCAATTCAAACTCTAGTGGACCCTTACCAACGAATCGGAATTTGCTCTTCGTTTGGTAAGTACTAACCATACTTAGGGTACGAAATCTTCAAGTTAGGGGTGAAACCCGCACCTTGTCGATTAAGTCCCATTCCTTGATTTTCGCTCTCGCCAAAGTTTTGATTTTTCCAATCGATTAGAGACGTGTAGTAACTGGAAGGGTAAAATGCCGTTAATCGCTTCTCGACGAGATCATTTTACCTATAGGCCAAAGCACGTTCCTCTAATTTGAAAGGATCTCCAATTCACTTTGGAATAGTCGACGTTTCTCAACCAAAAACACTCCAATATTTTACTAACCCTATCTTTTATGCTATCTCAATTTCTATGTGTTTTAATACTTATCACTTCGTTCATTTCAAACCCGATGCACAATTCGCACATCTTTCGCAATCAAAAACAATAATAATTCTTGCAAACCAACTAAATTCATACTCTTACGCAATCATACGTGTTTATACTATTGAATACTTGTTATGCTTATGTCACCTATGTGAACTCATACATATTATACAATACTTACATGCTCAAACGTGATTTTTATTGTCGATCACCTAGATGTCTTTTTTCGCAAAACTCAAGTTAGAGAAATGAGTCGAAGTCCAACTCTAACTCGACTATTTTCATAACAATCACTGTATCAAAACTTATACCTAAACCTTTTATCATTGTTTCAACTTTTCTCATTTATGCATAAACCTCGAACCTTACTATTTTATCCAAACGATTTCTCACCCTACAACATATTTACGTAAATTACATAAAGAAACCCCTAATGACACTTTAAACGTTTCTTTCATAATTTTTCAAAAACCTTATGAAATGGTACCTATCAACTTAGTCGGTCAAACGAACCTCTTGCCCTCGATTTTCATAACTCGTCCAAAACACGCTCACTTTATACTACATTCTAAAGACATTTTATTTCCAACAAGAAACAAACGAAAACTTTCTCTCACATACGTATAGGTACTTTGCTAAAATACTTTTCAAAATTCAAGTTTTACATGAAAATTTTCAAAACACAACTTTTCTTGCATCAATAAAATAAAATAAAGCAAGCTCACTATTTTACAATCTTTTAAAAAATTGCTAATACGCAAATCTAAGTTTGAACACATGGGCAAGAAATTTCATATGCGAATACAAATTTTAAAACAAAAATAGCATTTCTTTTTACAAACCACATCTTACATAAAAAAATATTCTCAATATTCACCCGAGATTCACAATTTTGGTCCTTCATTCCCAACAAACCCGACTTATTTTAATTTAACCAACTCAATGTTTTGACTCTAGCAACCATACACATGCATATCATCATACACGATCTAATTTATGCAGTCAATATTTCATAGCAATCCTACATGTATCATTGTTACCCTTTTTATTTATACACTCAAACTATATACTAGACTTATATATGCTTAACGCCAGGTAAATTTCAACTTATACGTTCTATACTACATGCTAATTTTATACGTATTTGTCATCAATCATACTCAAAACTCATACATTCTGTCACACCCCCGACCCGCAGCGGAAAAAGGTGAACGCGGCATGATTGGGTTTTCATCAAAGCTCATGACATTTATTACAACGTTTCATATTTATTATTACAATATTAAAGAAGATCACACAATCAAATCAAACAAGTACAACATGTCCTATACATCTTTCTAGACTTCATTATTTTTCTTCTAAGGCATTTTCCTATGTGATCCTTGCTTCATCCTGTCCACCTGTATCATGTGTAAAAATGGTTTTTGGATCAACAAAAGTTGGCGAGTGAACCTTGTTAGAAAACATTTATTATTTATTTCTTGTTGTATTTAATATGGAAAAATTTTGCAATAATCATATATGAACAAACAAATGTAAACAAACAATCACAAACACCTTGCATGAGTATATGATATGAATGACAATGTATATATTGGCAACGTCTCGTTCACGCTCATAGGTAATGGGGAACGGCTCACGCTCATAGGTAATGGGGAGCAGACGGCCTATGATGTAATGTATGTGCGATCAAGGCTCAATCAAACGGAGCCGATCGTATGTTGGCAACGCCTCGTTCACGCTCATAGGTAATGGGGAACTTTAATCTAAACATTAACCACACAAACAATTGATATATATTGGCAACACATTTGATCATGAATATGATGGATGCACAAGTGTTTAATTTAAATAAATAATAGCGACACATGATACACCCCAAAATGTGATTAAAACGGAGAATTGGGAGAAGTTCACTCACATTGGGTGCGTTTGTTTGAAGATGTTGAATGCGCACGAGTTTAGAGGATTGATGGACGAGAGATAACTAACCTAATTAATAACGAAAAGGTACGGTAAGTAAGTGGATTTTATTAACAATTTTAATAGGATTTTTGGATATATTTTTGTGAGTTTAAGGCTATTTTCTAACTTTGAAAACGTTATTTTTAAGTATTTTTAATTGATTTTTAAATTAAATAAATAAATAAAAATAATAAAAAAATGTTGACTTTTGACCGTTGACCATGACCGTTGACCGTTACTGTTGACCGTTGACCGGTTCGGTCGTTTGTATGTGTGCGCTGTGGGAGACTCGAACCCGTGACCTCCCGTACGCGTGCACGCAGCTCTACCAACTGAGCTACGTGTCTAACCCGAAATATTTCTGTTTTTAATTATACTTATATACTATTTAGATTTATTTCAGAAATCATTTATTTTTAAAAAGGATTTAAATTGTATTGAACCGGTGCCGTTAACCAGTCTCGAACCCGGGACGTGCGAGTTAGTGTTGCACACAGTCCACCGCTGGACTGTGTGTCTAACCTGGTTAATATTCCGGTTTTTATTATACTTAAGATGATTCTGTGAGTTATCCCGGTTCGGGTAAAAAAAAACATTTTTGTTTAAAAGAGTGAGGTTGGGGCAGGGATCGAACTCGAGACGTGTTTTTATTATTTGCACACATTCCACCGCTGGACTGTGTGTCTAACCCGTTTATTAATCTGATTTTAATTAATCTTATGATACACAGTCGACTTCGTCTTCTTCGCTCAAAGACTCAGTCGACGATTTTTCAACTGTTCTTGATTGAGTCGTTCATCGAACATATTACTGGTTGAAATGTGATGAATAAAATGAGTTCAGGAAATCGAATGTACCGATCAACTGTATTTCCTCAGAATTCCGGCAATGAACGTCGGCTCTGATTTGTGTATTCCTTCTGATTGAATCAATTAACATTTTTGTTTGATTAGTTATGAAAGTGGGGTACTAAACAAGGATTAACAGAAGTTTTGAATGTTCATACCGATTCACAGCGTGAGATTGGAAATTCCCGAAGTTTTCCGGCGAGAGCTGAATATTCCGGCTATGTCGTCTGGGATTGATTCTGATTGTTGGTTTGAAGTTAGTAACAGTCTAACAACGGATTGAAACAGAAAGAGTCGAGGTATTTACCGTTTTGAGGTGAGTCTCGGTTTTCCGGCGAAAGTCCGGTGATGGCAGAATTTTTCCGGCGAGTGAAATTGCTTCGAGAAAAGGTGCGATTTTGAGTGAAAAGACTACCAGAGACTTGTGGGTGTATTTATAGGGAAGAATCGAGATGAATTGGGTCTGATTTTAGTCTCGATTCATAGTCAGCTGTTTTCCGACGGTTACGACTGGTGTCGCGGGTTTAGACATCGGTTATAACCGATGTTAAGATTAATTCTTCCGTTATATTGATAGAAACCGTCAATTATTGGCGAAGTCGTCGGGATTTCCGGCGACTGCGAAATGGGCGCGTCATTGACTGGATTTGATTTCTGTGTTTTGTTATTTGAATTAATTGTTTCGATATGTTATCAAATAACACAAGTGGCGGAGTGGTTGGATGTGTGTGAGTTAAGTCATTGGCTGACCCGGGTTCGAATCCCGGCATCAGCATAGTATTTTTATTTCATTATTTTTAATAAATTTTCAATTATAAATTTTATATTCGAATATAATTATTAATTGTGTATCGTTTAAAATTAATTTGAGCATTAAATATACAACGAAATTTTTAACTGGATGTTCGGTTAATAAATGAAGCGGGTTTGGTTAACCTGGTTTTTGACGGATGTTACAGTATCCCCTACTTTTAGAAATTTCGTCCCGAAATTTAAGTAGTGGCATGTTGTCTCAAAAGGATGGTGTTTTAATTTGACAATTGCATACTTAGAAGGGAGTAAGAGTTTAGATTTTGTTTGAAGCGGTAACGTTCCTTGTAAGGGTTGAATACCCTGCTACAGGAATCGCTTTTTGTTGCCTACGATAAAGAATATTTAGAAACAGAGTTGATTGAATAACTATGATTTTATGCATAAGAGTTTTGATACGTTCGGAAAGATAAGGTTATACCCTAAAACAAAACTTCTACTACTAAAACCTACATGGAACTTCTCATAACCGCCTGACAATGCCTCTGATCCTTTGGCAAGAATACTTATATGGAGGAAGTACCAGCGGCGTATCCACCATATTCTTGTCAGATTTTCATTGGTTTTATCAGTAAGTTATGATTGGTTCTATGATGTGACTCTAGAACATAAACAAACACAACAACCAAAGCCTGAGTCCTAATTCTGATAGTATACATGTTTGAATGGTGACAATACCTCTCTCGTTTGTCATGATGGAGAGGTTAGTCTGTGTAGAAATGGAACACAATCCAATTTCTTTAAATGATGAGATGCTATAAATGCTAAATCAGTGAGTATAAAACAAACTTCAACCAAGACATTACTAAATCCTACATGAAACTTCTCATAACCGCCTGACAATGCCTCTGATCCTTTGACAAGAATACTTATATATAGGAAGTACCAGCGGCGTATCCACCATATTCTTGTCAAATTTTCATTGGTTTTATCAGTAAGTTATGATTAGTCCTATGTGACTCTATAACATAAACAAACACAACAACCAAAGCTTGAGTCTTAATTCTGATAGTATAAATGTTTGAATGATGACAGTACCTCTCTCGTTTGTTATGATGGAGAGGTTAGTCCATGTGGAAGTGAGACACAGCTCAACTTCTTTAAATGATGAGATTGAAATACGTTGAGATGTATGATGATATAAATGCTAAATCAGTGAGTATAACACAAACTTCAACCAAGACATTACTAAATCCTACATGGAACTTCTCATAACCGCCTGACAAGGCCTTTGATTCTTTGACAAGAATACTTATATATAGGAAGTACCAACGGCGTATCCATCATATTCTTGTCAAATTTTCATTGGTTTTATCAGTAAGTTATGATTAGTCCTATGTGACTCTAAAACATAAACAAACACAACAACCAAAGCTTGAGTCTTAATTCTGATAGTATAAATGTTTGAATGATGACAGTACCTCTCTCGTTTGTTATGATGGAGAGGTTAGTCCATGTGAAAGTGAGACACAACTCAACTTCTTTAAATGATGAGACTGAAATATGTCGTGAAGTATGATGATATGAATGTTAAATCAACGAGTATAAAACAAAACTGAAATAGTAATTCGCATTAAGATTCTTGGATAAATTTCCAATTTATAATTGAGATACGTGAGAATTGAGATAACATAAAGGAAAAACATAAAAACTAAGCGGTTGGAGTTGAATCTTGATTTTTGATGAAGAAGACTAGTTGGGTGGTTCGTTTGGGCCGTCATTATCTTCAACAGGATTGGCGTTGATGTTATAGACTCTTCCTCTTGCTGGTGGCCTAGTGGTTAGGTTTTCTTGATTTGCTTGGTTAACTGGGTTTGCTTGAGCTTGGGCGTTTATGATGTTAACCAACCGAGGGCACGTGTTTTTAAAATGGGTAGGGTCGCCACAATTAAAACAAGCTCGAACATATGGAAGCATGGGGTATTGGGGTTGTTGATATGTTTGGATCATGTTTTGAGTAGGGGGTGAGGTTTGGTTCTAAGAGGTGCGGCAAGCCTTGCTCAAATGACCATAGCGTCCACAATTCGCACATAGTCGACAAGGTAAGGTAGATGGATGGTGATAAAAACAGGTGTTACATTGAGGGTGAGGCCCAAGGTAAGGTTTCTTATTTGGGTAAGTTGAGTTGGGTGCTACTTGGGTGATTGGGATAGCTTGGAGGGGTACGGCTTGTGAGACTGGTTGATTGCGTTGGGTGACAGCGAAAAGTTGCCCATCTCGTTTTCTCTTAGAAATGGATTGTGAAGGGGATTCGGTTTGGGTGGAGTTTGAGGTTTCAGTTGATGCTTTATCCTTCTTCTTCTCCTCCTTGAAGTCTTTATTACGTATGCGGTTTTCGGTGAGCTCTATAGCTAATTCCATTGCTGCTTCCAAAGTTGCAGGTGTGGTACTTATTACAGAGTCTTGAATTTTTGAAGGAAGACCTCGAATGTAGTGCTCGATCAAACGGTAGAGGGGAGTGAACAAGTTGGGAACCATTTGATTTAACTCGAGGAACCTCTTGTTGTATGTGGTGTGATCGCCTTCCTTTTGTTTCAAAGAATAGAACTCATCCTCCAATTTCTTGATTTCGCTCCTTGGGCAAAACCGTCTTGTCATGATTTCCTTCAACTCTTCCCAAGTCAAAGTCATAGCATCTTCTACACCTCGTTTGGCCTTCTCTGTATTCCACCATGTAAGTGCTATTCCAAGCAAACGACCGGTAGCATATCGCACTTTGCGATCATCGGGGCAATCACAATTTAGAAAAGTGTTTTCCATTTCCTCAAACCAATGGAGGAGAGTGGTGACACCTTCCGTTCCTTCGTATTTTGGAGGATCACAGGATTTGAAATGCTTGTAGGTGCATTTAGTGGTTTTTGGGGGATGATTGACAATGTTTTGATCTTCTTGATTGACGGGGTTAGCGGTAAGGGCTTGTTGGACTTGAACTACAATGTTGGGTATTACGGCAACCATTTGTTGGGCGATTTGAGCAGCCATGCGCTCGCGGGCTTTTCCTGATCTCATATTCCTACGAGCGAGACTAGAAGACATCTACAAGGAATACATATCAAGCGTATGAGTTGGATGTTTTAGGGATCATGTGTCGTATTTAGGAATGAACATTCATAAAATAAATATAGAATAATAAATCTACTACATCCATAGGATGTCTTGGGCTTTGCTCGTAATTGGGCCTTGCATGCCGCCATACTTCACCTTCGTAATCATGTGGGCCACCATGATTACCGGATTTTTCATGTGGTTCGCATGTGTTAGCCTGGTAACGTACACTAAAACCCGGATAAAATCGAGAAATATGTATGTAACGTATGAAGTTTGGAGTGCATCCAGGTGTGGACACGGTGACACCTCAAAGTGGGGTTAGTTCGAACGACGTTTGGTGTGGCATGCTTTGGCCTAATAGGTCCTTCGTACTCTCATCGTTAGTCCCCAGGTAGGCAAACTGGTCCGTTATTTTGGATTTATACGAATGCCAACATAGACAGGACGTTCCGACTACTGGTACTTGTACCCTTACAGTTACTACATGCCCGTCACAGAACTCACTTTGATGAGATTTGAAAAATGAAAAATGCGACAAAATCTTGAATAACGGAAGTATGAAGATGATTTGAATATGTGAACATTGAAATATGTATGATGAATGTATATGTAGGCATGTATGTTTGACTGTAAGTATAATTCATTATGTATCACAAAATATAATAGTGGATGTGTTTGCATGCATTTGAGTGTGTAATAAATACGAAACAAATAAACATCATGAGTTTGCATGTAACCACATAAACAATTTAAAATCTAATCAACTATAATATAGGCTCTAAGAGTCTAATAACCTATCCTATATCCCTATAGTCAAAAGCTCTGATACCAATCTGTCACACCCCGACCCGCAGCGGAAAAAGGTGAACGCGGCGTGATTGGGTTTTCATCAAAGCTCATGACATTTATTATAATGTTTCATATTTATTATTACAATATTAAAGAAGATCACACAATCAAATCAAACAAGTACAACATGTCCTATACATCTTTCTAGACTTCATTATTTTTCTTCTAAGGCATTTTCCTATGTGATCCTTGCTTCATCCTGTCCACCTGTATCATGTGTAAAAATGGTTTTTGGATCAACAAAAGTTGGCGAGTGAACCTTGTTAGAAAACATTTATTATTTATTTCTTGTTGTATTTAATATGGAAAAATTTTGCAATAATCATATATGAACAAACAAATGTAAACAAACAATCACAAACACCTTGCATGAGTATATGATATGAATGACAATGTATATATTGGCAACGTCTCGTTCACGCTCATAGGTAATGGGGAACGGCTCACGCTCATAGGTAATGGGGAGCAGACAGCCTATGATGTAATGTATGTGCGATCAAGGCTCAATCAAACGGAGCCGATCGTATGTTGGCAACGCCTCGTTCAAGCTCATAGGTAATGGGGAACGGCTCACGCTCATAGGTAATGGGGAGCGGCGGCCTATGATAATGTATGTATAGAAAATGATAACTTTAATCTAAACATTAACCACACAAACAATTGATATATATTGGTAACACATTTGATCATGAATATGATGGATGCACAAGTGTTTAATTTAAATAAATAATAGCGACACATGATACACCCCAAAATGTGATTAAAACGGGGAATTGGGAGAAGTTCACTCACATTGGGTGCGTTTGTTTGAAGATGTTGAACGCGCACGAGTTTAGAGGATTGATCGACGAGAGATAACTAACCTAATTAATAACGAAAAGGTACGGTAAGTAAGTGGATTTTATTAACAATTTTAATAGGATTTTTGGATATATTTTTGTGAGTTTAAGGCTATTTTCTAACTTTAAAAACGTTATTTTTAAGTATTTTTAATTGATTTTTAAATTAAATAAATAAATAAGAATAATAAAAAAATGTTGACTTTTGACCGTTGACCATGACCGCTGACCGTTACTGTTGACCGTTGACCGGTTCGGTCGTTTGTATGTGTGCGCTGGGGAGACTCGAACCCGTGACCTCCCGTACGCGTGCACGCAGCTCTACCAACTGAGCTACGTGTCTAACCCGAAATATTTCTGTTTTTAATTATACTTATATACTATTTAGATTTATTCCAGAAATCATTTATTTTTAAAAAGGATTTAAATTGTATTGAACCGGTGCCGTTAACCAGTATCGAACCCGGGACGTGCGAGTTAGTGTTGCACACAGTCCACCGCTGGACTGTGTGTCTAACCTGGTTAATATTCCGGTTTTTATTATACTTAAGATGATTCTGTGAGTTATCCCGGTTCGGTTAAAAAAACATTTTTGTTTAAAAGAGTGAGGTTGGGGCAGGGATCGAACTCGAGACGTGTTTTTATTATTTGCACACCCGTAATCTGATTTTAATTAATCTTATTATACACAGTCGACTTCGTCTTCTTCGCTCAAAGACTCAGTCGACGATTTTTCAACTGTTCTTGATTGAGTCGTTCATCGAACATATTACTGGTTGAAATGTGATGAATAAAATGAGTTCAGGAAATCGAATGTACCGATCAACTGTATTTCCTCAGAATTCCGGCAATGAACGTCGGCTCTGATTTGTGTATTCCTTCTGATTGAATCAATTAACATTTTTGTTTGATTAGTTATGAAAGTGGGGTACTAAACAAGGATTAACAGAAGTTTTGAATGTTCATACCGATTCACAGCGTGAGATTGGAAATTCCCGAAGTTTTCCGGTGAGAGCTGAATATTCCGGCTATGTCGTCTGGGATTGATTCTGATTGTTGGTTTGAAGTTAGTAACAGTCTAACAACGGATTGAAACAGAAAGAGTCGAGGTATTTACCGTTTTGAGGTGAGTCTCGGTTTTCCGGTGAAAGTCCGGTGATGGCAGAATATTTCCGGCGAGTGAAATTGCTTCGAGAAAAGGTGCGATTTTGAGTGAAAAGACTACCAGAGACTTGTGGGTGTATTTATAGGGAAGAATCGAGATGAATTGGGTCTGATTTTAGTCTCGATTCATAGTCAGCTGTTTTCCGGCGGTTACGACTGGTGTCGCGGGTTTAGACATCGGTTATAACCGATGTTAAGATTAATTCTTCCGTTATATTGATAGAAACCGTCAATTATTGGCGAAGTCGTCGGGATTTCCGGCGACTGTGAAATGGGCGCGTCATTGACTGGATTTGATTTCTGTGTTTTGTTATTTGAATTAATTGTTTCGATATGTTATCAAATAACACAAGTGGCGGAGTGGTTGGATGTGTGTGAGTTAAGTCATTGGCTGACCCGGGTTCGAATCCCGGCATCAGCATAGTATTTTTATTTCATTATTTTTAATAAATTTTCAATTATAAATTTTATATTCGAATATAATTATTAATTATGTATCGTTTAAAATTAATTTGAGCATTAAATATGCAACGAAATTTTTAACTGGATGTTCGGTTAATAAACGAAGCGGGTTTGGTTAACCCGGTTTTTTACGGATGTTACACATTCGCACTACTTGGTAGTCATACTTGAAACCTATAAGTGGGCATAACGCGAGTGGTTTCGCCTACGTTAGACATACTCACACATACATACAATCATGCTTGCATACTTAATTTTTATACGCTATCTTACATACCCTTTGCTTACTAGATGTAACTTAACCCGTACACTACTAGTACAAACTATGCGGATCATGCACAAACCAAAATAATCACAGGTGCACACGGGATTATACTGGTAGGCGCATGAAAACCATAGTAGGTTCTACTGTGTATCGCAACACGGAACATAACATGACACCGAACAGTGAAACGACGTAACATGGTATGAACATGGTGGATACGCCGCTGGTACTTCCTATATATAAGTGTCCCTACCATGTTACCAAATTTTCGTAAAACGTGCCATGAGAAATTCGGTGTTTTCCAAGACCTTGCTAGATACATTTGATTCATAACAAACTTTGGTGGCCCCACTTCAAAATGATTAGTACTCGATTACCCATGACAAAGCTTCATTCTCAAAATCGTTAGCTTTAACCGCCACAACTATCACTAGCTTCTCTCAACATTCCATTTCGCATTTTATCCGATATTCATACCATTTTTACCCCTCGCATACACCTACCGAATCATTCACTACCATACCACGATTTTCCCAATCCTTCCCTTAACCTTCATCCAAACTTTATTTACAGCAAATCAGCCTAAAATGTTCAATCCATTTTTATAAATATCCCCACCGGCTCAATTTGGTCAAAATGTTCCTTTTCTTTAAAACTACCTTTCACTCTTATCTACGCGTAAACTTCAACCAGTCGGTCTATTACCGCCGAAACCCTTTTAAAAACCATAAATATTTACCATCCTAGCTCTCTCCAATAAACATAACAACAAGTGATTTTACTAATACGCCTTAGAACTGATAAAACTTTTCTTACAGCTTCCGGTGCAGACTGCTCATTTTAATCAAAATACATCCATAGTCATACTAAAACCTTCCTCTTAGGTCGCACTCTTTTAAAATATTCCTTCCAATGAGTTGTCCAGACCCAGTCAAACTCACTTGCTTACACACACACATACACGATTTTACTTATCCTTATACACGTTTACGATTGGTGTCTCAAAAACACCTTAGTCAAACAAATTCCTTTCACAAACCTACCATTTTTATCCTTCAAGATTTTGATATATATTGGCACACTTATACATGAACTCCGCAAAAAAACTTTAAACTTCAAAATCTTGATTTTGGCCAAACATTTTCACCAAAATGACATCTTTTCCAAAGTCTTCCTCTTGAATAAATTTCAGGACGAAATTTCTTAAAGCAGGAGAGACTGTAACGCCTCGCTTTTTCGTACTTTCCTTAATTAGAAAGTGTAATCGTATTTCTATTTATGGAAACTTGTATTCGTATCGCATTTGTATTTCATTTCCCAGTCTTATAATCCGAGACTTTGATCGTAATAAAATTCATACCTGATACATACTTGTCTTTCATGCATTTAATTGTTAAATACGTGTTTACATACAAACCGATACTTGTTATACGTGCAAATACTCATACATTCATACTTGATACCTAAAATATACTTACATATACATTATACACTTGAAAACATGCGAAAATATCAAGTTTTACCATGAAATGAAAGATAAACTAAGTTCAAGGACTAAAAATAGCATAATCCACATATTCTTGTTTCTAGCTCATGGATTGGGCAAAAGTGTGTTTGTTAGATTGTGCTTCTTCCATTTAATACACACCTAACTCAACCCCCAAACCTCAACTATTAATACCCACCTCCTCCCACACTCATTTCACACCTCAATCATCACTTCTCTTCTCTCTAAAAGCTCTAAGAGCTCTCTTCTTCTAAAGATTCAAGGTTTCAAAAGATAACTCGGTGTTCCTCCAAGCCCTTCACGGAAGTAACAAGGGAAGCTTTTGCAAAATCGTGAGTACACTCGACCCACTTTTTGTTTAAAACACTTTTGGGTGTAACATGTTTACTTATACCAAAACCACAACACTTAAACTTTATGAAATGCACAAACAATCCTATACACATGAATATTTGATACGCTTACGTGATGCTTATATCTTGGACATTCTTTATGTGATACTTTAGTCATTAACTTGTTTAAAGCCTTCGTTTGACATGTATACCGCTATAGGAAGTCACGCATCCCCCTCTATCGCATAAACTCGAGGCTATGTTAAAACAACGTGTTTGCGTTAAGGGTTTGGCTAGTAGTGTTGCATGCCTTGTATATGCTCTCGTAAAATCACAGTTGCCATGAGGATTCGTTTAAACTTAATCATATATGTATGCTATGCTTAAACTTGTGTACTCGCCTTTACTTTTTCATTGAATTGTATTTTAAAACATGTTACAGGTTGATGAAGAGGATGCTATGAATCAAATAGCAAGAAATTAGATACACACCATTAGACGTTAGGCTAAATTCGTTGTATCAATTTTATTGTACTGTAATTGCTTTGATGTGGTACTTGACAATTATTACTAAAATGAAATTTAACTTTATTAAATATTGTCATTATTAGCGTTGTGAGCAATGGGCAATCTATTTCGTCTCACTCCGATGTTTCCGCCATCGGTTGGGGTGTGACACGGGAACTATGTGAAAAATGACCTGTTGTTCGCGCAAGTGAGGCGTGCAGCTCTTCTGGTGGCTGCGCTTGCGCGATGGGTCACCTTGGATCATATTAACAGACTTCAGCTTTTTATTACTCGGGCCTTCGCCGCCTCGAGTTATTTGGCGCACCTCCTTGCGCACATTTTGCAACACGTGGGTGAGCTTCCCACTTTTAAGTGTTTTTCCGATCTCCATGCGCAAGGAGATGCAATTATCAGTTGTGTGCCCCGTATTTTTATGATAATTGCAGAAAAGGTTGGGGTCTTGACCTTTCTTATTGCGCATCGGCACCGGCTGCTTGAACTGATGGTCTTCAGTGCTGAGGACCTCTGCCGGCGTCTTCGTCAGTGAGGTCCACTAGCGGTCGCGATTATCTTGTTTTATTGCTTGCTGAGTAGCGAGTTTATTGGTGGTCGCTCGTGCGTAGACCGGTGCATGGGGAGGGTTCTAGCTGTGGTCCCCCACCCTCTATTCTTCTTCCCAAAACCCTGCTCAAGTCTTGGGGACGGTGATGAGGTAGGGGAGGTCTACTATTATTGAGGTTGCGCTCTGTCTGCACGTAGACCTTTGCCGCTGCCATGAGTTTCTCCCAGATTTTAGGGAGGCCTATAGTTCCTGACAAGACTTTTATCATCTCGTCACAGCGTATAGCGTATTTGAATTGTGCACAAATTAGATCTTCATGCACGTCCCCTATCTCCAGCACCTCTTTATTGTAGCGGGTGATGAAGTCTTCAAGACTTTCATCATCACGCCGCCATATGTTCATTACGATAGAAGACTCTCTTAAGTAACGCCGTTGTTGGCTGAACTGCGTCAGGAACTTGTCTTTTAAATTGTTCCAAGACGCGAGCTTGCCCGTGGGCGAATTGTCGAACCATAGGCGCGCGACGCCTGTGAGGGTTTGGACGAACAGGTGACACCACATAGGCAGCGTCCAACCTCCAATCAGTCCTGCGCCTGTAAAGAGACGCAAGCGGTCATCCGAGTCTGTCAACCCGTTGTACTTCCCAACGTTGGAGGGAAGTTTTGCGCGCTCCAATGGTGCGAGTGCTATCTCCTTGATAAATTTGGAGTGTTCGGCCGCTTCAGTCGGCCGGTAGATGAAGTTATAATTATGTTCCGCTTCCAGGTTGTAGCCACCCCGTGGAGCAGATCTGTATGCAGCATGACTCTTTGGCAGCCGGTGAAAAACACTGGCGCTATCATCCTCGCCATAGGTTTTGTCTTCCTCACGCTGGGTGTACCGTTCCCCTTGGGGGCGTGGGCCCTGCTCGCCTAAGAGAGTGAGACTCAGGTTTAGGCGGTTGCATGCACTCCGTCTAATGGGTACGGAGCTCAGATGGTACGCTCGCCGTAGCTCAGTATTCTTGGTGCAGGTGACACGTGCACCTGAGCAGCGGGCTGCACTAGGGCAGCAGAAGTGCTCGCTTGTGCGCAGAGCTGTGCGTAGACGACGTTTAGGGCCGTCTGAGACTTAATGTACCAAGACACCAGAGTCTCACCCGGAGGTAAGATCGACGTGAGCGGTATGAAAGGAGTCTCCAGTTGAGCTCCGAGGGCAATCAGAACATTTACTCGGCCAGAGTCATGGCGAGCTCTGACATTCTCAGAAGAATCTTCTTTCACTAGTCTGTCGATTCGAGAGGCATGAACCGGGTTCTTGCCTTCGGCTCGAGGACCTCGTGGAGTATTGGACGGGGAATCAGCCTTTTGGACGTGAGGTTTATGAAAAAACGAGCGCGAAAAAACTGATGAGAAAAAGAGAGGAAATAGCAGATGGCGCCAATGAAGAAGCACCGGTTGAACCTAGGGATATCCAGGGATATATAAGTTTCAACCAGGGGGTTTCTGCATACAGGGTTAACTCTTCACTCGTTTCTCAGGGTGATCTCACTATGACTGATCTAGCAAAACGAATAGCGCCGTTAGTCTCGTCACGGGGAAAATGGTGGTTTTCTCCGTGACCACACTCCGGCGTGAGAATAAGTATTGGGTAATTGACAGTAATAAGAAGGAATGCTTGTAAGTGTGATTGTAGATGTGAAAAGCGTGTTTTACCTTGTGGTCCGATACTCATTTATAGCCGAAAGTAAGTGGGCTTAGGAGATGGGCTGATAGGCCTTGGGCCCGGCCCAAGCGACCAGAGACATCTCTTTTGTCCCTTGCGCCAGACATTAAATGTCCCATGCAGGGGAAGTAACGTCTACTGCCAGGGGGAGTGGTCTGTCGGGCTCTGAGTGGTGCCACGTGTAAAGACAGTAAGGGCGGATATCTCTGGTGTCAGACCCGCTACCAGTCGAAAGTGGAGAAGGTGGAACAGTCACTGGCGTACATATGGTTGGTGTACAGTCTGGTGTCTGCGTCACTGTTCCTGCAACACTGTCAGACGCAACCTGCCGAGCAACCATTCGTCACAGTTCTGCCACTATGTACCCTTGAGTATGGTCAACATCTCATAGTGCTTACCCCTTCTACGAGGCTGTCAGCATTTTCCCGCCAACGCAGAATGGCAGGGATAAATCATTTTGTCTACAAGACTATGATGTGCTCTCATGTTTGTCTTGTCCTTGCAAGGTTTTAGGATTTATGACTAGAGGGTTGTATACTCCGCGCAGGGTCGAGAAGCCTGCGCGTGTAAGTCTAACTTGCCGTTACGCCAAGTACACAAGGCTCGTTGTGTGACTTATTGGTGTTGGTCTAATTTACCATTGCGCTGAGTGCGCAAGGTTCATTGTGTGACCATTTGGTGTTGGTCTAAGTTACCGTTGCGCCGAGTGCGCAAGGTTCATTGTACGACCACTTGTTGTTAGGTCTGATTTACCGATGCGCTGAGTGCGCAAGGTTCATTGTATAACCTATTGATTCTAAGGAAGACGCAACATTGCATGTTGCATGCAAGGTTATCCTTGTTATGATAATGCTGTGGGTATGGTTTTATACACAAACGTATGGTTTTTTGACCATACCCCTCCAATTATCCCTAAACCCTACTAGACAAACAAACAAATACAATTAGGATTTCAAGGAAGAAGAATCGATATATTAGATTAAATGATTCAAACTAATTAATTTGTACCCAAACAGAGACAACCGAACACCTTAAAGAAATCTCGTTGGGTAAAGAAAAACCAAATGCAGTACAAAACCATTAAAACAAAAACAGTAAGATAAAGAGGCGCAACGTGTATCAAAGAGCCGATACGTGACAACGAAGAAGGAATGTTCAAAATAGGGTTGTACATGAGGCTTCATAGACAAATACATTTAGCTACGATACTTATAACACACAAAGCGAAGATACTTTCTAAACCTTTATATTATATGTGTGTATATATTTTTTGTCTTTATGTACATAACGCACGTCTAATAAAGTAAAATAGAAAAATCCACACACTAAAAACCTTAAAGAAATACTCAACCAGTACAAAATTGATTATTGCTATTATGAAAGGAAAGTTATGAAAATGATGCATGATATAAAAAAAGGAGAAATGTAAAAAAGAAAAGGAGTAAATTAAATTTTGTAAATAAGAAACCAAATTTTTTATTTTAATTTTGATTACTTTTTTTACTTAATATTTTTAAATGTTATAAATTTGTTTTTTGTATTAACGTAGCTAATTTCTTTTTGTTAAGTCATATCATATACGGATAGTTTAGTCTTTTTACTCGTTTTATTTAAAAAAACTTAACATTAAAATAAAAAAGATTAAAAAATTATTTGTTAGAATAAAAAGAATAAGTTTTAAACCAATATAAATCCTCCATTTAATATGTATATGTAATGTTATTGTAAGAGGGTGTATTTACAATTTTAATTGATTTATTGTATTCTCTAAATTAGATTAAATAACTAAAATTGTAACTGATTTTTAAAATTATTGTTTCAAGACGACATAATTGGTGGTGAACGACAATTCCAGTGTAAGATAAATTTTGATATGTATAAAATAAAATATTTTTTTTTATTAATGAGAGATATTATAATCAATAATAAAAGTTACAAATTGTTTATTGTTTTAGCAGTATAGCATTACGTCATTTCTTGTTTTTCTTGACGTATTAAGTTTCTTCTTAAGAGCATTCTCATATTATATATAAAGGGAAATCCATTTGTCACTCTACCTCTCTCAACATCACAGCAAACCACTTTTAAAATCACCACCACACCATCATTGTCTCCAAACCTCCACTGCCACCGCCACTGCCAACCATCACCAACCACCATCCTTCACCACTCTCAACCACCACCCTTCACCACTTCGAGAATCACCATCACACCACCACTGTCACCAAATCACCATTATTAACCATCCCTTTGTCACTACCACCGATTCTACCAAATTCATCACCACCCCCCAAATCTTCATCAATCCCTAGCCTCACCCACCACAACCACCCCCACCTGCCACCACCAATAGTTCAACTATCACAAACATTCCCACCTACCAACCCTACTGCAATGCACAACCCCTAACACCGATGACTTTGTATGACCACCACGAACCCCACCACAGCAAGCCTATCACACCAAACCCAAAACTTCATCAAATCATAGCCCCAAAATTATTGTTCAGGCCCTAGAGAGAAATATAGATATGGATGACAGAGGTTTCAGATCAGGAAATCAGATTGCGGTGGGGGAGGCAACCTGATCTTGGTAGTCGGAGTTGAACGGTGGTAGTGACCGGATATCTTATATGCTTGCCCTAGAGAGAGAATAAAGAGAGAGGGGGAGGGGGAGAGAGAGTTTAGAGAGAAGTGATTTTTTTAATTACAGGGGATGAAAAAAGTTAGTAAAAAGACTAAACTATTCTTATGTGTATATAATATAACTTAACGATAAAAATTAATTAGGTTTGGGAAAAAAAACGATAGTAAGATTTAAAAAGATAAAGTATAATCTCAAATCAATTTTGATAGCAAAAGACTGGGTTAAAATTTGGTGTATGCATGAATGATAATATTTGTGATTTACTCAAAGAAAAAAGAGACCGGATAAGCAATGGGAGGACCAATGATACTAAAGCAATGGGAGTCGTCATTTGACTAGGGTTTTTGGTCCAATATGATGAGCTAGGGCCCACGGCAGATGGCTAATCGTGAACCACATGCATTTAGGATTTGTGATGTCACGGGGTGTAACACTTGTGAGCCGTCACCAATATTTTATTAGACCGTATAAGATATTTCATATGCATGGTTTTCACAATTAAATAAAGTAGGTTTTTAAATATATTGTATTAATTTGTTTATGGTCAGGGGATGAAATTGTATGGAATCCGAAATTGATGAGAAAAGTGATACCTATACATTTAGAAAAGCGACCAGACTTAAGTATAAAATTAATTTTAATATTTTTGTATGTTAAGGTCGAGAGATGGTACTTGATGACATCTGGTTACCCAAACAAACAGGAAATACGTCGATACACATTTTACAATCAACTGGGGAGGGGTTAAATTACAACCGGATAAGATCATAACAAAAGATGTTTACATACGGCTACAAACGAACCAATCGTTTGCCGAACAATTTATGAATCGTTTGACGGGAGGTTCATTTGTGTTCGTTCGTTTATTAAACAAATGAACACAAACAAAAAATTTCGTTCGTTTAGTTAAATCAACGAACATGAACAGATGTTGCATTCGTTAATTTATGTTCGTGAACGTTCAGTACGTGTTCACTTGTATTTGATAGTTCATTAGTATTTTTTAGTTATTTTATTTTATTTAAATACTTCAAAATTCCGACAATAAAATATTTAATAAGTGTCAATGTATTATATATTATGTTCATACGTTTTGTGTTCGTTTGTTTCCATTTGTGTCCATGAACAATAGTTTGTACTCATTTGTGTTCATCAACGTCCGTTTTTTTCGTTGCCTAAAATTAACAAACAAACACAAACGAATACGAACAAGTTCATTTCCTTAACAAACAAACACAAACATAAAGTTTTGTTCGGTAAGTGTTCATAAACAGTTCGTAAACACATATTTATTAACAAACAAACATGGACGATGTTTTGTTCGTGTTCATTCGATTCGTTTACAGCCCTTACATGATGTAAATGATACCGGATTTAAGATGCATATTTTATTAGCATGGAGGGACGTGGAATTACCAATAAGATGTTTATAACTTCAAATTTATAAACCACTAAAAGGTTTACTAATACTGGATTTGAAGTTTTAAAAAGTTAATATTTACGAGCAACGACATGACGTAACATTACAAACAGTAACCACCGTTGTTTCGTTTTAGATCCATTTTCTATATTTTGGTAAGAAATTAGATTTCAAAAATATCTTCCCTGACACATTAATTACTTGAACGTGTTGGATGACAGAGTAAATAACTAAAACACATTAATTACTTGAACGTGTTGGATGACAGAGTAAATAACTAAAACACATTAATTACTTGAAACGTGTTGTACGACAGAAAGCAAATAACTAAAAAAAGCTATCAAATATCCCCACGCTACCAATGAAAGAGTGGTAAAGTGATTATTAAAGATTTAGTGTTTTTTCTACTCAGGTTTGACTTTCACTACATTCATTATTTTCAGCGGTATTCAGGTGAAAGGCGAATACTGGTGGCGTCGGTTTGTTTTGATGGAATGTGAGATTTTACCGATTATTCTACTGTCATGCATTTGGACGGGTGAAGGTCGGGTTTTCGCGCATATGGAAGAGCCAAGGGGCTGACGACGATCGAGTAGTCGACCTTAACCATAACGTCCCGTGTCACGATGTTTGACACGTCATTTGTTGTCATTCAAAAACAAAATTAACCCCCACGCTACATCTTATTGTTACATTACTACTAAAGTTCTATAATTATAATTAGGGGTATTCATGGTTCAGTTTTAAACCGTGAGACTGCCCAAACCGGTCATCTTTTACGGTCGGGCTTTTTACTTAACTTTCGGTCGGTTGGTTTCAATATTTTCAAACCGTACAGTACGGTCTGGTTCACGGTTTCTATCAAAGACTAACCGTATAAAACCGAACCGGACCGAACAAACATATTCTATTTTTTTTACATATTTGATACTTATGTATAGAAAAGAATAAAAACAAGCCTGTTATAACCTATATCTAAATTAATGTAAACAAAAGTGTGCTAAGCTCATTATCATATTTCAGTACAATACTTACCCATCCTCGTATATGAGATTTTCTAAATTATAAATTTTCAAACAGAATCAACACCATTATATTGACATATTTAGAGATATTTCTATGTATTTGGACTGCATTTAAAGCTATTTGTATAGCTGGTTATGTTAAACAGCTTATTCTAAGCATTTGACAACTTTTATGACATCTTAGAATTTGGATATTTTTTTATTTCAACTTTTTTTCTTTTGCAAAGTCGGGACAACTTGTATAAAGGCCCAACGAGCTCAAACCGTGAAATCAAACCGGAACCAAACCGTTACAAACGGGTTGGTTTGGTTTGGTTAGGTTTAAAAGTTCTAGGGTTCGGTTTTGGTTTACAAAAATAAAAAACCGTTACTAACGGTTCGGTTCACGGTGTCACCGAAAAACCGCGAAAACCGACCGTGAACACCCCTAATTATAATTAAGGATGGTCACCATAAAAGTTAACATACATTCTTATTTTTTTGAGTAAACTGTCATTTTGGTCACTTTTGTCACTTTAGTCCAAAATTTAAACCTTTTGAATCTAGGTCCCTATGGTTTCCATTTTGTTGTCATTTTCATCCAAAAGTAAAATCAACTTAGATTTCTCAAATAAAATCCTAGTTTTTTGGTCCTTTTCCTCAGTTTAAAGGGCAAATGGTCATTATAAGTTTTATTATAACAAATTATTAATTAAAATAACACATATCATCATCTTTCCCAAATGCAAACCCTAATCTTCATCACCTCCTCCTCCTCCTCTTCATCACCACCACCACCGCAGAAATCTGCTACACCTCCCTCCAATCCGACCCCCGCCCCATCATCCCCTTATACAAATTCGGCTTCACCCACACCTGATGACTCGAACTCAACGTCACAACCTCTAATTCTCCTCAACACCCCCTAACCCCACCAATCTAGGTTTCTTCCTCTACACTCGCGACTCATGGCTCCACGTTCTCCAACAGATCGAAGACGATGACGTCACCTGCGCCTTCCAATCTGACGTTGTAACATCCGTCGAAAAACGGGTTTTCAAAACCCGCTTCGTTTATTAATCGAATATCCAGTTATATTTTCATGCACATTTATTGCTCAAATTAATTTTAAACGATACATAATTAATAAATATATTGGAAATTATAAACTATAATTGATAATTAATAATAAATAATGAAAAAAAATATAAATGGAGACGCCGGGTTTCGAACCCGGGTCACCCGGATGAATAAACACACAACACACCACTCCGCCACATGACTCTTTTGTGTAATTACTGAAATAAATAATACTTAACTTAAAACTCGAAATCAAAATCCGGAAATCAGCGCGCCCAATCCGCAGTCGCCGGAAAGACCGACGATTTCGCAAATCACGACCGTTTTCCTTTGACTGGAACACGTGAACTAACTTCGACATCGGTTATAACCGATGTCTAACCCCCAATTCCAGTCGTAAACGCCGGAAAAGTTTTGACCGCGAATCAAGACCAAAATTCGGACTCAATTCATCCTGATCATCCCTATAAATAACCACCCAAACCTCTGGTAATCTTTTCGCTCAAAATCGCACAATCTCTCGAAGCTTTAGCACTCGCCGGAGATATTCTGCATTCGCCGGACTTTCACCGGAAAACTGAGACTTACACCAAATCGGTAAAATTCTCGACTCTTTTGTTTGTAATCCATTATTAGACATATATTAACTTCAATCCTTCAACCAGAATCTGTCCCAGACTACGCTGCCGAGAATTCCTACATTCGCCGGAAAATCACTGAAAATTCCGAAGTCTCGCTGTGAACCGGTACAATCATCTAAACCCCCTGATATCCCTTGTTTAGTAACTTAATTGCACAACTCGTTGGTCAAAACTGCTAATTGATTCACTCAGACGGAAGTCGCCAATCAGAGCCGACGACTCTTGCCGGAAATCTGAGAAAAGCATTCTGTTCGGTACATTTTACTCCGTAACCCTCTTTATCCAATTCATTCCAATCAATTATATGTTCGATGATCGATTAAACCAAAACAGTCGGACATTATTGTTCTGCGTCTTTGTAAACGAAGAAGACGAAGTCGAACATGTGTATAAGTTTAATGAAAACTGAATATTTAACCGGGTTAGACACACAGTCCAGCGGTGGACTGTGTGCACAAACAATGCACACGTCCCGGGTTCGAATCGCATACGTTACCGAATTTCAAAATTAAAACCAACATTTTTACAATTGAATCGGATCAGGTCACTGAATATTAATAAGTATAATTAAATCCATAAGTTAAACAGATATGATACATAGCCCAACTGATTGGGCTGTGCGTACTCGAACCGAACGTCTCGAGTTCGACTCCGGGTCACTGAAGGCGGGTCGGCCATTTTAAATCATTTTTGAAATAAACTAAATTAGATAAAAGTTAACCAGTATATATATATAATTAAAGCAGAGAATATTTTGGGTTAGACACGTAGCTCAGTTGGTAGAGCTGCGTGCACGCGTACGAGAGGTCCCGAGTTCGAACCTCACTCAGCGCATAATTACAAACAATCCGACCGGTCAACGGTCAACGGTCAGAGTCAAAAAGTCAACATTTTTTATTTATTTATTTTTATTTTATTTAATCAGAAAATTATTTAAAAATACTTAAAATAATATTTTTAAAGTTAGAAAATGTCCTTAAACTCACAAAAATAAACCTAAAAATCCTATTAAGGTTATGAAATAAAAGTATTAGTCTCAAATTAAATCCATTTATTTACCGAACCATTTCGTTATTATTTTAGGTTAGTTTCCTCGTCGATCAAATCCCAAAACTCGTGCGCATCCAACATCATCAAAGAACGCACCCAAGGTGAGTGAATCTCTACAAATTCCCCGTTTTAATCACATTTTGGGGTGTATCATGTGTCGTTTAATTCCTTATTATATTTAAATACTTGTGCATCCATCATATCCGTGATCAAATGTGTATCAATTATGAGTTCAATTGTTGTGTGAATTATGTTTAGATTGAAGTTATCATTTTCAGTACATGCATTTCATTAGGCCCATCAGCTCCCCGTGGGATACGGGTTGAGTATCAGGTGCCTCATTCGATCGGCTCCGTTTGATTGAGCCTTGATCTCACATACATCATCATTCATGTCATTCGATCGGCTCCGTTTGATTGAGCCTTGATCTCAAATACATCATCATTCATGTCATTCACTCATCCAATGTGATTTGCGTTTATGCTATATATATATGTTTGCTCACATGTGATTATTGCACAAATTTTCAATATTAAATACAACAAGAAATTAATAACAATGTTTTCTCAAGGTTCACTCGCCAACTTTTGTTGACCCAAAATATCCCCCGTTTTACACATGATACAGGTGATCTAGTTGAGGCAAGAAACACATAGGAAGGCTTAGAAGAATAAATCAGTTTAAGCTTTGGATTGTTTTACTTAGTTTCATTTTCCGTGTAATTGTATGGATTTGATTTGAATATTTAAGTTGTAATTTGAATTTAATAAATATGAAACATTTTAGTAAACATCGTGAGCTTTGGTGATAACCCAATTATGCCCCGACTCTTATTCCGCTGCGGGTCGGGGTGTGACAGATTGGTATCAGAGCCATGACTATAGGGATATAGGATAGGTTATTAGACCCTTAGAGCCTATACTATAGTTGATTAGAATTTTTAAATTGTTTATGCGTTACATACAAAATTCATGATGTTTATATGCTTTATGTTTATTGTTACATTCAATGTTATGCAAGCATGTTCATAAGTACATATTATTATACAATGCTCATCATGAATCATATCCTCATAACATATCATATCCATGAGAGCACACACCTCACAATTCCCATGATGTTTGCAACAATTTTTGTATTTTTCAAATCACATCAAAGTGAGTTCCCATGACGGGCATGTAGTAACTGGAAGGGTACGAGTACTGGTAGTCAGAATGTCTTGCTAGGCTTGGCATTCGTATAAATCCAAAATAAAGGACCAGTTTGCCTACCTGGGGACTAACGATGAGAGTACGAAGGACCTATTAGGCCAAAGCATGCTATACCAAACGTCGTGTGAGCTAACCCCACTTTGAGTTGTCATTGTGTCTACACCTGGACACCCTCCTACCATACATCTCGCAATCATATTTCATGGTTTTCATTCGGGTGATGCGAGTGTTAAACCGCCAACACCAATGTGAATCCTACTAAGCCAATAGTCATGGGGGCCCACATGACTATACAGGCGATGGTATGGGGGACATTGGAGGCCCAAACATGAGCAAACCCAAGACATCCTATGGATGTAGTTGCATTATTGATAATTATGTTATTTTTATTCTTTTTAGCGACACATGACACCTAAAAACTTCTTAAACTCACCATCTTCCTATGTATGTTCCTGTAGATGTCGGCTAGGCAACTACGTGGAGGTAGAAAGTCAGGAAGATCCAATGAACGCTTGGCCACTCAAATTGCTAAACAAATTGCACAACATATTAATTATGTATCGTTTAAAATTAATTTGAGCATTAAATATGCCCCGAATCTTATTCCGCTGTGGATCGGGGTGTGACAGATTGGTATCAGAGCCATGACTATAGGGATATAGGATAGGTTATTAGACCCTTAGAGCCTATACTATAGTTGATTAGAATATTTAAATTTTTTATGCGTTACATACAAAATTCATGATGTTTATATGCTTTATGTTTATTGTTACATTCAATTTTATGCAAGCATGTTCATAAGTACATATTATTATACAATGCTCATCAAGAATCAAATCCTCATAACATATCATATCCATGAGAGCACATACCTCACAATTCCCATGATGTTTGCAACGATTTTTGTATTTTTCAAATCACATCAAAGTGAGTTCCCGTGACGGGCATGTAGTAACTGGAAGGGTACGAGTACCGGTAGTCGGAACGTCCTGCTAGGCTTGGCATTCGTATAAATCCAAAATAAAGGACCAGTTTGCCTAACTGGGGACTAACTATGAGAGTACGAAGGACCTATTAGGCCAAAGCATGCTATACCAAACGTCGTGTGAGCTAACCCCACTTTGAGTTGTCATTGTGTCTACACCTGGACACCCTCCTACCATACATCTCGCAATCATATTTCATGGTTTTCATTCGGGTGATGCGAGTGTTAAACCGCCAACATCAATGTGAATCCTACTAAGCCAATAGTCATGGGGGCCCACATGACTATACAGGCGATGGTATGGGGGACATTGGAGGCCCAAACATGAGCAAACCCAAGACATCCTATGGATGTAGTTGCATTATTGATAATTATGTTATTTTTATTCTTTTTAGCGACACATGACACCTAAAAACTTCTTAAACTCACCATCTTCCTATGTATGTTCCTGTAGATGTCGGCTAGGCAACTACGTGGAGGTAGAAAGTCAGGAAGATCCAATGAACGCTTGGCCACTCAAATTGCTAAACAAATTGCACAGCATATTAATTATGTATCGTTTAAAATTAATTTGAGCATTAAATATGCCCCGAATCTTATTCCGCTGTGGATCGGGGTGTGACAGATTGGTATCAGAGCCATGACTATAGGGATATAGGATAGGTTATTAGACCCTTAGAGCCTACACTATAGTTGATTAGAATTTTAAATTGTTTTATGCGTTACATACAAAATTCATGATGTTTATATGCTTTATGTTTATTGTTACATTCAATGTTATGCAAGCATGTTCATAAGTACATATTATTATACAATGCTCATCAGAATCAAATCCTCATAACATATGATATCCATGAGAGCACACACCTCACAATTCCCATGATGTTTGCAACGATTTTTGTATTTTTCAAATCACATCAAAGTGAGTTCCCATGACGGGCATGTAGTAACTGGAAGGGTACGAGTACCGGTAGTCGGAACGTCCTGCTAGGCTTGGCATTCGTATAAATCCAAAATAAAGGACCAGTTTGCCTAACCTGGGGACTAACGATGAGAGTACGAAGGACCTATTAGGCCAAAGCATGCTATACCAAACGTCGTGTGAGCTAACCCCACTTTGAGTTGTCATTGTGTCTACACCTGGACACCCTCCTACCATACATCTCGCAATCATATTTCATGGTTTTCATTCGGTGATGCGAGTGTTAAACCGCCAACACCAATGTGAATCCTACTAAGCCAATAGTCATGGGGGCCCACATGACTATACAGGCGATGGTATGGGGGACATTGGAGGCCCAAACATGAGCAAACCCAAGACATCCTATGGATGTAGTTGCATTATTGATAATTATGTTATTTTTATTCTTTTTAGCGACACATGACACCTAAAAACTTCTTAAACTCACCATCTTCCTATGTATGTTCCTGTAGATGTCGGCTAGGCAACTACGTGGAGGTAGAAAGTCAGGAAGATCCAATGAACGCTTGGCCACTCAAATTGCTAAACAAATTGGCCGCGGTACTTCCTAATAATCGTGATTCAAGTTCAATCAAGCTCTCACAAACTCCAATCAACCCTCCCAATCAAGAAGACCAGAGCCGCCAACCACTACTCAAAAAGTGTTATTAGACCCTTAGAGCCTACACTATAGTTGATTAGAATTTTTAAATTGTTTATGCGTTACATACAAAATTCATGATGTTTATATGCTTTATGTTTATTGTTACATTCAATGTTATGCAAGCATGTTCATAAGTACATATTATTAACAATGCTCATCATGAATCAAATCCTCATAACATATGATATCCATGAGAGCACACACCTCACAATTCCCATGATGTTTGCAACGATTTTGTATTTTCAAATCACATCAAAGTGAGTTCCCATGACGGCATGTAGTAACTGGAAGGGTACGAGTACCGGTAGTCGGAACGTCCTGCTAGGCTTGGCATTCGTATAAATCCAAAATAAAGGACCAGTTTGCCTACCTGGGGACTAACGATGAGAGTACGAAGGACTATTAGGCCAAAGCATGCTATACCAAACGTCGTGTGAGCTAACCCCACTTTGAGTTGTCATTGTGTCTACACCTGGACACCTCCTACCATACATCTCGCAATCATATTTCATGGTTTTCATTCGGGTGATGCGAGTGTTAAACCGCCAACACCAATGTGAATCCTACAAGCCAATAGTCATGGGGCCCACATGACTATACAGGCGATGGTATGGGGACATTGGAGGCCCAAACATGAGCAAACCCAAGACATCCTATGGATGTAGTTGCATATTGATAATTATGTTATTTTTATTCTTTTTAGCGACACATGACACCTAAAAACTTCTTAAACTCACCATCTTCCTATGTATGTTCCTGTAGATGTCGCTAGGCAACTACGTGGAGGTAGAAAGTCAGGAAGATCCAATGAACGCTTGGCCACTCAAATTGCTAAACAAATGGCCGCGGTACTTCCTAACATCGTGATTCAAGTTCAACAAGCTCTCACCACAAATCCTATCAACCCTCCCAATCAAGAAGACCAAGCGTCGCCAACCCTCACTCCAAAAAGTGCTCTTACAAACACTTCAAATCTTGCGATCCCCCAAAGTATGAAGAACCGAAGGTGTTACTGCCCTCCTCCACTGGTTCGAAGAAATGGAGAACACCTTCCTTAATTGCGATTGTCCGAGGATCGCAAGTACGTTATGCATCAGGGAGACTGTTTGGAGTAGCCCTTACCTGGTGGAACACAGAAAAGGGTAAGCGAGGAGTCGAAGATGCCATGGCCTTATCATGGGAAGAGTTAAGGAACTCATGACAAGGCGCTTCTGTCCAACAAGCGAAATCAAAAGTTGGAAGATGAATTCCACTCGTTGAAACAAAAGGAAGGAGATCACACTTCCTACAACAAAAGATTTCTCGAACTGAACCAAATGATCCCTAATCTGTTCACCCCCGTGTACCGCTTGGTTGAACACTACATTCGAGGCCTCCCCTCGAAAATTCAAGACTCGGTTCTAAGCACTTCACCTGCAACACTTGAAGCCGCAATGGAACTGGCTACCGAACTTACTGAGAATCGCATCCGAAACGGCAAATTCAAGGATGACAAAAAGAAAGCCCCCATTGAGGCCCAAACTCCAAACCATTCCGTCTCCTCTTCGAAATTTGCTGGTAAGAGGAAACGAAACAGCAGAAATTTTGCCGTCACACACACAAACCCTCCTATCACCGCCGCACCAATTACCCAAATTGCTCCCTCAGCTGCACCGTTCAAAAAGCCATACACCAGCCCATACCCAAAATGCAACCGTTGTTAATACCATCACCTCCCCGAAACTCCTTGCCAACATTGCACCAGCTGTGGCCGTGCGGGTCACACCATCCAAACTTGTCGCACACTTCAGCGAATGAACCGCAATCAACCCTCAACCCAAACCCACCATCAGATAGTGGGTCATGCTCAACAACCTTTACTTCTACCACCTGCACAACATATAGCCCAATCCTACTACCAACCCAACTACCCCATGATGCAACCCATGCGAGCATGTTACAACTATGGAGACCCAAACCACTTCAGGAACACATGTCCACGTTTGGTGAACATCATCCATGCCCAAGCTCAAGCAAATCCGGTAAACCAAGCTAACCAAGCTCCTCCACCTGCTAGAGGAAGAGCTTTAAACATCAATGCCAACCAAGCTAGAGCTGACAACAACGTGGTTAACGGTACGTTTCTCATCAATGGTAGTTATGCATCCATGTTATTCGATACTGGCGTGGATAAGAGTTTTGTGTCCTTAGAATTTGAACCTATCCTCAACAAAACTCGTGATGATCTCATGGAATCTCTAACGGTAGAAGTTGCTGACGGAAAGCCCGTTTCATTAAATTCTATCATACGAAATTGTACACTCACTCTAAACGATCACGATTTTCCAGTTGACCTCATTCCTATGAAGTTGGGAAGTTTCGATATTATAATCGGTATGGATTGGCTCAGCCAGCATCACGCTGAAGTAGTATGCCGTGAAAAGTTCATTCGCATTCCTCTTGCAGACGGTCAGACCCTACGTATCTTTGGAGAAACCCCTTCGAAAGGACTCAAATTAATGTCCTGTCTTCAAGCCCGGAAATATCTCCGCAAGAACTATGTCGCATTCCTAACTCACGTCGTCAAGAAGGGAAACAAGGAGAAGAAACTCGAAGATATACCAGTAGTGAAAGAATTCCCACAAGTCTTTCCCGACGACATCTCAGTACTCGCTCCTGTGAGAGAAGTCGAATTTCGCATCGATCTTGTACCTGGTGCTACCCCAGTCGCAAAATTTCCTTATAGGCTAGCCCCATCCGAAATGCAAGAGCTGGCCAGTCAACTGCAAGAACTGACTGACAAAGGATTCATACGTCCTAGCTCTTCGCCCTGGGGTGCACCTGTTCTTTTTGTGAAGAAGAAAGATGGAACGTTTCGCATGTGTATCGACTACAGGGAACTCAACAAGCTAACAGTTAAAAATCGCTATCCACTACCTCACATCGATGACCTCCTAGACCAACTTCAAGGCGCCACCTGCTTTTCAAAAATCGACCTTCGTTCCGGTTATCATCAACTCAGAGTACATGAAGAAGACGTCCCAAAGACCGCCTTCCGGACTCGTTATGGTCATTACGAATTCATGGTCATGCCATTCGGTTTAACCAACGCCCCAGCTGTCTTCATGGATCTAATAAATAGGGTATGCAAACCCTACCTCGACCGTTTTGTCATAGTCTTTATTGACGACATCCTTATCTACTCCAAGTCTAAAACCGATCATGAACGACACCTTCGACTCATCCTTACACTCTTAAGGACTGAAAAGTTGTACGCTAAGTTCTTAAAATGCAAATTCTGGCTAAGAGAAGTACAATTCCTTGGACATGTCGTTAATGACAAGGGAATACATGTTGATCCTTCAAAAATCAAGGCAGTACAGGAATGGCAAGCGCCACGTACCCCTACTGAAGTAAGGTCATTTCTTGGTTTGGCTGGTTACTATCGCCGCTTCATTTCCAATTTCTCCCGTATTGCTGTACCGCTCACGACTTTGACTCATAAAGGAAAACCCTTCATATGGGGACCTAAACAAGAAGAAGCCTTCCAAACCTTAAAGCAAAAACTTTGTGACGCACCTATCCTCACACTTCCTGAAGGTTGCGATGACTTTGTAGTATATTGCGACGCATCAGGGCAAGGGCTAGGCTGTGTATTAATGCAAAGAGGAAAAGTGATAGCCTATGCTTCTAGGCAACTCAAGGTTCATGAAAATAATTACACCACCCACGACCTGGAACTTGGAGCCGTTGTGTTCGCTCTCAAGATATGGAGACATTACCTCTACGGTACCAAGTGTGAAATATACACTGACCACAAGAGTCTCCAACATATCTTCAATCAAAAGGAGTTGAATATGAGGCAACGAAGATGGGTCGAACTTCTTAACGACTACGACTGTGAAATTCGGTATCATCCTGGCAAGGCAAACGTAGTGGCTGATGCACTCAGTCGAAAAGGTTATGCGAACTCCATTCGTCTTCTATGTTCGCAAATCATAACCGACATCAAAGATCGAATCCGAGAAGCTCAACATGTTTCTGTAACAGAAAACAACGTACGCGATGAGCTGTCATGTGGAGCGGAACTCAAAATCGAAACCAAATCCGACGGTATCCTATACTATTTAAACCGCATATGGATTCCTGATCGCGATAACCTTCATGATTTCCTTATGAATGAGGCGCACAAAACACGGTACTCTGTACACCCAGGCGCCGACAAGATGTATCAAGACCTACGATGCACCTACTGGTGGCCGGGTATGAAAAAGGATATCGCTGTTTTTGTTTCCAAGTGCCTTACATGTTCCAAAGTAAAAGCTGAACATCAAAGACCTTCAGGACTTCTAACCCAACCTGAAATACCTGTATGGAAGTGGGAAAACATAACCATGGACTTCATTACTGGGTTACCTCACACCTCCAGTGGGTATGACACCATATGGGTAATCATTGATCGTCTTACAAAATCAGCTCACTACATTCCGATTCGCGAGGACTTCAAGAACGAGAAGTTAGCTCGTATCTACATCAGTGAGATCGTAAGCCGTCATGGTGTACCTTTAAGCATCATTTCAGACAGTGATGGTCGTTTCACTTCACGAACATGGCGAGCTGTACAAACCGCCTTGGGTACACGATTAGACCTCAGTACCGCTTTTCATCCTCAAACTGATGGACAATCTGAACGCACCATCCAAACTCTTGAAGACATGCTTCGAGCATGTGTCATAGACTTCAAAGGGAATTGGGATGCTCATCTACCATTAGTTGAATTTTCGTACAACAATAGCTACCATTCAAGTATCGGCATGGCTCCTTTCAAAGCTTTATATGGTCGTAAGTGCCGATCTCCAGTATGTTGGCACGAAATTGGTGAATCACAAATCACCGGTCCAGAGTTAATTCAAGAAACAATCGACAAGGTCACTCACATTCGAAACAATCTTCTAGCAGCTCAAAGTCGTCAAAAGAGTTATGCAGATAAACGACGAAAGCCCTTGGAGTTTGAAATTGGGGATCAAGTACTTTTAAAAGTATCACCGTGGAAGGGAGTGATTCGTTTTGGCCAGAAGGGCAAGCTAGCACCACGCTACGTAGGACCTTTTAAAATACTCTAAAGAGTAGGTCCTGTAGCATACAAGCTTGACCTGTAACATCCGTCGAAAAACGGGTTTCCAAAACCCGCTTCGTTTATAATCGAATATCCAGTTATAAATTTTCATGCACATTTATTGCTCAAATTAATTTTAAACGATACATAATTAATAAATATATTGGAATTTATAAACTATAATTGATAATTAATAATAAATAATGAAAAAAAAATATAAATGGAGACGCCGGGTTTGGAACCCGGGTCACCCGGATGAACAAACACACAACACACCACTCCGCCACATGACTCTTTTGTGTAATTACTGAAACAAATAATACTTAACTTAAAACTCGAAATCAAAATCCGGAAATCTGCGCGCCCAATCCGCAGTCGCCGGAAAGACCGACGATTTCGCAAATCACGACCGTTTTCCTTTGACTGGAACGCGTGAACTAACTTCGACATCGGTTATAACCGATGTCTAACCCCCAATTCCAGTCGTAACCGCCGGAAAAGTTTTGACCGCGAATCAAGACCAAAATTCGGACTCAATTCATCCTGATCATCCCTATAAATAACCACCCAAACCTCTGGTAATCTTTTCGCTCAAAATCGCACAATCTCTCGAAGCTTTAGCACTCGCCGGAGATATTCTGCATTCGCCGGACTTTCACCGGAAAACCGAGACTTACACCAAATCGGTAAAATTCTCGACTCTTTTGTTTGTAATCCATTATTAGACATATATTAACTTCAATCCTTCAACCAGAATCTGTCCCAGACTACGCTGCCGAGAATTCCTACATTCGCCGGAAAATCACTGAAAATTCCGAAATCTCGCTGTGAACCGGTACAATCATCTAAACCCCCTGATATCCCTTGTTTAGTAACTTAATTGCACAACTCGTTGATCAAAACTGCTAATTGATTCACTCAGACGGAAGTCGCCAATCAGAGCCGACGACTCTTGCCGGAAATCTGAGAAAAGCATTCTGTTCGGTACATTTTTCTCCGTAACCCTCTTTATCCAATTCATTCCAATCAATTATATGTTTGATAATCGATTAAACCAAAACAGTCGGACATTATTGTTCTGCGTCTTTGTAAACGAAGAAGACGAAGTCGAACATGTGTATAAGTTTAATTAAAACTGAATATTTAACCGGGTTAGACACTCAGTCCAGTGGTGGACTGTGTGCACAAACAATGCACACGTCCCGGGTTCGAATCGCATACGTTACCGAATTTCAGAATTAAAACCAACATTTTTACAACTGAAACGGACCAGGTCACTGAATGTTAATAAGTATAATTAAATCCATAAGTTAAACAGATATGACACACAGCCCAACTGGTTGGGCTGTGCGTACTCGAACCGAACGTCTCGAGTTCGACTCCGGGTCACTGAAGGCGGGTCGGCCATTTTAAATCATTTTTGAAATAAACTAAATTAGATAAAAGTTAATCAGTATATATATATAATTAAAACAGAGAATATTTCGGGTTAGACACGTACCTCAGTTGGTAGAGCTGCGTGCACGCGTACGAGAGGTCCCGAGTTCGAACGTCACTCAGCGCATAATTACAAACAATCCGACTGGTCAACGGTCAAAGGTCAGAGTCAAAAAGTCAACATTTATTTATTTATTTTTTTATTTTATTTAATCAGAAAATTATTTAAAAATACTTAAAAATAATATTTTTAAAGTTAGAAAATGTCCTTAAACTCACAAAAATAAACCTAAAAATCCTATTAAGGTTATGAAATAAAAGTATTAGTCTCAAATTAAATCCATTTATTTACCGAACCATTTTGTTATTATTTTAGGTTAGTTTTCCTCGTCGATCAAATCCCAAAACTCGTGCGCATCCAACATCATCAAAGAACGCACCCAAGGTGAGTGAATCTCTATAAATTCCCCGTTTTAATCACATTTTGGGGTGTATCATGTGTCGTTTAATTCCTTATTATATTTAAATACTTGTGCATCCATCATATCCGTGATCAAATGTATATCAATTATGTGTTCAATTGTTGTGTGAATTATGTTTAGATTGAAGTTATCATTTTCAGTACATGCATTTCATTAGGCCCATCAGCTCCCCGTGGGATACGGGTTGAGTATCAGGTGCCTCATTCGATCGGCTCCGTTTGATTGAGCCTTGATCTCACATACATCATCATTCATGTCATTCGATCGGCTCCGTTTGATTGAGCCTTGATCTCAAATACATCATCATTCATGTCATTCACTCATCCAATGTGATTTGCGTTTATGCTATATATATATGTTTGCTCACATGTGATTATTGCACAAATTTTCAATATTAAATACAACAAGAAATTAATAACAATGTTTTCTCAAGGTTCACTCGCCAACTTTTGTTGACCCAAAATATCCCCCGTTTTACACATGATACAGGTGATCCAGTTGAGGCAAGAAACACATAGGAAGGCTTAGAAGAATAAATCAGTTTAAGCTTTGGATTGTTTTACTTAGTTTCATTTTCCTTGTAATTGTATGGATTTGATTTGAATATTTAAGTTGTAATTTGAATTTAATAAATATGAAACATTTTAGTAAACATCATGAGCTTTGGTGATAACCCAATTATGCCCCGACTCTTATTCCGCTGCGGGTCGGGGTGTGACAGACGTCATCAAACACGTATTCACCTTCATTTCAGATTCCCTCACTTCCAAATCTCTCAAGTAGTTTTATCTCCAACAAGATGCCGACCAGTACACACTCGTGTTCACTAGTTGTGTTCCTCATATTAAGGTTACCATGGACATACGATCCGCTATGTATAAATTAGACGGACTGTCTAGATCTTGTGATTATTTCCAACAAGATGCCGACCAGTACACACACTAGGTTTATTTCCTATTCTATTTGGTTTATTTCACATTGGTTGCACTTTGGATATCTGTGTTGTACAAAAAAACAGTTAACTGTGTTTGGAATTCATATATTCATGCTTGTTGTTGTGGTATTAAAGGATTTGAAATTGTTATGTTAAACTAAGGGGACGATGAGGTGGGGGTCGTATCGAGGGAGGTGTCGCGGATTTCAACGGTGGTGGTGATGAAGAGGAGAAGGAGGTGATGAAGATTAGGGTTTGAATTTGGGGAAGATGATGATATGTGTTATTTTAATTAATAAGTTGTTATCGTAAAACTTTTAATGACCATTTTGCCCTTCATTAAACTTAGGAAAATGACAAAAACAAGGATTTTATTTGAGAAATCTAAGCTGATTTTACTTTTGGATGGAAATGGCAACAAAACTGAAACCACAGGGATCCAGATTCAAAAGTTTTGAGTTTTGGACTAAAGTGGCAAAAGTGAACAAACCCCATGGACCAAAATGGCAGTTTACTCTATTTTTTATAGAAGTTTCTCAACATTTTTTTGCACGTAAAAAATCAGCATACTTTTTGTTTTGTCTCATAACAATCCTTCTATAATTTTTTGAACATTAAAATCCTTTAACATGTTCCATTTCAAAAAATTATGACATAATTTTTAAAACTTGCTATATGAAGTTATGTTTTAACCTAAGATATGTTTAAAAATTCGTAGGTTATTGCTATAGAACCAAAAACAGTCAAAAATGAAAATCGAACTAAAAAGGATTAAACCGAACCGAATAAAATGAATTTGGTATATATGCAGCCTAATAAACTGAGTAGCGAAAGTAAACCATACTTTATATTTAGTCGAATAAACTCAATTATATGAATTCGTTGTATTCTTAAAACCGAAAACCAAACTAAATTTGAATGCGGTTTGTGATTCATTTTTTAAGTACTTAAATTCAAAATGGTACGGTACTAGCACTTATTATAGGTTATGATACAAGAACACTTATATTCGGAATTAATGAAACATTATATTAAAAAAATTAAAAAGGAACAAAGAGGTTATATTAAAAATAAAGAACAAAATAATAAATTATATTATATCCATTCGATTTTAAATAAAACTTTTACGAAATGTTAGATAAAAATAACTATCTTGCAACAATAAATATGGAATTTTATAAAACATTTATTATATCATTACAATTCCTCAAATTGAAACCAGAGTAAAAAACTAATCCGCAAAGTAGCATTGATTCGTTTACGCTTGTTTTTCGATTACTTATACGACAACTCGTTTTTGAATAATATCGAGATGTAAATAAAAAGAGCGTCATAACGGCATATCTGGGACATCAGGATTTAATTTATACCACTCTAGACTTAGTTAGGATAATCTATATATATATATATATAGTTTTTCGATTACTTATACAGTACTATTGACAACCCGCTTTTTTAATAATATCGAGATATAGATAAAAAAGCGTCACAAGGATCACCAGGATTTAATGTATACCACTTAGAGGGAGAGAGAGAGGGGTGGGGTTCTAGAGTGAACACTAGTGTATTTGTGAACTGAGTGACCAAATCATGTCCATTGATATACATTACCAAATCGTAAAATATATTAGTGTATTTTCATAATCAAATCTTGGCCATTGATTTACACTTGTGTATTGATAATCAAGGGCTATGATTAGTTCATCGGTGTTCACAATAAGGGGGCTGTTCACAAATGAACCTAACCCTATATACGTACATACGTACGTACATACATACATACATACATACATACATACATACATACATACATACATACATACATACATACATACATTCATACATACATACATATACATACATACATACATACATACATACATACATACATACGTACGTACGTACGTACATACATACATACATACATACATACATACATACATACATATATAGAAGTAGAAGGATCCGTTAGGAACCACCCTTTATTGCGAGAACCACGAGAACCAATGTGAACACAACCAAAAATACATAAAAATATCTAAAAAACATACAAATTTTATTTAATATTTTTTTAAAAAAATCACTATATTTCATCACCAAAAAGAATCGAGTATGTACATGTGCATATGTATCATTTCTTTGACAATTTCTGTAATACATTACCAATATTAGACAATTGCATTTTCATTTACACCACCATTCGTAATACACTACTTTTTACATTACCAATATTAGAAATGCACATGTGCATCTATATGTATGAACATGATATAATGTGTTTTGTTACACTACTTTGAATACACTTTCTCTTTCATCTATCATACAATCCATAATATACTACCATTACCTCCCACCGTCCATAATAGAATACCATTATCTTCTACCATCCGTAATACAATACCATTACCAATATGTATAATATTTTCACTTTATGCACATGTACATCAACACCCTTCATACCATCCAAACAACATATTACATCATAAAGTGACAAACACAACCAAACCATCAACCACTAGATATAACTATCCGAAAAACATGTATATGGGCCTAATTCATCATTCAAAATCACGAACTGTTTGTACCAAAACACGTTATATCATGGTTATACATAATGATGCACATGTGCATTTTTAATATTGATAATGTAAAAAGTAGTGTATTACGGATGGTAATGTATATGAAGGTGCAATTGTCTACTACTAGTAATGTATTACGGAATTTGTCAAAGAAATGATGCATATGCACATGTGCGTCGATAATGGTTTCTCGAATTTTTTTTAGTGATGAAATATAACGAATTTTTAATTTTTGTTTTTAAAATTTGTGTGTTTTTTTAGAATTTTTTGGTCTTTTTTTTGTGTTCACATTGGTTCTCGTGGTTCTAGCAATAAAGGTGGTTCTCGCATGAACCCTACCCTATATATATAGGAAAAAAGATCCGTTAGGACCACCCTTTATTGCGAGAACCGCGAGAACCAATGTGAACACAACCAACAATACATAAAAAAATCTAAAAACCACACAAATTTTTTTCTAAATAAATCACTATATTTCGTCACTAAAAAATCCAAAAAAAAAAATTCTAGTAACAAGTATCCATGCACATGTGCATATGTATCATTTCTTTGACAAATTCCGTAACACATTACCGATATTAGAAAATTGCACTTTCATTTACATACCATCCATAATATACTACTTTTCACATTACCAATATTAGAAATGCACATGTGCATCTATATGTATGAACATGATATACCGTGGCATAATACTTTAAATACACTTTCCCTTTCATCTATCATACCATCCATAATACACTACCATTACCTCCTACCATCCATAATACAATACCATTACCAATATGTATAATATTTTCACTTTATAAACATGTACATCAACACTCTTCATACCATCCAAACAACATATTACATTATAAAGTGATAAATATAACTAAATCATCAACCACCAGATATAACTAACCAAAAACCTGTGTATGGGCCTACTTCATCATTCCAAATCACAAACTTTTGTACCAAAACACGTTATAATATGGTTATACATAATGATGCACATCTGCATTCTTTAATATTGGTAATGTAAAAAAGTAGTGTATTATGGATGGTAGTGTAAATAAAAGTGCAATTGTCTACTACTGTAATGTATTACAAAATTTGTTAAAGTAATGATACATATGCAAATGTGCATCGATAATTGTTAATTGAGATTTTTTAGTGACGAAATATAGTGATTTTTTTAAAAAATAAATTAAAAAATAGCGATTTTTAGATTTTTTTAGGTATTTTTTTGTGTTCACATTGGTTCTCGCAGTTCTCGCAATAAAGATGGTTCTCGCATGAACCCTACCATATATATATGTATATATACGATTAAGATCAAAGAAAACCCTTGAGTTGCGAGAACTTAGAGAACTCCGAGTTCCCGTATGAGTTGTGCCATCATATTTTGCACACATGCAGATTGAAATGTTATAAACACGGGTGTTAAAAATAATTTTGAAGCGGTGTTTTCAGCCTTTTTACGCCGCTATAAAAAGCTGTTGACATTAGCATTAATCAACATTTACACCCTCTGTAAGGGTTATTTACAGTGGTGTAAATCAATAAAACCTTTTTTTTGGAAAATTTTATTTTTTATGACTTTTGGTAAACAAAATAAAAAAAATCTTTTGTAAGGCCAAATTCTCTAAGTTCTCATAACTCGTAACAGTTTTCATTTTACCCTAATATACATATATACACACACATACCGTGGTAAATCTAAATATCAAAGAAACAATTATTATGGTAAATATAAATATCAAATAAATATTAAGTTTGTGTCTGGATCGATTTCTTTGAGTGAGAAAGAACATTTTGAGAATTAATCAAATGAGGAACTTTTTGAAAGGAAAGTACGAGAGCATGCTCAAGCACTTCCTAGTTTTGTGAGAAATCGTAAAGATAGAACTTGATTTAATTGTCACAAAGTTGGACATGTTTCTTATAATTGTCCAGAGCATGATTTCAAAGGAAAGAAACTTGAAGTTTCTAAACCAGTTGTTTCAAAATTTGTCCCCAAAGTTGATTCAAAACAAATTTTGAAACTGGAAACAAAAGATGAAAATGTTAAACTTCATTTAAATTGGTAAATGTCAAGTCACAAGAAACCAGTAATGCTATAAGGATTGACAAAAGTGTGAACACCAAGTTTTTTTTCAACAAACCACTGATTCGTGCGAGTAAATTGGAGACAGAAACATGTTAAAACTTTAGGGGGAGGAAATGAAAATGAAAACGAAAACATTCAAGTTGTTAAACGAGCTGGAAAACCCAAGACCAAGGTGGCTTAGGTTTCAATTAAAAACTAATCCGTTACTTGTATGTGTAGGGGCTTCCTAGGTCTGCATTTTCGAAGTGGATCACGGACACTGGAGCCTCAAGGCACATGACAGGTATGCTCGGCTTGCTCTATGATGTTAGACTAATCAAAGGTAGATATGTTGGATTTGGTTGAAACCAGGGAGGAAGAATTGTTGGTGAAGGGATTATATTTAATGGAAAGGTTTCGTTTGATAAAGTCAACTATATCGCCGAATCTGAAAACAATATGCTGAGCGTTTTGTAGATTTGTGACAAAAAGTTTTCTATACACTTTACTAATAAAGAGTGCATGATACTTAAGGCAAGGTTCAAAATTCCTCAAGAGTGATACTCATGCAGGCTCCTCAAGAGAATGATCTATACATACTAGATATGAGTACTTTATCCACTACTTCTTAGACAACACAATGCTATGTCACAAAGGCAACCGAGAAGGAATCTATCTTATGGCACTGATGAATGAGGCACATTAACCTGAGAAGATGAACTATTTGGTTAGGAATCAACTTGTGGATGGTGTGAACGCTAAAAGTAATCATATGAATGATGACTACATCAGCTTCTATTAAGCTACCCTTTGATAGGTTACACATGGATTTGTTCGGATAAGTAAATGTTAAAAGTATCTAGGTGATTTGTATTGCTTAATGATGACAGACGACTACTCTAGATTCTCTTACGTAATGTTTTTAAAATTTAAAGATGAGACTTTTGACTACCTAAAGACATGATTCTAAAGATTGAGGATTTGTACCACTTACTAGTCAGACATTGTTGATGCATATTCTGTGACAAAAACTTAATAGTTAGGTCTTTGGATATCTTGTTGGTTGTTAAACAAGTCTTGGATTCCGAGAAAGACAAGTACCAAGGAATATATCCTCAAAGGAGTTCCGAATTATTGAGATCACATGTGAAGATACAGTAGTTCCAAGAATATGGTCTGAGTTTATGTATTCAATCCGAGTTTCAAGATGGTACGAGTTTGTGAAAGAGTCCGGATTATTGAGGAGTTCCGAGTTTATGACCATCTAAAGATATGCTTGTTCTAAGTTTGTTAAAGTGCCAGTAGTTCCGAGTTTGTCTCGTTGTGTAATTGGCTTGGCCTAGTTTGCATGAGTGTTTAATATATACACACACATTATGCATTAGGGTTGAGTTATCCTTAGAGTTAGTCTTCCTAGAATATTCTAGAGAGAGAGAGAGAAAACACAGAGGAGAGAGAATGATTGAGTGTGTGTCTTGAATTGATTGTAAACACTTGTGTTGGATAATCAATAGAAGACGGGTTAAAGTGACTGTTCATGTTCTTCATCTTACAAAGTAGTTTCCGTATTCATAAATCTATCAAGAGGATTCTGCACCCATGGTAGATTTTCAATCTCGTTATCGATCCACATGTGATAGGGAACTTCAGACGCATTCGAAGTGACAATGGTACATAATTCAACAGGGATTAAGTTGCTTCTATACAAAGGTTGCTGACTTATAGAATTAGCTCTCATTCAGATGTTTTATTTTGCAAATAGAACAAAAAAACTACAAAGAAGCTTTGACAGAAGAAAACTGGGTGAATGCAATGCAGGAAGAGCTGTTACAATTTGAGAAATTGGGAGTTTGGAAGCTAGTGGATCTTCCTGATAATCATAAGAAAATCAACACAAAGTGGGTGTTTAAATGCAAAAGGGATGAGAGCGGGGTAATTGTTCGAAGTAAGGCCAGACTTGTTGTACAAGGGTTCTGTCAACAAGAAGGAATAGATTTCACAGAAGTTATGCTCCGATTACAAGGCTTGAAGCAATCAAAATATTCTTTGCATCCGCTTCATGGAAAGAATTTAAAATGTATCAATTAGATGTTAAATTTGCTTTTCTCTATGACAAAGTTAAAAAAGAGGTCTATGTTGGACAAATGCCAGGGTTTGTGGATCCATACAACATAGATAAAGTCTATCTACTTGATAAGGCGCTATATGGTTTACACGAAACACCCCAAGCATGGTACAAAATGTTGTCTTCGTATATGCTAGATAACAAATTCATCAGAGGAACTGTGGATTGCACACTCTTTACCAGAAAAAATATGGGCATATTCCGATCATGCAAATTTATGTGGATGATATAATTTTTGGGTCAACAAACGACAAGTTGTGTAAAGATATGAAGTTGTGGTGCGTCAAAGTTTGAAATGAGCTCAATGTGGGAGATGAAGTTCTTTTTTAGGACTGCAATTGGATCAGTTATCAAATGGTATCTTCATTCATCGAACAAAGTACGTCAATGATATTTTGACCAAGTTCAAGATGATGGATACTAAAGCAACTAGCACTGATCTGAGTTTCGCGCCCCGGTCAAAGATAATATTTATATGCCCTAATTACTCTTAACAATGCGTTATTGGTAGTAAGGGGTCGAACCACGAAGAGTTTGTGGTTTGCGCACGGACAAGATTTATTTAAACGTATGTTGTCACTTTTATAAAGCTTGCTATAAGATTAATTAATTTGTGTGTTTAAATTGGGATGTCGGATCAAACCGACAAATTTACTTTGAATTAATTGACTACAAAGACTTAAACAAATGAGACTTTCACAAAAAACTTGATTGAAAGGTTTCGAACAATAATAAAGAACGAGGTTCACACCCAGTTCGGTAATCGAAGTCAGAGGGTTCCTACACGTTTTAGGTTCAATTCAATTGTAAAAATGATCAGCGAGTTTAGTGTTGCATGGCTTAGCTGCCAAAAGTTATCGACATCGTAAACGACAGACTACAATGAACTTCGTTACCAAGAACATGTAAATTCTAACCTAGACAAGGCATAATTGCACATAAACATTTCGCAAAGTCAAATTTCATAACTCATTCGACAATTCATGAATACAATATAAATGCAAGTCAATTATCATAGGTTCCAAAATCAAACTACAATTTGTCACAAATCAAAACTCCAAACAATGTCAAACCCTAAAACTTACAAAAACCTACTCCGGGGTGATACCCAAAGAGACTAGCCACTCATGGTGAACGGAACACGATCGCCAAATGATTGAAACTCGAACATGAACATCTTGAAGCTTTGATGATGGTGATGATGATGATGATGATTAGGGTTTAGAGTGGATGATGATGATGAAAAGATTGAAGGATTGATGATGATGATGAAAGGATTGAAGGATTGAAGATGATGATGATGGATTAGGGTTTAGAATGACGGATGATCAATTCGGATGATGAGGGATGAATTGGATGGATTTTGATTGAAGGTTGTGGTGTTCTTGGCTCCAAGATGATGTTTCAAACTCCCAAAAACCTTTGAAGATGGTCAAAACTTGTGTTATAACCCGTCCCCAATCAACAAACAAGAAAATTTCACGTCGGACATCAGGAGAGGGCGTCGCCGACGACCCGTGGTTGTTTGGGTTTTCCTCCGACGCTCTAATCGACTGCCTAAGACAAATTTTTGCCGACGGACAATTCTGGAAGGCGTCGCCTACGCCCCAGCGGGCGTCGCCGACCTCTCCAATTCTTTTTTTTCTGTTTTTCCATTTCGCAATCCCGGTTGACCCGTTTTCCGCCCCGATGCTTCGGAAAGCTCCCGAATAGCTCCTTAAACTCTGCAAACCTGTAAAACACTAATCCAATCAAAAATAGGATTTTCGAAACTAAAAGTTATGTAAAACATAAGCTTAAGCTAATAAGAACATCGGTTTTCGACTACACATCAAGCACTCCTCTTCCACAAAATGATAATATATGTCCAAACATGTTAAGTTAAATAGTGGATATTATAGAGTATCTCTCAATGATAGGATCACTTATATATTTGACGGCATCCAAACACGACATTATGTATTCGACATGCTTATGTGCTAGATTTCAATCTAGTCCGCGAGTCTCACACTTGATAGCAGTTAAAAGAAACTTCAAATATCTGAAAGGATACCCGGGCACAAGTCTATGGTAGCCCAAGGATGATGAGTTGGTTTTAACAACATTCTCAGATTTGGACTACGGTAGCTACAAGCTTAACACTAAATCAACAACTACACGTTGTCTATTCTTTGGTAGCCGGTTAGTCACGTGGCAATGTAAGAAACAAACCAGTGTTTCTCTCTCTACATGCGAAGCGGAGTACATTACAACATCCAGATGCTGTTCGCAAGTGTTTTGGATCCAAAACAAATGAGAGATTATGGTTTTTAGTTTCTAACTACACCTATTCACATAGATAACGAAGCAACTATATCAATAACGAAAATTCCAGTAAACAATTCTAAAACACAACACAATGAAATATGATATCACTTCATCCATGATTGCTACGAGAAGAAGTTGATTAACGTAGTCAAAATTCACACCGACGAGCAAAAAGCAGATCCTTTTTACCAAAGCTTTTGATAAAACCAAATTTCATTATTTGCTTAAAATCAATGATATAAAAGATTTAAAATCAGGTGGTAAGAGGGTGATACCGAGATTTCTGAAACTGAAAAAGAGTAAACCTCATCGGAGTCATTTTTTTTGTTTTTAAAAAATTTTTCTTGCATTTTTCTTTGAAGAATCCAAAAATACATTTTTTATTTTACGGGGAGAATATGTTTGAAAATTAAAAAACATTAAAAAATTTCGAAATTCTAAAAAAACCAATATAAAAACTAAAATGAGATTTTTTGCAAAAAGAGAAAATGATAATACATTAGTGGACTATCAGTGCATGCTAAAAATTTGGAAAGTTTTATATGTTGATAACAGTCTCACTAATCGATGTATTGGTAGGCTTAGTGTTAATTTGCATAAGTGATACAAACATACGAACTATTAAATAAGTATGTGTCACATCTCATTCGCATATTGTCTTAGTACCGTAATTTAATGTGATAGAATTGCTGAGATACTGAGATATTAGGTCTTTATATTAGTTTAACATCTGGGGTATTATACAAGTTCTTTTGTCTGCATGGTGGTTTAACCTAGAACTTCTATAATACTTTATTACTATGCAAAATGCGTAAACCTTCAAAGGCTAAATGATTATCGAAAGATATGATTTTGTGCTCAAAAGATACCTAAGAGGTACACCACTCAAAGTCGAGCTTCAAACTCTTTGTCTATATGGTGGTACTAACTTGAGTCATTGAGGTTTTGCATTTCCCTATGCAGATGTAATCAGAATATATTCACCTGTAAGATGATATTCTCGAACATATCTTGATACGGGAGTATGTCACGCGATGGGAACCATTGGTTAGTATGTTTTAATATTGTATCAATTAAGAAATTCCGAGATATAAGCATGTTTGGGTTTAAGTGGATAAACAATACCGGTAATTTACGTGAATTATTTGATATTGTGTGTGTATTAAATCTCAATGGTGCAGCTGATATGTTTCATAAAAACTGATACGATCCTCTAGCACAATCTCAAAAAAAGTTTGTCAGTAAATAGTTTGCATTCATTTTATTGCTTTTATTTTAACACTAACAAGATTTTAAGTGTGCTTTAGCATAAAGTTTGTAAAAGTAAAAAAAAGGATTTTACATTTCAACTTAGTTTTGCTAACTGACGCTGGAATACGAATCCTTAAAAAAACGGATAGGACTTTTGCATAATTTGCTGGGAATTCTATAAAGATTTGTTTATAAGGTTCAATCATATTAAAATGAAATGGGAAAAGTGAAACTTGGATCAGGCAAAATGATAAAAACTGGAATTTCTTCATAAAATGTTTACTCCAAGGTCATTAATTTAGACTTGGATGAACATAAGATTGAAAAATTAGATTGTTGAAGACTAAAATTTAAACCAAGGTCGTTAACTTGGACTTGGGCTAAAAGAGAATGTGTAAAAATTGACTTCAATTGAAATTGGAACAAAGGAACTCTAAAATGTAGGAGACCAACGTGCAGGAGTACAACACAGGACTCAATCATGCATAAGAAGAGCACAGGAGTGATACGCTGGCTATAAAAATGTTGTACTCCTTCGTTCCAAACCATTCGTCAATAGTTGGAGCCTTGAAAAACTTGCAAAATCTGGAGAGTGTGTGATTAGATTTCATAAAACTTAACAAAAAGGTAAAAAAAAATTATGTTTGTTAATTGAGGTCATGTATTTAAATTCAAATATGTCATGTGTGTTGATTGCATGTGCCAATAGATGTTAGGAGATTATTATATACATGTTTGTGAGTCTTACTGTTGATACAATATGTCTAATACCTTCGTCTTGAGTTGTGTCTAGATTAATGTATAGGTAGCATAATGTAGGGTTTTGGGTGTTGGAAATGTAATGTAAGCACCCATACGCACGTATGAGTCATACGTGCGTTTGAGCTTGACACATCCGTGTGCATGAGCCCATATGCATGAGGAAGCCTATAAATAGTAAGGCTCATGCATTTAGATCATGACTTCTGCACTTTGGAGCTTTTGATAGATTTTATCTTGTACCGTTATTCTACTGAAATTTCTAATGAAAAGGTGAATTTAAGATACAAGTGTTATACACAATCAACACATGGATTCCGCACTTATTTTGATCCGTTAGATATCTTCGGGAAGTGTTTTTTCTTGATTCTACTCATTTCTAACCTTACAAATCAATCCTCTAAGTGGTATCAGAGTTAGAATGAAGATATCTACTTGTATTTCACTTGACGGTTGAAGATCTTGATTGGAAAAGCTTAAAATGACCTAATTTGCAATATTCTCATACTTCTCACGATTAAAATATCCTGATTTTCTACCCTACCTTCATCTTCCTATTTTGAACAACATATAAAAAATCTACACCAAAATTCATCCATTTACCCCAAAATTCTGCCTAAATTTCATCAAAATGGTGTTCATACGAATGAGATTTCTTGAATATGTTCATACGTGCGCATGTGTTACCTCCGTTAGAAAGTTACAAATGTAAGAGTCTCATAAGCGTGAATAAGCTCATCCGTTCGCTTCATATGATTGGAGAGGTCATCCGTGTGCTTCATACGCTTGGAAAGTTCATCCGTTGGAAAGTTTCTTACGTGTGATCTTCGTATGTTTGCAAGTACATACGTGGGAAAGCAATTACGCTTGGAGTACTCATACGTTTGATTCTTCATACGCATGGTAGTTTGTGTTGGTGAAATTTGCTAAGTATGGATCAAGAGATGTATTATGCATGTGCAGCTAGTGGAAGTTCCTCAAATCTGATTCAAAATATGAATCTTGACAATGAGATGGGAACTACTAACAAACCATCAAACTTCTTAAAAATGGAAGATTTCCAGTTGGGCGGGTCGTTTTGTTTCAAGAACTATGTACAAGCTAATCACTTTGATGCTTGGATGACCATCGAGGATGAATATTTTATTAGTAAAAAAGAATCTGGAGAAAATATCAAAATTTCACAAATCCCGAAAGAAGAAAAGGATAAGTACATCAAGGAAAAGAAAATGATGAATCTTTTACAATAGTCTATTAAAGCTGGAATTCTTAAACTCCCACGGCACTCGGGTTCATGTTAGTTATTCTATCTGGGAAACCTTAGGTAACAAAAACAGAGGAAACATTGATATGTGAAAGAGTAAAATGGCTTTGTTGAAGAAAGAGTTTAATATTTTTACTACAATAAAAGGCGAAACAATGTAGCAATTAGTAGAGAGATATTGCTTTTTAGTTGTAGAGATTAAGAGATTAGGGGTAGAGAGAGATGATGAAGAGATTACTGAGAAATTGATCGATGCTTTACCAGAAGGAGAATGAGGAACATTTGTTTTGATCTTAAAATCTAATACATCTACTTATTTGAGATTAACTCTAGAGAAACTTATCGAAAAGCTGGAGCCCATGAACTGGAACTTTGGAAGAAAGCCAAAATGAGGTCAGTGGCCATTCCTCAAAAGATTGGTTTATATTATAAAGGGGTAGATCTGGTTATCACTGCAAGCCAAAAGATTCAAACTACGTTTATTGCTGAAGTAGGGAATGGTAAAGCGTTTGCAAGTAGTAGTTCTGGATTCTCACAATGTCCATAGTCATTCTATAGTAGTGGTGGATCGATGTAACACCTCCATATTTTAGATTGAATCATAGGATGAAACGTGTCTAGAAACTCTCAACATAATTCAGATATATTAAAAGGGAGAGATTATAATGATAAAAGGGAGTTAAGAACCATAAAAGTCTATATATATATATATATATATATATATATATATATATATATATATATATGTATGTATATTTAAAGTTGAGGGGCTAATCTGTCTAAAAGGTATTTTCTTATAAGTTTTTGAGGTCCCTTACGGACCGCAAGAACATCTTCTTATGGTTCGTAAGGGTGCTCAAAAGGTTTGCGCGCCAAGGTCCTTTACGGACAGCAAGGCATCACCCTTATGGACCTTAAGGGGTCCACATACAGCAGTTTCTTGGCTAGCAGCAGCTTGCTGCACATGATGCCACCTTTCACATACCATGCCACACTTAATCTAGTTATGACACCTCATGTTCCACTAATCCTTCTCTTAACAGTTCTAGGGACACTTGGCACACTTTCACAACTTGAGGATTAGAATAAATGTGTGATCTTTGTGCTCCTTTATACACACCATTCTTTTCTTTCTTTCTAAACTACTTTGGAGTGCTTCTCATCTTTGAGGCCTCCTACCTGAAGTTTAATTTTCATCTTGAACACAATTAAGTGTTCTTCTTTAGTCTATTTCCATTATTAGGCTAGTTATTAGCCGAAAGTCAAGCAAATTGACTTTTGCTTTGACTTTCAGTTCTGACCATTTTGGCCAAGTCAAAGTTCGAAACAAACTTTGCAACATGATTGTAATTGGAGGTGTTAATCCATTGAGATTGCTCCCTCTGAAGATCACATTAAATAGGTGAAATGACGAGTCAAATTTATATAAAATAAAAGTAAAAAACGTAAACGAACTTCTACGTGTTTAAAACCCAAAGTTTGACATCATAACAGTTTTATAACATATTTGGACATGTTTAATCATGTCCAACTCGTCATTTTCAGTTTAAGAACTCGTTTTTTAGTCGAAAGTCAAACAATTGACTTGTGCTTTAACTTTCGATTCTGACCTATTTGGTCAAGTTTAGGGCCCGATTAGGATTTGTTATATGACCGTATTGTTGTAGGAAATAACACTATGAGGTTATACCTTCTGGTCATGGCGTTTGATAGGTTTATTGACAAGTCAATATAAGATACTTTAAAAATACTAAAAATTCCCTTATGGCGTATAAATGGTTTTAAAAGCCTACAAGGGATGTAATCTGAGTTGAAACTAATTATATAACATAATACAGCATGTTTAAACATAACGGACTTGTGATAGACCTATTCGACCACCCGATACCGCCTATGTGCGTATGGCTAGTTTAAATAATATAAAATATATAAAATAGTCGAATCGTGTCAATGATTTCAAAACCATTCTAAATCAAAATGGTTGGTTAAATAACTCGTATCCAATAAGGCAGTGCACTCGAATGGGTATAAACCACATTCTATTTGGTCAACGCTTAATCTAGCGAAATCAAGTGTAATTCTAAGTAGCTGGTCAAAGTCCAAAGGATATATAATGACCCGTGATCATTCTAACGGATCATATTTCCGTTCATTCTAGACTAGAAGCCTCCAGTAAATCGTGCATGTTTTAGTTATTTTGATTAACAACATTGTTTAGCGCCTTTGATTTGTAAAGACTAGCATAGGTAAATACTCTTAGCCTGTTTTCCTTATACAGGCTTGGGATACGGCACTAGTCACGTGACGGGGTATTGAATCATGGGCGAATGATGCTTAAAATTTAAATAACCCCTTTTAATCCAATTTGGTTGATAACTTAAACATTTGGGGTTAATACGATAGTGTCCTATATATCCTCGGCTCATTTAATTGCAAATGGCCATGCCCTAAGCGCGGAGTGTAGGCATACACCTGACAGACGCTAATGCCATATTATATGATATTGAAAATGTGGTGTATCGGTTAATCATGTATTGACAAGCATGTATAACTAGTAACAAGAAACGTTATCTTATCCCAAGTTATTTCTAAAATAATATACCAAATGGTAGCAAATGCTTTTTGAAAAGATTTTCAAAAAGAGTTAGTTAATTGTTTTACCAGTGAAAGCTAATGTTTTCTCAAAAGACTAAGTGCAGGTTATTAGCAAGTACTGAATAGGCTGGAGCTATCGAATAACACATAGATACTACGTTCACCAATATGTAGAGTTCAAGATACGGTACCTAGAGTATTAGCAACATTAATAGCATAAAGCACGAACACTCTACCTCTAGTGTTGGGCGGTGCAACATTTCCTCCGGTAATTAAATGAGTATCGGGCATAGAATCTTGTGTCTAGTCTAACCACATCTAAAGCATGCATCCACAGCCTTAAGACAGATGCCCCAATGTTTCTTGCCACACGTGTTACAAGAAGGAGTCGGGGTATGCTACGGGTTTCCACACTAGTTCAACGTCTAGCTCTAATAGGTGCATATGGTTGAATCTAATTCTGAGTAGCATACTGCTTTTGGGGATGAGGCTACTATGAATGACGATGATAAGGCATCTACCAACTGAACGTGTGGTTAACATAAGGAGTAAGGAAGTATTGATCTTAAAGTCTACCCATTCCTCACAGGCCTAATTAATAATGTTTAAGTTTTCAACAGGCTCGAACCTTAGCTCTGATCCCATAGCTGTAACACCCCAATCCAAATAGGGCTGACGTGTCACTTGAAACGTTGATCAGAAACAAAAGGCATAGTTCCATAAATATAAAAGTTAGGGTTTCAAGCCACAAGATAGTTCATAGTCCTAAGGCCAATATACATATTTATTTTATAAAAGTGACAAGATCTTCGGTTAGCATTCTAGGGTTTATTCTTCACTCTTCACCCTGCTCAAAGTAACCTGTGAACCTGTGGTGAAATAAATTGTACGAAATGAGCTAAATGCCGAGTACATAATAATAGTCTCAAATAACAGTGACCGTAACAACCAGTAGCAGTTATAACAGTAACAATAATATGATACAATATAAACAAGTCAACAAGAAAACTGTATCATACGGATGTACCCTTGAGCCGAATATTAATAGGTATGATGGGTGTAGGCACACACAAACCATCTACCTCAGTAACAATAATCCTAGGATAGATTCATACGTCTCCTAGTAGCTATGTATCTTTGTCACGAAAGGAACACACGTTATCGGTGCCTCAATAACATGCTCGTGGGACACTCAATGAGAAGCGTAGAACTCAGGGTAACAGAGCACAGTCAGTCAGAAATAATAATCCAGTTTACGAGTAAGCAATAACCATATAATTAGTATCAAAACTTGTGATAAATGAGTACAATATAATCATAATCATATCGCATGATATCAAGACAAATCAAAAGTCTGAAAAGGGAAATGAATGGACAACCAAACAAAAAGATATCCGAAAGACGTTAAGAGTTCCAAAAGAAAAATGAATTTATAAACAATTGAACTAGGTAACCAAATGGAAAGGGGTAACGATTCGTACCTTATTTCTTGATTTGTTGTCTTACAAAATAAATATTTATCAAAGCGTGTTCGTATAAACCTACATCGTGTCCATATATATCATAAGGTCGTGTTCGTACATATAAAGTATATATATTTGTTTGTTGATAGATCTTCGTTAATCCACGTTTAGTTTAAATGATTAAGTTTGTTTAAGTAATCATTTATACATATACTTTTTGCTTAGATTAAATATATATATATATATATATTCAACGTACAAGAGCCATTATCCTACATATGTATGCGATCATCCCAGCCGTACGATCCGGTGCGAATTCAGTCTTCAACATGCGATTTTGTGAGACAAAACAGCATGCGATTTCATCAAAGAATACCAACATGCGATTTCATCCAAAGTTTTCAACATGCGATTTCACAATTGCCTACGCTCGTACGATAAGCCCTATTATACGTTACACTTTCTCTCTCTCTATATATATATATATACATAGAGAGAGAGAGAGTTAAATGTCATTTTAGTCTCTGTGGTTTAGGCCATTTGCCAGTTTAGTCCAAAGGTTTTATTTTTCACATATTGGTCCAAAAAGGTTTCACAGTTGCCATTTAGTCCACTGGGTTAACTTCATCCGTTATTTCTGTCAACGAAGGGCAATTCGGTCATTTGTATATTTGCATTTACTAATGAAACATAATATTATCTTTAGTTGTATAATCGTAATGATATATATATATATATATATATATATATAAAATAAGTAAATAAGTATTAAATCTAGGTTAAAATAAAGCAAACATTAGTTAAAAATAAATGTTAGTCACAAGATTTGAACTTGTGACCTAAAGGTTATAAGTAAAAAGGCTTAATCGGTGAGCTACTTAATCCTTTATGTATAACCTATAAAATCTGATTAGTTAAATAAGACATCTGATGTTTTTAAAAATCCTTAGTAAAAAATCTGGTTCATAAAACATAAAAATCAGATAAAAATAATGTCACCTACAAGGTTTGAACCCAAGACCTCTAATTTCTAAGTAACATGACTTAACCATTGGACTACACCACTCTTTTATATATATATATATATATATATATATATATATATAGTTAAATCTAATTTATTTAACTAGAATCTGATGTGTTTAAATGAAAATCTAATGTGTTTAAGCATAAATCTTATTCGTTTAAATACAGATTTGATTCATTTAAATATAAACTCAATGTGTTAAAAAGATTATCTCTTGCAAGATTCGAACTCAAGACCTCTAGTTTGAAGTTAGAGTTTTAACTAGTTGGCCACTTAGTGATTTATGTTTGAGTGAAGGAATCTGATGTTTTATATTAGAAATCTGATGCATTTAATAAGAAATTTATTGTTTTACGAAAATCTAATGTTGGATATGAAATCTGATAAAAAAATATGTCTCTAGCAGGATTCGAACTCACGATCTTTGGGTTGTAAACTAGAATCTAATCCAACTGAACTCTCTTAGCCCTTATGGACAATCAGATTCATTAATTATACAATGTACTTAGTTCACTGTTTTATCTTTTTAAAATTAACATTTACATAATCAATTTGATATTCCATTTTCATTATAGTTTTACCTTAATGTTTCAAAATAAAGATTCAGTTTATGGTTACCTTGGTTAAATCACGTTTCGGTTATGAGAGACGTTGTCGATAAAATACGTGATGATCGTCGGAGTTGGTTTTTTTTCTTCACCGAAAATGGTTAGTGGTGATACGTTTTTCGTGGTCAAATCTTTGAGTGGCTTTCGGTTACGGCTACCTAACCAGGTTTTCTTACCGGAATTAATGGAAGATGGCGTACTGTGTAAGAAGGTTAAGAGTGGTTTGCTAGAGAACTAAGCTATTCAATTTTTAGAGAGGAAGCGAAAGTTCTCGATGGATGATTTTTCAAAAATTTGAAGAGAATAATTCATGAAAATAATGATTTACTCAAATATTTCTTATCCACCAATGCAATTATGCAATTTGTCTGACAATGCATTCTTATTTTGCAAGTCACTTGCAAGGCGATAATAATATAAGTATTATATTATTATTTTAGATTTCTATTTTTATAGAAAAAAGGAATGCATTAGTTATTTTATTATTACTGTTGATGTTGTTATTACAGAAACTGCTCCAGTCTACAAAGCTTTAAGTGAAAAAACTTTTTTGAGTAGTTTCTGGTGCAAGGCATCTAGTAGTTTGGGAAACTACTAGTGCTTGAGTCTCAGAATGAATATGTGACATGGAGGGTGTTTGGACATCTGTTTGTGGCATGGTTGACATGAGCAATTTGGTATTGTGGTGGTCCATGAACATAATGATATGGCATTTGAGCTGGCTCGTGGAAAGTGAGCAGTGGATTGTGTGTTTGGAAAATGATGTGTATTTTGAAAGCTTGAATGTGGTGCAATAGATGAATTAGATTGATTAATTTAACTAGGGTGAGTCACATAAGATGAGGGGTTCCATGTAGGACTTCTACATTCTCTAGCAAAGTGTCAAAGCTTGTGACATTTATAACACACAACTCTAGATTTGTCCTTTTCAAATTTGCCCTTACCATCTAAACCAGGAAACTTCCTACTAGTTTTGTTATATAATTTGTTGATTCTTTGTAAGGCAAGTTGTTCTAGAAGGTCAAATTCTTCTTGATCAATTGGATCCATAGGTTGTTAATCATTCATCATTAGTGCAAGGTTCTGGTTTCTAATAAATTATGAGTTAATTTAAGAATTAAATCCAGATGTTATGTCAACAAAATGATCATAACTCTAAGCACACATATTCTTGGTTGATGATGATCCATCATGACTCATTAAGGGCATGTCACCATAGGTATAATCATCAATCGACTTTACATATGACAACAACTCCAGTTCTTTTATCAAGCTCTCTCTCTCTCTCTCTCTCTCTCTCTCTCATAAGTCAGTAGTTTACCATGAAGTTATGACAAAGACATATCCTTGAATGCAACTGAATTTCTCATAATAATAGCTATTGTATTCCACTTGTTAGGGAGAGATTATATGCATTCACTCACTTATTAAGCAACTAAAGTGCTCAATCTGCTCAGTCAGAGATTATCCCTTGACATGAGTGAATGTCACATATTGTTGATTCAATATTTCCCTGTTGTTTTCATGTACCACATTGTACCTCTAAACTGTTCATTCAAAGCATCCCATAATTCCTTGGTATCCTCATAGTTGAGGAATGCAACAAAGATTTAATTGGGTAAGGCAATGGCCAGTATTCCGAATACCTTAGCATCGAGCTCCAATTTTTGGAAATCCTGCTCGGATTAATCTACATGCTTCTTTGGAACATTTGTGTCTGGTTTTTCATTACTCGGTACAAAGGAAACAAATGGACCATAGACCATACACCTCTTGCAACCGGTGTTCTGCTGGGATAAGTGGTGACACATCCTCGTTGCCAGATCTTAAAGTCATGGCGAATGAACATCGGAGGCTTGTTTACCATCCAGTATTATGTGGATCATGATTGATTGACATCGTCTCTGAATTCTATTGAGTTTTTCTATAAAAAAAACAGAGTGTCTAATTCTTCTCACGTCATAATCGCTTCAATTAGAATATCAATTTGAGCTTTGGTTTGTCTTTTGAATCAACGATTAAGTCAATTCATAGATCCATGGCTCTGAAATCCATTGTTGGATTTTTAGAGTGTGTGCTTGTGAGTATTTTTATATAAATTGTTTAACAATTCAATTGATCATTAATACTAGTAATCAATAAACACATCATTCAAAGGAGTAACTGAATTTGTAACGTGAAACACCCTAACCGCAGGAACACGACAGAAACATCGGGGTATCACGTTACAAGATTGTTCAAATCACATGACACTATTTAAAGTTGAAATGTTTATTTACTTTGTTCTCAAAATATCATATAATATTTGTTTTTGATCAAAGTAGACTAAGCAAGGTCCATTTCCTATGTGTAGGAAACTTGGATAAGATCATCAAACACTGGCACCCGAATCATATGTGAAAATAAAGAGTAACTAAAAGTTGGTGAGTAACATAGGTTTTGTGGCCAAGTATATGGCAAAAAGTTTGGTATTGTAATACGTTGTCCAACTACAAGAGTTGGTGAGTAAAATGTGTTTTTTGTAGCCAGGAAAAATGTTTAGTATTGCATACGTGGATTTTAATATCAAAAACGTGTAGCAAAAGTGTAGTACAATTCGAATGGCAATACATATAACACTAATCAATTTGTATTAACAAGATATGCACACAAACGTTAGGCATGGAAATCCAAAGGTCTAACTAATTGTGTAGAAAAAACCAAACGATGATTATCATGTAAAATAGCTCTATCATTCCCCAAAGGATACTTCCCCAACAAAACCGGAAGTGGGAACGATAAGTTGACAAGCAGGAAACCATGAGGTGAAAGCTAATGGTTCCTGGAACACGTAGCTCATTCCCCAAAGGATACTTCCTGAAACAACATCGGAAGCAGGAATGGTAAAGTAAGGTTTTGGATTTTTGGTTAACCACATAAGTTTCACAAACAATGAGCATATAGTTATAACATATGCCATAACTTAATCAAATTTACCACATATGAATCACCCAAAATAGTTTGAAAGTGGAAGGGGGGGGGGGTTGTACTCACATTGATGATTGAAGATAAGTTTGTGCATTCTCAAAGTTTACAATGAACCCTAATAATAAGGATGATTTATTATGGTTTTGCTTTGATGATGTTTGTAGATGGTATGGGTTAAAAGAACTCTTTGTAAATCATAAATCATTTAGTTTTTAGAAAATTTAAATTTTGATAGTTTTCTGTGTTGCTTTTGTTTTATGTTTTAAAAATAGTAAACAACGTCGAATAATTATAAAAGTTTCCACTCAACTAAATTAGAATGTGTTTTATAACTTTCATTAGAAAGTTTATTTGTTTGGAACCCGAAAAATGGTCAAAACCGCGGATCCTTACAGATCGTTCAACTTTGTGCTTCAGTTTTGTTTTAAACGGTTGAGGGTCCAAACAAAAGTGTTTTTAAGTGCAATATACATCGTTGAAACCTTATTTTGATTTAATTAATCATGATGTAAGAGTTCACTTCATTTGCTTAAGTTTTGACCAAGTTATGGTCATTCAAAATGACAACATAGAATTTATCCAAAATGGGAAATACACTTATGTATTCCCATTGGTAGTTTTTAATATGTAAAATACGGGTTTGGACAGAAATAAGCTATGAAACATTTTTTTATTGAAAGAGTTAAAGGAATGGAACTTACCACTACTTAGGATAACTTCAAAGGAGTCCTTCAAAAAAACTAAGATAAGCTTGCAAATTAGGAACTAGGGAACTTACACAAGACTTTGTTTGTGTTTTGAGTTGGTGTGAAGAAAATGGTAATCAAAGGGTGTTATTTATAGTGAAGAAAGGTTAAGGAGATTAAGACAAGTGTCCATGGAGGCTTAAGAGTGTAATTAGTGTCCAATGAACTGTCAGTGCTAAAAGAAGTGTGGTTAAATTTGAGAAGACAAGTGTCCAAGGATGCTTGGATGGGTGATTAGTGTCCTATGATGTGTCTCAACTAGAAGAAATGGTGGCAATTATGAAATAGGTGGCAAAACATGGTAAATTATGGGTTTTTTTGGCCCCTAAACTTCAAATTTCAGTGTTCTGATATTTCTAATCCCTCAATTAAATTTAATTACGTTATTTGGAAGGTTCCAAGGTATGTGATACTTAGATTGGTTTCAGTAATAACGTTAAAACCATTTTGCTAGAATGTAGGATAATGAAAATATATGTATAATAAGAGGTCGAATTTATTAAGTGCGAAAATGATAGAAAATCACAAGCTTGGAGTTTTCATGATGGTTACATAACGAATGCTTGTCTAATGATTTCTCATTACTAAATTCAACAATACATCATAGTACAAAGAACACTTCCCCTCACCAGGTGAACTCTCTCTCTCTCTCTCTCTCTCTTACCTTAGCCTTTCTCACTCTAGATTGTAAAGATCTGAGATATTCAGTTGTAAGGGTTAACTATTACATCATTGGTACTATTCTATTTATAAGAGGAAAGAACTGTTGGTGACGTCACCATGAAAGCGACCCAAAATAGCCCAAACAAAGTGTAACTGCCAGTAGTTTTGCTGGACTAAAAGCTAAAACGACTGAAAAAATGAAACTACTGAAAGTACAATTGAAACTGCTAGGAAACCAATCTTGTTGACCAGCACTTGCACACTTTAGTTGTTTGACTTGATAATCCAGCTCTTTTGAACCCAATTGTTCTTCTTCTAGCTGTTTGGTGGTTGTTTGTTGAAGCTTTCAAAGTGGGAAAATCCAGTACTTAATAATTGCACAATTATTATTCTTGAGGCTAAGGAAGATGGTTCCTTTGGGTTTTGTTTTTTGCGGATCTTATATAAGCCAATAGTTAAAAATGGTTAGAATACAAATGATTTGAAATGTTCTATGTGAACATTTTATATGAGTATTTTTTTGTAGATTTTAATGAATAAAAACACATTATATAATGCTTAGTATCGTTTAGAAATAAAAAGTCATACATTGTAGTTTATATTTGATTGGCTTCAAGAATTAGTCACCATAAAGTGGCAGTTTGCTGTGTGGGATTTATCACCAACTTTAGTTTGTGATTTTCGAATCCAAATGCTATGTTTTGTATATATTAAATGACTTTAACTTTTTAACACGTGTGTTAGAAAATGTGTATCACGAATACAAGTTAAAGACTACTCAGTTTATAAGCCATGATTAACGAAATGCTTTAGAAATGCTTTATTTTATAAACTATATCCTTGGAAAACATTTTATGTAAATGTTCGAGTTTATAATGTGTCCGTTATAACATTTTTTTCCTAACTTGCGTGTTAGAAAACATTTAGTACATGCGTAGTAAGACTAAACAATATAAATTTGTTTGATGTTTTTGGTTTTGATCTATGTTATCATAACCATAATTGATATTACTAATACTATGTTGCAAAACTAAGAAAATGTTTTAGAATGGCTTTTAAAACAAAGTTTTGCATAATTTTGATAATTCAAATGGTTCTATACTCTCACTAGAAGTAGCATACGTTGAACAACGTAATAGTCTCGTGGATATTATATGGTGGAAACAACTTGGTGTTGTTGTGAACAAATTTAATTGTTCATGTTTACTACTTAAATGTAATCTTGTTAATAACTTGGTGTTGTTTTGAGCAGAATTGTCCAAGTTTAGAGTTTCAAGATGAAATGGGGAACTTGTACTTACGAGTGTATGGAGTCTTATTGAGGGAGTGTCTCAAGACATGCTATGGATGATATCATTGCGAAGATTTCGGTCAAATGATACAATGTTGAAGATAATAGCACTTTGAGATTTGATTGATGTTTACATATCATCTATGCTTCCGTATAAATTATTCAAAAGTGTTTGGCACTTATGATTTGATTTCGAATTTATTTTATTGTTTTGTGTTCAGTATCTTCGAATACCACATGCAATTTTATACAAAGAAACAAAATCACTAATGTTTGTGACGTATGAATTACTTTTGTGGAAAATAGTTATAATGTCAACTATACATTGTTAAAATAATATATTTTTAAACGAATAGTGCATGAAAATATTTGGACATAAACAACTTGAGAGTTGTTGCATTGACTAAAAGTTAAAGACAAGACATCAAATGTATAACCACATCATTAGACAGTAATGAAAGAACGTAGTGAGTGTATTGAGATGTAATACACAAATGAGGTACATGTCAACATACTTTGTTAGAAGTTAATGGAAAATTCACAAATGTGAATTCTAACATATGAAAGTAAAAGTACTACATGTTAGTTTATACCTTCGATAAATCTTGCGAGATTTGTTTTGAGAGATCTATATGTAGATGCGTCTATCACTTGATTGTTAGAACTATATGGAGATTTTATCTTCGTTTGGGAGAACATCCTAAATATACATATCTCCCCTTAATGAACAACAATAGATATGTGCAAATCACGTATGATCAAATTATGAATGCCATGTCGTTGAGTGTCGATCTAGTTGACTCTATCTCATACATAATGGTGATTGTAGATAAGGAATATTTATCTTGTTGTCAATGAATATGTTCACCAAATTGACTTGGATTAAGACTTATTTTTAAGTCCTTATGAATCAATGGTGAAGCGTTGGATATCAAAGGTAAACAAGTTATGTTCCTTAATTGAATAGTAAAAATTAGCTATGTGCTATATGCTGATGTTTAGGATTATGAATAAGTCTCATTGTATCATCTTAACAAGGGATGAATGTTGCAAAGTGATATTATAATATCCTTGGAGCTGTTAAGAATTAGAATGATGCATCTTTTATTCACATGCTAAAGTATTATAGTCTAAAGCATGCTAGACTAGTAGTTGGTTAATTATGGTTCTTGATGAAGACTAATTATCTCTAAACATTCAAATGTGTATACTACAAACCTCTGATCCAAATAATAGTGTAACATCTGCCCAAGTCAAGCTCTATTGAAGACTAAATGTTCAAGATCTGCCATAGCTATACTCTGCTGAAGATAAAGCTCTGTTGAAGACTAAAGCTAAAAGGTCTGCCAAGACAAAGCTCTGCCAAAGATCAAAGCTAAAGGTCTGCCAAGACAAAGCTCTGCTGAAGATTAAAGCTAAAGGTCTGTCAAGGCAAAGCTCTGCTGAAGATCAACAGAGGATGCATCATCAGTGTTTTCTATCAGTCCTTGTAATGTTTAGTGTATAGCAGTAGTTAGCTTAGCAGATGTTATTAGTTCGTTATTTTTGTTAAGTGTCACTTTCATGCTGACATCATAATAAAATGCTCAGTGGTTAGGATTGTAGTATAAATAGAACAGTGCTTGTACTGTTCTATTTGATCACTTTCATCTATTATCAATCTAACATATCTTCCTTACATTCTGTATGAACAAATCAGTGATCTTAAGCTGAGGGGGAGATTGTGAGTCATATGAAAGTAATCATAATTACGAAAGCATGACAATGAAAACAATCTCTCAACTGTTATGAATTAAAGTTCTTCCATTCCGCTGCAAGTTCATCTGATTTATCTTCTTTCATTTATCATATTTAGAGCTTTTATAACAAGTTTCAAACTCAGTTCCTAACAATTGGTATCAGAGCTCGGTCAATCGAATTTGATTTAACAATCAATTTGATTAAAATAGATCAGCTCTCACTACTAATTCAATTTGTTCGTTTTTATTGAAAAACAGAGTTTGATTACCTTCTAAAAGTTTTTAAACAAAAACTGTTTTGCAAACATTCAGAATGTCACAAGCTTCACAAGATCCTCACAACACCGGCACCATGTTTAAACCATCGATTCTTGTCAGATCTGAGGATAATATCTAGCAAAGACGAATGGGTCATGTTCTTGCTCAGCAAAACACCGGTTGCTGGAAGTCAGTCATCTTTGGACCTCATGTTCCAATGATACCGAGTACAAAGGACCTTAAAGTCCAAGTAACAAAGAATCCCGAGAATTATACCGAACAAGATTTACAAAAAAATCGAGCTAGATGCAAAGGCATTTAGCATCGTGGCCTCTGCATTGCCAAACGATATCTATGCTGGCCTATTGCATTGCAACAGTGCAAAGGAATTATGGGATGCTTTGAAGGAGTAATTCGGTGGGATCGAGGAAGTGACTGAAAACAACAGAAAGGTTCTTAATCAACAATATGAAACGTTTTGTCATGTCAAAGGAGAGCCACTAACCTAACAGTTTGAAAGATTTAGTTCATTAGTGAACTTAAACTGGTGAATGTTACACTTGCAAATTCGACTCTAAATAGTCGTTTTCTTTGATCATTACCAAACAAATGGGACACTATAGCTTTTGTTACTAGAAATTCAGTTGGGTTCAAAGAAATGAGTCTTACTAAGCTTTATGGTAGGCTCCTCACGTATGAGAGAGAGCTGAACCAGAAAAAGAAGCTACAAGAGTGTGGCAAAGTGACTGATGACTATACATTTGGTAGCATAGCTCCCTTTGGCCAAGAAGAAGTCACTAGCAGTAGTAAGGATCAAGGTTATGATCATGTCATTGATATAACTTCTGGTTTCAATTCTGACCCTTACACACCCAATTATGCATTTGTTGCTAATGGGGAAAGCCAAACTTCTAACAACTTATGCTTTGAGATGAGTGATCTCCAACATTTTGATCCATCAGATTTGGAGGAGTGGACATTTTGCACAGTTGGCTCTGTTAAGTGCCAGGGCTAACAAGTATTACAAGAGAACTGGTAGGAAGTTCCCAGGGTTGCTTGGGGGGACAAAAGTTGGGTTGGATGAATCAAAAATTAAATGTTATAAGTGTAATAGGCAAGGACACTTTGCTAGAGAATGTACTTCTCAATCAACTGGACCAATTGTCACACATCCTAGCCTTAGACCTCAAAACACTGTCCATTATTCCCAATATACCCCTGCTCCTCGCATGCAAGTCACTGCTCACTTTGCACACCCTGCTACCACTATTCCAGTGCAATATGTTCAAACCACTGTTCCTCAAATTCAGTATGTTCAAGCACCAGCTCCTCAGGTTCAAATGCAACCTGTACAACAAGTTGCTCAAACCACTGCTCAGGCATAGGTTAATCAACAGAGCTTCTTTACTCAGGGCTTTGTTGATTGGAGTAGCTTACTTGAGGATCTGAATGATGAAAACTTTTCTCTAATTACGGACACTTAAAAGAAACAAAATGAATTTTGCTTTATGGAATTAGAGTCCAAGGTTGAGGGTGTTGAATTTGAGGAGGTGGGATCTAAATCTGTTGAGTCTAATGTTCATGATGAAACAGTGGTTACAAAAGAAAGTGTTAATGAAGATGAGAAACCTCTGTCTGATCCATGGGAGGCTAGTGTTTGTGAATGTGAATGTGATTGTGCCATGATGGCTACTACTTGTAACATCCGTCAAAAACGGATTTACCAAACCCGCTCCGTTTATCAACCGAACAGTCAGTTAAAATTTTCGTTGCAAATTAAATGCCCAAAATAATTTTAAACGATACGTAATCAATTATTATGTGGGGATATATATTTAGTTTTTGAAAAACTGATAAAAATCGCAAAATAAAAATGATTTACTCATGCCGGGTTTCGAACTCGGGTCCATACCGGTTCAAACAAACAACTATCACTCAACCGAACAACCACTCCGCCACCTTGATTTTATGTTAATAACAGGAAACATTTAATTCAAATATTCAAGTTCCGAAGTTAAATTCAGTAAATTGCGCCCAAAATAGCAGTCGTCGGAAATCCCGACGACTTCGCCGTTTAATTACGTTTTCGCCCAATATAACCGATGACTTAACTCCTACGACGGTTATAACTGACGTCTGAACCCGCGACATCAGCCATAACCGCCGGAGAACGGCTGACTTCGAATTAAGACCGAATTCAGACCCCATTCATCTCAATACTACCCTATAAATTCACCCACTACGCACCAGAAATCTTTCACACTCAAATCGCACCCTTTCTCGGCGAAAAATCACTCGCCGGAAATATTTGATACATCGCCGGAAAACCGTGTCATTAACCCCCGAGCTTTACTGAACCCCCTAAACTCTTACCGAAATCACCCACACCCTTTGCAAGCCTTCGGAAGACTCTCTGCTGCAAGAGACTCGTCGCCGGAAGAACTTGCTGCCACCGGAGTTCTGCCGGAAAACAGAGGAGAAACAGCCGGTACTTCTCACGCCTAATTCCTTTCTTTTTACTTTTATCTCGTCTGTAATTGATCATAAAACGCTAAAGGAACTTGAATCAACATTTCGAACCAGTCAGTCGCCACTTCCGGTTAAACCAGTGAAGAAGACGACGTTTCAATGATGGTTAAGTATAATTAAAATCAAGTTAATTATCGGGTTAGACACACAGTCCAGCGGTGGACTGTGTGCACTTTTAACGCTAAGGTCACGAGTTCGAGTATTGTCCCTCACACGCTGCCTTGATAAAAATTCCTTTTTCAGCAAACTGAACCGGGTTGATTTAAGTATATGTTAAGTATATTGATAACCGAGTTTATAACCAAGTGAGACACACAGTCCAGCGGAGGACTGTGTGTCCGCTAACCCACAGGTCCCGGGTTCGAGACCTGTGGAGCGCACCGGTTTTGTGATTTAATCCGTTTTTAAAATAAAAGGATTTCTGTTTAACTCTAATTAATATATATATATAATTAAAATCGGATATATGACGGGTTAGACACGTAGCTCAGTTGGTAGAGCTGCGTGCACGCGTACGGGAGGTCTCGGGTTCGAGCCTCACCCAGCGCACAATAATATGCCTTCCGAACCGGTCAACGTCAGTCAAAGTCAAACAGTCAAAGTCAACTGTAGCAAAAATAAAATATTTTTTTTATTTTTTATTTAATTATTTTAATTAAAAATCAATTATAAATACTTAAAAATAACATTTTTAAGGTTAGAAAATAGCCTCAAACTCACAAAAATACACCCAACAATCCTACTAAAATAGATTAATAAAACCCGTTTACTTACCAAACCGTAATGCGATTTATCTAGGTTAATTTCACTCGTGGTTAACACCATTTCGCGTGCATTCAACCTCATCAACCGAACGCACCCAATGTGAGTGAATTCTTACAAACTCCTCTTTTTATTCATGTTTTGGGGTGTATCATGTGTCGCTTAAACTAATTCTCTTATGCAAATTCGTGCTATACCATTTTATGAACTAAACTAGAATGTAACTATTATTGGTTGTGATGTATTACATATTGTCAAAGTTGTATGCAAATTATTTAGGCCCATCAGTTCCTCGTGGGAGACGAGAACAACACGTGCCTTAAAACTCATTCATTAGGCCCATCAGTTCCTCGTGGGAGACGAGAACAACGCGTGCCTTAAAACTCATTCATTAGGCCCATCAGTTCGTAAGAACAACGCGCGCCTCAAAACTCATACATTAGGCCCATCAGTTCGTAAGAACAACGCGTGCCTCAAAACTCATTCATTAGGCCCATCAGTTCCTCGTGGGAGACGAGTCGAACAACGCGTGCCTCAAAACAATCATTTGGTGTTTGTGTGTTCAATATTCAATATTATGTGTTGTGTGAATAAATTTACATCTACATTTACTCATATGGGGTATGCACATTATTTATAATCAATTGGATAAACTTGTTCAAATGTTTTTCCATAGGATTCACTCGCCAACATTATGTTGATCCAAAAACCTTTTTACACATGATACAGGTGGACAGGTTGAAGCAAGGAAAACATAGGATATGCCTTAGAAGAGAACCAAGAAGCTTAGACTGATAGTTAGAACATGTTGTATCGTTTATTGTAAATTTCCATTAAATTGTATTAATGAATATGAAACATATAATAAATGTCATGAGCTTTGATGATAACCCAATTATGCCCCGATCACCTTTTCCGCTGCGGGTCGGGGTGTGACACTACTAAGGTGTCTCCTCATGTCCTAAAAGACCGATGTCCAGATAAATGCATCATAGCTTTTGCTAACATAAAAGAGGTGAATGAAAACCTTAGGAATAAGATTTTAGAGGATGAATTGCAATTTGAAAAACTTTCAAAAGAGTTAAAATCAAAATTGCTTGAAAAGGATTCTGAAATCAGCAGCTTAAACCATGAAGCAAGCATAACCAAGGATCAACTTCAAACCATGATAGAAAAATACCAGGTTTGTAAAAAGGAGTTGGAATCCACCCAAATCACTTGTGAAAAATGGATGGAGTCCTGCAAAGGTTATGAGATCTTATTGGAAAACCAGGTCAAAAGTAACATAAAATTTGGTATAGGATTCAAGAAAAATGACCAAGTTTCTGAAAATGTTATTGAAAATGATTCTGGTGTGGTTGAAATTATTCCAACAAACTTGCCTGGTCAAGAAATCAAAGTCACTAATAAAAATGGAAATAAAATTATTTTAGAAAGACATGAGGGATCATCAACTTTTGAGGAGATTAAAAATATCAATTTAAACTCCACATGGTCTGATGAATGTGACATTCTTGAAAATTTTAAGCCAATGGATTTTTCAACCACTGAATGTGTCAAAGCACCAAAGGCTAGAATCATTCCCATTTCAGACTTACCAGCAGATGTTACAACATCTGCTGACAGAAAGTTTGAAAAGGGAAAGAAGAAAGAAAAGATCAAAAACTTGTTTTGTGATTTATGTGAAAAGAAGAATCATGTTACTAAAACTTGTCTTCTTCTAAAAGCTTATGACATAAACAAAACAGGTGAGATCATCGAATCTCCAAATTGCAAAATCTGTAATAAAACAAATCATAAAACTCAAGAGTCTGTTTATCTGAAAAACTTTGATGTGAAAAAGAATGAGTATAAATCCAAAACACTGGAGAGTTGAAAGACAAGTACTGCAAAAGGGAAGTCTAAATAGACCTTTATGCCAGTTGAAACATATGTTACCAAAGCACTAAACAAAACCTCTGCTCCCATAGAGGTACAAGTATCAGATGCTTAACCTACAAACCAGTACCCAAGAGGATATGGCCAACCAATTTACCAAAAGGTACCTCTTAGTTATGATGGTTAGAAAAGGCACTCAAAACCAAGAGTGAATAGGCATCCTCATGGATACTATCATCTAACAGGAGATGGGCCTCAACATATGTTACAAAGATCTGTTCAAACCTCTACTCATTCTTCCAAATTTAAGGCTGAAATGTTTGAGATCCCTTCCAAAGCCAAGATGGCTTTGGAAACTTAACTGAACAAATTATTTACCATTGTGCAGGGAGCTTCTACTTGCCTTGATAGTTTATGGTATGTAGATAGCGGAGGCTCCAGGCATATGATAGGATGTAGAGCCCTTATCAAAGACTTTATGGCTATGGAGGGGGTGATATATCCTTTGGTAATAATTCAAAAGGAAAGGTACTTGTGTCTGGAACAGTTCAGGCTGGCAAGCTGAAATTTGAAAATGTCAATCTTATCGACAATCTGAAATTTAATCTTCTTAGAGTTTCACAAATGAGTGACAGAGGCTATGGGTCATTCTTCACTAAAAAACTTGTCAGATTGTTGGGCCAGAAGTAGTTAAAAAGATTGATCAAATCATAGCTAAGAGCAAAGCACAACTTGTTGCTCATAGGAGTGGCAATATGTATGTGGTTGATATGTTGAAAGATAATCCAATGACTGATTGTTGTCTGTTCTCAGCTGCCTCTAACAAAGAGACAGAACTATGGCACAGAAGACTTGGACACACAAATCTTACAACTATCACCACACTCTCTAAAAAGGCCTCATAAGAGGCTTACCGCAAAAACTTTTCACAAAAGAAGAACATTGTGTTTTCTATTTTTAAAAGGAAAACAACACAAAAGTTCTTACAAACCAATTGGTGAGTCCAAAACAAGTCAATGTCTACAATTGTTACACATGGACTTGTTTGGCCCTGTAAAAATCATGAGCCTTAGTAAAAAGAGATATTGTCTTGTAATTGTTGATGATTTTTCAAGGTTTACATGGACTTACTTTTTGCATTCTAAGGATGAAACTGCATGCATTTTGCAAGGATTTGTGAAACAAGTTGAAAGCAATTTGACCTGCCAGTCAAAGTCTTCAGGAGTGACAATGACACAGAGTTTAGAAATAAGGAGTTGGATGAGTTCTGTGTGTCAAAAGGAATTGTAAGACAGTACAACATTCCAAGAACACCATAACAAAATCAGGTGGATGAAAGGAAAAACAGGACTTTAATTGAAGCTTCTAGAACTATGCTTGCAGACTCTGGTTTACCCTTGTCCTTTTGGGCAGAGGTTGTAAACATTGCTTGCTATGTTCAAAATAGAGTTTTAATCAACCCCAGACATCAATCCACTGCTTATGAAACTTTGTACAAGATCAAACCACTGAACTCCTATTTTAAAATCTTTCGCTGTCCATGCTTTATTTTGAACTTAAAATATTAAATTTCAAAATTTGCAGCCAAAGTAGACTGTGGTTATTTTCTGGGATACTCAACCACTGCTAAAGCCTATAGAGTCTTTAATTCAAGGACAAGGTGTGTGGAAGAGACTTTGAATGTTAAGTTCAATGAACTTTCTTCATTAAAAATCCCAGCAAATCCTGTTGAAGTTTTTGATTTAGACAAATTCACCTTTGAATATGTGTCTGTTAAGACTGACCATGCAGGTACACCTTAGTCTCCACATCATGATTATGGATATGGCTTTGTGATTCCACAGTATAAAGCCACATCCACCATCAGAGGAACAGATGTTGTCAACGATTGTGAAAACTCTACCACTGCTGGATTAACCACTGCTGATCCTCAATCCTCTGCCATTTCATCAACTATAACCTCTGTTGATAAAAGTCCAACCACTGTGGATAAAAATCATCATATTCTCACACCTATCTTATCAAACCTCCACCTCCATTTCAAGCAGATGTTGGCTCTTCAATATTCCCAACAGATGTTAGCTCAGATGACTCACATCTGCAGCCTTCACCTCAAAATGCCATCATTCCAACCAAGGGAGATCTAATCTACCTTAAAAACCATCCATCTGACCTTATCATTGGCAACATAAATGAAGGGGTGCTCACTAGAAGCCAATCTTAAAACATTTGTCTTTTTGCTAGTTTCTTATCTCTCACACAACCTGTTAAGTACCAAGAGGCACTAAAAGACTACAGTTGGGTAGAAGCCTTGTAGGAAGAGCTCCTCCAGTTTAAAAGACAACAAGTATGGGAACTTATACCATTGCCAAAGGATGTATATCCAATTGGCACAAAATGGGTCTTCAAAAACAAAACTGATGAGAGGGGTATTGTTGTTAAGAATAAATATAGGCTTGTGGTTCAAGGCTATAGACAAGAAGAAGGCATTGACTATGATGAAACGTTTGCTCCTGTACCAAGATTAGAAACCATCAGATTGTTCTTAGCCTTTGCTGCCAACCACAATATTAAGGTGTTTCAAATGGATATAAAAAGTGCATTCTCGTATGGTAAAATCAAAGAAGAGGTATATGTTTGTCAACCTCCTGGCTTTGAAGATGCATTTTATCCTGATCATGTCTACAAGCTTAATAAAGCTTTGTATGGCTTGAAACAAGCACCTAGAGCCTGGTATGAAACTCTCTCCACCTTTCTCTTGTCCATTGGTTTTTCAAGGGGTAAAATTGACAAAACCTTATTTTTAAAATGGAAAGGAAAGAATTTGATGCTTGTCCAACTTTATGTGGATTACATCATTTTTGGATCCACATGCATTGCCATGTGTGAAGAGTTTAGAAAACTCATGGCACCAGAGTTTGAAATGAGTGCGATGGGTGAGCTCCAATGTTTTCTTGGTCTTCAAGTAAAACAGTTGCAAAATGGTACATTCATTCATTAAAGTAAGTATGTCAAAGAACTGCTTAAAAATTTTGACTTGAATGATTGCAAACCATGTAGCATACCCATGGCAACCACAAAGCTTGTCATTGTTGTGGAAAAAGATGACTTGGTTGATCAAACTCTTTATAGAAGCATGATAGGTTCATTATTGTACCTAACTGCATCAAGGCCAGACATCATGTTTGCAACATGTCTTTGTGCCAGATCCTAGTCAGCATCTAGAAAGTCCAATCTCATTGCTGTAAAAAGGATATTCAGATACATAAAAGGTGCTCCCACACTTGGTATCTGGTATCCAGCTGGAAATATTGAGCTTTCAGGTTTCTCAGACAGTGATTTTGCTGGATGTAAAACCACAAGGAAGTCCACTTCAGGAGGCTGTCAATTCCTAGGAAATTGCTTAGTTTCTTGGCAGAGCAAAAAGCAGGCTGCAATATCAACATCTACAGTAGAGGCTGAGTATATTGTTGTTGCAAGCTGCACTGCTCAACTCCTGTGGCTTCAAAATCAGTTAATGGATATTGGTGTAAATGCTTTAAAGACTCCTCTTATGTTAGATAGTCAAGTAGCTGAAAACATGATTAAGAATCCAGTATCTCATTCTACCACCAAACACATTGATATCAGACATCACTTTGTGAGAGATTGCTATGAAAAAGGTTTGATTTCTCTTCATCATGTTCCAACTAAAGATCAACTGGTAGATGTTCTAACAAAAGCACTAGATGCATCTACCTTTGAAAGTTTGATCTCTAGGCTTAGGATGCTAAACATGGAATAAAAACAAATTTTTGGGTTCCATGTATCAAAAGCATTAAAATGTGTTAGGAAAAATCATCTTTCATCCTTAAAAATAGCTAAAATTGAAGTTTTCAATAAATCTCTAAAGTTTGTTCACAACCACTGTTTTCTCAAAACCTCTGCTTGGCATGAAAATCTATTTGTTTCTCACAGTGTATCCTCTGTTCCTACTTCCACTGTTGGTGAAACCACTATTTTACAAATCCACTAATAATCTATCCTCTGATAGTGTAAAATCACCACTGCTCATTCCTCTATTTAGAACCACTGCTGGTCTTCAGCAGAGGTTCCCAAACAACTGTTATCCATTATCCAACAGAGTTTACACATGCACAGATGATAGCCATCAGATCTTTTGGAAACCCTGCCACGTCAGCTTTCACTTTTTCCCTTTATAAACCCTGTTTCATCGAAACAGAGTTTCCACTTGCCGTTTCAATTTCAAACACAATAATCTCTCATAAATTTCTCCATTACTCTTCTTCTTCTCAAAACCCTAATCACTCACTTCTTCACCATCAATCTCATCATCAAAACTCCCCATCACTACCTTCTAATATTCGAAAAAACCAACAATAATACTGCGTTTCACTCCATTGATGTTCTACAAACATCATCATACCAAGATGTGTTACTTGCTAAAGCACCTATCTACATCGAAACCCTCTGCTAGTTTTGGGCAAACGCTGAACTTCAAGTTCAGAACAAAAGGCCCTTTGCCATCACTTCAAAGATTGGACAGTCACTTGTCCAAATCTCTCCTTCTACTATCTCCACCACTTTCGGTCTTAATGACCTTGATGCCCCCACATCTTTCTCAAAAAATATATACATGCAGAATTCATTGACTGAGGATATGAAGGTCAGTTATCTGGTATTACTATTTTCAAACCTGAATTTCTCGCTGACATGAAATTCTTTTTCCACACCCTTTTACTATGTTTGTCAGCTAAAACTACTGCTTTTAAATATTCAATACCTGGGTTATGTTATTTTAAGCAAATCCAATTTTAAATTTTCTCAGGTATTGTTTTCTGATTTAATTGCAAACCTTAATAATCTTAAAAAGGGAAAGCTTTTTTGATACACCCTAGGTTGTTGAGTTTCTATTTACATACACAAGTTTTTGCTTCTGATTTTCAACAAGGTGCCATCTATGAAGTTGGCAGTCTTAAACATGAAACTTTTACTAGACTCTCAACACAAAAACCTAAGGTGTTGAAAACCAAAGCAATGGTGACTGAGCAATTTTTGACATCTTTTACAACCACTGCTCCTTCATCGGTTGCTGAGCTCACTGCTCCATGTGACCACAACACTACAACCAGTCTTAAACATGAAACTTTTACTAGACTCTCAACACAAAAACCTAAGGTGTTGAAAACCAAAGCAATGGTGACTGAGCAATTTTTGACATCTTTTACAACCACTGCTCCTTCATCGGTTGCTGAGCCCACTGCTCCATGTGACCACAACACTACAACCAGTGTTGTGCAACCCACACCAGCCATCACCAAAAAGAACCCACCAAACCCTCCAAATGCCCCAAAACGGTAGCTCTGGAAGATGAGATCCCAGATGTCTTACCGGCGACAACACAAAAGTCACTAACAACCACTGCTGCTACTTCCTCACAGCAGTTGGTTCAAAGATCTCCACCAGCTCAAGCTCCTCTTGTTTCCTCACAAAAGGCACAAATTGTACTCACAGGGACACCACAATATGAGGCAAATGTTTCAATTGAACATCTGTTCTCCAGCCCCTCTCCCAGGCCATGTCTCTTTCTACTCCCTAATCCCACTTCACCAATGCTTGAAGCAATAGAGAAAACTCAGACATTGAGCAGTCCCTCTCACTCACACATTACAGAGAGTCAACTTCCATAATTGACTGTGTCTGAGACAACTCTATCTGCTAGCCCACAAGTAGTTGAGAAGGTTACACCCCAGGGGTTACTTGTAACTCTTGGTGGTAGTTCAAGTGAAGTAGCTACTACAACTGCAATCACAACAGTGGCTCAGTTAGACAGTGGTTACATTAGTAAGACTTCCTTGAAGGAAACAACTACTGAGGCTATAACAGTAACCTCTGAGCCAGTTGGAAGTCCCTAGTACCACGAACAATGGGCATTTGGTGTTTATTTCCTTGAGACTCCTCATTATGACGCATCAAATACAACTACTTCTGGTAGGAATTTGGTTGATCTCATTAACTTAGGTGACAAATTACAATATCAAGAATCGACGGAGAGGATCTCTACCATGGAATCATCTATTGATGATATCAAATCCATGATGACTCAACTGCTACAACATTCTCAAAGTCAACCTTCTTCATCTATCTATGCTGCTGAGCTATGGAATGTCATGCAACCACCTTAATCGCTCAAAGACAACTTTGTGATATACAACATGAGAACAACATGAAGTTGATAGAATATATGGTCGATGCTCGTTATATGGATACACAGGTTGATATTAGGGCTATCAAAGACCATTTAGTGCCGGTTATTGGCTATGCCCCGGTTGTCATTCTCAAATAAGATGATGCCAAAAGGGGGGGGGGGGAGATTCACTTCGAAGGTTGCCGCATGATCCAGCTGTCAAATCTAAGGTGCAACAACATCCAAGTAATACTGCAAGCTCTGTTGTGGCATCCGAAGCTTCTTCTGGAAAAGGGATTGATGAGACCCTAAATTTAGAGGCTGAAAGGATTGCCCTTGAAAAGCAGAAGCGACAAGATACATTGCAAGCAAAGGCTCTTATGCTTATTGAAGAAGAAAAGGCTAAGCAGCTTGAAAAAGAAGATGTTGGCACTTCAAAAAGAAGGAAATCGGCTAGAAAAGTAAGACAATCAACTTCCACTCCATCTACAACAACTGCTGCAGCCACTGCTTATATATCCTCTGTCACAACTATCTCAGCAGAGGTTGGTGTCACTGCTGAGAAGGCAGATGTTGTAACAACAGATGTTGGGACAACAGCTGTTGGATCAGCAGATGTTATCCAAACCACTACCATGATTACCTTCCCAACCACAACTGAACCGCTGCCCACACAATCTCGAATTCCCAAACATCCAACTTTCACCCAAACTTAAATTCCAACGTAAAAGAAAAACTTTTGTGGTTGATGATGATGAAGACTACCAATCACCACTTCCTATTTCTTCACAACCTATATCATAACCATCCTCATCACCTCCACACTCTGAAACTTCATTTCCCCCATTTCCAATAATGCACCTATCCTCCTCTTTTCTTCCTATGGGTGCATTATACCCATTGGAACTTTTTTTAGTAAAAGGTGAAATTGAAGTTTTCTTTAAAATAGAAGATCCAATAAAAAGAGACTTCCCTTCCTTGCTGGGGTATCGAAAGCCTAGGAACCTGGATGAGTATCTTCAACTAAAGGCTAGATAGGCTGAGCACATAGCAAAATACAAATCAAAAGACAAAGATGACAGGGCTTTACAGATTTCCTTATAGTATCAACTGAGCAAAGTCAGAAGTCTTGAAGAATTTGCTAAGGAGCTAAGTAAGTCTATGTCTGAACAGCCAACCACTGATGATCCAGAACTGAAAGAGGATTATCTTGATCATGTCATGAAGCAAGCCTTACAAAGCAACAAGGGCACAATTTAAAGGTTGGTCGGCTAATGAGCTTAAAGAAGAAATTGAACGAATTCATTTTATGCTCAAAGACTCTTCAAAGGAAGATTGCTCGATGACCTGAATCTAAAGTGGTAGATACCTACAGAAGGTTGGAAGAATTAAGAAAAAAAGATCCTTCTATTCTGAGAAAGCCAATTTATGACCAAACAACCTCTGCTCGTATGTCACACCCCCCTATGTTGTCCTTTTTCACATCAGAGCCGGGGCGTGAACCGAATGGCATCTTCATCGCACAGCGGAAGCAAACGTGATGGCTAAGGTTTCTAGTAAATGAACACCCGCTAACTACTCGAAACCCCATGGGTTCCACTATTCCAACCGTGCCATACTTGTAATCATAACCTAAGACAGAACATGCGAAAAATCAACATAAAGTTGGCGAGTTCATAGTTTTTTGTTTTGTTTCAAACGAGTCATAAAACATTTGCGCATTTTGCGTTCGAAAACCGATTTGTGAGATCATAGTATCCCAAAGCATTTGAAATGTCATGTCTGTATAACAATATTGAAATGTTTTCCCATGTTGTTTGCAAATCCATGCATATAACTGTTATGTTTATAAACCGGTGATAAAATGTTTTCAATCGTATCTGGAAATAAACCAGGGTTGAAATGTTTTCTGTCATAATTGTAAACCGGTATTGAAATCGTAGTATGTAGTTTTCCTATGGAATCTAAGGATCTGTCAGTGTGTAGCTAATACACCGACCTATGTGCCATAAGTAAGTAACCAAACCGAGACTTCTTTGACATTTTGGGATCATAAAAGCACTCCTAACCGGTTATCATACCAGGAGTGGAGCGTGTCTCAAACTCGATAGATCTACACCTTGGTCACTACGTGATTGTTATTTCCCTACTTACGCACAGTGATCTTATTATAATCTAATCCCATAGCTACATACCAATTGTTATAAATCTTTGTTATTGGGCCTAGCCCATGTTATTTTGTGATTTTGGGCCTAGCCCATGTCCTTTTGTGATTGCTGGGCCTAGCCCATGTTCTTTTGTGATTTCTGGGCCTAACCCATGTTCTTTTGTGATTTTGGGCCTAGCCCATGTTCTTTTGTGATTTTGGGGCCCCGCCCCCTAGTTGTGACTATGACAATCCCGTCACTAGTCATAAAAATCATGCATGTTTTGAAAAGCTTTGTATAGCTGTGAAAAGCGGTAAGTTTAGTATAAACCTTTCGTAAACCATTTGTATTCATTGAAATCTGTTTGAACATGGTTTAGAAATATATGTTTTTCGTTTATCGAAACGTTATGTTCTTTTGCAAAACTTGCATGTCTTTCCACCCCCGAAAACATTTATAAAAATGTAAAACGGTAAAAAGTGGGGGTTATGAACTCACCTGGATAATCCAGTGCAAAGCTAGCTTAAATGTTATTTCCATAGTGTTGTCTCCATAACTTGACTCGCTAGCATGCAATCTAGTGTATTCCTAAAACAGAATAACTCGTAAGTTTCTAAGGATGACGTAGCTATACTACGTGATACCGAGCTCTACCGAATCGTTACTCATACAATTCTATGAAATTATTATTGGCTTAACTTGGTTAACCAATCTATGGTTTTCTTAGAAACGATCTAGTTTACGAGCGACTTGAAATATGTGTTTATATAAAACATAACTATATTCCATGAAAATGATATTTAGTCGTTATGTACGTGGACGGATAATAGTACCAACCCTTCGTAGTTTTCGTAGATATACCGTATATATACTCGAAAATATATCCGTATAGATAATACATTTCGTATTCGTGCGAGAGCCTGGCGTATCGTTTATAATAAATAAATAACGATGTAATCGTACGCTTGTTATAGTCTTGCGGAGTCGCGTCGTACTTCGTTTAGCGCTTGAATCGAATAAAAACAATATACTATTGTTATAATATTATTCGAAAGTATTCGTACGTGTTCGCATCGTCGACGTTATAAATAAATATAACTATATTTATTTATAAAAGTATTTGACGTCACACCATTCGTATATATAATATTCTTGTTATACGATTTCCGAATGTCTGTCGTTTGAAATAATATGCGCCTTGTATTCGTTTTGTAAAAGCGTTCGAAATCTTGGCGTTTCTAAATAAATATAAGCAATATACTTATCTTATATCGTCGTTCGAATATATTATCGATGTTTGAAAACTAATTCCCGAATCGTTGACATTTGAAATAAGATAAATAATAATATTCGATTTTAACGGATTGCCGAAACTCGTTGTCTCGTAGTCGCGCGCGTTGAAATGTTATTGTATCGATTCGTAAGTGCCATCAAGATAAATGTACGTTTTTATTTTATAACAATCGTTTAAATTGGATGTTTTGACTTTGAATTACAACGCGTTTTGTTTTACGAATTTTGCGAAAATCGGGCAGAGTTTCCTCTGTTTTTGGACGATCCCGACAATACTAGTTGTCGATTTATCATCAAAACACAACCTGCAGTTTCGCAAACAAACAATATATATATAATATTTTTTCGTCAGGTTTTGAATATAATTTTCGCCGATTTAATTCCCGATTTATATTATAATAACGACATTGGTTTGATTTTTAACTAATAATTTTTCGCGAATATTTTTGTCGGATCGATTGTTATTTATTAAATGTTCTGGCAGTATCGAATTGTTAACAGGTCGGGTCGAGCTCGGTTTCGCGATAATTAAATATTAATAATTATAAACTAATATAATTAACGTTCGCGTCGTAATTAATTTTTACCGAGTCGTGGGTTGACCCATTGACCAGGTTTGACTCGTGTTGACTGGGTTTGACCAGTTGACCACGTTGACTTTGGTTGACCGAACCGAAACGAACACCGAGACTGAACCTGAAACAAACACGTATCAGAACCGAAAATAAACCTGAATCGAAACGAACTAAAATATCGAAATTTGTTTCAAACTTGAACCGGGATGAACTGAGTCGAACCCGAAACCTGAACCGGAGCCTGAACTGAACCGAGCTGAACCGATCTTGAATCTGGTTGACCTGTTTTTCCTCTTGTGAACCCGAACATCATCTGTCTCGAAACCGAGTTGAACCGAGTGACCCGAAACCTATCCGAACCTGAACCAAGACGCGAACCAGGACTGAACCAGGTTTAAACCGTGTTAAACCGAACAGAGTCCCGAGTCACCCAAACTGTTCACCACCACTGCCGCCGTCTTTGGTCACAACCACCTCCGAAAACACCACCACCACTGCCGCTGCTAAACCACCACCATCGCCGCCGAATACCGCCAGTGAAACCCCCAACCCGACGATCCACCCCTGCTGCCGTCGATCGAGACCCGCCGGAAACACGGCGGCTGCTGTCGCGAAGCCGCGCCGCAGCTGCCCCCGTCTTCTCTCGTTCGATCTCTCTCTCACTCCGATCTATCTCTCTCCGTCTCATCTCTCTGTCTGTATACATGCGGGTGTACATATGCGGGTGAGTGTGTGTTTGATATAAGAGAAGGTGGGGGTGTCGGTGGTTTGTAGGGTGTGCGGTCGGAGAAGGTAACCGGCGTTGGCTGGTTACGGCTGGATCTCCGGTGACCGGTAAAGAGGAGGGAAGGGCAGGGTGTGTGCTAGGGTTTTCAAAATGAAAGTGAAGAGGGAATTAGGGTTAGCTTAGTTTAAATAGTTAGGTTTTTGAGTGGGCCGGGCCCCAAGCCCGTTAGCATGTTTAAGGCCCAATAAGTCTTCTGTAGCCCGTTTTTGAAACCCGAACATCGTGTTTTGTCGCAATGCGTTCAAAAATACATAAATGTTGTCTTTAGTCGACCGGTTGACGCGACATTTTGTCAGTTTCGTTAAAATTTGCGTAAAATATCTACGATCGCCATTTATAGTCCATTTTTCGATCCAATCATTGTTATTTGTCGAAATTTATTCATTTAGACTCGAAAACGTATTAAATTATATCGGGGGTCGGGTTTTGACGCGTAATCCGTCCGTTGCGTTAAAAATCGCGTAATTGCCCTGTTTGCCGTTTCTTGTCCGTTCTTCGATCCGTTTTCGATCACGAATAATAAAATTTAGTTACGAAGCTAAATATATCGTAATATGTTAATATCAAGGCGTAACTCGAATCCGTTTCTTCCGTTTCGTTGTCGGTGCGTTCTGGTTTTCCGCGTAATTTCCGCGTTGTGCTTTGCGACGTTCAACGATCCAAATTTACCGCATATATGACAAACACAAGTTTAAAATTCGTATTTTCAGGCGTTGTCAGTCTTTGTTTGGCATCAGTTCGCTTAACGTTTAAATTTCATGTTAAAGTTATTAATTGTCTCCATATCGCGTAACGTGAAGCAAGTAGACGTTCCTAAGCTTTCTAAAGGCCTGATTGAGTTAAATTACGTCTAATTACGCTAATTATAATGGTATTACTGTTCATTATGCGCTAACTAATATCAGAAAGTGCCGGTTGTCACATCTTAAACAGACCCTTCCTCCAAAAAGATTAACTTCAACCACCAGCTTGTCCACCATTGCCTTGAATCAAGCAAAGAGGCAAAAGCAAGTAGAAGAAGAAGATCAAAGGATGTATGAAGAATTGAGAAAAGAGGGAATAAAGAATCAACTTTTATTTCACACAAATGCTACAAGTGACAAACTCAGAGCCTCACTCTCAACACTTGTACGCAAACCTATTTCACCAAACTCATCACAAATAACCCTACTCCCAAGAAAACCATCTAACTCAAAAATTCTAAAATGGAAGTCTAACAAAGACAACCAGGAATTGACATTGCTCGGCTCAGATGGTAGAGTTCAAAAGATAAAGATGGAGGATGCATTTGGTCTGGATGCAGTTGATCTCCAAGACTTGTTGAATCTTGAACTTGAAAAGGATGTAGAAGACATGATTACCTTGGATTTTGAACTTCAATTCAAAGGCCCAGATAAGGAAATCACTGATGAGAAATAAAGATTAGAAATAAAATTTAGTTTTGGCATCATCTGTTCTAGGGGAGATTGTTGGGATTGAACTCTACATAAGAACAGATGATAGAAAGCCAAAATATATTACAAACCTCTGATCCAAATAATAATGTAACATCTGCCCAAGTCAAGCTCTGCTGAAGACTAAATGTTCAAGGTCGGCCGTAGCTATACTATGTTGAAGACTAAAGCTAAAAGGTCTGCGAAGACAAAGCTCTGCCAAGACAAAGCGCTGCTAAAGATCAAAGCTAAAGGTCCGCCAGGACAAAGCTCTGCTGAAGATCAAAGCTAAAGGTCAGTCAAGGCAAAGCTCTGCTGAAGATCAACAGAGGATGTATCATCAGTGTTTTCCATCAGTCCTTGTAATGTTTAGTGTATAGCAGCGTTTAGCTTAGCAGATGTTATTCGTTTGTTATTTTGTCAAGTGTCACTTTCATGCTGACATCATAATAAGATGCTCAGTGGTTAGGATTGTAGTATAAATAGATAGTGCCTATACTATTCTATTTGATCACTTCATTTATTATCAATCTAACATATCTTCCCTACATTATGTACGAACAAATCAGTGATCTTAGGCTTAAGGGGAGATTATGAGTCATATGCAAGTAATCATAATTACGAAAGCATGACAATGAAAACAATCTCTCAACTGTTATGAATTAAAGTTCTTCCATTCCGTTGCAAGTTCATCTGATTTATCTTCTTTCATTTATCATATTTAGAACTTTCATAACAAGTTTCAAACCCAGTTCCTAACATAACACAAAAATAATTTGTGTATAAACAAAGTTGAGGGAAAATTTTCATTCATTATAAGGAAAAGACATGTAACTTTTGAAGCGCTTGTCTAGGCTTATTCTTGATGGTAAATTAGAATCATTCTAAGTTGGTGACAAACTTATGACAATGGCATGTGTTTCTTTGATCCATCAAAAGCTTATGCGAGCTATTACAATATGAGTAGAATTCACAGATACAATAAGGTTGATCTTGTTCAATCATAGGTGTATAGTTGTCACAAGTGAAGTTATGAAAATATTAATCAAATGGCAAAAAATGCGTGGGAGGAACAATTTAAGAAACAACCCTCTAAGGGTGTGTAGAAATGATTTTCATTACCCTATCTGGATGTTATCTAATAACACTTAAATGTGGGGTGTCTTGTATATGTATCATATAAGTTAGGCAAAAAGGATTTGGTAATCAAATCTAACATTGCAAACACACGACCAAGTGGAGGACACAAAGGTCGTAGTGCATAATGGAGATGTCTTTGCCTTAAATGATACGTGTATCTTTCAAAGACAGATATTATAACCAGATTCAGGTGGCCATTGAGGGTATAATCTTAGAAGTTGACAATAAGCAAAATTAACTTACAAGTTAAGAACACATCATGACAAGTGATCTCAAATTCAAAGAGATATCTATAGTAACTTGACAAATTCAAAGATAATGTCATGGATCCAACAACTTAGGGTTGATTAGAGAGCAAGTTGTAGAATGAGACTATAGCCCATAGAAGAGGATAGGCGAACGAAACCTAACTTAATTGAATGTAGATCCCAAAAACTAAGTTCAATAGGAAAACTAATTTATATGCTTAAGGGTAGTGATTGTAGGGGCATTGCTAATATGTATAAGCTAGTATATATGGTTATATATACACACACATGTATATAGATATATATATATATATATATCCCAAAAGTATAAAATGGTGTTTAAATACGTCATAGTCCATTCCTATGATATTTAGTGACAAAGTGTTAGGCTAAGTATAATATGTGGTAGATGATTTCGGAAATCACGATAACCACAATGCTTTTAATGATTTAAGGAAAATCACCTATTTAGAGAGAAGTGGGGTCACTTCGAATAAAATTGGGGGCACAATTCCTAGAGCTCTTGCAGAACCAAAAGTGTTCCACGACCATTAGTGGACACGACTATGAGGAGATGGCCCAGCTAAGAAGATTATTGTGTGAAGTGTATTGTCATCTACATAAATGCGGGTTTGTTCAAGGACACCATGTCTACAAACCGCTAGGGGACTAGGTAAGCTTCCTAAAGGATGGCTCAAAGCTAATACCTACCTATCCTAAATTGTAGATGTTGCATTGGAAATAGTCTATGTTTCGATCAATCGCTATTCATGTGGGAGATTGTTGGAAATTTGGATAGTGTGAATGGTTATTAATTTAGTGAAATTATAATTATTTACAAGACTCTTCATATGAGTGATAATCTCTTAAGTAGAGTTTTTATGTCATTTTATTAGTTTTTATTCGAGTTTATGTGTCTAATACAATCTCTAAATAAGTGAGACTCTTCTTCACCCTATATATCTTGTGTGCAAAGTATGATATGTGTCTAACATGATGAGGCTAGCTAATTAAAAGTAAAGAATTTACTAGAGGAATCTTAGAAGAAAAAGATAGGAGGGTTCTTGTAGATACTTGAATGCTCATGTGTTGGGTACGTAGAGAGATAGGTTTTTTTACTCGATTCCATCACTTTCGTATCTTTATTTTTCCATAAGTTCTAACACTGTAATTTTATCCAGTGTAACCTCGGGCGAATAGCCACGTTTGACAATACAGACTACTTCGTCTATTGTACCCAAGGTGACAGACGCGTCGTCTTTAGCAGAGACGTGAAATCTGTTTTTAGGGAAGCGTATTGAACACGTGTCTGGCTACAACCTTCACCACCCGTTTGTTCTTTCTTGTAGCAAGGGAGACTTACAAAGATCTTGTTGAAGGCTACGCAAAGGATCGTACAAGAGAATGTGATTCATACTTTCGTTGAAGACCACAATTTGAATCAATATTTTACATGTGTTGTATTATATATATATATATATATATATATATTTCATTTAGATTTATTGATGGTACACGTACTATAATTTCCCAAGATGTATAAAGAGAGTATCTTTAGTATTTTTATTTATCTAAATTTATTAAGATTGTAACACATGTCCTATAAATCTTTTGACTTTCTTGAATCTGATTCCAAACCAAACCGGTCTAACAAAAACCGGTCTTGACTTTTGCTGACCCAAACTGAAACCAGTTCCAACCTGAACCAGCTTGAAATAAAAAAAAAAGTCCCCAATTAATGCACCTCCGAGATATAACATTGATATCCATTGTATCTCGCTCGAACCTAGCCGAGGGTAAAATCAAGCCACTTTCGTTTTATGGTTTCGCGTTTCAAGCTAGCACTTCTTGACGGTTACCTAGTTGTAGATATCGTAAGTCGTGCTGGTCATTAACTTCATCAACAAAGTCAATAAATCCATAAGTTATGCATTTCGATAAACCTCCTATGTTTTGTTTCGATTTTCATGTTTACAAAGTTGGACCCTAAACAAAATCTGTGATTTGATCATGGATTTGTCATGTGTCTACCACCTTATAAAACTTTAAACTAGACAAGTAAATCTCAAAGCAAGTTTTTCTTTCTAAACGAAGTCAAGAAAGTTCACAATTCAGAAAATATAACTCAATTGTCAGAAATAAAAGAGTAAATTACTTTTTAAGTCCCTGTTTTTAGTTGTTTTGACCACTTAAGTACAAAATAAAAAAGTTTAACGCTTTAAATTTCTTAACGTTCATTTTATAACGTTTTGAGTCTCTGTGTTTTAGTGCGTTTAACCACTTTAGTCCAAAATCCAAGTTACAAATGTTAAAAATTGGACTCAAAATGTTATAAAATGAATGGTTAGGAACTCAATGTATTATTTTTTTTAGTTTTAAACTCAAGTGACTAAAACCATTAAAATATATGAACTCAAAAACTAATTGAATAAAATATAGATATAAAAATAAATTAACATTAACATCATATTTAAAGTTTAAACAGACGAATCTAGAAAGTGTTTATACAAATTACAGCTTTTCCAGACAGCTCTTTTTACAAACTCCAAATCAACAAATAAAATTATACAAAATTACATTATTACCCCTCAGATACCACATTTTTTACCTTTTCGCAAGGACACTACGTCCATTTTACATTTGGCCCGCTCCCAACGATATGTTTTTTTTTTTCCTCAAAAGCTAAAGTAACTAAATCCAGAGAAGTGCAGTTACTTTAACTTGTACTTTATGCATCTAAATTTGCAAGCCGCTCAGGATTTTAAAACTTTAGCTCTGAAGAAAAAAGCTACCCCGAGAAAAACAAGATGAAAATGATTAAAGGGATTGTGGCATCAAAAGGCTGAGTCTTTGTTGAACCACCCATGGCTAAACCAGCTAACCATGATTCATTAGCCTCAAGGGCTTCGGTTCCTGATCCGGTTTCGGATATTGAACCGGATCCCGTGTCTGATTCTGAGCCCAAACCTGATCCTGACAATGAAGCGTACCCATATCCGGATTCTGTAACTGGTCCGGATATGGGCTCGTTACCGACGTCTTGGGCGGTATAAGCGTTAGCATCGGCGGTTGTGGTGGCGGTTGTTGCAGGAGGAGACATGTCCCTAGAAGAGTTCTGACTGGCAAAACACAAATACACCAATTATATGTTGTACATTCTTGACTTAACATTAGGTGGTGGTGGTGAACATGTTTGTCTAAATGTAAATGGGATTTAGATTTAAATAATCCAAACTTTTATCTATTGGTCGATAATACTCTCAACTTTCAATTTGTACACCAGCACTCCCAACTTTCAACCTATTGGCCGATAACACTCCCTAACTAACAGAACCCTAACATAGTTAGCTGATTTCAGCTGTCACGTCATCAAAAAATGTCATATCAGCTGTCACATCAGCTGCCATGTCATCAAAAAATGTTACATCAACTGTCATGTCATATACCACATTAGCAAAAATGGCCACATCAGATGACACATCAGCAAAAACTAACTGTGTTAGCGTTCAGTTAGTTACAGAGTGTTATCGGCCAATAAGTTGAAAGTTGGGAGTGCTGGTATACAAATTGAATGTTGAGAGTGTTATCGGTCAATTTGCAAAAATTAAGGTTATTTAAATCAAATATCACAATGTAAATAGTATGCAACACATAGTTATACATTCATGATTTAAATAGTTGTGATGTTCTATTTTAACATCCCTCATCCCTAAAATAACAATACACAAAAAAAATATTTCATTGTTGGTGTTTAAAAAAAAAAAAAAAAGTGTTATAATTAATTTGTATTATGTAATTCCTTATACCATTGTGTTTTAATATCTTATGACAGTAAAATTTACAACTACTGATACATAAAGTACAGTAAAGTTGCTAACCTTGGCAAAGAAGGACAAAACGTCACCGTATAATCTGCTCCAGCGCACGTAAACGTGCTAGTTGGATCATCATACGCGTAGCTATACGCTCTAGGACAAGCGGCCTTAAACATTTGGGAATACAACGACGGCTTACACGTGGCGGGTGCACGCGCTCTTACAACCTAGACCCGAGTCCACCAGTAGCTCACTCGGGCACACCCGGTTCAAGTCATTAACACACCCGGTTGTGGCACACAAACCCGACCCGCCCGAAACTTCCACAATCATAGCTACATTATACCCGTCTACTAAACTGACGTCATAGAAGTCCGACCCGCCTGTTGTTCCCAATGTGAACTCTGCCAGTGTTGCTGGTGGTGCGGCTCCGGCTCCATTACATTCTAGTTGTCCAGAGCCGCAGTCGCCAGTCTGGCATGAGCCTGTACCGGATCTGTCGAATTTGCATCTGGTTCGGGCCCAGAAACGACCGGACCAACCGGTTGGAGCCGGGAATGAACGGGAGCTCTGTTCCCGGAGCTCGAAAACGGTGGTGTCCAGAGATGGACTTCCGGCATTGGCGAGTATGCCTGGCCATACTGTGTAGTCACATTTGTTGACAAATGTGAATTTTGCTCCAAAAACACCTACAAGCGAAGAAAATGAATGTAATTGAGAGCGAAAAGACAATATGGCCTAGCAATATCAAGGTGTGTAGTTAATGTATTATTTTCATACGGTCGAGGGTTCGTATACTATGTTAGAGAAAACTTTAGATCTAACAGTAAGACTAAAGGGTGTGTGAATTAGCCATAAAAATATTTAATCACCACCATCAATGAAATGTAGATGGGAATAAAGAAATCAATAATAAAAATAAAAAAAGTATTGAAAAAATATACCATGGAGAGTAATGTGAGAGCAAGAAAGAGGGTGAGGATATGTGAGATAAAGGAAGAAAAGAGCAGATCCATGTAGGAATGTAGTACTTCAACTAGTGGTGATGATGGTTGTGTCTGTGGTGGTGATAGAAGAGAATAAAAGGGAAATTAGAGACTTGGGAAAACAGATTTTATTTTCATCCAGGAACAAAGGGTGCAGAATAGAGATAAGTGTACCATGCTAATTATTAGTTTGTGCATATTATTATTATTACTTTATCAAAAGAAAGAAAAATCAGTTTTTTTTTTAATTTATTATTTGAATATCTTTTGTCAAATGTAAAAACTAATTGTAAAACCTAAAATTAACGAATAAGTTAAATTGATTTTATTATATAATTTTTAAATATGGGAAAACGTAGGTTATTTGTTCCTATAGAATATGATTGAAACTTGAAGAATTTTTCTGGACTTAAAAATGTGGAACACAGTTTAATTAACACAACACAATTCGTTTTGTAAGCCATTAAATTTCTATGTTGGACGTAAAAAATGTATTCGTAATACGTTGGGGAATTGTATAACACATATATATACAAGTACTAGTTGTAACCGATGTTAAATCATAAATTGAGGAATGATGGTGTATTATTTATGTTATTTACTCCTCCTCAGACATATTATCATCCATTAAATAAATAAATTAACAGCATATTTCTGGATGATGCTAAATTGTTACTTCAAGACCGAGGCAATAAATTGATAATTCTGGATCAGCAACGTTGCCTCATTAGCAGATACTATAGGATCAGTTATATTGCCCTATTAAAACCTTACTAAGAAAACCTAGTGGGACAAAACTTAGTCAAGGAAAAAGAATACAACGTGTATATTACTCCCCCTCAATTTTAGATATATATCTTAGTATGTGGAATCCAATCGAATAATAACTGCTTGAGTTGACTTTTGATGTACTCTCTTTTGTTTTGAGTGATTCAGGTTATATTGTCTCCAAATAATACAATCAAACTTCTTCTGATTCAAGTTGCATTGTCTTAAAATGATAGTTGGGCTTCTTTTGATCAACTCCAGTCTTGACACATCTTGAACGTGTTGAAACCATTGAGTTCCATGACTAAAATCTGGATTGAGATTGAGCTTTGTATATGAAAGTTCCAGGAATCGTTGTACGTGACATGGTTAAATGTGGAAAACGACGTGAACGCAATCTACGACACAAATATAAGTGAGAAATTCATATTTTGATGTTGTGATATGCTCAGTAATGTAGATATAACGTTTCTGATTAAAATTGGGCAGTACTTTGTTATAATAGCTTTCTCTTTCAAAAGCTCCAAATGAGACGACTAATGAATCCATGCGCAAACCAACATATATATAGGTGTAGGACTCTTACGCATGGACTACTCGTTCGCATGCAGGACTCATGTGCTGCGTATGAGCAGTTTACAAATCATTTCGAACACAAACTAAGCATAACAATATTGCCTATAAACAAACTAACAATTACAAAAGACACAGACATTAGACATTATTGTACTAACAAACTCCCCCTTTGATATTGCCGTAGTCTTGCCTTTTGTAAGTCTTCAATCTTCCATCCTGAATACCTGCTTTCGATAATCCTTTCGATGTTCTTCGAAACTCTTCTTCTGAGTCCAATCTGTCTTTCGAGGTCTTCGAAATTGGTATCTTGAGATATACGCTCCGTTTATTCTTTTCTCTATCTTCTCATTCCTCCTTTTATCTTTCTTTTCTTCTTTTTTTCCAACGCTCTCCATTGACTCTTCCACATTCTCTGTGAGTGAATCTCGTAAGCAAAACACACATGTACTACACGTTGTAACTATAGTGCTTGCTCACGATCTCTCATATTGTAGAAAAGTTTGTTAAAGAATAAAATATATATGCCCTTCTCCACACATGTTAACTATCCACATAGGATCATAGACTCGAATCTTCCTCCAGTTACCGTTTTCATCTAATACCATCACTGCCTCATGAGTCTTTTCATCATAGTACCAATACTTGAAAAATTCATGAATATCTTGTTCCATTTCTTGGAATGGTATGACCTTCAATGTATCTGGTTTTTTGTTCTTCATTGTAACCACATATTTTCAGGTTTCTGGATCAACCTCGGTTCTTGACATCATGCGCTTTGGTTATAGTGTTTCCAATATCTAAATCCCGTTCTAGCTACCCCTTTAATGAACCTTAAAACATGTTGATTATAACCATCCAATTCGTAATTGACCAGCCTAATCTTGTACAACTCTTTTACGTCCTACCATGGTAAAGATTTTATGTTGTTGATGAACCTGAAATAGTGTACACCATATTCATGTCTGCTTGTAATACGCCGAGGTTTCGAAACCATATCCAACCGATGATGTCGTCCATTAAGATCTCTTTGTGTTGAGTAAAGAACTTTACCGGTCTTAGAAACTTTCTCTTCGGCTTCAGATCTTAAACCCCTTCGGTTTGAAAACAACGACATCTTCTTCATATATATTTGGAACATCTCCCTGTCTTTCTTCGACTTTACGTTTCAGAATGTCTTCAACTTCTTGAGAAAACGCCTCTGTAAAAGTAGGAATATCTTCGTTAATATTGTTAGCATAGCGAACCTTTTCATCGTTAGTTACGTCTTCTTTAATTGTATTCATTAGCATCAAGAATTGGTTCAAAAATATATTCACTTTCTTTGTCTTCCTTTTCAAGATTTGCAAGATCAACTTCAAATTTAGAAACAAATTATTCTTCTAGAACCCCATAGAGTTTTGGTAATTCTTCTTTTGAATAGTTATGTACAAAATCTCCTTCCTCAATATCATAATCTTTTTTCCAAAAAGTGAGAAGCAACTAGACTATCAGCAACAGATGTACTGCATCTGTGATGATTCCTATAGTTTCACCTGTATAAACAATCATAGCTTGCTTTTTTTAAATTTCAGTACTTCTAGACTCCCTCTGCATTTAGAACTTTTTTTATCAGCCTTCGAGGTTATCTAGTCTGGCTGAGTTTGTGAACTTCCCGAATCTTTATAACTTTGCTAGTAGATACACCATCACCACCATGATCTTGATCATCATCATCATCACTTTCATCATAAAAACTTATATCCTGATCATCATCATCACCATGATCTAACTTTTCTTCTTCATCTTCCTTATCATCTTTTTTTTTTTTTGAATCATATAGAGCATCAATATTAACTTTTTTTTACTTGTAAAAACTGGCTCTACATATGGTTCTTTAGTTTCTTGATTTGTTTCAGTTTGAGGATAAACAACAACTTTAATCATTACTTCTTCAGTCTGAATCTATTACTATTAGCTCTATTTCTTGAATACTCGATGGCTCATCAGTTCTTTCACCTTTGCATCTTCTTCACTATGCTTTTGTAACTCCTTCATCAACTTCACTTCATCATCAAAGTTGACATTTAGCTTACTTTCCAACACTTTAAAACAATCTTTGAATTTCAACAACAAACTAGCATGATGCCTGCTTCTTTCAATATTTTCTACAATTCTCTTCTACTGCTCTTCATTGGTCTTCTTTAGATTCTGATTATCTTCAGCAAGACTAGCAACCTTGGCATTCAAAATATTAACCTCCCCTTGCAAAACTCTAATTTTCTTGTTGCTTTTTGCATTGAAATCAAATCCCAAGTCTCCAGTTTCATCTAAACTTGGTGTTGGAATTCTTTGATGTGACGAAGGACCCGCTTCATCTGGTTTAGATGACGTCGGTTTTGGTGTTGATTGTGATGGTATTGATGTTGGTGTCTTGATGTGGATGTTGTGAGTCGTTTCAATATACCACCTCTTCAATTATTGGTGTACATTTCTTCACATTCATTCTCTCTACATTCTCAACTGGTTCATTGGCAGTTTCGACAACTAGTTCTTCAACATCTAGTTCATCAATTAACCTCAAACTTGAACCCTTCTTTGCTTTCTTTGTCAATGTTGATCCAGTCTTCTTGACTGTAGACTTTGAAGTACTTTTCTTTCTACCACCAACCTTTTTCACAACCTTCGGAATTTCAACCTCAAGATTATAATCTTCATCTTTTTCTTCCAATGGCTTTGATTTATCACTTTTTGCTGTAATCTTCCCACTTTGTTGGCAAGTACCCTTGTACATTGGAATTTCTTCATCACTCTATGTTTCATCATCTTCTGATTTCTCCTTCTTAGAGGTTACAGAAATAACTTCAACTTCCTTAACTTCAACTTTTTTGTGTTTTTCTTTAGCTTTTGCAGCAGCTCTTGCTTTCATTGACTGAGACAGTGAGCTTTGACTATCTTCTTCTTTCTTAATTCTTTTGATTTTTGAATACATGAAGTTCTTTATTGCTTCAATCTCTGATTCAGGATCACTGTTATCATGTCTCCACTTGTTATTCTCTGGAGCTTGATAATCTATTTTCATAAAGTGACTAAATAATCCACTAAATATTTGTAGTTAATCTTCACATTTGCCTTTATAAGATAGCAGTCGTTCTAAAGTAATGTTGTTCATGTGTTCGAGTTCCATCTTGTCATCTTCATCATACTCCAAATTCTTGCATTAAAACTTATAAACATCTGAACGAATCTTGGATACATCAACCATTTAGCTCTAGCAATGCTATAATTCATGTTGTTAAAGATCATTCTTGAAAAATAAATTCCAGATTTAGGCACAAAGCAACAATAACACTCATTAAATAGTCTGATGCCACATCATATCCACCCTTTCTATGCCCCATGCATTGAACAACAACATGCATTAAGGTCTAGGTACACAGCTCTTTGCATACATTGTAACATTCAGTTCTCCTTCATATCCCATTTTTAGAAAACAACCTTTCATAAGTTTCAAATCAAGTGTATCTAGATCTTCTGGAGTGTCTTTGAAATCAAACAAAGTTTCTGATCAATACCTCTGTAACTACCACCTTCTATTCTTGTACTTCAGAATGAATTTAAGTGACATTCAACTTTCGCATTCTTCCAAAAATCCTTTATTTAAGATTCATATGGTACTCTAACTTCTGCAGTCGCCTTGAAAATTCTTGATCGCTTTAAGAAACGCATCATAATCTTGAAATATTTTGCCTTCTTATCATTCTCATCCAGTAATGCTATGATGTTGTGCATTATATCCTTATCCTTAGGCTGAATTGGTCTCGTCATTTTCTGCAAAACAAAAAATTCACGCATAAATCCAACAATGTATAAATAAATTGAACACTTAAACATTTTTGCACAAAATTGTCCACGCTCATGAATCATTCGTACGCATGACCAATTATTCACACAGGACTCAATCGTGCGTATGGCAGGTTTTGTTTTTGGTATCCAGCGCACCACTGCACCACTGATACGCGCGTATCAGTATTCGTTGGTTACCTATAACCATTTTCTTAATGCTCAGTGCGAGACTCATACATGCGTATGACTCCTGCGCTGATCATTAAGATCAGTTTTAACATATTCTAGTTATCACGTCCAATATGGTTGTCTTGGTTTGTCTCTTGTGTCAAAATCCATGTATACACATCGTACATAAAACCCCATACTTTTATTTTGACTCGACAATAAAAATCATTCTTGAAGAATACCTAGGGTTTCAACATTCATTCTAAATATCAAGTTCATCAAATCGATATGTTTTGTAACAAATTTTAATATCAAAATGCTTAGAGCAAACTGATTAAATAAACCCCTAATCTATTTTTTACAAACAAACATCACAACTTATCATAATCTAATCCTAGGGTTTTTGTTCATCCATTTTAATCGAAATAGTATGACTGATGTTGTTTGACATCAAGTTAATACATCATTAGACTCAAATAACGTTCGGAAACAAAACCTTATGAACATGTTTATCATTTAAACACGTTAGGACCAATTTCGATCAGATCTAAAAATTTTCAAGAACTTTATGAACACGAGATGTTATTAGACAGAATCTGTACCTATTGTTTGTTTAGTATAATCACATAAACACTTTACACTTATTTTTGTCTTAATTTCAACATGATCTCCTTTAATTTGTGAGATGATTTTTCAAAGCTTCGGATGAAATAGTGTTCACATGCAAGACAAAAAGGCTTTTATACTCGGCAAATGACTCATCCGTGCGTATGAGTCCTACACACGTACAACTTATGCGTTTGACTCATGTGTTTGAGTCATGCGCTTTAACCAAGTCAACTTTTTCAAACCATTTTATTTAAGTCAAACTTCTCATGTTTCCGTTCAACCAAGTCCAAGTTAATGACTCTAGTTTAACGTTCTCAGTCTACAACAATCTGATTTTTAGACTTTCTTTTAATCAGGTACAATTTAATGACCTCCATTTCAAAAATAATTTTGACTTTATGTCCAATCTTTCTAGAAAATCTCGACTTGATGTGCAAAAGTTTAATCTTTGTAATTTGGGAAAGATTTAGTATTCCAACTTCGGTTGTTGAAAATAAAGTTGAAATGTAAAATCTATTTTGATTTATACAAAGTTTATGCTAAAAAGCACATTGAAAATCTTTTTGAGTTTTAAATAAAAAGCAATAAATGCAATGAATGTAAACAAATAAACTATTACAAACAATCTTTTTGTGAAAAACATGTGTAAGAATATCACATCAGGTTATATGTCATAGACTAATGCACAATTAGTATCATTTAAATCATTTTTAAAAACTTATGGTATTGATAGTTTAATATGATCCTCAAGCATTGCGGTCCATTTAAACTTAAACACATCTTTATATACTGTTTTGAGATATGATATTAAGTGTATTAAAAACTTAATGTAAATGTGTTCCTCATCCCAGAATATACTCTCATATCAGATTGCGAGATTTCATCTTACAGCTGAATATACCTACTTGATATATGTATCTAGCTAAATTGAGAGACATTGAGAGCTTAGGTTAGTTCCGCCGTACAGACAAAGAGATGAAGGCTCGACTTTAGGAGGTGTACCATTGTTTGGGATCGTTTCTACGATTGATTTCTTTTTCGATATATTGAATATATGCAGTTTGAACTTGTACACCCAATGGTGACATACTTCTTTGAACATATCATCCGATGATGATAGTTCGACAGAAAAGAAATCAACCTTAAGGGTTTGCGCACATAAAGTGCTTAGCAAAATATTATACAGGATCTACGTTATTGCTTACGCAAAATCAGAAGAACAATTATAATATCCCATATATCAAGTGGCAAAAAGACCTAGTATCTCAGAATCTAGCAACCTTTCAAATGAAATTATGGTACCAAGACCATATATCTGTGAGATGTTAACCACGTAATACGAAGTTTGTTATCTGTATATCAACAAAAATAGCATAATATAATGAAGCTATCACCAATTATTGATTTTCATCGATACTCTTTGAAAAATTGGCAGCTGATGTACTAACTTTTTTTCCTTTGCTCGACATATTTTTTAAAATTTAACGTATTTCAATGTTTTTGTAATTTGAAATTTTTCAGTGTTTTTGGCTTTTCAAACATATCCCCCCCCCCCCCCTAAAAACATATTTTTGAAATTTTGAGAAATATGAAAGAAAAATACGTAAATAAAAATGACTTTTGATGTAGTTTACTCATTTTTTAGCTTCAGAAATCTCGGCAGCACTCTTATCACCCCCTGATTCCAACTCTTATATACCACTAATTTTAAGCAAATAATCAAAATGTAACTTATCAAATGCTTTGGTAATAAGGTCAACTTTTTGCATATAAGTGTAAATTTTGACTACTTTGATCAACTTCTTCTCGTAACAATCACAGATGAAGTGATACCATATATCAATATGCTTTGTTTTAGAGTGGTTTACCGGATTTTTAGTGATTGAAATAGTTACTTCATTATCTACCTGTATGGGAGTAGTAAGAAATTACAAACTGTAATCTCTCATTTGCTGTTGGATCTAGACAACTAAGATGCCGGAATGTATAATGCTTCGTTGTAGCCCAATCTTCCCTGCAACTTAACACTCATATGATTGCAACACTGCGGCAGGTAACACCAAATTTTGTAGGATATTTTACCAAGGGAACATTACTTGCTGAAATGACCATTGATGAAGAGAATTCTGAGGATACAACCAGTGTGTCAGATTATTTATCGGAATCATTAGAAGAAATTGCTCAAAACACAATGATGGCTCCGTTAAAAGAGGTAAAAACAAATTCTGAAGCTCAGATAAAATTGACAGTTAACGTGAAAAGGTGTTACAGTGATATTCCTCCATGTCCAAAATGCATAGAAAAGAATGGAAACATTGAGAGGATCAACGTATTCAGAAGTCTATAACACTTTACAAAATTCTTAAAGAGATTTTATTGTACAAGTCAAAAAACTTGCAAAAGACAAATAAAAAAATTAGAAGCCACAATTTTGAATAAACAAACTTCTTTTAAATCTTACATTGATGAGATTTCAGATTTAAAAGTACAAATGGTAATTGTCAAAATTGAATCCTCAAGAATTGAGAGAAAATTTAAAAGTTACGATTCTGCATCACACATTTTTTATCACATTATCCCCAAACCAATTAAGAAAAATGAGGGAAATGGGAAGAAGAATATGATCAAGTTATCACAGGGTCATGTGTAACATGTCATGCCTGCTCATAGGCGGAAGCACACGGTGTGAACTTGATCAGTTTTCATTACATACGTTATAAGCAAACAAACTATAGGAATAAAAAGCACGATGTTCATCCATTCAACCATGAAATTAAAATACAAGTCATAAGTTGTTCCAAAGTAAAAGACAACATAAGTTATAAAGTTTTATAAAAGACTTGATCAAAATAAAGTTCTTAATATATATATATATATTGTATATATATATATACAATAAAGCACGATGTATTCTTAAAATAAAGCATGACGTATATATATATTCATATGTATATGTATATATATGTATATATATATGTATATATATATATATATATATATATTGCATTCATAATGTGTATGAACGGCCTCGCCCTTCGTGAGTCTTCGTGCCTAGCACGAGCATAAATGGGCCTAGCCCTAGAGAGTCTTTGTGCCTCGCACAAGTGAGAATCGGCCTAGCCCATTTAGTCTCTGTGTTCCACTTGGTCTGAGTGGGCGTAGCCCATAAGCATCTCCATGCCGCACCCGGTATAAGTTCGTTACGTTTTTATATATTCTTGAAATATATAATGTAAGTGTAGTTAACCTCATTCACATGTATAAGTACATTTGGTCCAATTTTATATATTTGCCTCGCATATATATATATATATATATATATATATATTGCCTAGATATACTAATATTTATTATTAACAATGTATTTCAATTGATGTACATGTATAATATTCTTTGTATGTATACACCTAAACAAGTGTATTTGTGTACATTATTATGTACTTGCATATTTATACGTATACGTATTCATGTATATACTTTATTTGTATATTTTATTGTCGGTATTTATGTCGTATTTATACGCATTTGTGTACATGTACATTTCTTGTATTCTTACAATTCCACCAAGTGTATTAGTGTATGTACTTTATACGTATTTGTATACTTGTATACTTATGTATTTACACTTAGTGTTTATTTATTTTATGCTTTCCATAAATTAGAAGTGTGGAACTATATATATTTCCAATGTCTAAAAATATATTTTTTTATAGTTCATCGTAGTAACCGTTAATATATATTGTTGTATCGAGAATGCCCACGTGTCGTCCGTGATATGTATCTGTTCCTTGTCGTGACGATATGGCGATCGTTGTCGGTAACGACGTATTTATTTATCACCGCACTTATATTCTATTTTTTGTCAGTTTCAGATATACATTATTTTGTCAAAGTATATATATTCATGTAACTGTTTGTCCGATATCCGTTGTCCGCATCGTGTTTAGGGGTTTAACATGAGCATATTCATATATGCATTTTTGTGGAATCAACTTTCGAAGTATATATATGCATGAAGATTCATGCCCATGTTTAACCCTCAAGTATTTAGGAGGTTTTTCATGTGTTTGTGTATTTGTATTTAGTTAGTATTTTTGTTGGTGCATAATGTCTATTGCCTACGTCTAGGATATGTCGGTTATGTATATAGGGCTTAGAATGTCAAACACTGTATGTTAATATATGATTTATTTTTTTTGTACATGGCTCGTACGAGTGAGTCTAGTGGCTCGTACGAGTGACACCTTGTCACTCGTATGAGGCACCACTCGCACGAGTCAAACACACACTCCTTTTCCTGTGCGAGTCATGTTGACCTATAAATAGAGGAGCTTGAGTGATCTGTCAGATATCTGTTGGTGTGTGACTACGACGAAGCCTTGTCAAACTGTTTACTCGTTCTGTAACCGTTCACATTTATCAATACAAATCAAGGTGTTTAAGTAGTAAATCTTTCTTGTTTGTTTGTCTAACTCGCTAACAATGAATTCCGCCTCTGTTAGCTGAATTAGATAAGTCCGGTGCTCATTGAAGGAGAGCCGATCCCCTCTCACAAGTGGTATCAGAGCCTTGAGACCTGATTTGAGGAGCTTGAGTGTAGTGTCAGATATCTGTTGGTGTGTGACTACGGTGAAGCCCTATCAAACTGTTTATTCGTTCTGTAACCATTCACGTTTATCAATACAAATCATGGCGTTTAAGTAGTAATCTTTCTTGTTTGTTTGTCCAACTCGCGAACAATGAATTCCGCCTTTGTTAGCTAATTCAGATCAGTCCGGTGCTCACTGGAGGAGAGCCGATCCCTTCTCACAAGTGGTATCAGAGCCTTAAGGCCTGATTTGAGGAGAAACATCAAGTTTTAGTAGACAACCAACAGTTTCAACAATTGTAGATCCAGATTCAACCATTGAAGTTTTCTACATCTACACTTTCTCATACAGTTCTTAGATTCGTACGAATTCTTGGACAAATTGGACTAGGATTTTAGTATTACATGTTAAAATCAACTCTAATCAATCCTTGATAATTTCAGATCTAAAATCAAACTTAATCATGTTGAAATTTGTAAAAATCATCCGTTTGGTGACCTGAGCTGACTCGTACGAGTAGAGAGACAACTCGTACGAATGGCCATCCGTCGAATCAGACACTCGTACGAACAAGTAAACAGGTTTTTCTTAAAAATTACAAGTTACAAAGTGGTCATTCACACGAGTAAGTAGTTCGCATGAAGAAGTCACTCGCACGAGTATCTCACTCGCACGAATTCTTGATTCGCATGAGTATCTTACTCGCACGACCATCTGAGTCGCACGAGCAGCTTTGTCATTCGCACGAAGAACATTTTTAAGAAATTTTTCTTAAAGTTTGTATCTCTTGTCATATTAATCAGTGTTTTTCGAAAGTATGTTTCTTAAATTTTGTAGAAGAAATGGAAGAAGAATTTTACAATGCTTTTGCTGCTTCAGCAGTTACAACCACCACAGCTCAGAATATGAATCTTGAAAACAAGATGGGCACGATGACAAAGCCTCCAAAGCTGATGAATCTTGAAGACTATGATAGCTAGAGTGAAAGATTTATGAACTGGGTTCAAGCGAATCATTGCACCTGCTGGTTTGCCATTGTATCGAAGTATCAAGCTCCGATTAGAGAGAATGGTCTTGAGAAAACGTTAGCTCAACTCTCGGAGTTCGAAAGAGAAAAGTTCATTAACGAGAAGAAGATGATGAACATCTTGCAGCAAGCCATCAAGGAAGATATCTTGGCGCTCCTACCGCATGATGATGATGCTCAATCCTTATGGAATGCTTAACAATTTGGGAGGACTTGATGGGAAACTTGGCTTTGATAAGTCCAAGGTTACATGCTTCAAATGTCGAGAGAAGGGGCATTTCAAACGAGAATGTCCAAATAAAGAGGTCCAGGGTAATTAGAACTCTTTTGCTGACGATTATTACAAGAAAGCCATTTATCATCGTCCTCAACCCAAAACAAGAATGGTGCAAATTGAAGATGGACCGTCAAACTCCAAAGACAAAGCTCTAGTCGTTACTCAAGAGGACGAAGGTTTTAACTTGAACAAGTACATCACGAAGAACGAAAGTTTAGCTTTGGTAGCAGAATCATTGAAGAACCTGAAGAATATGCAGAGGCATCTTTTGACGAGGCTCCTGAAGAATATTACAACACATCGTCAGAAGAAGAGGAATTGTTAAATAGTGCATTTAAACATCTCTTGCCTAATGACATTCTTAAAACTTTTGCAGGTTATTTTGAACCATGCCATCGATCGCCTTGTGAAGAAGAGAAGAAGTCTGAAGTAGAAGAGAGGATTGAGGTGACGTTGGAAAATCTGACTGACAAGACCAACAAATCTTTTATGGCAAATGTGAATGAGGTAAATGTATCTATAAATGAGTCGGTGAAAGAAACACCTTGCATGAAATGCAAAGAGCCATGCAGTGAGTGTGCTGAAAAGGAAACACGATACAAAGAGCTGAAATGTTATACAGATAATTTGTCATGTGATTATAATTCAACAAAAGAAGCTTACGACAAATTAAGCAAATTTGTTAAACAATTTGAAAAGGTGATCAGAGAAAATGACGGAACACTTTCAATGCTCAAGGCGATTGTAATGGACATACAAATGACCATTAATATTCATTTAAATACAATCGCCGAGCTAAAAAGTGAACTTGAAAAAATGAAAATAGAAACAGAACGGGTTAAAAAATTGTTAATCAGTTATTCTACAAGTTCATACGTCATTGATCACATTCTTTCAAAAATTGAAAACAAGGAAGATAATCAAATTGATGAAAACAAAGGTACAAGTTATGATCGTGTTCCACCACCCATGTGGAATAGCTATGCTAGTAAAAAACCATATGGGGTGGAAAAGCGCTAAATTTAAAATTGAAAACTGAAAAAACAAACGAGCAGCCTGTGAACATTGATGTAACTTACACCAAACCAAAATATGAATGTGATTCTGATGTGGTTAAAATTGTGGTTGAAAAAGTTCTGGAGAATGAGTCTGATAAATCTGAAGTGGATGGTGAAGCATCAGAAAATAGTTTAAACAATGATCCAAACGTCATCGTATACAAAATGCATGGATCTGACAAACGATATTCCGATGTGGATTTCCCAATTCAGAATGTCAATTTGGATCGTGTTAAAAAGTTGTTCAAGCTTGTTGAGGTTAGCCATTTTGATTTAGAAAAACAAGATGCATCATTTTATTCTAAATCAAAATGTGTTAACGCACCCTACCATCAAAGGAACAGAGACTATCTTGAAAACAGGAGAGCTGGTTTGGGTTTTCAAAAGCAAAGAACATATAACAAGCCCCAAAAGCTAAATTTTGCAAAGAAAATCAATTTTGTCTATGGGACAACTACAAAAAAAGAAAAAGAAATCATTGGTAAACAAACCAATGATGAATTCAAGAAAGAAAAAGAGAGTAGAAAACGGGATTTGGATTCCTCTGTTAGAAAAGATAGAAGGACGTGCTACAAGTGTAACAATGTTGGGCATATTGCACGACAATGTTCACAAAGAAATCCAAAACCTATTTCCAACTCCAACAGATCTACCAAAGATGTGAAACAAAAGGCACCCATGTTTGTACCAAAACAAATTCTGAAAAGAAACAATGAATCCCATAAAAATGGAAAATCAACAATTCAATTAAATTCTAAATTTGAAATTGGTGAAACTTCCACCAAGAATTCTCAAAAGGATTCAAAATTTTATTCTAAAAGGGCACATTTGAAAACACAAACTTGGGTTGCAAAAGTCAAACCCTTGGGGAGCACCTGTCCTGTTTGTAAAGAAGAAGGATGGTTCGATGCGCATGTGCATCGACTATCGTAAGCTCAATAAACTCACGTTGAAAAACCGATGTTCCTTGCCGAGAATAGATGATCTTTTTGATCAATTACAAGGAGCAAGTTGGTTTTCAAAGATTGACCTACATTGGGGATATCACCAGTTACGGGTAAGGGAAGAAGATGTAGCAAAGACTGCGTTTAGAACTCGATATGGACATTATGAGTTTTTAGTAATGTCTTTCGGGTTGACTAACGCCCCGGTCGCATTTATTGATTTAATGAATAGAGTATGCTGAAACATGCTAGACAAATTTGTTATAGTATTCATAGATGATATTTTAGTATACTCTCGAAGCGAACTAGAACATGCTCAACACTTGCGAGTAGTACTCGAGACACTCCGTAAGGAAAGATTATACGCCAAGTTTTCCAAATGTGCGTTTTGGCTTAGAGAGGTACAATTTTTAGGCCATGTGATTAATGAGAAAGGAATTTCAGTAGATTAGTCTAAAGTAGAAGCTGTTATTAATTGGTTGCCTCCAAAGAATGATAATGAAGTAAGAATTTTCCTAGGTTTAGCTAGTTATTATAGGAGATTATCCAAAATTTCTCTAAAATTGCCCTAACTATAACCAGATTGACTAAGAAGGAAGAAAAAATTTTGTGGGGTGTTGAACAAGAGAAAGCCTTTCTTATACTAAAGGAAAAACTGTCAAGTTCTCCGGTCTTAACCTTACCAGAAGGAACAAAAGATTTAGTGATATACACGGATGCTTCACATCAAGGGTTGGGGTGTGTCTTGATGCAACGAGGCAAGGTCATTGCCTATGCTTCAAGACAACTTAAATAACATGAAGGCAATTATCCTACTCATGATTTAGAGTTAGCAGCTGTAGTTTTTGCTTTGAATATTTGGAGACACTACTTATACGGAACGAAATGTACCACTTACTCAGATCACAAGAGTCTCAAATATTTCTTTGAGCAAAAAGATCTTAACATGAGGCAACGAAGGTGGCTAGAATTAATCAAAGATTATGATTGCAACATCCTTTATCATCCGGGTAAAGCCAATGTCGTAGCAGATGCTTTAAGCCGAAAAAGATATTCGCCACCCATCCGAGTGAAATCTATGAGAATGATAATCACCCCTAACCTTCTTGAAGCAATACGGGAAGCCCAAATTAAATCATTGAATGCAAATAATCCAAAAAAATGAAAGAACGAAAGGGTTTGTTGATAAAATTAAAACAAACACAAATGGCATTAAGACAAGGTATGACCGGATTTGGATACCACGTTTCTGCGATACGAAGACTCTGTTACTAGAAGAAGCACATAAGTCGCGATACTCGGTCTATCCGGGAGCTACCAAAATGTACCATGATTTAAAAAGGATTTATTGGTGGCCGGGAATGAAACATGATATTGTCAAGTATGTATCCAAATGTTTAACATGTTTACAAGTGAAGGTGGAACATCAAAAGCCGTATGGGAAAATGCAGCCATTGGAAATTCTAGTATGGAAGTGGGAAGACGTAACCACGGATTTGATAACTAAACTTCCCAAAACAAAAGGGGGTCACGATGGTTTTGGGTTGTTGTCGATCACCTCACAAAGAGTGCCCATTTCTTACCGATACGAGAGTCTTACTCTTCAGAAAGAATGGCAGAAATATTTGTGAATAAAATAGTCTCCCGTCACGGGGTGCCAGTATCCATAGTCTCAGATCGAGACGCCAGATTTACTTCTCGATATTGGAGGAGATTTCACGAAGATATGGGCACCAAGCTGCATTTGAGTACCGCTTATCACCCCCAAACAGATGGTCAATCAGAAAGAACTATACAGACATTGGTTGATATGTTAAGAGCATGTGTCTTAGATTTTGGGGAAATTGGGATGACCACCTGCCATTAGTAGAATTTTCATAAAATAATAGCTACCAAAGCAGTATTAAAATGGTACCATATGAAATGTTGTATGGGAGAAAATGTAGGACCCCTATATGTTGGGGAGAAGTAGGACACCGCTCCCAAGGATATAGTAGCAAGAACCAATGAAAAGATTACCTTGTACGAGCTCAGTTAAAGGCAACACAGGACCGACAGAAGTCCTATGCAGATAAAAGAAGGCGTCCTATTGAATTCCAAGTGGGGGACCGAGTATTAGTGAAGGTCTCCCCGTGGAAGGGTGTGTTCGATTTCGTAAACGAGGGAAGTTGGGTCCTCGTTATATTGGGCCATATAAAATTTTAGCTCGTATTGGGAAGGTAGCGTATCGATTAGAATTGCCCCCAGCACTAGATGGCATTTGTGTCACAATTACAAAAGTGCCTCACTGATGAAACGGCTCACATACCACTTGAAGACATTGTGGAGGACGAAAGAATGAATTATATCGAAAGTTCGGTAGCCATAAAAGATTCCAAGATAAAGACCCTTCGTAACAAGGAGATTAAGCAAGTATTAGTTCAATGGCAACACAGGAAGGGATCGGATCTCACTTGGGAACCAGAGGTAGAAATGCGAAAGTATTGCCCGGCTTTATTTGGTACGTATTCAGATTTCGGGGACGAAACCTTCTCTAAGGAGGTAGATTTGTAACATCCCAAATTCCATACTACTTAATTAAATTAGAGATAAATAAATATGAAAATAAAGTCTTAGCCATTATTAACTAGACACCAAACTTGAGGGACTGAAAATGGATATATATTAAAGTTGAATTAAAATTTAGATAAATAAAGAAAATACACACATACATCTTACTAATGTATGTGTGTATCGACCCCAAGCCAGAGAAGAAGAGGAGCCAACCCTAAATCTAACAAATCTGCAAAATTGGAGGGGAAATTGAAGATAAAATCTATGCATGAGCTAGGATTCCTGATCATCTGTTTCTAACATCAAGTAAGTTGAATTTTAGGTTCTAGTGATGAATGAGAAAGTGGGTTATATCCAATCCGTGAATGTAGTATAAAATTGAACATGAATATTAGATAATAACAATGTGTAGGCGTTGTAATATGCTTAAATTTGATTATATTGATGATCTGGGATAAAACCCATTTATGTTTATAGAATGATGAAGGTTAGAGAATTTATGTTTAAATTAGTGTAATGTTAATGTTGGGATAGTGTTGTGGAAAGTATTTTGATGAATAATTTGATATAAAACATAAGATACATGATTACGATAATGGTTATGAGAATTGAGCAATGGTGTTAATCCATAGATGAACTAGGAAGAATGTGCTTTAACCACTTGTACCTTATGCTTTAGGATGGTATGCACACCATGTATTCAATGAAATGTTTTGAACTGAATTAGTGAGGTTTTGATACCAAAACTTGTTAAATTGATAAATTAGTATGAAATGGAATTGTATGCGATCAATTAACACCATGATTGAAAGTCAAAGTGTGTATATGTAATGGATATTTGAAAGCTAAATATGTAACGTCGCAATTATAGGAGTGAAGAAAGAAGGGGATACGAGCCAATCGAAAGCACTTGAAACTCAAGATTGAGGTAAGTTCATAGGAACTTCGTTTACTTTAATATGAGTCTGATCATAATTTTCATTATGTTGACTCTACTTAAAAAGGATAGTAAATACATAGCAAATTAAAGAGTTAGACTTGAAGCACTCATAAAAAAATGAATAAGAAAGAGATATGTTTAGACCCGTTATTAACGGGTATGATTGGATAGGAATATTTGGATATTTTTCTTGGAAATAATATGATTCATTGTCAAATGAGTTAAGGTGAATGAATTATACTCTAATGAAATAGTCATTATGTTGACTTAATATAAACGGGTCAAACAATCTAGGATACTAATGAACGTAGTTTAACGATTATTGATAAAAACTTACTATACTGTGTTTTTCATATTGTGAATGGTAGGAAAATCGCAGGTTTAAATTGGTAAGCTTGGGATGAACACATCTTAATGCCCATAATGCGCTTCCGGTCATGTTCTGAATGTCAAACGGGTCAAAACGTCTTTTTGGTTGTAAATTATGAATTTCATACTTGTGTCTTTTGTAAGTATATTAAGTTGAAGCCTATGGTAGTAGTAGTTTGTTTGAATGGTATTAAGAAGTCCTTATGATGACAGTTTGCTTAATCTTGTCATGAGGGTATTTTGGTCAAAAGTTCATGTTACAAAGATAATACTTTTTAATTCTCTTGACGTTGTGACTTTTATGGAATATGGGCATTACAAGACTACACTGAAGTCTACGCCCATTGTCGCTCGTCTTGAAGCTATTCGCATATTCTTGGCCTTTGCTTCTTGGAAAGGATTCAAGGTGTATCAATTGGATGTCAAATTTGCTTTCCTTTACGGCAAAGTCAAATGGAGGTGTATGTCGGACAACCACCGGGGTTTGTCGATCCGATACATAAGGATAAAGTCTATCTTCTGAACAAAGCGTTATATGGTCTACATCAAGCCCTGAGAGCTTGGTATAAAACGCTTTCAAGACATCTTCTGGAAAACGGCTTTGTCAGAGGAACTGTAGACTCTACCCTCTTCACAAAGGAAGTAGATGGTCATCTGATTTTGGTGCAAATATATGTGGATGATATCATCTTTGGATCGACAAATGATAAGCTATGCTAAGAGTTCGAAGAAGTCATGAAGAAGAAATTCGAAATGAGTGCTATGGGGGAGATGAAGTTCTTTTTAGGACTTCAGGTTGAGAAATTTCCTGATGGTATCTTCATTCATCAGACGAAGTATGTTCATGACGTGTTAGAGAAATTTGACATGTCAGGAACTGCACTAGCATCAACTCCATTAGCTCCAAATCACGGCATTTGTCCAGACGCTCATGGAGTGAAAGTCGATGAAACATTATATCGCTCCATGATCGGATCCTTGATGTATCTTACAGCTTCGAGACCTGATATCATGTATCCAACATGCCTATGTACTCGTTATCAGTCCAATCCAAGAGATTCGCACTTGTTAGCTGTCAAACGAATCATGCAACACTTGAAAGGATATCCACGCACCGGCTTGTGGTATCCTCGATATGACGACTTCAACCTTGCGAGTTACTTGGATTATGATTTTCGCTGCTGCAAGCTTAATGCCAAATCTACTACGGCCGGTTGCCAGTTCTTCAGAACTTGTTTGGTAACATGGCAATGCAGGAAATAGACCGCGGTCTCTCTCTCTACATGTGAGGCTGAAAACGTTTCAGCATCCAGCTGTTGTTCCCAGATACTTTGGATACTATGAGAGACTACGGACTGCAATTTCTTGATACGCCAAAAATCCTGTTCAACACTCATACACTAAACTTATAGAAATTCGACACCACTTTATCCGTGATTGCTACGAGAAAAAGTTGGTTAGAATTGAAAAAATCTATACTGATGACTAAAAAGCAGATTTTTACACTAAAGCATTTGACCGATCAAGATTTAGAAATCTTTTAAAATTAAATGGTTTCAGAAATCTGTCATCAGGGGATATACATGAGGTTGAATTTGAGGATGATGAGGATTTGACGTGATTCTTATTGGTATGACATGTTTTTCTGTAAATATCTTTTGTTAAAAAGCTAAAAACCAAAAATACGTTTTTGATTTTAGGGGGAGAAAGGTTGTGGAAAATTCAAAAACATTAAAAAGGATAAAAAGAGTTGTTGTGAAAAAGGGTAATCATATTACATCAGTTGACTATCATAGTATGCTAAAGATATGGAATGTTCAAACAGGTAATTAAACAGTTCTTACTGAGGATGTGCCAATAGGCTTCACTAGTTCAGTAAATTGTTCTTCAGGATATAAACTTAAAAGAAAAACGGAGTAACTTGTGGGTCGACATCTCTCGGATATATGGACTTAGTACTCTGAAATTTTGTTTGAGAGAATGCTAGATTCTGCAATACTAGGTCTATATATTTAATTGGTATCTGGGGTATTATCCGATTCTTCTGATATTGCATCGGCAATGACCTAGAACTTGCATAATACTTTGCGCATTATTCGCCTACAAAAGCTGCACAAAAATGTGTGGGTCGACATCTCTCGGATGGACTTAGTACTCTGAAATTTCGTTTGAGAGAATGCTAGATTCTGTAATACTAGGTCTTTATATTTAATCGAGTTCTTCTGATATTGCATCGGCAATGACCTAGAACTTGCATAATACTTTACGCTTATTCACCTACAAAAGCTGCACAAAAAAATGAGTATGTCATAAATATTTACGACATTTGTAGTTCAAAAGATTCCTTTATGGAACACCACCTAAAGTCGAGCCTTTATCTCTCTCTCTCTCTGTATGGAAATACTAACCTGAGCTCTCAAGGTCTCGCAATTCACCACATTTATGGATATCAGTTAGATATATTCTCCTGTGAAATGAAATTCTCAGAATCTTGATGCGGGAGTATATTCTGAGATGGGAAACACCGTTACTTCATGTTCCTTAATATTACCTAACATATCTTGAAACAATTGAGAAACATGTAGAGGTTTAAGTGGATAAGTATATTGGCAATGTAGGTAAATTTGTTTAAGAACCTTAAGTTACTACTAAAATCAACAGTACTTGTGATTTGTCTAAAAATCTGATGTGATCCTCTAAACACAAAACTCACAAAAATATGTATGTAAATACATCTTTACTTGTTCTTTCTTTTCATAAAAATCCTAAAAAGATTTTCAGCTTTTTTTTAGCAATCTATCTTAGATTTAGTCTAACGATGATGAAAATACCGTTAGTCCAAGTCAAAGTGACAGTTGCTGGAGGAAAGCTAAAGAGCATGGGCTGGGAGCTAATCAGAAAAGAAAATTTCCTGAAACGTCAAAAGTTCATTAATTTGAAATTTTAAATTTTAGAATAAATCTGTTTTGGTCAAACATCGGTCAACTAAGGTCATTAACTTGGACTGGTAGGTAAATTGGATAACCAGGGTCATTAACTTAGACTTAGTTAATTGAGTGGGTTATAAAAACAGATAAAATTTCACAAAAAATCAAAAAGATAAACAAAGTGCATAGATCTGACTCGTATGAGTGACAAAAGGCTTCAGTCGTGCGAACCATCACTCATACGAGTTAACCTAAATGAGTATAAAAGGGTTGCTCATTCGCACGAGTCACATTATTGACTCTGTGTGACTGAGAGCTTACTTTGTGCGATTCAGCTCTTATCACTCATTTTCTTGATCTACGTTACGTATCTCTACTTCGGGGATGTTTATTTGCACACCTCTTACGATGGACAAGGTACTAATGCTTGTTTTGAGCCGTTATAATGTTGAAATTGGACCAAAAGGACATAAAACATAGATTTAGGATAATCGGACCGATAAAATATAAAATTGAACTCAAAATCGTTAATATTGACCCTTTTAACATATAAATCAACCTTCAATTTGTTAAAATCTACATGTTTTAAGTTCGGTTTGATTAGGTGTTATTTGGTGCGATTCGTTACTCGTATGAATCATCACTCGTACGAGCAAAGATTTCAAATGTAAGTTTATCATATTCACTCGTACGAGTGATCATTCGTACGAGTAGGTCCTTAAACATTTGTGTCTTGATGACTCTTATCACTCGTACGACGAAGTTTGTTCAAAAGCCTTAAAATTTGTTAAGTATGTTATTCATTTGTACGAAGTAGTGGCTCGTACGAGTAGGGTTTTGACTCAGACTTATATTCTTGTCTAAGTATATGACTCGTACGAATGGTGACTCGTACGAGTGATTAAGAGTTGAAAATTGTTGAAAAAATTTCTAAGTGTTTGAAATGTTTATGCTTGCAGATCAAGAAGTCTTCGCTTTCAACATTTCACAACATCTGTTGTCTTCTAGACGAGACTATTCCTAAAATCGCAGCTTATAGAGAAGTATTAGATTTTTTAAGCCGACTTCCTATTACCAAGGCGCTCACTGACTGTCACACGACTTATCGTTCTCATGTTGAATACTTTTGGAATGCCGCTGAATTCAATGAAGAAGAGAACGCGATTTTGTATGCAGTAAGTATTGATAATGAAGATGTTCAAATCAAAATCACTGAAGACGTGATCCGAACGGTATTAGAGTTTAAAGATCATGAAGAAGACCCAACTGGTTTCTTAGAATACATGGTTAAAGGGTGCTTCTATAGGATGGGATATGCAGGTTTCGTTAATGCAGCTCCTTTTAAGAAGGCAGATCTTAGTGCTCCGTTTCGTTATATTGCACACTGTGTTTCATGCCCTCAGTCACAGAAAGGGCGGATTTGGTGATTTGATTGATTATCAGATGTGCAGATTACAACACTTATTCTAAATCTGCCCTACAATTTTTCAAGACTGGTCTTCTCCTAGATGGTCCAAAATATACAACGCGAGAAGTTTTTGCAGTATCCGCATTTTGTTCAGATGTTGCTGGATCACTTACATCCAAATTTAAAGAAGAAGAAAGATGATGTTTTAAAGCTTGAACATATGGATGTGTTAACACTGAAAAAGATGAATCTACATCTTAAGTCTTCCTAAATGCCAAGCCTGTCTTCGGGGCTATTCTTGACAAAGATTATGTGGCACTGCCAAAGGGGAAGTGGAGAAAAGATGATAGGGAGTTAGAAGCGTTAGACATTTTTGTTGCATAGAGAAGTGTGTGGTTCTCTAAAGAAGATAAGAAGGGGTAAGGGGCCGTAGCGAAAGCAAACGTCTGCATATACCTCCAATGCCCCTAAAAAGAAGCAACGTGCATCTGACAGCACGAGGTTGGTAGATGAGTCAGAGCCAGAAGAAAATGTTGAAACTTTGGCTGCTGATATAGAACGAGAAGTGTTTAGGGTTCGAGAAGGAATAGTTGAAGAGGCATCCTCCTCTAGTACTGATCCAGAGGATAGGATTTCCAGAGAAAGAGAAAGAGCTAAAGAAAGAGAATTTGAATGTTTGGCTGAACTTCAACGTAAAGCAGAAAAGAAGAAACGAAAAGCAACAGGGGAAGATGATACAACTTATGTACCTTCGGGTTCCGATAGTGATACCCCTATTCGCAAATCTTCAAAGAGATCTTCTAAACGTCTCAAGAGGCCAGCTGTTAGAAGCATAGATTCTCCAAAAGACAAATCTAAAAGAAAGGTGCAGAAAAAGGTTGATGAAGCAGTGAATGTCAAACCAACTCCACAACCACCACCATCTCCACCACCACAACCGACAGCACAACCTACACCTCAATCTCAACCTTCTCAATCTCAACCCCAGTTCTTCACAGGAACCAGAATTGAGGATCAATTTGACTTCGATTTTGGTGATATACCAGGGGGAGAAGAACTTTCTGCAGATATGTTCAGTGACACACGAATTGAAGATTTGGAAAACCAAGTTATGCAGAACAGTGTAAAGATTGATGAACTACAAGAGTAAATTAAAGTGCTGAAAGAAGAAAAACAGCATCTTGAAGCAATCTTGGCCAGTATCGTGTTAGAGAACGAAAGACTGAGGAACAGAATGGAAGAATATAATGAAGAACGCCTCAGCAATCGACGAAAAATGAGCTTATTCGAGAAAATTCTTTGGAAGAAACTCGGAATTAACTAGCTGCAGAAATAGATGAGATTGAGAGAGCCGAGGCTAGAGAAAGGGTTGCTGAGCGAGAACGCATTGCAAAAGAGTTATCAGACGCTCAGGGGAAAGGTAAAGCAAAGGTTGGTGAGGAACCTATGATTGATATAATTGAGCCAGAAGCTGAATCTGTGCTAGTATCTCCTGAAGTGGTAGTGTGTGCAAACACAAAGAAGTTTGTTTTCGATTGGAAAGCCAAAGGATGTTAACATTGACATGACGAATCTTTCAGCTAAACATCAAGAATGGCTCAATAAGAGAAAGTTGGAGAAAGAAATAGAAGCAGAGGTAGATGAATTTGTTGAGAATCCTGAGAAGGAAAATGAAGACTTGGACGATATCGATGATGTATTTTCTGATAAGTCTGATGATGATAGTGATGGTGGTGATGATGACAATTTGGGTGGTTCAGGTATCCTTGTAACAAAATCTAATTTGAATGATGATATCGATTTTTCTATGTACTTGGATGATTCTGCCAACCAAGTAGAAGGAAAAGAATAGGAAAAGGCACCTGAAAGCTCTAAAGATTCTGTGCAGGCAGGGATTTTCACAGTGACCGATGCGTCAGCTGTTCCTGTCGTGCCCAAATCAAAGATCTTGTATTTAGAGCATGATGTCGAAGAAGGTGAGTTCATCCATTGCAATACAAAGGAAGATTTTGCACAATTATTGGGCGTGGATGAAGAGGCTTTTGAATTTGATTTCGAAGACGAGCTTAATGACATCAGTGCTTTCCAGCCTGAAGATTATGTCTTTGAACATGTTTCTGATGCTCATGATTATAACAAGGTTGTCCTGGAGGATGATTCTGATGAAAATGATGATAATATTGCAGGAGAGGTATAGATGGCTCCCCAACCTTCAGTGAATTGTTTGCAGTCGAGAATGATGATCTTCTGAAGCGCAAAGTTGAATACGCTATCAAACAGGGAACAGTTCCTCAAAGTCTGTCTAAGGAAGAAAATTCTCAAATGAGGATACTGTGGTTTAAGGAAGTACCAGCTGAGCGTAAATTCAAACGTCCCCTATCATTCTTCACTCGTGATGCTAACATTTCTCTAGGGGATATCATTAGCTGGGGATGGATCGAAGAGCTTAATGTTTATGCAATTAAATGGGAGTATGGGATGCAGTA